>CM053600.1:206764281-206840088 GCA_028646575.1 Pseudocheirus occidentalis
AAGTTTAAAAGGACTTTGAAAACCAAATAAGAGAAGTGGAGGAAAAATTGGGAAGAGAAATGAGAATGATGCAAGAAAGAGTCAACAACCTGACTGAAGAGAATAACACCTTAAAAAACAGATTAACTCAAATGGCAAAAGAGGCCCAAAAAGACAATGAGGAGAAGAATGCCTTCAAAAGTTGAATTTGCCAGATGGAAAAAGAATCTCAAAAGCTTTCTGAAGATAATAATTTGTTCAGAATTACAGTGGAGCAAGTGGAAGCAAATGACTTTATGAGAAACCAAGATACTATTAAACAGTTATAAACAAATGAAAAATAGAAAGCAATGTGAAATACCTCCTTGAAAAAACCACTGACCTGAAAAATAGATCCAGGAGAGATGATTTGAAAATTATTGGTTTACCTGACAGCCATGACCAAAAAAAAGCATTGTTAGAGACATTCTCAAGGAAAACTGCCCTGATGTGCTAGAATCAGAGGGCAAAAAAGAACTTGAAAGAATTCACCGATCACCTCTTGAAAAAGATCCCCAAAAGAAAACTCATAGAAATGTTATAGCCAGGTTCCTGAACCCCCTCATCAAGGAGAAAATATTACAGACTGCCAGGAGGAAACAATTTGAATACTGTGGAAACACAATTAGAATAACCCAGGATCTGGTATCTTCTACACTGAGGGATAAAAGAGCCTGGAATATGATATACCGGAGATCAAGGGAGCTGGGATTAAAACCAAGAATCACCCACCCAGCAAAACTGAGTATAATGTCCCAGGGGAAAATATGGTCATCCAGTGAGGTAGAGGACTTTCAGGCATTCTTGCTGAAAAAAACAGAACTGAACAGAAAATTTGGACGTTCAAACACAAGAAGCATGAGAAGGTAAACATGGGAAAGAAATAAGGAACTTATCCAAGTTGAACTATTTACATGTCAATATGGAAAAACGATAATAGTAACTTATGAAACTTTTCTTAGTATGAGGATAGGTGAAGGGAATACAAATGTATTATATATATATATGTATATATATATGTATATCTACACAAATGTCTATATAAGAGGGTATATATACGTATGAATACATATCTGAGCAATATGTGCATATGTGTACATAGAGGGTACAGGATCAATTGAATACAAAGGGAAGATAGCTTAAAAGGTGAAATTCTGAGGTGGGAGAGGACTAGAATAAGAGGAGACAGGGAGAGACAAAATGGGGTTAATCATCCCATAGAGAAAACTCAAGGGATAACTGTTACAACTTTACCTTCATTTACTCTCATTGAATTTGGCTTAGGGAAGGAACGACATAAACTCTAAACTGGGCATCATGCCACACAGGAGAGTAGAGGGTATGGGGATGAGAGGCAGGATGACGAAGAGGAGGCCAGGGTCTGGGGGAGGGTTGCTCAAAGCACACACTTCAGTAAAGATACAGGGACAGAGTAGAAAATAGAAAAAGGGGGGGGCAGGCCTCTCACAATAGGTCCACTGTGGAGATGTCCTGCATAATTACACATATACAGCCTGTATTGAATTGCTTGTCCTTCCAGTGGGGGGTGGGTGACAAGGGAGGAATCGAAATAATCTAGAATTTAAAGCTCTACAACCAAATGTTAAAAACCAAAACAAAATGTGTGTGTATAATTATTATTATTATTAACTACATGCAACTGGGAATTAAGATATACAGGGACTGGGTAGGCAGACCCTCCCTGCCCTACCAGAAAGTTAGAATGGCGTTGGAGGAGGACATAAAAGAGAGCAGATTGGGGTAGGGGCTTTACAGTGGCATCACTGTTTTGGGGTTGGGGGTAGGGGAAAGACGAGGAGAAAATTTGTAACTCAAAATCTTGTGGAAAGGAATGATGTAAACAAGAAATTTTTTTAAAAAAATTAATTATATAAAAATAAAAGTATTTACCTTCAATGTTTCTCAAATCTTTCCAAAAGCATCCATTCGGTATCTTTCTTTCCTCTTCTTAAATTTCTTTAATTTTCCTTTCCTTCTTTCCTTAAACACGTCCTGGTGTAAGAAACAATCATTAGAAATTAAGAACATAATAACACTGGAGTTTCACACATACAATAAATACATTGTAGTTTACTCAAAATGGAAAAGATGTTGGCCATTATAAACCTTGAAGCTAACAGATATCCACATCTTAGGTATTGCTTTGCAAGTCCCAAGGCGAAAATAAAAATTTTAAAACTATAGAAACTTAGTGAGACTAAGTTGGCTCAAAGATGTCATTTCAATGCATGCTATTCCAGGTGCACTTTCATAATTTTCATAATCAGTAGTCAGATGAATCATGTAAATTACTCCTATTAGCAAACTTGGAAGTTTTTCCCACTTTGGCTGTATTTGTGATTGATGAGGGATCTCAGTTTCTCAGTAAACCAATCAACCATTTCAGAATTTCACAATTTTTTTTGCAACTTCTTCCACAAAGCTGTTAAGATTTTATGACCTTGGCAAAGCTGAAGATCAAGAGAAATAAAAATCTAGCAAGTATTTAAAGAACTTTACAGATAATGAGAATATGCAAGGTCTTTTGTGCTTTTCCAAAATACTAAATTTATTATTATTATTAATTTTTAATTAATTCCACAACAGTTTTTTAAAACCATTATGACAACAACGTCTTAATAGGGATATGGTTAAATTAAAAATTTCACATCATTCAGATCAAAAGAGGAGTTAGTTTTCTAATGATACAGTCCCATTGCTCTCAATATCATTTTTTCAAATAAACAGCATTTCCCCAAAATCACAATACACAGAAATTAGGAGCATAACATAAACAACATTATGAATTTAAAACATGAAACACCTGTTGTCAGTCAAATGACATTCTGAATTATCTTACATAAAAGAAGTCATTTCCTCTATTAACTTTGGCATCAAAACAAAGAACCATCACCAGTTCTGTATAGCTGCTTGGAGAGAAATTCAAAGCCTTACTTCCCATCTATACTGTGTCAGGGCAAATGGTCTCCAGCTTTTTCACTTCCCTTCCCTTCTCTCATCTCCACTCTGTGAAACTCTTCCCCTTGGTGGACACTTATTAAAAATTTTGCTCCTCCTGGCAAAAAAAAAAAAATTTTGCTCTTCAAAATTGCCCGTCTTTTTCCCCACAGTTACCTTGGTTGCTTTCTCAGCCTCTCTCCCATTCTGTCTACAGAACTGATTGTCTTCCCTCCATGGAGTGTCTCCTTTGTCAACTGGCACGAGTTTTCTTAGATGGTATCCATTCACTGCAAAACTTTTACCTTTTAGGTTCTTGGGAGCTATGTATAGTTCCAATTTCTTTTGGAAGCAGAGGTGACTTTGCTTTTAATTTACCTAAACGATTCTGTTAAGAAAATTCTCCCAAATTATATTTTGTTTTCCATTTGCTTCCTGATTTAAACAATCCTTTTTTCTTTCCAAGGTGGAGAGAAGAGTTAATAACGGGTGATTCTTTTTTTTTTTCAATTTTCTTTTGTTAAATTTGTTTATCTACTTTTAGTTTACAACATTCAGTTCCACAATTCCTTGAGTTCCACATTTTATCCCTCCACCCCCACTATGGTGGCATGCAATCCAATACAGGTTCTACAAATACCTTTGCCTTAAGCATTAGGCTGTAAAGAAGAATTATAACCAATGAAGTGAACAACAAACAAGAAAGAAGGAATTAAAACTAAATACAAAAGAGAGAGCAAGGTTTGTTTCAATCTGCACTCAAACTCCGTGGTTTTTTCCTCTGGATGTGGACCCTTTCCATCATAAGCCTTTTGGAGTTGTCTTATAACCTTGCATTGCTGAGAGGAGTCCAGTCTATCAAAGTTAGTTGTCACACATATGCTGTGTCTGTCATTGTGTACAAAGTTCTCCTGGTTCTGCTCTCCTCAGCATCAGTTCATGTAAGTCTCTCCAGATTATTATGAAGTCCCTCTACTCCTCATTTCTTATAGCACAATAGTATTCCATTATAGTCATATACCACAACTTGTTTAGCCATTCCCCAATGGATGGGAAACCGCTGAATTTGCTTTATCTTTTGAACTTTGGGAGGTCATGGGGGATTAGAGAAAAAGTCTAGTCCAGCGGTTCTCAACCTGTGGATCACATGATGACCCCTTTAGGGATCAAACGACCTTTTCACAGGGGTCATGGGGGTCGCCTAAGACCATCGGAAAACACATATTTCTGATGGTCTTAGGAACCGAGACTCTGCTCCTCTATTGGTCTCCAGGCGGGTCTGCCCACATTGTGGATATGCCCACATACGAGTATCAAAGGATTGCAGCATTAGGAAGGTTGAGAACCACTGCTCTAATCAATAGTGACTTAGAGCATTTTTCATATGTTTATAGATATCTTGAATTACTTCCTCTGAAGATACCTGTTCATATCCTTTGACCATTTATCTGGAGTTCTGGCTCTATTCTGGTAGGGTCTTGGGTCTGTGCTAATGCAGCCCCCATGCTCCAAGCTTCCCCTGCCCAGTCCCATGTGCACACCTTCCTGGACTGAAAATCTGCCATACTCCATCTCCCAGTGGATTCTACCACTCTAAAAATCTGTTCAGATTCACTTTTTAGAGGTTACTGAAGGAATTCACAGAGGAAGTCAGGTTCTTGGCTCCCCCCATGATCGGTGATGCTTAAGTACAATTGCAAACCAAAAAATCATTTTCTTCTACTTTTGGACTTCACTGATAAAATTTTCAAGCTAGCTTCACTTCTCTTTATTCTCTAGTTGGTAAAATCACCCCCCCCTCTTCACAAAACCAGTAATTCTGTCCCTCCCCAAGGAAGAAAGGGAACAATAATGGTTATACCTTATTTCTAGGGGGCTGCAAGCCCCCAAAACCCCTCAGAACGTTTGAGTCTTTATACAATCTGACTGCATTTCGTCACAATTTGGAGATACATGGCAGATTTTGGTTCATAAAGTCATAGTTTACAAATACTACAAATCTCTCCAATAAGGAAAAGGTCCCCTTTCCTTTTATCCCTTTGGAAAACCAAAATTCTCTGCAAGTTTGTCTTGCCTCTTTTCTGCCCCACCCCACCCCCAAGACACCAGGAGTCCAGTTTAGAATCGGAAATTGAATAAAGCCTTATAAACAGCTTAATTTGTGAGGACTGAAGCTCCCATCTGGCTGTTGCTAACCTGGGTTTTCATTAGCATATTCATCCCATATATGACAGTAAGGTGGCAAGGCCTCTATGTAACTTGCCAGGTTATGAATAACATTTTCACCATGATGACTAATGGGGTACCAAGCTCCGGGGAGATTTGTGAGTTTTCTATGATGGGCTTAAGCCTATCTGAGGCTCCCCTGGGGACTTGGAGACAATTACAGAGACATGGAAGACAAAATCTGGCCTTGGGCCCTCTTGAGACATCTAAGCAAAGAGACAGACCCAATCAAGAAGCTCTCCTTCCATATCTGCTACTGCACTCTAGGCACCCCTTTGGCACCCCTTTGGCACCCCAGATCTCCAGGCACAGCACTTAGATGCCCCACTCTCACTAACATGGAGGAGTGAGCCAAAAGCTAATCAAGGACCAGAGTTCAAAAGGATGGTTTGATATTCACTCTCGATTCTCCCCCCACCTCACCCCACTCTCCAAAAAAACCTCGGGGGAAGGGTATTGAGGTCAGGCTCACACCATCCTTGTGAGTCTCAATTCTAATTCTGAGGTCAATCCTCAGGGGGCCACTGCCCACCAGTAACAGTGGGTCCATGAGTAAAGGGTCAGGAAGTAAGCAAGAGTCTGGAGATAAAGCAAAGTTCTTTTCTGCTAGCCGGGTAAAACCTGAGAGCATCTGCTCCGAGTATAAAATGAAAGCCTCCCTCTCTGTTGTGTTAGGTAGCCTCTGGCAGCACCAACAAGAATTGTTTAAGCTCAGTAAACGTCAGCTTTCACCACAGCTGGACATCAGGAAGGAGTCCGCACAGTTGATGTCTGGGACGTTTCCAGAGCAAGATCCCTGCCCCGTTAAAGGAATGAGATGTGTGCGTTTTTCAGCTTGGGGAATGCAAAGTAGCAAGTTATGTCTACAACTGCAGTTTGCAGTCTTATGTTTTTCCACAGGCAAGTGCAAAGTCTTATATGTAAAGTAACTTCACAAGTACTAAGTGGAAGTCCAGAGATGGCAAAAAGGTAGACAGGTGTCAGTGGATTGTCGCCAGTGTAACACGGCACCTCCAAAAGTCCAAGTGTAGACTGCCTTTAAAAGAGGCTGGGCTTCCTGGGTTGGAGGTATGGTCATGCCCTTGTATTCCAGAATCACACAATCAGAATTTTAGTGTCAGAAAGAGTACAGTTTGGGCCCCACCCACCTTGGGCTGGTCTAGTAATTAAGTTTTGGGGTTAGAATGTTTTGAGGTGCAATGATTCCTGGTGCGTCTTTTTAAGAGAACTGCCTACCTGATGTCTACTTACCAGCCACAGACCCCAAAAGAGACCAGGAGAGAAAGCTGCTCCTATATAGGCTCCCGATGCTGTACCCCCTACCAGCAGAGCAGCCGTCCCTGCTGCCCAGTGGGATGTGCCAGCTCTCTCCAGGCTGTGGACAAGGAAGACGGCTACTACAGGTGCCTGTCTCAATTTGCTTAAAAACAAAAGAACTTGACCCATAGCTAGACTTTTATGCACCATGGACATGGCTTCTGCTCTTTCTCTAGGAAATAGATAAGTGAAAATAAACCCACTAAGTACCCTTTTTTAAAATGGCATGCAGCATTTGTGAACCATAAAATGCAATTAAAAATAAGGCTGGTGTAGAAGCACAAAAGGTCTTAATTAAAATAAAACAACTACTGTCTTCCACCTCCGCCTCACCATTCCCAGCAGCAGCCAGTCGCAATATAACAGAAGGGTATTCCCATTGGATTCTGCTAAAACTTCCCCACTTTTTTTTGCTTTTTTTTTTTCTTTTCAGAGGGTAATTGAGGTTAAGTAACTTGCCCAAGGTCACATGGCTAGTTTTTGTGTCAAGCATCTGAGGTCAGATTTGAACTCAGGTCCTCCTGACTCTAGGGCCAGTGCTCTACTCACTGCACCGCCGAGATGCCCCAAACTTCCTCACTTTTATGTCCTAGCTAGGTGTCGATCCAAAATAAGCTCTTTACACCCTTTAAGGGAAGGCCACTAAGCCCAGATCTCCCCCATGCCCACCCAAGCTCCACCCAAAGAGTGCTCACCACAACATACTAACAAGTGGACCTCCAACATTGTTTGAAGACCCGAGGATGTGACCCTCCAGAGCACATAGGTTGCTTCAAGGCAGGTCTCCTTGTTAGGAAAGTGTCATTGTTATTTGTCCTTGACCATGACTATTATGGGGAAGGGGATGCCATCACATGCAAGTGAATTGGATTTAAGTGAGGGAGGACTGTGCAATGTCACTTAGGCTCACTTTCTCCTCCAGAGCTATCTGGATGCAGTGGTGAGATATAGGAAAGTATTCCTCATGTCAAGCCTAAATTCTCCTCTTCCCAGCTTTTGCCCATGGTTGTTCTGCCCACAGGTGCCAAGCTGAGCATGTCCCATCCCTTGATCCCGGGGTGGTTAGGTACAATTCTCCTGTCTGCCCAGAGCCTTCTCCTAGCTGAATGCCCCCAATTCCTGTTCCTTCAGCTTGACCAGACTACTTGATGCTCAAGGCATAAGTCCCAGGAAGCCACAGCAAGTTTAGAAGGAATGCATGGATAAGCCAGAGAGCCTCAAAGGAAGATCCTGGGATGGAAAAAGGCCTGGAGGGAATCCCAGAGAAGGTTCAGACTTTAGTATGTGTACCATGGAGAAGGGGAGAGGTGGAGGACTAGATCTGCTTCTGAGCATTGGAAGGAGTTGATTTGTTCTGCCTGACACCCCAAAACAAACAAACAAACAAACTAGAAGTTATCCGATGTCAAGAAAAACTGAACAAGGAGAGTAGCCCCATGGGCTTTGTGGGATGGGGTGATAGTGAGCTCTCCATCCCCGCAAATATGCTACCAAAGCTGGCTGGCCACCCACTTCTGTTGCCTAGCTCTGCTCTGAGTTCACAGCAGTGAAAGCCACTCCCCAGCATGCACAGTCTGTATGCGTGTCCTGTGTGTTTAATCCACAACACCCACAGGCTTTTACATAAGCCTTTGTCCCTCCTCGGAATGGGTGACCGGATTGTCCTTATTCAAGCAAGAATTGGCGCCCCAGCTTATGCTGCCCCTCCTGCATGTGACACAGTCTGCTCTTCTGTGAGGTGAGCCCAGGCACCCCCTGGTCCCTTTGAGAAGCACCTAGCTCGGGAGCTGGGTTCAAATCCTGTCTCTGACATTAGCCATGACTAGGGGAGATTTACTTTGGGCCTCAGTGTCCCCCAACTTCAAAGTTGGGATGGAAATAACTGCAGACCCCACCATGTGTCCAGGCTGAAGTGAAGCATAAATGGGGTGATGTGTATAAAGTGCTCAGTAAGCCTGGAAGGTCCCATAGAAGCAGCAGCTCTCACTCTTACCTGCCGCCTTGGGCCCAAGTAGCAGCCCCAAATGGCTGCTGGGAGTTTGGTGAAGACCAAGACCGCCTCCCAGCAGCGGGCCAGAGTGGGTCTGTGGGAGTCTGCGGTGCTCTCTGTCTCTATCCAAAGCACGGGGAGAACAACCTTCCTTTGCACTCCCCTTGGGTGAGGATCTCACTCTCCCAGAGATTTAAGAACCACCAAGGGGAAATTCTCTTCTGAATCTAGCTTTCTTTCACTTACAGAAAGGAGCTGGTTGTCAGAGTGGGGAAGTGACGCTCCATCCCAGGATTTGCACCGGAGGGGAAATCTGGAGATAGAAGGAAGGCCAACAAGTGCTAGGAGCCCACTCGGAGTCAGGCACAATTGTCAGACACTCGAAGGTGGCCTTCCGCGGCAATGGAAAACGGAGATGATCAACCCCAGAGGGATTTAAGGCTGATGAGGGAAATAAGCACGGTAGAAAGTTGGGGTTTTGTTGTTGTATCAGGAAGGAAGAAGAAAACAAGCATTCACGAAGTGCCCACTGTGTCCTGAGCGCCTTACCTACGTATCATCTGAGCCTCACAACAACGCGGGAGGCGGCAGGCGAGTACGTGCAGACGCTGAGTGAGACGAGGGAAGTGACCCCCCCCCCCCAGAGTTCCACAGCTAGGAAGTGCTGAAGGCTGGTTTGAACCTGGTTCTTGGTGATGCCGGTGGAGCGCTCTATCCTTGTACCCCATGGATGCCTGCTGGACACACTCAGAACAGAACCCAGACTTCAGACTGATTTCCCCACTTGAAGGAGAAAGTTCGGACACTTAACAGTGCCGAGACAGCTGTCCCCCCTCCCACCCAGGAACGGTGTCTACTTTCTGCTCTGGGAGGGATTTGAGACTCGGCAGCTCGGAGCCCCGGCCTCAGGGGGAGTTTCGAAGCGAGGCCCCGCCGAGAAGGGACGTTTCCTTCCTTTGCCCTGGAGCAAGGATCGACAGCCTTTCTCTGTAAAGGGCCAAAGAGTCAATTTGTGGGCCAAGAGGCCTAAGTGAGGAGATTATGTAGGCGCTTATATAACAAGGGGGAAGAAAAGTTCCAGAGTTTATCGATGACGTTAGAACCTAATAATAACTGAGTACGCTTTCGTTACATAGATAGGTTTCCTAAGGAGAAGGACCCAATGGAGCGTAGCGCTTCACCTAACTGGGGCTCGCTTAATGTTCTCTGTCACCCAAACTGATTGCAAGTCGGTCAGTTGATGTAGAGCAGCATTTCGTCTTCTTCGGTGGATGGGGCTGCTCAGTCCTGCTCTCGGTCCATTCCATTCCAGTCTTCTCCTGACATTTCCTTTGGGCGAGCCATGACGTCGAAGACTAATCTCTTCCAATGGAATGGGGAGGGGGTGTTCTTGAGCTCTCCACTTAGGTGGATCCCAAATGTTTGTACTGTCACCGAGGTCTAGAGAATGGCGCCAGAACTCTAGCGGGAGCTCAGAGACCAGACCCGCTGCGGATTTGGGGGCGAGTGGAGATCTGGCTTCTTGTTTTAACCCTGGACGGCCCAGGGGGCCAAGGGAAGCTTGACAGGACTGTCTAGTCCTTGGACCAGCTTTCCCAGAGTCTCGTGTCTTATACAAGTTCTGTTTCGTCTTCTGATTTCAGGTTGAATTCAGTAAGAAATAGCGTCAAGTCTTCAGGAGTTCATTCCCAGAGCCATCCAACTGGGGGCGGGGGGGGGGGGGAAGGGTGGCTTTAACAGAGGCGAAGGGAGGGTCAGAGCCCAAACCACCGAGCATTTTTTCTCTTCTCATTTCGATGACGGCGTTCCATGGTAACGAGCTGAAATGTCGTGGCAGAGCGACGCAAGTGGCATCTGCAAAGCTGCCGCCTTGTCACCGTCTCCACGAGTGGCACTGGGCCCCGCCAGAGCGTCTGGTGCAGCCTCTCGGTTCCGCCAAGGAGCTCGCAGCAGATGGTCGCAGCCGGTGCCAGCGAAGCTATTTGCGGACACCGAGATTTGAATTTCAGATCATTTCCAAACGTCACGAGCTATTCTTTCTTTCTCCCAACCATTTGGAAACGTAAAAACCATTCTTAGCTCTTGGCCAGACGAGCCCTGGGCAGCTAGAGTCAGCCCAAGCCGGTAGTTTGCCGAGCCCTGCTGAGGCTAACAGGAACGTTGAGGCAGATTCAGGGGTGGCTTGGAGGGTAAGCGGCGCGCTGGAGCCTCCAGTCTCCCAGCCAGGGGGCAGGGTAGAGGTGGGGACCAAGGCAAGACTGCCTAGGAGGAGAGAAGCATCCGCCAGGCCGTGGATGTCCGATGACCCTTCCTAAAGTACACGTCTGACTATGTCATCCCCTTATTCAAGGCCAAGTTTTCTGGCTTTGGGAGCTTAAACATTGCTTTGAGTCTTGTTTATTTTTAAGCAGAATTGATAGGATTTGGCCACTGATTTGCTATATGGGGTGAGTTGAGGATGCCTGAGGATGGGTGGCTGAGCGGGTGGTGGTGCCCTCGACAGCAGCAGGAATGTTTGGAAGATGCAGAGTTTGACGGGAAGGAGGGAGTTCTGTTTTGAATAGGGTGGTGAGACACCCAACTAGAAATATCCAAAAGGCTGTGGGTGGTGTGGTTCTGGGAGGGAGAAGGGAGATGGGGCAGATGGAGCGATCTGAGCATCATCTGGTAGAGCTAGGAGGAAGGAGCAGGGGCTGCTGAGGGGGCTGAGGCTTCCTTGGCCCCAGAGGAGACGCAGGCAGATCCCAGATGCCTCTCGAATCCTCCTTTCCTCAGGAAGCTTATTTCTTCCCGACTCCTCCACAAAAGGGCCCTTCACCTGTTCTGCATGCAGTTTTCTTGGAATGTCTTCCTGTCTTCAGCATCCTCCCTGGTTCCAAAATGCTGTGGTTCCTGTCTGGACCTCTGGGCCAATCTCTTCGGCATATGTAATCCCCACAGCACCAAGTAGGTTTTGTATTGTTGAGGCAACAAGCATTTATTAAGCTCCTACTGTTTGCCAGGCCCTAGGCTAAGCACTGGGGATGCAAAGAAAAGCAAAAGACAGTCTTTGTCCCCAAGGAGCTCACATCTAATGGGGGAGAAGACACAGACCATCCAGTACAAACCAGGTGATTCCAGGATAGATCTGACATAATCCCAGAGGGAAAGCACTGGCCACAAGGGACACTGGCAAAGGTAGAACTTAAGTGGAGTCTGAAAGAAGGCAGGAGGCAGAGGGAGAAAGGAAAACATTCCAGGCATGGGGTATGGCCAGTACAAATGCTTGAACTCTGGAGATGCAGGATGTCGTGTGAGGATACCTGGACCAAAGAGTGTTTGTCAAGGAATGTGTAAGACCTGGAGATGAGAAGGGGCTTTAGGAGTCAAAGAGCTCCTTACATTTGATGCTGGGAGCAGCAGAGCCACTGGAGACCATTGACTGGGGCAGGGGCTGGGCCATGGTCTGGTCTCATTCAAATCCCCACTTCTAAGGCCTTTCATGCTTACACAGGTTTTTTTTCACAACAGGTCCCTATGAGAAGGGGGGTGGGATGCCCATTCCTCAGAGGGGCAAACTGATTTGTTTGAGGTCAGACAGCTGGGGCCACTGTGCCAGACCCATGAAGGCAGGATTCTCTCAAGGGTCCTCAGCCTTTGTTGTGGGCAAAGCCTGGCCAGCGGCCTCTGGGCAGGGCCCCCCTGGGCAAAGGTGCTGTGCGACCACTTGGTTCCAGCAGATGGTGCCAGAGTCTGGCCAGGTATCCTCCCTCCAGACTAGAATCTGCTCCCCTCCCACCTTCGTCCCTCCCTATTTGGGAGGGGTTCTGATGGGCACATAAGTAGCAAGGAGCCAGAGTACCGGACCAGGGACCAGGGCAGGCTGAGGCGACAGGAGGCACCCCTGAGTGGTGGGGACAAAGGATCGCACATATAATCATGAGGACCCTCTGCAATGTTGTGGTCCTGCTCCTCTCCTTCCAGGCAGGTAAGTGGCCCCCCTCCCAGCCCTCTGGGGTTCTGGGCTAACAGCCAGAAGTGGCTGGAAGCAGGCAGGAGAGACGATCTCAGACCTGGGGAACTTGGCCCAGGGACATACAGGAGGTAGGAGCAAAGCTGGGGTTTGGACCCAAACCTGGTTCTTGTTCTGTCTCAGCCCCAGCCACCAGTCAGGCCCTGCAGCTGAGCCAGCTTGTCACCAGAAGTGACCCATCAGGAGGAGAGGGGTCTCAGAGCTCCTGCCTCCAGTGGAGGGAACCCCTGGGAGCAACTTTGGAGCCTAAGGGGAAAGGCAGGGCTCAGGCTCTGCCCAGATCTTCCTGGGTCTTGGCTCTAAGCAGAACAGCTCAGCAAGGCTGCTCTTCCAGAGTGGGACGGGTGGCTTCAGCCAAGAAGAATTTATTAAGTGCCTACAGTATACCCATAACTGTTTTAATCTCTGGAGATACAAAGAAAGGTCAAAAGTGGGGCTCCCAGTCTAATGGGGGAAGCACACAAACACCACGTGCAGACAAGCTGTAGCTTGTAGCTTGTCCAATACCTTGGATGCAGTTATCATAGAGAAGGCATTAAGAGGAGCTGAGAAAGGCTTCCTGGAAGAGGAGGGATTTTAGCTGGGGCTTGAAGGAAACCAGGGAGGTGAGGAGAGAGAGCCTTCCAGGCGGGAGGCACAGTCAGAGGAAAGGCCTGGAGGTGGGAGATAAAGCATCTTGTTTGAGGAGTAGCAGGTGTCTTGGAGCAGATTGGGCACCCAGACAGTGGGAGTGTTGTACGGGTGGTGGGTTGTGAGACAAAGATGACTTGTGAGGTTCCTCCTACAGTGATTTTGTGGGTTACAGGGCTCTCATGCTGCCCCTGACAGGCTGTTTGGAGGGGAGGCAATTCTCCTGCGAACAGCTGAAGAACTTTGGGGAGACTTTCTCCCCTCAAGCTCCTCCACCCACGAGAGGCCAGTTGGGCCTGCAGCTGGGGGGCACTGGCCAAGGAAACCCAGGAGCTCCAACCTCTCCTATCCTCCCACAGCCCTGGGCATAAGCGAGCTGAGGTGGTGCGCCATCTCAGACCCAGAGCAGGAGAAATGTGTGGCCATGGCAACAGCCTTCAAAGAGGCCGGCATCCAGCCACCCCTCAGCTGTGTTCTGGGGGCCTCAGCTGACCATTGCATCCAACTCATCAGAGTGAGTGGCCCCCAAACAGCCTCGTGGAGGGGCGGGCATCCAGGCACAATCGGCAAACTCAACTCTCTCCAGAACTGAGTAACTGTCCTTCCAGGAAGTGGCTGCTCCTGGGGGGCCTGGTACAGGCCAAAAGGCACAAGGAGAGGCTGGGCTGGGGGGGCATCCTCCATAGGGGGGGGCATAGGAAATGACTCATTCTGGCCATTAACCAAGAACCTCCCACCCTGTGATGTCAGGCCAGAGATGATGGGCCTGAGCCAGACTTTGAAAGGGCATGGGGGTAGAACTAGCAGGCAGGACCCCCAAGTTCCTAGGGTCATCTGAACTCAAGGCAGATGGAGAAAAGGGAGTGGGGAAGGCAGGACAATGGATTGGCCCTGGCTTTGGAATCTATGGCTCTGCCACAAGCAAGCAAATCGTGATAGTCCAGGCAGGGCCTCCCCCTCCAGGGGCTGCCTCCAATCCAGCCCAGCATCCTCAGCCCCTACTGCATGTTGGGCACTGGGCTGGGGCTGAGGCTGAGGAGAAAAGAACAAAAACCCAGGTAGTCCTGGCCCTAGAGGGGGAGCAGGAAGGCCTGGGGGGGCGTGTGTGGAGGAGGCAGCCCCTGAGCTGGGCCTTGGATTCTGGGAGAGTAGAGGCCAGGGGAGGGCCCTCCAGGCCCGGGTGATGAGCCAGGGTCAGGGTGCCCACAAAGGTGGTGGAGGGAGCGCCTCTTTGGGGCAGAAGGTGAGGGTCCTCCCACCCTGGTGCTGGGCCCCCAGGCTCTGTCATCCTCTGTTTGCCTGGGTTAAGCCAAAGGAATGAGCCTCTAAGGAGGACTGCAGAAGACAGCTTGGCCCTAGAAAGCAAATGGGAGCAGCCTCTCATGCTTCCTCCATAATGGGGACCTACTAGGGAGAAGCAGGAGGCTCTAGAAGACTTGAGGGGACAGGACGGCTGCCTTGGGGTCCTTAGAGAGGGATGAAAGTGGACCCAGGAACAGAGGGGAGGGGACTGCAGGGAAGTGTTGCTGCTGTCTGAGCAGGGGTGAGCAGGGGATGGCATCTCACAGCAGGTTCCCTTTCCTCCTTGGAGGTCACTGTCCTAGCAAAGGCAGGATGACCCCTTGGAGGGTTCATAACCAGCCCAACTCACTCCAGGATCATAACTGGCCTGGGACTAGTGAGCTCTCCTTTGGTGTCTGGGCTCGAACCTGGGATGTTCTCAGACTCCAGGATTTCAAGGCTCAGTTCCTGGACTGCTCAGGGCCTCCTTCCCAAAGGTCCCTGCATTTTCAAAGGCCGAAAGGCAAAGGAATGTCTAGTCTAATGTTTTATTTCAGTCAAATGGGGGAGATTTGAGGACAGTCATGAAGATTCGGGGGAAGCAGGGAAGGGAACTAGCATTTGCTTAGCCCTTTCTGCATGAGAGGCCCTGTGCTTTACAAACTGTCACATTGAAGGGTGGGGGCAGGAGGCCAGCCTGGGCAGGGATGGGGGAATTTGGAGGACACAGGCTTTTGAAGTGCCCAAAGCCCTGCCCTGCTTGGACCCGGGGATACCCAGGGCCTCTGGCTTTCACCCTGGGTACTTCTGGACCAACTTTTTTCTCTCCTAAAAAGAGAAGTCTCTAGGAGACCCAGGTGGGTCAGTGTAAAGAGGAGGGTCCAGAGGAGCTGAATTCAAATCCTGGCCCAGCAGGGTCCAGATGCTGCCTCTCCTTGGCCTCTTGGATCCCCTCTGTAAAGGGAGGGGGTGCCTGAGAGGTGTCCTACCAAGCCCTCAGGCTCTAGGGCCTTCCAGGGGGAGATGGAGGGGGAAGGTGGGGGGATGGGGTGGGGGCAGGGCCCTGGAGGCCTCCCTGGAGGCTGGGCACACACTCACTGCCCTGTGCCTGGACAGGCTAATGAAGCAGATGCCATCACACTGGATGGGGGAGCCATCTATGAGGCCGGGAAGTACCATGACCTGAAGCCCGTGGTGGGCGAATTGTATGATCAAGGTAGTGGAACAGCAGAGCCCCATCAGGGGAGGAGGGACCCTGAGCCTCCTCTGGCTCAGGGAGAGGCCACAAAGACTGTGGTAGAGGGGGGGGGTCTCCTTGGTCACACCCACGCTGGGCAGCTTCTTCCAGGTCTTGGGGAGGGGGAGCCCAGCTCCCTGCCCTCAAGGGCATCCCAGGAACCCACAGGAAGCTTGGCTTGCCTTTAACAAAAGTTTCCATCCCAAATGGTGAGAATCCAAGGCTTGGAGTAGAGTGGGCTAAATTCTGAGTGCCATGACTTGTGTCCCATCCTTGTGGCCCATGTCACACATACCTGGTGCCTCTGGCCCCTTCCACTCCCGTTCTCACCACAGCCCTCAGACAGAGGCACCAGAGAAGGATGAGCACTTCCATTTTACAGATGAGGAGACTGAGGATCAGTCAGAGTCTCATTTCCAGCTCAGATCCTCTGGCTCTGCATTCAGAGCTATGTCCGGTGAATGCCAGGCTCCCTCAGTGGATCAGCCCCTGTGTCTGTCCTGCATGTATGCTGCCTGCCTGCCCACACACCAAGAACACTCCCAACCTTCACCCTGACCCCCCTTACCTGTGACTCTGTCCCAGCCCCACCCCGACCCGCTGCTCCGACCCCACTGAGGTCCTTCCTCTTCTCTCCTTCCAGAAGTTGGCACTTCCTACTACGCTGTGGCTGTGGTCAGAAGGAATTCTTCTCTGAACATTGACCACTTGCAAGGGGTGAGATCCTGCCACACAGGCATCAACCGCACCGTGGGCTGGAACGTGCCGGTGGGCTACCTGGTGGAGAGCGGCCACCTCTCGGTGATGGGCTGCGATGTGCTGAGAGGTAAGGCGTCAGGACTCACCTTTGTGCTTGTCCAAGCTGCTGGGGGCCAGACCCCATGCTCCACCCTGGGGGTACTGAAAACACAGGGTCTTAAGAGGTGGAGAGGAAGAGGAAGGGTCTTCCAGGCTGCAGGACAGGATGGGAGCAAGGAAGGGAGGGAGCTGGCTGGGGTTGGCTGGCGAGTGCATGTGTGTGGAGGGGCTGGGGAGGCAGGGGTGCTCTCTCTCTGATCAGTGGAACTAGGGGTGGCCCACTGAAGAAGCTCCTCCCCATTCCAGCTTCTGTCCAGGGTAGCCCACACCTAACAACCTCGATCTGGTGCTCCTCCCTTTCTCTCCTCTCCCCGAGCCAAGCTGTGACCAGAAGTCCCCACTGCTGGGCACCTTGCAGTTCACCTTGGCCTCCTCCTAGATTTCCCTGCCTCCAGGCTCTCTTTTCCCTACTCAGCTGCCAAAGTAATCTTTCTTAGATCCCTGCGATTCTTGGGAGGACCTTCTTACCTCTAGGATCAGATGCCAGCTCTTTGAGATTTAAAGCCCCTCACTACTCTCTGGGTGTGCCTGCCTCTCAGGACCAATCACATCACCTGTGCTCAAAATGACCACCTAAACTAGGCTCTGGGCTGTTTCCTGTTGGTACTGTTCCATCTCCCACCTCCAGATCTTTGCCCAGGCTGTGCCCATACCTGGAATGTCCTCCCTCCTCCTCCTAGCTGCTTCTAATCTTATGGGTGTCACTGCCTCCAGGAAGCCTTTTCCGATTTCCCCCATTTAGTGCTCCCTCCCTCCCAATTACCTGCATATGCTCATCTGTATAAAAGAACTGACCCTATGCCAACGTTTACTGATCCGATCTAATCAGAGCAGCCCTGGTTTATCTCCCGGGATGGGCATAGTTTGGCTTGGGCTTCTTTTTAATGTTTCTGCATCCCCCCTGCACTCAACTTAGTGGCTGCTTAACCAGTAATTGTTGAACGAATGTGTGATAAAATCTGTCAACAAGCATCTACCCTGTGCCAGGAGGTGCCAGGAAAAGGAATCACTAGCCCCAGCTCTCGGGCAGCCACAGGCGACAAGGACCAGGCCACGTTTACATAGAAAGAGCAGAGTAAATCCTACAGATCTATGCAGTCACTCGATATGGCTGCAGGTTGGGGGAGTGAGTGAGTGAGGATGCCAGGTGCCCTGTGTGCCAGAGGGTCCCTAGGAAGTCTCCAGCTCTTGGGCTGAATTCCAAGGACTCCAGTTCTGGTGGGTTTCTTCATCAGTGAGGTGATGTTTCTCCATGGTCATGATGCTCAGGAAAGCCCTGCAGAGGTGACAGTCCTCTCAGCAGGCAGAGCGACCAGGATCATAGGTGGCCGACTTGCCCCCGTCCCTGGGTGCAGGGGGATTCCTGCACAGCTCCTCCCAGGCCAGGGCCAGAGCATTTCTCCCTCTTTATTTGCATCTCAACAAGACATTTTTCATCCTCCAAGCAGAGAACAGGTTCCTTGACTCAGGGACTGGCCTCCTCCCCACCCCACCCCTACCCTCCTGCCCCCATCCCAGGGCTGGGCAGACCTACTGACTCCTGCCAACTCTCTCTCCTGTAGCGGTCAGCAGCTACTTCGGGGGCAGCTGTGTCCCCGGGGCAGGGGAGACCAAGTATGCGGACTCCCTTTGCAAGCTCTGCAGGGGTGACGCTGCCGGGGAAGGAAGGTGTGCCAAGAGCCCCCTGGAAAGATACTACGATTACAGTGGGGCCTTCAGGTAAGAGGGACAGCCCAGCCAGCGGCTGCCCAGAGCAGGGTATCTGCAGGGCTCAACCCCAGCAGGCTGGACAGGGGCCTGCCTGCACGAGGGGGCTTCCAGGGGCTGGCAGGGTGCACAGCACAGAGAGAACCAGCCTCCACACAGGGACCTGGGGGGGGGGTCGCTTTGGAACAGTTGCGGGCAGCCTCCCCATGGAAGTCACATCAGTTTCTAATGGGACCAAGGACAAGCAGGACAGCTCCAACATCATCCCAGGGGGCCAGTCATCCCCCTCCCCAGGCCTGCCCCCCAGCTTCTGCTCCAGTGCCAAGGAAGGGAGGGATGAGGGCTCGCTACCAAGAATCCAGCCAGAGCGGTGCAGTCTCATTTTCCTGGGCATTATGGCTTGGGACAAGTCACAAAGTAGCAGAATTGGAAGGGATATCCAGCCCAATGCCTGCACCATATCTTTTCTCTTCTTTTTTTGCTTTTTGGAGGGGAAAGGGGAGGGCAATTGGGGCTAAGTGACTTGCTTAGGTCACACAGCTAGTCAGTGTTAAGGATCTGAGGCCTTTGAGGGTTCTCCTGACTCCAGGGCTGGTGCTCTACTCACTGCGCCACCCAGCTGCCCCTCTCATCCTGTCTTTTTACATGTTTCAAGAAAGGATTTGGCTCTTTCACAGTCACTTTTCATGGCGGCTGCCTAAATACTACCCTTCTGTTGGGTGGGCATGTGGAAAAAGGAGGCTTGAGCCTTCACAGGTCTCAGAGAACTTTCTAGAATTGGGGCGTATGGACACGTGTGCCAAAGCCACAGGGTCCTGGGAGAGTCACAAGGGTCTCCTCTTGGATTTCCCCAACCCAAGTGTGAGACCTGCCATCTCCCTATTCTGGCTCATCTGCCTCTGTTCAGCCCCGGCACTTCGTCCTGCTGAGAACAGATTAGGCGGGCTTGTGCTGCCAAGATCGGTTTGGATCCTGGCTGGGCACCCCTTCCCAGATGAGTGGCTTCTGTGAATGTGAGGTCTTTGGCAGAAATGGACACTTGGCTGGAGACCTCCTGCCAGGGTGAGATGCAGCCTACTTACCCCCATGAGTAAGGGACTAAATCCAGCTGCTCTGGAAGTAGCCTGGTCTGAGCCCATCTCCTGGTGCTATGGACCCTTCCCCCCTCCAGCACCTTTTCCACAAGAATAATGGGGGACCCTTGAGATAGGTGGGCTAGGTACATCACACTGCCAGAGGGCCCCTGCTATATACTATGTTAGTGACCCTATACAACTTAAAACAGAAAGGCCATGCTGCAGGAAGCTGGGCCAGCCCTTCGGGGTCGCCTCTTCCTTCCCCAGATGTCCACTCCCAGGAGCTGGCTTTTCCTTGTCCTGTCTCCTGGCCTTTGTGGATGTTCCAGGGGGCCACCATGGGCTCAGGCCCCTGAGGGCAGGCACTGGGGCCCTGAGCTCCTCCTCTCCTTCCCTGTTACAGGTGCCTGGCTGATGGAGCAGGAGACGTGGCCTTTGTAAAGCACAGCACAGTTCTGGAAAACACAGATGGTGAGTGCTGACGTCTCATTGGGGGAGGAGCCAGATCTGGCGCCCCTCAGTGAAGTTAAGGGCCAAGTCTGGAGGAGCACAGGTCCTGGCAGTGCTTGCAGGGGCTAGAAGGTCGAGAAGGACCCTCTAGAGGTCATGGGTTTTACTCCCTTGGACATGGCAAGATCTAAGCCACAAACAGCCCTGGCCAGAGAAAGCTTGCCGCCTTTTCCTCACAAGTCTCTAGGGTAGGGAGGCTTCCTTGGTGGGGAGAGTGAATGAGAGGGCATCAGCCTGCCAGGGCCCTGCTTTGGCTTTGGGAATTGCTCTGGGGCTCCTGCCTCTAGACTGTGGCACTCAGCACGTAGTCAGCTCAACAATAAGCATGCCTACTCTGTGCTGGGAACCATCTTGGGCATTTGAGACACTAGAGATGTGAACTAGAGGGTCGGGAGCTGTCCCTGGTGCGGGGCCCGGACTCGGGAGGCCAGGGGCTCTGCCTCCTCACCTTCCCCACTGGAGGTCTTCAGGCATCGGGAAATGCCCGCTGAGGCAGTGGTGGGCATGCTGCACCGGACCTCTTCCTCTAGCTGGTGTTGGATTTGATGCTCCCGAGGTCAGGTTTAGGGCGCTGTTCGTACACCTGCCCGGAGGTGGGAGATAATGCCAAGGTTTGGCCCAGATCACGTGGAGCCTGTGAGGGGCAGCTCGGAAGTCTAGGCAGGCAGTGTGGCCCATTCGCCCGAGGCCCGGCGTCTAGTCGGTGATCGCTGGTTGCAGGAAAGGAGAGTCAACAGTTTCAAAGGCTGCAGAGAGAGAGGATGAGAAAGACGGGACTGGAAAAAAGACCATCAGATTTGGCAAATAAGAGATCTGTGCTAGCCAAGGTTTCAGTTGGGTGCCTTGGTGGACCTGGAGTCAGGAGAACCTCAGTTCAAATCCAGCCTCAGACACTTCCTAGCCGTGTGATCCTGGGCAAATCACCTTACCCTGATGGCCTCGGTGCCTCCATCTGTAAATGAGCTAGAGAAGGAAATGACCCCCTCCAGTATTTCTGCCACTTGTCGAGTGAGAGAGAAGAAGTGTAGATAGATCTTTCTAGGAGTCTGTCTGAGAAAAGGATCAAGTGTAGACATATCTTTCTAGGAGTATGCCTGAGAAAAGGATCGAGTGAGCATCTTCTAAAGATGAAGAAAAGCGGGTGTGATTAGGAGGGAGGAGACAGAGGAAGAAGGCATCAGGACTGGAGGAAGGGTTGGCTTTGGCAAGCCAGAGGGCTGCCTCTTACCAGACACTGGAGGGCTGATGTCAAAGGGCTGGAGACCCTCAGCTGAGAGAGGAGGGCAGGGAAGTGAGGTGTGGGAGGCGTGAGGAGAGAAGAGCTCGGTTTGGAATGGCTGCTGGGAGGCACGGAAGAAGGGAGGAGTGAAGGGACTTGGTTGCTGCTAGAACCACCCAGTGGAGAGGAGAAAGCATGCATTAGTGGGGGACTTGTGATTTCCTCGGGGGCAATCCAGTAGTTTTTGAGTAGGATGGGAGGAGGTGGCTGATGTGTCATCCAGGGTTCAGATTTGCCAAGATGGGCAATGGGCATTTTAGGGATGAACTGGCTAACTCCAGGGGCGATGCTGGGAGGGGAGCAGAGTGAAGCCTTGGGAAAGGCTTAAGGAAGAGGGTGAGGACAGGGTGGGAGCAGGATGAGGGCTAGAGGTCTCATTGAGGGAATGAGACGTAAGGAGAGCTGAGGAGCCAGGAGGTCAGACTCAGAGAGAGGAATGAGAGAGCCAGATGCCGCTGCCCTGGCATGGAAGGAGGATGCCCTAGGGGCTGAGGGTTTAACTGGAAAAGGGGATTTGAATGTGAGGCCTGATGGGACATCGGTAGGCAGAGGGAGAGTCAAGGCTAGACCTCAGCGGGGTTGGGGCATCATCTGTGAGAAGATGCTCTCGCCCCCCCACCTGCTGATGAGCTTCCCAAGAGAGGGTAGGCACATAGTGACAAGGGAAAGAGCCCAGGACAGTCTGGAAACACACTGCCTGCCCGTTCCAGCCTCCGTGCCTTTGTGTACTGTTACTTCTGGCACCTCCTCTGGTCCTCTGGTGCCTGTCTCCACCCACTGAAATCTTTCCCTTCAATCCAGAACCCATGAGGATGCCACCTCCTTCAGAGCCCTCCCGCCCTTCCGCTGGCCTTCTCTGAACTTCATCTCTGCCTCTTCCCCTGAGCCTAACACTCTGTGTTCATCTCAGCTCCAGCCCAGCCCTGCCCCTGCCCTTCGAAATGGGTGATCCTTGGGGGCAAAACTTTTTTCTTTTGCTCTTTGGAGGGGTTAACGTAGGGCAATTGGGATTAAGTGACTTGCCCAGGGTCACACAGCTAATTTTGGGTTGTATCTGAGGCCAGATTTGAACTTGGGTCCTCCTGACTCCAGGGCCAGTGCTCTATTCACTATGCCACCTAGCTGCCCCAGAACATTCTTATATGGCTAGTTCCAGGCACCCAGACTGATCTGTTTGAGGGCTTGCTGGAACTGGAGGGGAGCAGTGTGTAAAAACCAGCTGAGAGGTACTGGCAAGACTAGGGGAAAGCATCTGGCTTGTATTGACTGGAACCAGACCCCAGGGTGGAGGGTCTGGCCTTCGAGAGGACCCCTGGGAGAACTGTTTTCAAGCTGCTGGTAGACAGAGCCTGGAGACTGCCTGCTTACCTGTGGGAGAACCCATTCTTAAGGTAGTGAGCCCCTCTAAGCACCTCCTGGGCTGGAGCCGGTCTGACAGAAAAGTCTTCTCCTCCTAGGGAAAACCCTGAGCTCGTGGGGCAAGCCGCTGCTATCCAGGGACTTCCAGCTGCTGTGCAGGGATGGCAGCCGGGCACAGGTCACCCAGTGGAGGCACTGCCACTTGGCCCGGGTGCCCGCTCACGCTGTGGTCGTCAGAGCCGACACAGATGGGGCCCTCGTCTTCCGACTGCTGAACGAGGGCCAGGTGAGGGTGGGAGCCGGGATGAGCCCCTGGGGACATTGAGCAACTCCCCACCTGGTTTCTGAGGGTGAGGGCAGCCCTCACTGGACCTGCTGCTGAGCCCCTGGCACCCTGGAAACCCCCCTGCTGACTGTGGGATGGCTGTCTGTCTCTCCCTTCCTCCCTCTCTATCTCTTCCTCTCTCTCTCTCTGCCCCTCCCTTTCTCTGTGTCTCTGTTTCTGTCTCTCTGTATCTTTCTCCTCTCTCTCTCTCTCTCTCTCTCTCTCTCTCTCTCTCTCTCTCTCTCTCTCTCTCTCTCTCTCTTTCTCTCTCTCTCTCTCCCTCCCTCCTGTTTCTGTCTCTCTTCCTGCCTTCCCTCCCCTTCCTCTTCCTCCTCCTCCCTCCCTCACATCTTCAGGGATTTTATTATCTCTTCAGCTCCATTATCCCTTCCCCCCTACATTTGTCCTCTTTTCTCTACTCACACACACCCACTGCCCTGGTCCAGGCCTGTGCTCCTAACAAATAGGCTGGGGGCTGAAGTGTCCATTGCCACTGACACTGAGCTCCCCTCCCCACCACCCCCTGCTACAGATGAGGTTCAACCAGGAGGGAGCCAGCTTCCAGATGTTTGAGTCTGAGACCTTCCAGCAGAAAAACCTCTTGTTCAAGGATTCCACCATGGAACTGGTGCCCATCGCCACGCAGACCTATCAGGCCTGGCTGGGCACCGAGTACCTCCATGCCATGATGGGCCTGGTCTGTGACCCCAACAGTGAGTAGCCAGTCGGCCTGCAGGAGCAGCAGTGGCCCCTGCAGCTCAGGGGCTGCCTCTGCTCTGGGGGATTTCTCACACAGGGCTCTGCCTCTCTCCTTAGACCCTGCCCCCACCATGGTAGTGCTTGAAGCGGTCCTTTATTCTGAGACAGGCAACGAAAGGAAAGGAAGGAAACAGGCATTTAATAAGCATCTAGTCTGGGCCGGGCGCTGTGCTAAGCCCATGAGACAAGTGTTACTGTGATCCATATCTGATTGTTGAGGAAGCTGAAGTAGACAGGGCAAAGTGACTTGGCCAGGAACACACAGCTAGGAAGCGTTGGAGGGCAGATTTGAAGCCCGCTCTTCCTGACTCCAGGTCCAGGGCTCTCTCAGCTGAGCCAGCAAGCCCCCTTTCTGCCTGAGTCTCTCTCCTCATGGCATTGGGGTCTGGATGAGGAGCTGCTTCGGCCGGGTCCGTCTTCCTGCCTAAGGCCTTCTGCTTGACAGATGAGGGGAGTCTGGGACCGCACCAAGCCCCAGCCTCCAGGACTGAGGACCCTCAGTTCTGAATAGGCCCCTCCCCTCTGTGTCCCAGCTTGACCTCTTTTCACTTTGGCTCTCTGTCCCCCAGGGCTGCCTACCTACCTACGATGGTGCGTGATCTCCCCGCCAGAGATCCAGAAGTGTGGTGACATGGCGGTAACCTTCAGTCGCAAACAGCTGAAGCCTGAGATCCAGTGTGTGTCAGGCGAGTCCAGCAGACACTGCATGGAGCAGATCAAGGTGGGCCGGGGCCCCACTGGCGGCAGGGATACCCAACAGCTTCTTCCACATGGATCCCTGGGCTGTATGTGGGAGGGGTGACATGGCTTGTCGTGGGCCTTGCCTCTTCTACGTGGGCCTGGCTCATCCCTCAGGGGACTCAGGACTCCAGCTTTTGGCAGCTCTACCGCTCTACCCTGGCCTCTGCCACCTCCAGGGAAGAGAGAATCCAAGAGTACTTCCTCCAGGGCAGAAGAAAGCTGGGCTTGTTGCCCGGGATCCCCACTCCAACTCTGGGGTGGGGGTAGGGCCCACTCTGCCTCCACCAGAGGTGGGAGTATGGGCATGGCTGAGGTTGGCAGTAGGTAGCATTGCAGAATGCCCATGGTATAGCCCAATGTCCCTCAAATGTGTTAAGAAGTGAGAGCCAGTCCCTAGACAGCGCTGACCACAGCTCCTGCCCAGCCTCCCACTGCCTGGGCCCATGTCTCAGGTTCTGGCTTCTCCCCTTCTTTTTGTCCCCAGGGCCTGGCACAGTGCCAGGAATACAGAAGGTGCTTTATCAGTGTCTTCTGATGGGCAGTGGGTGGTGCCTCTGGACCTGGTTACTAGCTATGTGCCCTCAGGAAGCCTCACCTCTCTAGGGCCTTGGAGGAGGTACCCTCTATGACTCTACCTACTCCAGTGCTGGGCTCCAACTGTCCTGCGACCCAGAGAGGGGCCAGTCCAGGCTTGGCTGTGGGAGCATGACTCCAATGGCCACTATATGCCTTAGTGCCTCTTCCGGGCGTCCAGGGAGATGTAGACCTGGGACTGAGATGAGTTTCTGCTTCATTCTCTCCCCTCCTCCAGAGCTTGCCAGCTCAGAGCAGCTTCCCCTGGCCAGGGAGGAGGGAGAGTGGCCCTGGGAGGGGGCCAGGTCACAGTGAGTTGTACCCGGTACCACTGGCCAACACTGGGCACGCCCAGAGGCTTCTGGAAAACCAGCTACCACCAAACAAGACAGCCAACTCACTCCGTTCCCCACCCCACCCCAGGCCAAGGAAGCTGATGCCATCACTCTGAGCGGAGGCGATATTTACATGGCTGGGAAGACCTACGGCCTCGTGCCAGCTGCAGGGGAGAGCTACCAGGGTAAGGGCAGACAGAGGGCCTTCTGTGAGCTTGGCTGTCTGCCCTGAGTGAAGGGAGACTGCCAGCCTGCAGGAGGCCTGGGGGAGCCAGGGCCAGTGTCCTGGGCAGGCTCTTTGGGGCCCAGCACCCTTATTTTGTGTGAGGGGCATTGGGAGACATCCCTGAGCTGCCTGGGGCACAGAAGCACGACCCCCACCCCCACATTCTGACTTTGCTTGGAGACCTCCAGTGCTGGGGACCTGATTGCCTCCCACTTGGGGAAGCTGGTCAGCCCTGAGCCCAAGGGCCCTTTATACTGACAGCTGGGCCACCCCTTGCTCCCAGCCCTTTGGACTTGGCCTGACTCCTGGGGAGTGTTGGGGCCCTCAGTCCTTCCCCATGGGTGTGGAAAGTCCTCCTGTTCTCATTCCTGGCACCTTTGTGGTGAGATGAGAAAAACCCCACAGAGGCGCCAGACAGTGCCCAGGCCTGGTGCAGCTCCTGGGGAGGAAGGGGCGGTGGCCCCCAGCGATGTCAGTGACTGTTGCTGGCTGATCCCTGGCTCAGGTGGGAGGCTCCCAAGGGCATCTGGGTCCAGGAGCCATCTGTGTGGTCAGGGCTGGGAGTGAACAGAACCCCAAAGTGACCAGGAAGTGGCCTGGGCCCTGCTCTAGGCATTTGTGTGCCCTCCACTGTTACCTGCAGCATCTGGGAAGGATCTGTTTAGATTCTAGACCTGGGGAGCAGGAGGGACTTCTGGGGCCTGGTTCTCACCTCTTCATTTGACCTAGGGCCAGAGATGGGCAGGGACTTGTCCAAGGTCAGACCCGAGTTCAAATGTGACCTCAGGCATTAAGGCGTGTGTGACCTTCATTTCACTGAACTTGGGCCTGCCTCAGTTCCCTCCTCGCTCCTGCCTCCCAGGGCACGGCCTCGTGTGGGGAGGGACTTGGTTTCGGGCAGGGCAGGTCCTCAGCCTCTCTTGCCCTGCCAGCAGACAGCAGGAAGGACACATACTATGCGGTGGCCTTGGTCAAGAGGAACAGCTCCTACGCCTTCACCATTGATGAGCTGAAAGGCAAGAGGTCCTGCCATTCGGGCCATGACATCGCGTCTGGCTGGGACATCCCTGTTGGGGTCCTGGTCCAGAGAGGCTTCATCCGGCCCAGGGGCTGTGACGTCCTCCAAGGTGAGGGCTGAGGGTGGGAGGAGAGTGTGGGGAATGGGAAGGGCTGTCCCCCCCCCCCAGGTTCCTTCCCATTGGTGCTTGGGGCCGCCCTGAAGGGTAACCTCATCCACTCCCTTGCCTCCTTGCAGGACAGCCCCTCCCCAGAAGTCCCCTTCCATTAGCTTCCCAGTGTTTGGGACAGCTCACTCATTGCAGCCTCGGCCAGAAACAGAGGCAACTAGAAGGGACCCCCCCCCCATACATACACACAGTTTAAGCCGTGGGCTCCCTGGTCCCTTTGAAAAGGGCAGTTGGCTGGATTGGAAGGGGAAGGCACAGGGCCAGCTGGGCTCTTGGTGGGCCTTTCCCAGCAGCCTCAGGGTCTAGGGGGATAACCAGGGAGGGGCTGGCAGGAAGGCCTGACCCTATGGAGCATCTGCCAGTGATGCAGGTGGCACAGACTTGAAGCATGGTTGAAACTCACGGTCAGATCTGATTGTGGTTGGGCTGATGCTGAAAGGGTTTTGCTGAACCCTGAGACTGGTCTGGATCTGGCACCCTGGGGTCAAATGGGCAGGCCAGCCACCCCAGGGCCTTCACTTTACACCTCTTCCCTGGAGAATGGGTAGATAGAGAGGGCAGGAAGCCTGGCATTGCGGGGATAGAGTGAGTCTGTAGCCTAGAGGGCAATACTGAGTCTAGGAGATAGGATTTGCCAGTGACAAGGGCCATTCTTGGCATGGGACATAGGGTCCCTGCCACCTGCTCACCACTGCCCCTTTTCCCTTCCAGCTGTGAGTGAATTCTTCTCAGCCAGCTGTGTGCCCATGAACAATGCCAAAGACTACCCACCCCAGCTCTGTGAGTTGTGCATCGGGGATGACCACAGCCTGAATAAATGTCACGGCAACAGCCAGGAGCGTTATTATGGCGACAGTGGGGCCTTCAGGTACTCCCTGGCCCGTGTGTTCCTCTGGGTCCTTCTTTGGCCCTGCCAGTATTTATGGGGTAATTGCTGTGTGCTGGGCTCAGGACTAGAGACCTCGGGCACAGAGGCAAAACCAGCCCTGCCCTCCAGGAGCTTACACTCTCTCTTGGTCTTTGGCAGGTGCCTGGCTGAGGGTGCTGGAGATGTGGCCTTTGTCAAGCACTCCACGGTCTTTGAGAACACCAATGGTGAGAGTCCTGGGTGGGAAGAGCAGAGGGGGAGGGGACAGGGAGGAGAGGAGTGGGGCAGGGCTCCCCAGACACCCCACTTGATGGTGGGCATGATTCACTGGCATAGAGAACACCAGCAAGGGACCTCTCTCCTTGGCCTGTTGGACAAACCCCATCTGTGTCCACACTTCAGAGCATGATCCAGCAGCTCTTGCAGCAGAGGTCCAGGCCCAGACTCTTCCTCTTGCTCCTTTCTGTGTGCCCCTGTTTAACCTGCCCCTCCCAGTACACCTCAATTCCCCTGTTAGTAAAACAAAAGATTGGTTGTCCTCTGGGGCCCTTCCTATGACCACAAGGTCCTATACAATCATGCCTGAGGCTCTGAGGCCACTAGGTCAGCAGCAGGCCCCAGCAGGCTGTAGGCCCAGAGCTAATGTGGCTTAGCCCCCAGACTCTGCCTAGAGTAAAGGGAGGGAGCCTGTGAAGATATCAGAGGGGAGGTCTGAGACCTTGCACGTCTGGGGCAAAGTGGGGCCGAGGCTGGGGAATGGGGTGCTTTCCCAGATAACTTTTTCTTCCTCTTGTCCACCAAACCTTCCTCAGGTCACAACACTGAAAACTGGGCAGTCAGCCTGAGGTCTGAGGACTATGAATTGCTGTGTCCCAATGGTGCCCGGGCTGAGGTTACACAGTTTGAGGCTTGCAACCTGGCCCAGGTGCCAGCTCATGCTGTCATGGTACACCCAGACACTAACATCTTTGCTGTGTATGGGCTGTTGGATAAAGCACAGGTGAGGGGGCAGAGGGTGGGTGGACTGAGGGAGACCAAGCTCAACTGGTTAGGGCCCCCATGCCCAGCTGGTTAGGGCCCCATGCCCAGCCCACCTGGGGCCCCCATACCAAGCCAACTGATCAGACCAAGGAAAGCAGTCTGAGCCCCAAGTCTCCCTCCTGTCTCTGCTCCAGCCGGCTGCATGATTTCAGCCAGGATGTTTTTTTCCCTGAGCCTCAGTTCCCTTTCTGGACTTCGTCCTGTGTGCTCAGGGGATGTCCCTTCTGTGACATGTGGTCTGCAGTCTCTGGCCAGTAAGTACCCTGTGAGTGAGATGAGTCGGACCCTCTTCAAAGGTGTCTGTTCCCAACATCCTCTAGGATTCTGGGGGCAGGGCCAAGAGGTGGAGGCGGGGGTGGTGACAGATGAGCAGATCCAGGGGTCCACGATGCATGGCCTTTGGGCGAGGCTGCCTCTCTCAGAGTCTGGGCTGGGCCCAGCTCAGGCCAGTTCGGTGACCCAGGCTCTAAGTTTAAATGAGGCGAGTTACTCGTCGGCTATAACCTGCAAAGGGACATCTTTATTTGTGATTGGACTGGATGGGACGCCATTCTTAGCTAAAATGTGAGAAAATGCCATTCCCATTCCCCCTACCCCAGACCCCTTGTGCCCACCAGAGCAGGTGCCAAGACTCAGGGAATTCTGGCCCCACCTCCAAGGGGACAGTCCACGGCAAGCCCTGGGCCTCTTGTCCCCTAAACAAATCTCAAGGTGGCTTCCTGGCCCCTCGACAGTAAACTCTCTCAGGCTACATCCACCAGCTGGTCCTGCCATAATCTCAGACTCCCAGGAAAATGTGATCCAAACCCAACAAGCATTTATCAGATACCTGCGCCATGCCAGGATCTGAGGTACAGGGACAAGGATGAGCCCTCCCAGACCCTCCCCGCTCCAGCTTGTCCTCCACTTGGCTGGCAAAGGTCTGACCAGCTGCCCCTTCCATTCCTCTACCAACCCCAGCGGTTCCCCATCCCCCCAGGATCAAACGTAAAATCCTGTTGGACTATTTTGTTTTTGTCTATTTGTTTGCTTTTTGGAGGGCACCTGGGGTTAAGTGATTTGCCCAAGGTTACACGGCTAGTAAGTGTGTCAAGCTTCTGAGGCTGGATTTGAGCTCAGGTCCTCCTGACTCCAGGGCTAGTGTTCTATTCACTGCACCACCTAGCCAGCCCCTGTTTGACTTTTAAACCTGCCACCTGCACCACCTGCCCCCCTCCCTACCCCTTTCCCCATGATGATTCGGTGACAGGGGCCTCCTGCATATTTATCATACCTACTTCATGTCCAGCCTCCAGGCATTATCTCTGGCTGTGCCTCCCACTTGGAATGCCATCCCTCCTTTGCTCTGACTCCTGACATATCCAGCTTCCTTCAGGTCCCAGCTAAAATTCCACCTTCTGCAGGCAGCCTTCTGCCATTCCCCTTCATTCTAGTGCCCTCCCCTCTGGGGATATCTCTGTGCCACCTGTGGCTTGTTTGTACAGAGTGGTTTAGACTGGGAGCTCCTGAAGGCAGGCCTGTCTCCTGGCTCTTTTTGTATCCGTGGTGTTTAACACTGTGCCTGGCACACAGTAGGGGCTGAGAGACATAAAGAGGAGCTCAGAGGAGGCCCAGGGCCCTGGAGGAGCCACAGCCCCAGTGCCTGGGAAGCCTGTGCCCACTTGGGGCTGCGCTGGGAGGCCTTTCTCTCTCCCTCTGCTTGAAAGGGTAATTCAGGTGGCTGTGGATTGACGATGTCCTGGAGGGGGAGACTCTGGGGAAGGCAGCTTCCATTCCCCCAGCTCTTAATCATTAGCCCCAAGGCTCCTGCTCTTCTGCCTTGGGGGTCCAAAGTCCCAGGAAGACTCCCCAGCTGACTGCCTGGGTCTCAGCCAGATGGACTGGATGCATCCACATTCCTCAGCAGCTCATAGAGCCCAAAGCCTGACCCGTGCCCAGCTGGGCTTCAGAGGTGCTCAGCCCCTTCTGGTCTTTCCTGAGTCTGAGGGAGAGTGCTTTGGCTCCAGCCTCCACGAGGTTCCCTTCAGTCAGAGACAGATTGCAGACCCCAGAGGGCTCCAGCCCCACCTGTCCGGCCAGTGGCTACGGTCACACTGGGGCCTTCTGTCCTCGGTCTCCCGTTATCCCCAACAGAGCAGCCAGTCCACAGCACTGATAGCCTCTCCCTGGTGACCAGGATGGAATTCCATTTTGTTGAGCTATAAGACAAGAGGCCAGGCTGGAAAGGAGCTTAGGCCCTTCTGAGACCAGAGGTCTCCAGGGCAGTGCCCTAGGGGTCTGCAAAATGCCATAGTGGATATACTCTGCAGAGGGTGTCAGGCTGGGAGGGTAAGCCAGCAGTGTGCAGAACAGGCTAAGCCGAGCACCCGGCGGTATCTGACAAGAGGCGTTCAGTCTGGATCCATGTAGAGGGTTTGGGTATAAAGACTCAACTTCATAGTACGAGATGTGCTGGGAGGCAGGGAGGAAGCAGTTGTTCTGAACAAGGCCTGAGTGGGTAGTGGCCACTAGTGCACTGAGTCTGGGCTGTATGTGTTGGGAGGGGCAGAGCTCCAGCCCAAAGGTGGTTCCAGGCCTCGTTCTCTGCCCTGCCAGACCTCATCAGGTGGGGCTGTTCCAGGTGAGAAAGGCATTGTTAAACAGGATCCTGGGGCAGGGCAGCTGGGCTGAGGAAGGGGCCTGGGTCTGTATTAGCTGAGGCTGAGGATGAGAAAGGGGGCATGTTCAGGCTGGAGAAGAGAAGGCCTCAAGGCCCTTCACATCTGAAGAACCTTCTGTCCTGAGGAGAAGCCATCAGGCCAGCTGGTCAGAAGCAGGAGCAGTTGGGGGAAGCTGGAAAAAAACATATTTGGGCTTGATGGCAGAAAAACTCCCTTTCAGTTAGAGCAGGGCTGCTTTGGGAGGTGGTGAGCCTCCCTTTGTCAGAGGTCTCCAAGGAAGGGTGGAAGGTGCTGGTGGGGGGGTGGGTTTGGTTGGCAGCTGAATACCCCACCCTGCTCCACCTCCCTGATCTGGACCAATCACTTGTGATCTGTAGCATCAAGGAGAATTTACTGCAATCACTGACCCCTCCAATTCTATCACTTGTGTCAAGGCTGAACTTGTCTGTTAAACTCCCTGGCCCTTGGCATTGGAAATTAGGTTTTTGGGGTACTTAAATGAATTCCCTGTCTAGTGAGTCACCCCATAAAGGGGTCCTAGGCTGGTGGAGGGGGAGTCTCCCAGGGTAGTTTAAGAAACAATCATTGGAACAATCCGATGGAACATAAATTTTTTGAGGGCAGGAGCTGCTCAATTTTCTCTGTTAATCCCTTGACCCCAGGACAGAAGCCTGGACCCATAAGCGCTTTAAAAATGTCTCTTACACAAAGGAATGAGGGAGGGATGAATGTTGTTTCCAGGACTTGTTTGGGGATGACAGCAACAAGAATGGGTTCAAAATGTTTGACTCCTCGGATTACCACGGCCAAGACCTACTGTTCAAAGACTCCACCAAGCGAGTGGTGCCGGTCCGGGAGAAGACCTCATACATGTCCTGGCTGGGCCAAGACTACATGGCTTCCCTGGAGGGCCTTCAGTCACTGCAGTGCTCAGGAGCAGGTAAGGAAGACCCCCCCCACACACACACACACTCACCTGCAGCAGGCCTCTGGCCATGACCATCAGCAAAGAAAACCAGGACGCCCTGACTGTGCTCCAGGAGGCTTCCACCCCCCCCCATTTCCAGGAGTTTTGGGGAGTGGGAGCCATAGAAGCTTCCAGGGGGCTCCAGACCCCCAAATTTCCAGTAGCTTTGGGGAGTGGGAGCCATAGAAACTTCCAGGGGGGCTCCAGCCTCCCATCTCCAGGAACTAAGATGCTGGTTGTCTCTGTGTGGGAAGCAGTTGGTTCTTTACCTGACAGATGCAGGGTACAGAATTGGGTGTGGGGCTGGAGAGGAATGTTCCCCTTAGTTGGAGAAAGACTCCGACTGGGAAGGGTAACCCCTTCCTGCTTCCTCTCCAGCCTTTGCCCACTGTCTTCCTGAGCTTCTTTGCTGGGGGAGGGGGTGTCTTGCCTCTTCCAGGCCAGACAGAGAACAGGAGTCCAGTAGAGGGTGTGGATGGCACCTGGGAGGTGCCCTGTTCGTGATGACTTATTTGCATGTACCTGGGGAAGCCCACCCACTGGGGGGTTCAGGCCCTGTTAGTGGATGAGTTGAGTGTGCACAGGCACAGAGGGAGGAGGTATCCTTCCCCAAACCCCCAACACATGCCTCAGACTCTGGGCTCTCCTTGACCAGGGGAGCCCAGAGGCCCAGGGAGGCCAACTCACAACCACCATGCTTTGATAGGAGATCTGTGCACCTCTTGCAGGCACAAGACCATGTAGGGAAGAGAGGGGAAAGGAGGGAATGAGCATTTATAGAACACCTACTGTATGCCAGGCCCTGGGCTAAGCACTTGGCAATGATGACCTCATTTGTTCCTTACAAACACCCTGGGAGGTAAGGGCTGTTATTACCCCATGTTATCATCGAGGGAATAAAGACAGACAAAGGTTAAGTGACTTGCAAGTGTCTAAGGTTAGATTTGAATTCAAGTCTTCCTGATTCCTGACCCAGCAGACTGTCTACTGCCCAGAGTTTAAATGTGGATGTATACAGAAGGTTGCTTCTGTGAGAGCTCACAGGCCCAGGGACTTCTGGGAGGCAGTGGAAAGACCCCACCGACCTCTTAGCATGTTTCTTGGAACAAGTCTGAGCCTCAGTGTTCTCCTCAGTAAGATGGGGACAACCGTCCCTGCTCCTCCTCCCTCACAGGGCTGCTATGAGGAAGGCACTGGCCAACCTTTAAGGGTCTCATGACGGGGTGAATACTCCCAGGCCCCTTTCAGGCTCTGATCCAATTTGTCCTGCCTTCCTCGCCTCCTCCCCAGCCAAGGGGCTCTAGTCAGCCCTGTGCAGCCTCGGGATAAACAGGTTTCCAGATGATTAACCCAGAGGTTGTCAGGCCGGATATCGGCACCCTCGGGAGCTGTCCGTGGTACCCAGGACAGCCGAAGAGCTTCAGGGGACAGGCTCCGGTGTGTTTTATTAACTGAATCTCCACATCTCTTCCTCTCTGGCAGTGACCACTACCCCAGCCTTGCTGCTGCTTCTGCTCCTGCTCCTGGTCCCCATCTTGAGCAGCCCTGACCTGTGATGGCTCCTTGGTCTTTCCTTGAGATGAAAGGAGGCTTGACCCTCAAATAAACAAGGCCACCCTTCCTAGTAAATCCAGTTAACAGTGATCTGGGCGAGATCAAGTATGTCCCATGGCCCTGCTTTGAGGTCTAGGAGCCCAATTACCATGGAGGGTTTGGGGCAAGTATTTTAAAAACTAGAATAAAACTTAGTCTTACCTATCCCTACTTCCCAAAATTTGAATTAGAATGGAAAAGATCTGATGAATGGAAGTGCTGAGAGGTGGGTCGTGCCCAGGGGATGGGCTACTGGAGAGCCCAGGCCCTCCCCCCCGCTGGAACTCATGCAGTTAAGCAGCATCTCCAGGCCCTATGGGGGTGGGGTGGAGGAGGGCCAGCATCCACCATGGGCTCAGCTTGGCTGAAACCCAGGATCCTGCCCATGCCTGGAGGTACAGCCTGACCACACCCTCTTTGCAGAACCCCTCCAGACTGGGAGCTTGGGGCCTCCTGGAGCCTGGAGATGGAGAGGGGAGAAGAGCCCACACCCTGCTTTCCAGGGCTTGGGTCTTTCCTCCTTCCTTCCCTCTGCCCTTTTTGCCAGCTTTTACTCCTGTGTCAACATCCCATGCCTGGCCCATGGAAGCCCCCATTCTGGCTTTCGGGTTCCAGTCCTGCCCGAATGATTGCTGTTCCATCTCATCTGCCACCCCCATTCTGGACCCCCATGGCTGCTCCAGCCCATCACTCCACCCAGATGCAAGATGCCTTGCCCCCTTGGCTGATTGTAAGAAGAGGCACATCAGTGAGTGTGCCCGCCTTTAGCCCTTGGGGGACTGGCTATGTGGCAGGGCAGTCCAGAGTATGGGGCTGGTGTGGGAGCAAAGCAAGCATCCCAACAGACGTCACTCTCTCAAGCCTGAGGGGCATCAGTCAACACAGATTGAAGGACAGAGCAGGATCATTTCACTGAAGTGCCAGGGAGTTTGGGGGCACTTCCCCATCCTGCAGAACTCCTTCAACTGGCCTTTTCATGGATTAAGGGAGTAGTCAGAGGTGTCCACCCAAGGGGGACCATGGCCACTCTTTGTCCTTGCTCCATGCCCCTGGCCATGTGGACTCAGTTGCTGCAACCAAGCACTTGGCCTTCTGGTAGTGAGGGAGTCGAGAAGGGGCAGGGGGCAAATCCCCTTCTGGGCTGGGACCTTCTGATCCCACGGCTGAGGCAGTGGATGTGGCCTCCAGCCTCCCTGGGCAGCAGCCCCAAGAAGCCCCAGGCACTGTTACAGGCTCCCACTAGCCAGAGAGTTGCACTACAGACTTGGGCTGCCATTGGGCCCCCCTCTTTCTTGTCCATGCCCCTGTCTGGGTCTTGCTCCCCTCTCTGGACTGGAAGTTTGTTGGAGGTTCTGAATCAGACAGGTGCTTGTCCATGTAGCTTTGGGCTCCTGGAGGCTTGGGCCCACAAGGACCTTGGCTACAGCTTCATGTCTCAGAGGAATCTGACAAGGCTAATGAGGCCATGTGACCTGAATGTACCAGGTGTAAGTGGCACTTGGAGGTGGGTTATGGGGGCAGTAGATCTAATCACTAATAAAGAATGAGTCTGAAAACAACCCTGCCTTCCCAGGCTCAACCTTGCTTTTACCCTGCCTTGGATACCGTTTTGTTTTCTGTGGCCTTTGTTATGCTCCAATGCCCCCTGTGAAGAGGGCTTTCCCCCAAGACTGGCTCCTTGTTTCTCGGGCTTCCCTCTAATGAAGAATTCAAAAACTTTGTTCCCAGTGTTCACTGCCACTCATTTACTCAGCAAAGAGTTGTTGATGCCCACTCTGTAGGAGGCTTCAGTGCTAGAGGGGAGATGGTGCTTTCACAGAGGCCAAGGTCACCTGAGTGAAGCGTTAAGGTCTGCTCCCACACCCAGTCTGAGCCTCAGTCAATGCCAGGACTAGAATGAGAACAGCACACATTGGTGTGCCCACTTGGAGGTTGGCAGAGCTCTAAGCTATGTCTGCCATCTTACTTGGTCCTGGGAGGCTGGTATTCCCCATCTTGCAGATGGGAAAACTGAGGGCAGTGCCATGGCTTGCCTAGGGTCAGACTACTACTACAGTGGCTTTGGAATGCCAAGTCTGACCCTTGGTCACTGACCCCTCTGTGCTGGCTTCTGGCTTCACCATTCTGGGTTTGTCAGGGGCCCATCCCCCAGTCCTACACACGGTGACCTGCATATTATCACAAACCAAACACACGGAGCAAGCAGAACACTCTGAAGGACTAGCGGGTCACACCCTCCCAAATGCCAGGCACCATTCTCTGCCCAGACAAGTACAAGCAAAAGAATTTGTCCCTGCCCTCAAGGAGCTTCCATGCTACTGGAGAAGGGACTGAAGGGACTGGGGAGGGGGTAGGAATGAAGAAGCCCAGTGTGGATTGGGAGGGCATGAAGCCTGGTTGCCCTATGCCCTCCATGGAAGTCCCAGGGGAGCATGGATTGGAAGGCTGCAAGCTGAGGGCAGAAGTGGGAAGGTTGATGGAGATGAGGACCCTGACCCCCTTGGGTACCTCCAGCTGCCCCTCATCCCCCTGGGTAGAACCATAGCAGAGGGGAAGGTGGGCAGAGTCTGTATTGGGATCCCTGGTCTCACAGCCAGATTTGTACAGCTGATGCCTGACTCCTGCTCAAGTGGAGGGCTGCCAGACAGCTAGAGACTGCTCTGGAATTGTGGGGACTCCGAGGGCCACTTACACCTGCCCGGAAGTCCCCAGGGCAGCAACTTGGACATGTGATCAACCAATTGTGCCCACAGTACCCCCCCAGATAGTCCTGAACACTTTGGAAGAGCTGCAATCACCTATCCCCAAGTGTGTCTCTGTAACTGGCCCCCTCCCCACAGCATACAAAGAGCTCCCAAGTCTGAGGCCTACTCCAGACCCCAGCCCTGCAGAAGGCAGTTATCCTGCCACCCCTCACTCCATCCCTATTCCCAGGCTTCTCCAGGATAGGCAGGCTCATGTCCTTCAGCACCCTCCCTCCCCCCTTCCTACATCACTTCCTACAGAGTGGTGCTCCAAATAATGAGGTGCCCAGAGCCAGGCCAGTCCCTGCACCATCTATGGCCTGACGAAGGGCAAAGGACAGCAGGGCTACCATCTCCCTGGCTGCTTCCTCCTGTTGGGGAATGGTGCCTTCTTCTGCTAAGCATGGGCCTCCAGAAGGGTGGGGGATGAGGGGAGGGGGGAAAAAGTAGCTTGTTGAAAGAGAAGACCCCATTCCCTAGGTCTTGTGTCCCTTCTAGGGGCTGGGAGAAGCTGGAAGCTTTGCCTGCTGTCCTGGGGCCCACCTGGGCCCCTTCTGGAGGTCATGCTGATGAAGAATGCCCCCTGCCCCTGCAGCCCTCTCCACTTGGCCCAGTCCTCCTTTCTCCCAACTCCCTGAACCCTTCCTGCCTCAGTTGTCCTGTCTGTTAAAAGGGAAAAGACCTGGGCTGCAACTCTGTCAGTAACCACAGGCTTGATTCTGGGCACATTCTTTCCCCCTCTCTATCTGTGCAATGGGCAGATCGAAAGAAATACCCCTTTTGCTTTTTGCTGCTCCCATTCTGACTCCAAAGATATGACGAAGTATTAGTGACAGGTACATGCCAAGGAGGATTTGGGGTGGGGGTCGAGGGTGAAGACACATGGGAATGGGCCTCCAACATTGACCCCAGGAGGAGGGAGGCACAGGCCTCCTACCCAGAGGTCAGAAGAGGGGTGAGCCTCTCCTCCGGGGGTCTCAAGCAGGGCTCTGTCCTGGGGGCTTGTGTCTGAGGTCAGCCAGCCCACTCTTCCCCAGGGAGAACAGTGATTCACTCAGACTCCTTCCCGGCATCCAGACCGAGGTGGGTGGAAGGAGGAGGTCAGTGGAGCCTGTTGCTGTTTTCAGACACAACTTTCTGGACTTGGAAATTCCCCTGGCCAGGGCAGGCCAAAAGAAACCAGCCTTTCCCCAGTGATGCAGGGTGTGGCACCTCTGGGCAGCTGTCTCCATACAGGAAGTGCAAGCCTCAATAAGCCTTCAGTGCCCTGACAGGAACAGTATACCCCCTGTGCCCAGGGCAGCAGCTCCTGAGTGCCTGCTGTCTTTCCAGGGAGCACCAGGGAAGCCTGGGAGCAGGGATGGGCAGCAGGGTGCCCAGCTAGGGGAAGGAGATAGAAGGATGGGTAGGATTTGGAGCAGCAGAGGAGGGGCCATCAAAGGGAAGAACATGTTTGGGAGTCCTGGAGAGAGGAGGGGAGTGGTTCAGAGACAGTAAAAGTCTGGCTAGAGCTCAGTTCTCTGCAAGGGAATGGGGGCAGGTCAGCCTGGGATGATGGGTGAATCCTATACTGTGAGGGGCCTCGAATGCCAGGCTAGGGAATCTGAATTTTATTGGGTAGGCAGGAGGAAGAGACAGTGTTGCTCAGTGGAGAGACTGCTGTCATTGGAGTCAAAGCCTTCCTTAATGCTGTGTGGCCTGTGTTACCTCCCTGGCTTCTCTTCTGTAAAACAGGGTGCTCAGCTCTAGATGGGTCCCCCCTTGGATCCTAGGACATTAACCTTGCCAGGGAAGAGGGCATGAAGGGCCACAGGCTTCAGAGGCAGAATGGGCAGGATTTGTGGGGGTGAGTTCAGTGTGACCATGGATGGAGGGGGCACAGAAAGAGAAAGGGGGGAGGTCTAAAGCCTGCGAAACTGGGGAGGTTGGTGGTGCCTCTAACAGGTGCCCCAGGGTCTGCTCACCAGATTCAGTCCCCTCCTTGATCTTCAGGTCATGGGACTCCTGGGCGGGAGCCATGGGGGTCCTGAGCTTCAGGGGGCTTGGGGCACCCTCAGTTACAGAGCTTTTGGGACTTGTGATACATGAAATCACAGACGAGGGCAATCACTGATGGCTGCTTGGATGCCCATAGGAATCAACAGGAAGGAGGCACTCAACTCGTCCTGGGGCCCCAGGTCTAGCCCACCTGCAGGGAGGACCCAGTTTGGCTCCTTTCTGAAGACTGTGCTGGGGGGTCTGCCCTCCACCAATCTTACCCCTCCCCATGGTGTTGACTTTTCCCAGGACCACAGCTGAGCCATGCCAGGGAAGAAGGCATCAGGACAGGAGGCCCCTCAGCAGACTCATCTGGGAGCCAACCCAGGAGCTGGGGCTGAGGGGTCCATGTGCCTTCCTTCCCTATGAATCTGGAGGTGATGGGCTTTATGGTAGAAAAGGGGCCCTAAGGCTGGATTGGGTTTGCAGAGGACCAGGGGAAACTCAGCACCTTCCCAGTCAGTCATGGTCCCTGAACCCAAAGTTAACCTTTGAAAGAAGGCCCTGGACCAACCTTAGGTGGAGAAACCCCCCCCTTCTTCTTTATTAGGGCACGCTCCTCCTCCAGCCTTGAGGAATTCCAGGAATCTTTAGAACTGTCCAGGCACATGAGGCTCTCCTGGCACCCCCTGATTTCCTGCTTTTTGATCCCTAGGTGGGTCCTGCTGGGGACATTGCCTCCTTGTCCTTCTGAGAGACAAGGACTTGAAGATATACAAGCTGGGGGCACCTCGTTCCTGGGGATGGGCTGATTGTAGTGGAATTCCAGGGTTCTGAGAGATAATGGCCCCTCCTGGAATGTTGCTGACTTTATGACACCATTTCCTGTGTGAGGGAATGGGTGTGGATCAGTCTTAGGCCAGCCCCAGGCCTGTGCTTAGGGTCCATTGCCTGGGGATCAGGCTTCACTGTCTGTGGGACTTCAGTACACACACTGCTTACACCAAGGGAGGATGGCAGTCCCTCTCTGGCTTAGCTGATGGTTTTGAAGGCCGTGGCCATGGCCATACACATCCTGCACGATATCTCTCAGGCTACTTCTGAATCAGTTATCCTTGGTAACACGTCCATCATGTATCTATCTCCCTATTGCCCTTTGAACCACCTACCATTCAGGGGCTTGGGTGTTTGGGGGGTTCCATAGAACACCACTAGACAGTGCCTGGCTCACAGGAAGCCCTTAATAAATGCTGTCTCATACGTTCGTTTATCACTGGGGGAATCACAGAAAAACAAAGATGAGTCTGTGGGCAGGGCGGACCTCGGGGCTTTTGAAAGCCTTACACAGTTTTCCAAACGGAATCCAGCCTCCTGCTCAATTCTGCCCAAGACACACAGAGCAATGGACTGCTAGTGGAGGCACCTGTCATCGCGTAGGCCATTTGGTTCCTGTCACCTACTACGAGTGATGCCCTGCATAGCCAGCGCTGGGAATGTTAAGAGAAAGAAGAAATAGGTCTGCCACCAAGGAGTTTCTATTGTAAGGGAGGATGCCACGTGTACCCAAGTAAGCTAACACAAAATATGTAAAGATAATGTGATTTCAGGATGGTGTACCCTAAAAACCAGGGTGACTAGAAAATGCCTTGGTTACAAGATGGGCCCATGAGTCTTGAAGGAAGCTAGAGATTACAGCTCGACAGAGGTGAAGAAAGAGAGCATCCCTGGTGTGAGAAAAGGAGGGAATCTACTAGGAACAGGGAGTACTTCAACATAGCTGTTCTGAGGACTGCATGAAGGGGTGATGTGTGCAACGTACATTCTGTCCCCTCTCTTCTGTAGAGAGCGTAGCCACTAAAAGGAGCAGGAACAGGGCATTTGTACGAGAAATGTGAAGAAAAGAAGCCTGAAGAGACTCACCATTCTGAGAGAAACCGAGTGAAAGCATCCCCTTTGTGGCCACTACGGCCAGCAGCACTTTCCAAAAATGATGTGCTTATGACTGTTTGTAGGACTTGGAAATTTATTGCTGGGAGACTGAATCAAAGAACTGTTTGTGCCATTTTTGGCAGGAATGTGGACTTGGGTTTTCTCAACCTGAGACAGAGGGACACACAAAGGTAGGAGAGTTGATTAAGAAGTCTCAGGAGAAATGGGGGATTTGAGAGAAAAAGTGTTAGAAGACAGAAGTCAGACTTGACAGAGCAGAGAGGCAAAAGAAGGTTAAGCCTGTGATTCAAGCTAAGCCCAGGTGAGGCCGACTGACTGGAGGCAGTCAGTCTGCACAGGACATGGGGGTGGATGTGGTCGGAGGAAAACTCTGATGCTGAGAGCTGAATGGAGAAGGCAGAAGCCTCCACTATTTGAAGAGCTGGCTAGAGAAGGATCACTTGACGCTCTAGCACTACCTGTAGCTTGCCTGTGATGCCATTTACCTGCCTCTATGGCCCTGGGGAGGGGGGGGGGTCTCTCAAGGCCCAGAGGACAGGCCTGAACAGCTTGGGTAGATGCCAGGCTTATCAGAACTGAAAGAACGGACACCAACTCGGTGCCCCACTGGGGAGCGTATCTGGGAAGTGATTACTAGAAGAGCTACATGTAGCATCAGCAGCCTTGGGGCAGCAGAGAAGTGGCTGCATCCAGCAGGAGAGTAGAAAGGCTTATTAAAAAGGAGTGTCCCCTCCCCGAACGCTATACATCATTCAGAGTTCTCCCCAAAGAGTCCAGAGACACATGGTCTGCAGTCCAGAGCTGTGAAGCTCCCCAGGCACGTGAGTTTCCCTCAGTCAATCAACAAGTACTTATTAAGCCCCTACTGTGGGTCAGACATTGTGCCCTTCACTAGGTTTGTGTAAGCTTGTACTCACTGTACCCCACGGACTCCATGTGCATTGGTAGAAGAATATGGAATGGCTGGGCTGTTACAATTGTTCTTCCTTTTCTTATTTAGCAAATGTCTCATGATTAAGTGAATGATTTCGTCTTTGCTGATTTGTTACACAGGAAGCACGGAGGTAGGGGCTCAGGAGTTCTAGTTATGAAGATTCGCCCTGGTACCTAGAGCTGAGTGAATTGTAACAGTGTGGCTGTCCCCTTGAGGAACGACCCTGATCTTCCTGCCTAGGTGCAAGTCATTTGAGTGAGCCAATCCCAGCCCATGGAGAGGGGAGCTGGGAGATTGGTGCCACAGCTGTGCAGGTTACAAGGCTGAAAAGTTAGATTGGCACCATATTGTGGAGACCTTTAAACTCTAAGCTGAGGATTGTATTTAATCCTAAAAGCAATCGGGGACCATTCCTTGCTTCTTGAGTAGAAGCTTCTTGAGTTTTGGAAGACTGGAGTCACCAGATCTGTGAGATCTGTGCTCAAAAAGCTGTGTGGAACACAGACTGGGGTAAAAGCAGGGAGACCAGGGAGGAGTCCACTGGGATCCAGGGGACAATCCAGGGGAAAATCCAGGGGAGGTTGAGGACAGATGAGAAAGGGGCTGAGGATGCAGCAGCTGCCTCTCCTGAGCCTACTTCCTAGGGAAATAATCTTCAGCAGCCCCCATTGTGAACAGAAGACCTGCCATCCTGCGACTCTTGCAAAGCCTCCTCCAGCAATGATAACTTGACTGAGAGAGAAGGAAGGGGAGAAGAGGACTCAAATTGGGGAGAGATGAAGGGCTTACAGGGGGGAGAGGTATGTGAACAGAAATGGGGAAGTCAGGAGAGGGGGGCATTTGAGGAAGAATGTAAGGGTGGCTAGGAGGAGCAGTGAGTGAGCACTGGCTCTGGAGTCAGAAAGACCTGAGTTCAAATACAGTCTCAGACACTTAACACAAAAAACTAGCGGCGTGACCTTGGGCAAGTCACTTAACCCCAATTGCCCTACCTTACCTCCTCCAAAAAGAAAAAAAGAGAGTAGGAAGAATACAGAGGATCATAGATTTAAACTGGGATGGTGTAAGGAGGACATGGTCATGGGCCAACAGAGCCCTAGGATGCAACCATGCTTAGGGGATGAAGTCCATCCCCTCCTCCTCAAGTTATCAATTAATAAGTATTTATTAAGTGCCTACTGTTTGCCAGGCCCCAAAACTGAAGCCATGCTTTCTGCCATTTGCCCCAGGTGCAAAAATTCCCAGTCTCAGCCCCAGTGCCCTCGCTCTGTACAGGCTTCTGTTGTGATGAGAGTCCCTGGGAGGCTTCCTTGCTGGAGGCCTCAAAGAGGAGGTGGGGGCAGGGTCTGGCTGCCAGTTTCTAGCAGTTGTTCAAGGAGACTCCATGAAAGGGTCTTCTGTCTCTCCTCCATGTGCTCGCTCCCTAACTTGTCACAATGTTCATGCCCAGGATGCCCTGAGGACTCCGTGGAGTTATTATGTAATCAGGAAGACCTGGCCACACTCTCTCTGCAAGTGGCGTGACCTGCATTCATGTTTATAAATGTGTAATATCTGCTCCTTCTTCCCTTCCCTCCTTTCCTTCCTTCCTTCCTTCCTTCCTTCCTTCCTTCCTTCCTTTCTTCCTTCCTCCCTCCCTTCCTCCCATCCTTCCTCTTAACTTTAGCCTGATAACTATATAACCCTAATTTTAGCCTTAGCATCCTTAGTCCAGAAGAAACAGGGTCTGATTCTCTCTCGTTTTCAAGATCACAGTTTGAGATCTAAGGAAAGAAGAAAATGCTTGGACTTAGTCCCCGGGGCTCCAGTTCTGATAAGATCTGATCATTGAGACTTCAAAGGTCGTAAAAGCTCAAGGGCTCAAATCCTAGCTTGTGATTTGGGGTGAATCTTGGCCCTTTCTCCTGACTCTGTGGTCACTTCTGTTAATGATCTGGGATCTTATTCTGTTTCCCCACTTCTTTCACAACCCTGGGGCCAAGGACCGGAGGATGATCCCTCACGAGGGAAGCAAGGAACAAAGGGTTATGGGGTTGGGGGTGGGGGAGGAGGAGAGGCTCTCTTATGACCACTTCCAAGGGAAACAACCACCCTATGGAAATAGTCTTTGGTGGCAGCCATTGTGAATGGAAGACTCTCCCCCCCACCGCCATCTTGCAGCTTTAGCAAATCCTTCCCCAGCATTTCGTGCCCTCTCCTGCTAGCCCTGGGTCAGCTCCCAGGCTCTCCCCCAAATTCCCCTTCCATCTGCTCTGGACCTCCAGGTTCCCCAATGCTCTGGACTCTGGTCTGGACAAGCACAGCTGGGGTCCCAAGCATGGCCAGGAGGTTGGGAAGGGCAGTAGCCACTGGACCATAAGGTTTTCTACCTAGTTCAGCTGTACCAAAGTCAAAGCAAGAGGGCCCCAGGCCAGGGTAGCTCAGTAAACAACCTTGGAGAGAGAACGGCTCCTTAGCCTGTCCCACCACCCTGCGGCCGGAACAAGGAATGCAGGCCAGTAATGAGACCTTTGGTTTTCACTTAGCCCTGTGCCGTCAAGCCCCATGAAGGGCATCTGAAAAGGGAAACTCAACTGGACTTGGTGGAGGGCAGGGGAAGCTGGGCTGGGCTGTTCCATCAGATTATATAACCATGGACTGGCTTCTACCTGTTGCTCTCTCCCTGCAGCTGTGTGGGCGATGGGCAGAGTCCTTTCTCATGAGAAAGAATAAAGACCTTTTCTGACCTTAGATTCAGACTCTGAACTCTTTCATCTCACACATGCCCATCCTCAGAGTGGTAGAATTTTGCTGGAAAATGGTACTAGGAACCAGGGGCAGTGTGGAACTGTGGGAAGGACACAAGACTACAGTTTAGCAGGCCTGAGTTCAAATCCTGACTGCCATCTGTGGAGCCCCGGACAAGTCATTTAAACATCAGTGTCCTCGCCTCTGAAAGGAGGTGGTTGGACCTCCAAGGTCTCTTCTACCACCAAATCTGTGACCTGGGGCAGAAACTAGAAATGCACACACATAAAGGATGAGGTAGGTTGGGTGCCTGGTGAGCCCAGTGCAGGGGGGATGGTGGGAAGGGGAATGAGGCCAGAGCACCTGGCCTCCATTCATGGACCTGGTTTTCTGTAGGCTCAGTCTAGTATTTAACATGTAAAACTAATCACAAATTATATTTCATGGGTTTATCACAAATATGACTCATCATGTCCCCACTTGAAACTGGGAAATTCTCTCCAAAGACAGAACTGTGCTTCCCTCCTCATTAAGATTCTTATATTCTCTTCCAAGCCCACCCCTCCACTTTACCCCACTCTGAGGAAACACTGACCTCCATGGAGTTTAGCCTAGAATAAGGGAAAGAGGAAGGCATGACTGTAAAGTCTGACAAGCTGGGTGACAGTTGGGCAAAGTCAGTCGGAGCTGATCAGACTTCATACTTATAAACAGCAGGTGTCAACCCAAGAAAACAGAGAGAGGGAAAAAGTGAGCCTCTGCTCCTAAGAAGGAGCTCCTGTCCCTACAGAGCTTCCAGAAGGTGTGGGGCTTTTCCCACAGAGCTGAAGAGCTGGGTCCAGGAAAGTCACAAACTCGGGTGAGACACAAACCATCCCAGCTGAAGATCCTTTTTTAGCACACAGGCCAATCCGACTCCAGGGCCCCTACAGAGATTTTGTCTGGACTTCGAGATGGGGTGCCCTTGACACCACTGCACCCCCAAATTTGTCCGAGGGTAATTCCACACACAGTTCTTTGACACTCGGTGGGGACAAGAATTCTTCCTCATCCCTGCACTATTGGGCACCCTGACTTCCCCAGAGGATCCTACCGATCCCAAGGGCAGTACAAGGAGTTCAGGCTCAGTCCTACACAGAAAGAAAAGGTCAGCTGAGTGGTAAGCATGGGCTTCCCGCCCCTCCCCCCAGGGGAAGATATCAGCCTCTCCAAACTTCTAGTTCCTGTTGAGTCTGAAAGCCATGCCCTTTGGTCCCTCTGCTTGCAGGAGAGATGAGGGCACCCAAGCCTTGGGGTTCACCAAAAAGAGCTTGGCAGGAGGCAGTAAAGGACTCCGTGTGTCTTGTGGACTGAGCTAGGGACAGGTCATTTATTCTTACACAGAAAAGGAATGCTGAGAGGGAGAGACTTACAGGCTGGTTAAGTTAAAGCCGGTTCACTCGAAAGCCATAGGTCCCTTCCAGGCTTAAAGTCAGTGGCAACTGTTTGTCTTTGGAACAACAGCCCTGAGGGTCGCCCTCTCCCGGCTTGACTTTTTTTTTTTTCTTGTTTTTAATTAGAGGAGCCATCCCTTGACTCACTTCTTAAAGTCGCATTTTACTTTGCTTTCCCGTCTCTGCTCTACGGCTCTAACCCAAAGCCTTCTGAAACTGGGTTCCTGTATTTCCTGCTACTAAGGGCTCCAGGGACCTCCCCCAATCCAGGGGTGCTGCCTCTGAACTCACAGGCTTCCAGACCTTTTCGATCAATCAAGCAGCATTTTTTTACGCCCCCTTATCAGAGCCTGGGATCCCAGCTCTTCCAGCCTAGTGGCCAGTCAAGGGTGACTCCGCAATCTCAAAGCGCTGGTCGGTGACGCCAGAGTCACACCTGGGTACAAACCATCCAACTTCCGCCCTCACCCTTCCCTCCCTCCAACCCACCCCCGAGCTTCTACGCCATCAGGGCAGCCAGGGATGGCGACTGGGCATGAGGGAGGGTCACACTGCGGACACGAGGGAAGGGCAGCTTGAAGCCAGGCTGCCGGAGGTGTTTGGTGTGAGAAGAGAAGTCTAAGGGGTCGCTAGGCAGCTGTCATCGAGATTTGTATAAAGAAAATGCTGGTCAACTGCCCTTTGCAGAAGAGGAGGAAGCAACAGAGTCCCAGCATGCAACAGTGTCTTGGGGTTCAAACGCTTGTTTCTGGGGTTCAAATTTGGGGTTCAAATCTTGTTTCTGAAACTCGCTACACGGGTGACCCTGGGCAAATCAGGAGCGCCTCGGGCCTCAGCTTCCTCTTCCATCAAATGAGGAGAGCTGCCTCCAAGGTCCCTCCCAGTTCCCTCTCTCTGAGTCTCCGACTCCTAACTGTGGGGATGATGGACCCGCCAACTAAGGAGCTGGCGCCGCCTTCTGGGGCAGAGATTCCTCTTTGCCAAAAAAGCTTCCCAGGAAATTCGTACCAGTGGATGGCCCTATGCGGGGGAAACCTGGCCGTGGCCCCTAGAGCTCCTTTGCCTTCTGGCGGAAGCACGTCCTGCCCAGACCAGGAGGTCCTGCCGTCCCAGGACAGCTGCAGAACCTGGAGCCAGGACGCTTTGGACACTGGGCAGGGGTGGCAAATAAGGGGCCCAGAGAGCACCCAGTGGCCAGGTTGTGTGGTCAGTTCTATAGGAAGAGAAGTGGGTCACCTCCTGAGCAGAAGCCCCTGTGTGAGCCCCACCCCACCCCCAGCAGGCAGAGCAGAAGGGTCCGGGCTTCACTGTCCAGGCTGTGGCCCCGCTGGCTTTCAGACTTGCCCACCTAGTCAAAATGCCCACCTCTGGACCCTTTTATCACCCAGGGCACTTACTGCCTTCTGATTTTCTTTCTGGGGTGTCTGCCTGTGGGACTCTCAGCCACTTTGGCATAGTCAAATACTGGCCTTCCACTTTGCCCCCAACTAGCCTAATGTTCGAGGAGGGACCAGCAGCCTAATTCTGTTAGACATCATCCCTGCCCTCCCCGACTTCTTTGATTCTGTTTCTTTGTCTCTGTCTCTTCTCTCTCTCTGTTCTCTCTCTCTCTTTGTCTCTGTCTCTCTCTCTTGAGGTGGAGACTGTGCCCACCTAAAAACTGTTGCAGTTTCATGATGTGTTGTGGTGAAACCATCTCAAAGAATTCAGAGTCAGATCACTAATCAAAGTATAGGCATTTATTGAGATTGATGCCTCTCCTGAATCAGGTTAAGTTCCAAGAGGAATCAGCAACTTTAGAGAAAGCAAGATGGATTTTTATAGGGTAAAGATGCAATTACATAACAGAAATCATGAATAAGGCAGGAGAGGTTTGTTAAGGGATTAGGTAATGGAGGAGGGTCTATAAAGCCAAGCACTAGCAGCTTTCCAGAAGAGCGCCACAGAAAAAAGAACAGCTTTTAAGGTTCTGATTACACAGTATAGTGAACATTCCATTTATTCAATAACAAATCAGAGCAAACCATTCCCAGTAAATCAAGGCACAGCATCCACAATGTTACAGCTTAGCACAGATAATCAAAATACAGCATTCACAACTTGTCACTAAAAATGGCCACATAGTTTTCACCACAGTGGTCACACAGTTTTGAACAAAGTATAATCATTTAGTCAGTCTATTATTTAGTAACTCAATCCTTCAATCATCCTTAAGGAGGCTTCCTTTTAGGTCAGCAACAGGGATTCATACTTTCTGCTTCTTTAACAGAGGCTTCATTTGAACTAGGTGCCAAGTACCTCAGCTTTCCAAGGCAATTTTGTAATTCTTTAAATTTTACTATCGTTACAGGGTCCCATCTGCCTGGGGTGGCTAGCTGGCCCTGTCTTGGGCTGGATGGTATGGCTGTGATTGAGCACAAAAGCAGCCTGTTTCTGTGGGCACGGGGCTGGAGGCAGCGACCCTTGTAGAGGCAGCAGGGGGAAACTCCCGTCACACAGACACCCCTGCGGTCCCAGGGCGAAGTTAGACCCGTGTGGGGAAGTTGGGGTGGGTGGGCGGCACAGGGGGGCTGGGCCTATAATGAAGCTGAAACGTGGGGGCTGGGGGCATCATCTTTCTCTGTCTCTGTCAGAGGGGCCCCCCAGCCCCGCCGATTGTCCCTGGAGAATCGGGCTCCTCTCCCCCTCAAAGGCAGGCTCGCCCAGGGCGAGGCAGGTCCTGCGTGGGGGTGACCCCAACAGCCCCGGGAGGCGGGCGCCATTCACCCCATTTTACAGATGAGGAAGCCAAGGCTGTCAGTTGCTCAGTGACCTGCCCGGGGTCACGGAGCTAGCGCGTGTCCGCGGCAGTGCACCAACAAGGCATCGGTCTGCTTGTGTCTACACAGTTCAACCCCCCTTAGAGCTGGAGACGGGACAGCGGCCCCCGGGCCTCTCCGGGTCTCCTCAGTCTCCCTATTTGCACGGCAAACATCTCCAAAGAGCCGCTCCTGGGAGGGGCGGAAATCGGGGGTAGGGGGCGGAGCCAGGCTGGCTAGACCCCGCCCCCGCCCGGCCCGGAGGAGCGGGGCTGCCGGAAGGAAGGTCGAGCTGCGCGACCCGGGCACCCGTCCGGACCCTGAGCGGAAGCGCCCGCTCGCCGCGGCCTCTGATTGGTCGACTCAGCCCCTGCTGCCCGCCTTCCTGGCGGCGTTTCCGGCGCCGGCCGGGCGAGTCCGTGCCCCACCTAACGTGACACGACGTGACGTGCTTGACGTGAGATGTGGAGGGCGGTGCCTCGTGCGCTGCGGCTCCCCGCTCCCGGGCGTGGCCGCCTCGCACTCGCGCGGGGAGGCGAGAACCCGGTGACCCGCGTTCATCTCCGCGTGTGCGCGTGCCTCGGTTCCCCCCCACCCCCACCCCCTCCCGGCTTAAGGAGCAGCGTCCCGGGGGGGCGGGGCCTCTCTCGACAGGCCCCGGGGCCGGCGCACAGGATTCCGGAAGCGCTCAGAGAAGGACTACCCTCCCGCGTGGGGATCCCCCTCGCGAGGCCGTGGCTCCTGATCCCCCTCCCAGGGGTGGCCATCTGCACCCCTCACAAGCCGGTGGTTCACAAGGCTGCCTAGAGAACAACAGACTCGAGTCTGGTTTCCGGCAGGGGGCAGGGGCTGGGGGGTGGGGCCTCCACTCCCTGCCCCCCTTCCCCAGTCCTCTGTGGCCCCTCCCTTTCTGTTGCCTGCCCCTCACTCACTCCCTCCAGCGGTGTCCACCCGCCCTCGCCCCAGGGGGCGCCTCCCTGGGCTGCTTGACTGCCCTTCTTCCCCCCACCCCCTGCTCAGCCCTGCTCGATGATTCTCCCCCCTCCCCCCAGGCCTCCTCAGGCTCCATGTGCCTCCTGGCCTGGGCATCTTCCTCACTCTCCTTTCCCTCTCATCCTGGGGAGCTGCTTTGAGGAAGTCTCCAGAAATGAGAGGGGAGGGGGGGGCCCTACGTGTCCTCGTGTCCCTCGTGGGCCCTGTCCCTGACCCCTGAGAGAGATGCAGCCTCTCGTACAGCAGCGAGGGAGCATGAGCTGTTATCTCCGCGGAGTCCCAAGGGAGGCTGCTTTAGAGGCACAGAACGTGGCCGGAATCCAGGCTCCTGTCTTGGGAGACTCATTTTACTTTCAAGGCTTGGGCCAGGACTGAGTCTGACCGGTGAAGAGATGACCTCGCTCCAAGGGCCCTGGAGTTGGGCAGCGCTGAGGTCGGAGCCGTCGGTGGTGTCGGTGCCCCCATTTTACAGCTGAGCCAATGGAGGTTCAGAGGGAGGAGTAGCACCCCACCTGTCCTACTGGACCCTTCTCCCGGGCTGACTTCTCCCCCTGGCCAAGCAAACAAAACAGGCCCAAGGCAATGGCCAGTGATTCAGAAAATCAGAACTGGAGACCCTGGGGCGCACGAAAAGCCTCCAAGCCTCCGAGACAGCTTCGGGGACCCCTGAGGTCCTTAGCACTCTGTAAACAACTCCCAGCCAGCCACTCCGAGGTTTGGGGTAAAATTCAACTGCTCTTGTGACCCTGGTCAAGTCAGGGCCTTTGTATCCCCATCCACGGGAGTGAGAAATTGGTGCCAACCTCGTCTCCTCTACAGGATGGTGAGGGCTGAATGGTGAAGCTTATTGAGCTACGGAAAAGCCTAATAAAGATGAGGAAGTGAAGGGGAATGGTTTCCTGAGGGGTCACCCCGGAGCAGCAGTGGTGTGCTGGGACAGCCACCCAGAGCAGCACAAAGAGAAGTCTGAAGACAAAGCAAAGGTGAGAGGGAGCCAGCTGGCACGCCGGGCAGCAGACCTGGGACAGAGAAATCGCTGAATGTAATAAGAAGAGACTGATGAGGTGTAGGCTCTGGGACCCCCCCCCCCTTTTTGAGCTCTCCTTGAATCTTTAAGGTACATACTCTGGGAAAACTCTCGAAGTCTGAATCTTCAGGGGGCATTTGCAGAGGCCATAAGTATTTCATTGTGGCTGGGCCCAAACCTGTTACTAGCCTGGCCCTCCGTTGTCCATCTGCTTCCCACCCTTGAGCCTATCAAAATATAAATCTACTCTTGCATTGACCTCATTAACTCCACCTGAAGACCCTCCCCAAACTCATTACTGGAGTCTGAACACTGACTTCATACTGGAGTCTGAACTCATTGGCTCCTCCTGAAGACCCTCCCCAGGCTCCTCCTCTGAACCACCCCTAGATTCCTCTGTATATAAGACCCCATCTTCCCTCCAGGGGTGTGAAAGCGCTTTGGAATAGCTTAGCACAGACTTACTGTGTGTGAGAGCGCCATAGACTAGCTTAGCTGAGACTGGCTCCTTAAGAGTCTACCCCACATGGCGAACTTGAACTTACAATAAACTTTACTTTTTCCTTGGCTGAGAAGACTTGAGTGGAATTCTTTCCTCAGGACCCAGCATGTTGGTATTTTGGGGTCTCAGGCAGCCCTAACCCTCTTTGGGCACCCTCTTCAAGACCAGCGTTTATTAAGCACCTGCTCCATGTGTGTCAGGCCTTGTGCTAAGCATTTTATAATTATGTTATTTGGTCCTCACAATAATCCTGGGGAGTAGGTGCTATTATTGTCCCATTTTACAGATAAGTTGAGGCAGATAAAGGTAAAGTGACTTTCTCTGGGTCACCCAGCTAATCTGTGCCTGAGGCCAGATTTGAACTCAGGTCTTTTCTCAGTCCAAGCCCAGCACTCTAGGCACCATCTAACTGGTTGTAAAGTATTACATCTGAGTTCAAAGACCAACTTCAGAAATACCAGATGGGAAGCCCAGAGTGGGAACCTGCAGCTTTGAGGCCACATGTGACCCTCTAGGTCCTAAGAACAGCCCTTTGAATCCAAATTTCACAAATCCCCCCCTTAATAAAAGGATTTGTTCTGTGGATTCAGTCAAAGGGCCATACTTAAGGACTTAGAGGGCCACATGGGGTCTGGAGGCCACAGGTTCTCTACTTGCTGGGCTAGAAAATGGTTTGAGTGGAAAAGAGCTGGGGGTATGGTGGACCACAAGCTCACTTTGAGCCAACGATGTGACACATCATCCAAAAGAGGGGGAAGAGAGGTCGGGGAGTCCCACTGTTGTCTCCTCTCATCATTTGACAGCTGGAGCCTGGAGGGCGGCTCTGGGTAACAGGGCGTTGACAAACTGAAGCATGTCCAGCGAAGGGTAACCAGAACAGTGGAGGGCCTAGAGTTTATGCCAAGTGAGGAGAGGTGGTTTCACCAGGACCAGGTGAGAAGAGAAGACTTGGGAGAAGGTGATAGCTTTATTTATTTGTGCCCCTTCAACAAGGCCTGGACCCATTCTACAGGGCCTAGAGAGCAAAGCCAGGAACCACGATAGTGCTGGAGGCCTCTCTGTGTTGGGAAAGTTGCCACCACAGAAGGCTGAGATCCAGCTGAAGCCATGTCAGTGCGTGCCCAGGGGCACGGACTCCACCATCATGGCCATGCTGCATCGGAAGTTTGCCTCCCTCTGGGAAAGCCTTCACTGGTTTCAGATCGAAGCTCAAAGTGTTTCTTGGCCATCCTGAAAACTCCATTACAGGGAACTGTGCGTTCCGGCTGTCAGAGCAGAAGCCACTAATTCTTGATGAGAGGGGGGTATGTTTGTCCTCCTGTTTCCTTGTGCTTTCATCAAAAGTGAAAGGGCCCACAAAGTTGATCCACATTTGATACATCCTTCATTTTAGGACCAGGGCTTTGCACCCAAACCAGAGTACAGGACTGTCCTCAGACAAATTAATGGGAGGATCTGGACCCTTAAAATGAAAAGCCCCTGAAACCTTCCCCCACAACCCAGCCCCTGAACCCAGATCCCTGTCATCCCCTGAGGCACCTGGTCCACCCCAGTCAATAATCCTTTTAACTGCCCTTTCACTGGCTTTCCTGGCCACCTTACTCCTTCCATTGTGTATACCTGGTCCACTCCAGGTTACTTGGAACTCCTCCATCCCATCCAGATCTTCCCACGGTCTTTTTGTACAAAAATATCCATCTCACCCCCATTAAGAGCAGATTCTTAGAATTCCACCCACTTCTACTGGCCATACAATAAACCTTGTTACTCTGAAAGAAGACTGGAGTGGTCAAATTCTTTTGAGGTAGACCTGCCCTGTACCCTTGCATTTCAGGGTTCCCAGCACCCAAATCCGTGACAAAATGAGTGCTCATCATTCCCACTAGAAATGCAAACAATGCCATGGAATGAACCTGTCCATTATTAAGTTGGGTCTTGAGTTCCAGTGCCCATCTGAACTGGCTCTCTCCCTCTCCCTCCCTCCCTCCCTCCCCCTTCTCTCTCTCTCTCTCTCTCTCTCTCTCTCTCACACACACACACACACACACACACAACACACAGGCACAAGTGGGGGAAGAAGTGATCATAAAGTTAGGAGACTGGCTTGTGCATATTTACAGTTTAATAGTATGTACAGGTGTCTATGCTGTCTGGCCACAATTCTCCAAATACATAGATTCCATTTCCCCCAGCTCCTTCCAAGGATGGTTCCAAATGGAGACCCTGCAGAAAGTGGCCCCTAATGAGCTCTTCTGATCACTCCTGCCCTAAGCAGCTCTTACATGTTCTCAGAACAAGAGGCGGGACAAATAAGATAGTTGAGTGGGTCAGTCCCTCAGACTGGCTCAGAAACTCCTAACTTGGCATGAAGAAGACACTGTTTCTAGGGAGCTGTGGAGTTCATCCCCTCCTGGGTGTAAGGGCCCTCTGAGAGCCCTGCCTGAGGTTAGAACTTGTGCACGTCCCCAGGTGGGGTAGTCAGCAGACCACAGCACTGAGAACCAGGGCAAGGGCTAGCAGCTGGGGCTAGACAAGGAAGGGAAACAAGGTGTTCAGATGAGGAAGGGGCATGGGAGGGACCTTCAGGTGGGAGGGGGAAAGGAGCCCCTAGAACTTGTTCAGGTTCCGTGGGATTGACCCTGATTTGTGAATTTGCTCAGATCTGCTTGGCCACTGAGTCAGGGGGTGTGGATTCCTATGTGGGTCCAGCCCACAAGGGGAAGCCTTGCTAGGTACCTGGGCTCACAAAAATGGATATTTTTCCTATTCGACCAGGCTGCCTTCCTCTATGTGGCTCCTTGGAGCAGGGGATAAGTGGGCCAAGTCCTCCCCAAGTGTTGGGGGATAGTGCCCACTGAGTTCTAGGTGTGGCACATGGAGTCTCCTCAGGCCTTTGGTGGGTGTGTTCTCTGCTTCCCACCCACATGGCCCCTCTCTGAGGGCCCTGTTTCCTCAGCTGTGAGACAGGTGTGGGGGGGGAGGGTGCTGTACAAAAAGGTCTCTCCTTCCAAGGCTTCTCCCATCTGAGGTTTCTTTTTTGTCTCACCCTCTACCTCTTGAAAGTGAATATATAGAGACTGAGATATAAGCAAATCTACATTATAATACAGATCATGCATAGAGCGTGCACACATGTGGAAACAGGCATGTGGAGAAAGCATGTGTGCCTGTTTGGGGAGCCCTTGGGGTGCAGTCCTCATTGATTTTAACCTTATACATCCCACAAGTGTTTTCCTTGAATTACCTGGTTTCTGAATTTACTGCTTTGGAAGGACATGAACATGTAGATGTGAACATGTTTTCTAGGCATTGGTGGGCAGAATGTTCCTTTTTAAATTTGCTGTCCTGGTTGGTAGGAGTCGTTGGGGCTTTGCATGGGTGGTGTTCTCTGGGTGTTGGTCTGGGGGCTTCTCCAAAGGGTGGAGCCTTGGCACATTCTCAGGTACCAACAACTGGTGTTCTTGACCTTGGTTTTCATGGGCTAGCCAACAACTCCTTAAACATTAACCCTATTTGTAGCACCCCAAACCAAGCCCATCTACATTGAGGTGGCTTGAGTGCTGAAGAGACAGTCTCTGCCATGGGCATCACATCTCAGCTCTAGATCTACAGAGTGGTGCCCTGGGCACACAGAGGATTGGTTGGCTGAAGGAGGCCAGATGTTCAATTCCCTGGTTTACTACTTTGACAGCAAGAAACACCCCAAGGCGCTGAAATGATGCCTTTAATGTCTGGTCCAATTTAGCACAGAAATCAACCACCTAGTAACCTCTGGCTCAAAGACGAGACAAAAGTCACTTCCTAAGTGGCTGCACTGACCCAGCCCCAGGGAAGATTCAGTCCCCACAACCCCATATGGTCCCACATTTAGCAGATCCCATTTCTCTGCTGAAATTCTGTCTCAGGCTCCGGAAGCCCATCAGTGGCTGCTTCCCTTCAGAATGGCTGTCTCCAAGGTCAACTCAATGGTTATCTTTCCCTGGGGACATTTGGAACTTCTAGGACCAAATGGTACTGATCAAGAAGTCTGGGAAGCAATAGGCCCTCAATTCTCTAGATTTCAAGATTTGGGGAAACAATTCTAATTCCAGTTATCCCAGAGGACAAAACCCTACCCTCAGCAGGGCTTCCCAAATCTCCTGACCTTTTCTCAAGAACAGCCAGTGGTGTTGTCAGAAGAGTGTTCCCCAGCCCCATACCAGGCTCCTGGCAGTGGGGGTTGCATTTACCATTGAGCAGGCACAGCCTTCTGCAAAGTGCACTTTCTTGCAGCCCCATCTCTGGACAATGATGAAAGGAAGGTCCAGAGAGGGGCAGAGAGTGGTAATGGCTAGGCTGGTAGATGATCACTCCCCTTTGTAAACATAGGACCCTTCTGGATTTGGGGGAATGGGGGAGGGGAGAGACCAGCAAGGTGGCCTCATTCTAGTCACATCCCCTTTTGATAAGCCATGAGACTAAAGCTCTAGGAATCATCCCTGCCATTGTGTCAGGTGGGAGTGGCCCCTCACCTAAATACCCACTTACCTGGGTGGGCTTTCTGGGACCTTCCCCCACCCAGCTATAGGAACCCCAGGTAATTCTCACAGAAGAGCATGCCTCTTCCACATTCTAGGTCCCACCCACCACTCGAGGTGGGAGGAGCTCCCTTGCCACTTGAATTATAAATTAAACACATTCATTAGTCAAGGTATTGGAGGCTGTGGGCTCGAGCATGGATGGAGATGAGGCCCAGGCTCCGGGACAGGATTTTGGCCCATGCATTGCTGTAAACAATATCCCCAAAGCTCCATGGCCAGCCAGCAGCTGCTCCTTCTCCCCTCCCCCCTCCCTCCCACATGTCCCTTCTTTTCCCCTTTGGGGGAGGGTGTTTCACAACCTTTGGTTCTTGGTGGTGGTCCATGGGGGTGGGCACATGATCCCAGGATGAGAGGTGACAGCAGCAGTACAAGAACTCCCGAGGGGGTCATGGGGAGTTCAGGAGGCAGGCTGGTCCTCATGGGGGTCAGGCACATCTTTGTTACAATCTTCATTCCTACATTGTGGGAAGGGAGCCCATCAGCACTGGAGAAGGGGACAGTGACTGCCACCTATTATCTGGGCACTTCCTCCTCCCAAAACAATCAGCAAAACCATCCCTGGGACTCTGTTCCTGTCATACTTGCTAATGTGTTATAGATAATACTCCCAGACTTTGAGGACTGGGCCTTTGGAGAATGTTGCCTGAGAGGAGAAGACTTAAGAGTGGCTTCAGGTATGGGAAGGCCTTCTCCTGGATGAAGGCTCAGCCAGGTTCAATCTGGGGGCTGCAAAGAGCCTAATTTGGTCTGTATGTCTCCCAGAGTGCAGAGGGCTGCCTGGGGGAACAGGACTCCTCAGATGCCCCTCCTTATATGAACTGGGAAAGTTTCTGAGCGATTTTCACTCCATCCTAGCTCTGCACCCTGGGGCCAAGTAGGAAAGGATTAATCACAGTATTGTACTGTTGGGAGGGGCCCTAAGACCACCCTGGCTAAGCTGTCCTTAAACCAGAAGTCCATTGCAATCTCTTGGACCAGGAACTGTCTAGTGTTTGCTCAAGGCCCTCTGTGAGGGAGCGCCACTAGCTCCGGAGGCAGCCCCTTCCACTCAGGGACACCTGCAATTGTCAGGAAGGCCAGGTCTGCCTATCCTGGTGCTCTGAGTTCTGCCCTTGGAGAACAACTCGACAAAGTGAGTCCTGTGTGGATGACGGCCTTCCAGATGCTTGGAGATGCCAGTTAGGATTCTCCAGGAGAAATGCCCCTGGCTTCCCCAGCTCATCCTCCCACACCAAATGGATGCCAGCCTTGCCCTTCCTGGCTGCTTTTTTTGGATGCTTCCCAGCCTGTCCACACTTCCTAAAGTGTGCTGCCCACAAGTGAAATGTGTCCTCAGATGGGGTGGGACCCAGAGAGGGGACAGGCCATAATTCTTGGGCAGAGGGGCATGGCTGGGGCTTTTCTGGGGGTTGAGTGTGTTCATGGCTGAGGGTTGGAGAGTCCTCACAATTCTAAGATCACTTCTAACCCTGGGGGTTACAGAGCCCTTGTCCTCTCCTCTCCCCACCCCCCAGAGCCATAAGCACACAGAAAGCTCCAGCAGAGGATGCTAACCAGGGAATAATGGTCTTCATTAAACAGGGCAAGTGAAAGCCAGTAACAGTTTGTCTGAAGAGGCTCCAGGAGCCCAATGATGAATCTGTTGGAAGGGATGGGGCAAAGAAAGATCAGCTATGAGCTGGAGGGAACCAAGATCAGGGGGGAGGAAGCCAAGGGCAGGGAGAAGGGAGCCAAGGGCAGAGGGAGGGAGCCAAGGACAGGGAGGAGGGAGTCTAAGTCAGGAGGAAGGGAGCCAAGGGCAGGGGGAGGGAGCCAGGGGCAACGGGAAAAAAACCAGCTTGACCATTTGCTCTTCTGGCTCTGAGTCTCTTACTCGGCCTTCCCTTTACCAAGCAGACAGGACAATCTTATGAGGGCTCTGGCTGATCACATTGTACTCCCTCTCCCCACTATGCTTCTGTTCGTCATCCACATGACAATTTTCATGAAGAATTGTAGGAATCAGGTGTATGAACATGGAGGACTGAGAGGGAGATAAGGGAGACATGCTCTCTGCCCATCCCCTCAGGGAGGTCATGGCTGCCAGGCTGGGGAGGGGAAATCTGGGTGATGGGCAGGCTCCTGGAGAGGACCCCAGAGAAGAGGGGCAGGGTCTGGAGGAGTCGAGTGGGATGAGCAGCCAACAGCCACGACTGCTTTTGGCTAAGGACTAAGACATTGATGGCCCAGCCCAACAGCGTCCAGGCTGATTTCACCATGTAAGCTTGTGGGCATCTAGGTCAAAGGTTGAACATGCAAATGGAAAAGTGACCTTTCAGTTTCTTTAGCCAAAAGATTTTCTTTCTCGCCTGTCTCCAGCATCACTGCCTCTGAGAGGGCTGACCCTGACCCTGACCCTGTTGATTTTCAGAGAAAATTGTGTGTAGGCAGCCATGCCAGGAGAACCCAGGCTGAGGGCACACCTTGGCTGAAGAACAAATGCACAGGGACTGCCTGCCACTCTGGGGCTCTTCCTTGAATGATGGCAAGAACATCCATGGCAAGAAAAAAGTGTTAAGATGCCTTTGAGGAACATTTCCTGGGGCTCCTGGGGTAGAGTGGGGCATCTTGCTGAGGCAGCTTGGGGCACCCTAGCTTCCCTCTTTGTGCTCTGGCCTTGAAAACAAGTGAGGTGACTGAAAGAATTATCCAAAGGGACAGATAGTCCCTGTGCATTTGACCTTCAGCTAAAGGGTGCTTGGCAGTGGTTGGATGGACCATGGAGTCCTGGCTTTTTGTGAAGTGGCAGAGAGATTCAGGGAAAAGCCAATAGTGATGTGTGTGGGAATGGAGAGGGAGGAGGGCATGTACAAGCAGGGGCATCCTTGGTCCCAGAATATCCCAGTGCTGGGCAGGGCAGGGGGCACCATTCAGGGCTGTTATTTCCAGGAGAAATTTATTCTCTTTGCAGCAAAATCATAAGGAGGACACCTAGAAGGAGCAGGTAGAAGGTTCCAGGCTCAGAAACTCCCTGTCCCATCCAACCAGGACCTGAAAGAGGCTCATCCTCATCCACAGCACATCCCCACAGCACATTGGAAAGGGCGTCTCTCAGCCTTCAGACCCCTGGAACAGGGAGTTCACTACTTCCTGAGCCACCTCAGCTCACTGTGAGGCAGCTCTCATGGCGACAAAGCTCTTCCTTATGTCCAGCCTCAGATTTCCCCTTTGTACCTTCCTCCCGCCATAGCTCCTGGCGCTGCCTCCCACTCAGCAGTCTTCAGGGCCCATCTGACTCTCCTCTCCTTGCCAGTGCTTTTGGCCTAGAATCCAGGCCTTGCACCATGCTGCTTGCCCTCCTCTGGTCACAGTTCATGGCCCCAGCACTGAACTACTGCTGCAGGTGAGGTCTGATGAGGGCAGAAGCAGCACTCCCACCTCCCTGCCTCTGGGCACTGAATTGTTCTTCTCTGGGGTAATCCAGAGCCCTACCTGTACCACATCTATCCCACAAAAGGGGAGACTTTGCATCCAGACCTCTTCTCCACAGGAGTCTGATGGTTCCACATAGCATTGTCCCTCCCCCCAGCCCATGACTTACTTTAATAAGTTTCTTGATGGAGACCTGTCCTCTGATTTGAAGTGGCTTTCAAACGGATTCCCAAAGGAACGTTTCCTTAGCATGGCCTTCACCAGGATCTGGAGAGGAGGGGGGTACATGGTATTGGACCCTGGGCTCACAGAGCTGCCCGGTGCTGTGCTGCCTGCAGGGGGTAGTGTTTGCAGCCTGGGCTTGCTTCATGGACCAGACATCTTTAGCAGGATGTGGGCTACTGTCCCACTTCAGCCACAGAATTGAATTTTCACCCACTTGAAAATTAATTTCTGATTATGACAGCAAAGAGTAATCATCTGTTCAAGAGCCCAAGGAAGGGCAATGCTTCATTTGGGTCAGTTCAGACCCAGGTGGTGACAAGAAAGTTGTAGCAATTCTGACCAATCCTGCTGATTCTGAGCCACAGACTCAGCCTAGCAGGGAACCCATGAAGGCCAAAGGACTCATTTTTACAGATGGGGAAGCTGGGGCCCTGGAGGTGGAGAGATTTGCCCAAATTAATCCTAGGTCCCTGGGCTCCAAGGCCAAGACTCCCAACCTCCTTCTGAAGGTTTTTCACCTCCTCTCAGGTCCCTCTAACCTCTTCACCTCAGAGCCAATCATCCCAGTTCCTCTCTAACAAGGACAGCCCAGGGGCCCCTCTTCCATGCTTGGGACAAATCAAGGTGAAGGAAATCAAGTGCTGGAGTCAGGAAGACGTGAGTTCAAATTGCCACCCTTCCTCAGGAAAGTGTCAAGTCTGACTCAGGAATTCCGTGTGCTGGGCTGGGCTGCCTAGGGCTTCCAGTCTGTGGGAATTCTGTGTAAAAAAAGTCTGCTGAACAAAGCAGCAGTGAAGTCCTGATAACAAGGGGGCTTGTCTGCTCTACTTAAGAAAGTGAACTGCTTTCAAACCCTTTGGCATTTCCCACTGGTGATCAGTGACAGAACACCCTCTGGCAACACTCTTCAGCTGAGCCTCCCTGCTCCTGGAAGGCAGCCAGCCTCTCTGTCAGGTACAGAAGTACCAACGGTTCAGCCTGGTCTGACAGTTGTCTCCCACCCCCATTAGGCTGAGTCAGCAAGGGCAGCGTGTGGGACTTTCCTCTAGAAAGTCCTCGTTCCCGTGACCTCTCCCACAGAAGCAGAGAGCGCTCATGGAGCCTTCTCTGCAGGCTGCCCACTCTCCCCCCACTCTGAACAGGTTGCTGGGTGGGCTCCCCATGGTCAGGACCATGGACAGCACCTGCTCGCTTACCACAGTGGGCAGCCTGGGAATCAGCTTGACAGAATTCTTCACCTCCTCCTCTGTCACCTCCACAATACTGCAGTGCTCTTCTTCCGAGGGGAGAGGGTGCTTTCCATTTTTAGTCACCCAGGGGTGCAACTTCATGAGGAAAAGAGGAGAGGGAAGTAATGGAAGGTCCTTGCCCAGCCTGGGTGCCGGCAATTCCCCCAACATTCTGACTCCTACATCTGGGACTTCACTGCCCCAGGGAACTCACCACCTTCAAGGCTCTGTCCTCCACCTTCTGACTTGCCACACTGCCTGCTTCCCTAGCCCACCTTCTCCCCCCCACCCCCCCCAGCTGTCCCAACCTCTTGCCATCTTCTGACTGTTGGCCCTCAGTGCAGGCTAAGTCCCCACCCAGCCAATCCTCTTACTCCTGGGACCTACATGCAAAATCAAGCTGATCTCTCCCACTCTACATTTACAGGCTGTGACCTCAGTTGGGTCCTCAGTTCTGCTTGACTAGCTTTCTCTCATTTTTTTTTGGTCTCTATTTTGATGAATTTTCTCCCGGGCCACAAGCCCCTGTTTGCATCTCCATCCTCAGCTTTGACAGCCCCAGCCTCACGGAGCTCACAACTGTCTAGAAAGGGCGAAAGCCACATTCATACACAGAGGAGACTCTTGTAGGAAGTGTGATGTGAGGGAGTGATGTGAGAGAGAAGAGGGTCCAGTGAGGGAGCAAACAGTCTGGGACGAGACAGGAGGGGATGGGGAAGAAAGCAGGGCAGAGGTGGGTCTTGGCAAACAGCATCACCTCCTCTGAAAGCCAGAGGTAAAGGGTGGGCAGAGAAGGGGAAGGAGGCAGTGTGTGAGTCAGCCTCAGTCTCATGACAGCAGAAGGTTCGATGCCTTGCCAAAAGGGACAGGCGGACATTAGGAGGTCGCAGAGAAGGTGGCACCACAAGGTGGTGCTGGGAGGGGATGCTGGGAGACCATCAGAGGCTGGAGACGCAGACAAGAGCAAGGAGCAAGCTGGGCAAACATGGGAAGCTGCTCCTGCTGCTCCCTCACTCCAAGAAGGTCAGGCTCTGGGCACTCACCTTGATTTCAGGGATCACAATCCTTGTCTGGGGGTCCTTGTCCAACATCCGAAGGATCAGGTCCTTTAGTGACTCACTGATCAGGGGCCTGTGAAGGAAGGAAAGGGTATGGCAGGAAGGGCAGCCCCAAGCTGGGCCAGAGAGAACAGCCCTGCCTGGGGAGGGGAAGGGGCCTGGCCCATATCCTGGCTGGCACTCATGGCCAGGATCCCCAAGGTCAGGCACTGCCACACTGGGGAGGGCGCTCTGCATTGGCCATGGAGATGGGACCCTGGGCTTTTCATTCCAACTGCCGCCTTATGACCCTGGGTGAACGCCTCTCTCAGCCTCAGGTCCTCTCCTGTGTAGTGGGGTCATGGAGAGGAGAGGGAGGCAGGAACATTCATTTAGGAAGCACTACTATGTGTGAGGCACCTTGCCGTTGTCTCACTGATCCTAACAATAATCCTCTGAGGTAGGTGCTGTTATGATACCCATCTTAGTAGAGGAAACCGAGGTTCAATGACTTGCCTAGGGTCACCCAGCTAGGAAGTGTCTCAGGTCACACTTGAACTTGGATCTTCCCGGCTCCTGGCCAGCCCTCTGTGCACTTTGACGGCCCCTAGCTGCCTCAGCAAAGTCACTGGGGAGCTTCGGAGCCTTTCACTGAAGCTCAGGGGGGTCTACCCCACTTCTATGCTTTCTGTTGACTCCTTGGGACCCCAGGCTCCTCTTCTTAGACACCCCCTCATTCACTCAAGAGACCCATCAAGAAGCCAATGGTTTTACCCCACTTGCCTAGGGTCCCACACACGGGCAGTTAGATGTACCCTTCCCAGCATACCAGGCTCCCTCCATCTCAGAGCTGCCCCAGACAGACATCCGAGGCCAAGGGAAAACCTCAGGAGCATCCCTGATCCGGGGCCATCCCATTTCTGGCTGATGGCCCTGCTTGGGGTTTTGGGGGTGCTGGGGAGCTCGTTGGGGGTCAGCCATTCACAATGCTCTTCTTGCCACCCACGTTGCTGCCATGAGGGCCAGGGGGTGCCAGGGCATTTGGTGCCTGCAAATGCTGGGTTGTTGTTTCACACATTGTTCCTTTGGAGGCACCCCCAGAAACCTGGGAACTCTCCATGCTGGTCAGACCAGTAGGGGTCAGCAGCTCCTCACTAGCAGGCTGGATACGCCCCCATCCAAACAGAGAGAGCAGATCTTGTGAGGAGTGAGACAAAGGCATGCATCCTGCGCTGGCTTCCCCCAGTCCCCTCATGGGGGGGGGGGGAGAGGAGAGCTTCTTGGAGTGACCTTGTACCAGGGATGTTAGTCCTAGGCTGAGCCTCCTTTCTGTCCTCAGGGTTCCCTCTGGTGCTTTGGAGTGGCCTTGTACCAGGGGGTTTAGTTCTAGACTGAGTCTGCTGCCCCCCATCCTCAGGGGCTCCCTCTGTCCCCCTCCCCACTGCGTGCACAAGTGCGCTTTCTCCTACATTAGGCCTTCCTCTGGCTGCTTCATCTCCAGCTACCACTTGCAATCCCACCAGGGGCTGAGCTGGGCTCCCAGCTCCCTCATAATTCTCCTCAGAGCCTGGCGCAGGGTCTCGGTCCCCTCAACAGAATACCTCAGAGCCCGCCCGTGGCCCATGAGCCCATCCCTCTCCCCCCACCCCCAGCCCTGCCCCAAACAGGAGGTTGAAATTCTGACCTTGTAATGCGGGCTACCTGCCTCCTCCCCCAGAATGGTATCATGGCCCCCATCTCTCCTGGGGCCATTAGCAAAGGACTGGGGATGGGGGAGATGGGGTGGCCCCTCAGACTCTGATCCTGGAGGGTACCAGCTGGGGGCAGGGGCAGGGAAGAGCTGGGAAGGTGTCTAGGCAGACAACAGGGGAAGGGGAGGCTGCGATGGCAAAGCCCTGAGCCCACTGAGTCACTGGTTGGACTAAAACACTGAGGACCTAAAGAAGGGCCTTAGGAAGTTTGAAGGGACTGGGGGAGGAGACAGATGGGGAGGGCCTTGAACGCCACATTCAGTTTTTCTACTTTATTCCATAGGGAATGCAGTGGGAGGGGGGAAAGCCTTGAAGGCAATCCTGCAATCAGAACTGCCTACCTGTGAGTGAAATCTGGCAGAGGTGGGCAGGGGGATGTGGGATGGAGACAGGAAGGCTGCTGGGAGGCCAGGCCAGTAAGAAGTCGAAGGAGTCTGAGGCCCAGAATGGTGGGAATGGGGGTGAATGGGAGTGCAGGGGGCTGACGGAGGAAGACCACAGAGGGGCAAGCCACAGAACTAGAGACAGAGATAACACTGAGCTTAGGACACGGGCCCTGGGATGGGTGGGAGCTGCCATGAACAAGCAACTGGGTATGACCTAAAGCTTGGATGGAGGGACCTGCCTCACCTGGAAGCAGGATTCAGACTCTGCTCCATGGTGAGATCTGTAGAGCTGCAGGAAGTCATTCCCCCTGCCCCCCAATCCCTACCAGGTGGGACTGGAAGACTAGCTGTGGGAGCCATGACCTCAGAGCTCAGGACTAGAGCTGGACAGGACCCCAGAGGCCAGACCTTCATTTTACAGATGAAGAAACTGAGGCCATGAAGGTAAAATGATTGGGTGAACCTCAATTAGGACATGGCAGGATTTGAACCCAGGTTCTCTGACCTCAAGGTGTTTCCACTTGCCCTGTGGCATAGGGTCCAGCCTCCAGCCCCACTTCGGTGAGCCCTCAGGGCCATCTCTGCCCAGGGATGCTTAATGGCAACTTGGGTTGTAAGCACACATCAGAGACAGGAGATAAAGAGGGGGAGGGACCACAAAGACCGATGTCACTCCTGGGCTCAGACCTCGAGCTTGCCTGTTTTCCCAGGCGCCTGCCCACTTGGGAGAGCTTACTTACTGCTCTGGGAATCCCACTTCCTTCTTCCTGATCTTCTGGTGGAGGGCCAGGATGGAGTCATCAATGAAAGGGCACTGGAAAGCAGAGCTGGGCTTTAGGAGGGGCCATCTGGAGACAGGGTATAAGATGAGCAGGGAGAGACTAGCAGGGGGGGAGAGACTGAAGGCATCAACAGTCTGTGCTGGTGGGGTAGAGAACAGCTGAGATTGAGGAGGGGAGCACCTCTGGAATGACAGTTTCCTAAAGAAGGGACTAAGGCCAAGGGAGGAGCCACCAAGCTATTGGAGATCTCCAACCTGCAGGAGATGGCAAAGTCAGAAAAATGAAGATGAAGACCTCTCTGGAGTGGTGAAATGTTGGAAGGAAGGAGAGAGGGAGGAAGGGAGGAAGGACAGAAGGAAGGAAGGAGAAAAAGAGAGAGGAGGGAGGGAGGGAGAGAGGGAGGGAGGAATGAAAAGGCAGCTCTCTCTGCCCTGCCTTGGTCACTCTCCATTACACAGGGCAAGCCCCCAGTGGGACCAGCTGGGAAGGTGGCACAAGCTGTCTTTGGCCCCACACCTTCTCCCTTTGCTGGGACCCCATTGCCATATGCACAAACTGTGATTTATACTGGGTGGGGGGGTCTTAGAGGGATTGAATGATCTATTCTTTCAAGGGAGGGGGCAGTGCTTGGCTCTGAGGGAGGGAGAGGCACGAGTCATGGATCTGTGTGGGCAGGTTCTATTCTCATAGATGGGGGTGCCTTGCCCAGGCAGCCACCTCTGAAGTGGCACAGGATCTGGTGCCGATTGGAGCTAAGACTGGAGTTTCTGCTCACCTTCCCGTAGACAAAGCAATACAAAGTGATGCCCGTAGCCCAGACATCCAGGGCCTGAAAGAGAGCAGAAAGTCAGGTGACCAAGGCTGCGGTGCCCCAGCCACCTCTCCGCATAGCCCCTGCTCCCAGCCAAGCCTTCCCAGGAAGGCTCCTAACCTTCCCCACTGACAGCTCCAGCTCTCCCTCACTTGGACCAGGGAGGGGCTCAGGCAAACCAATAACCCTCCTGGGGTCCAACCCATTGCTCATTTTGGCTCCGGGATCCCATGGGAGCTACCCAAAGGATCCTAGCCTGAAAGCTGGAGGAGCCCTGGGGGGCTTTGGGGCTTTCCGACCTGTTCCTCTTACAGATGAGAACCCAAGCCTGGAGAAGGGAGTGACTTGGCTGGGCAGCATCAGAATTCAAACTCAGGTCCTCATGCACATCTAAGTCCAGCCCTCTTTTCACTTCCATGGACTGGGTGGGAATTTCAAAGGCTGCCTTAGGCTCACTATTTGGGAAAAGCCTGTAGCAATGTGTGCTGCCCCCAAGTGGGGAGGGGCACTGTGGGAGGGGGCACCAGGCTTGGCAGACACTGGACCAGAAGCTTCCAAGGGCCCCTGGGATCAGTAGAGTGGCTTCATCTGGAGGCAGGAGCCCTGCGCCTGCTCTTTCCCCAGCCTCAGTGGCCCAGGAACCCCCCCCCCCCTTCCTCTTCCCTCTTCAGCCTTTCCTCTATTACTTCTCTCACTGCTCTCTCTGACCTCAGCACCTAGCACACATAGCATGACTGCCTGGGGACCAAGAGCCCTCCAGAGCTCCAGCCCAGCCCCATCTCCTGTCTCCCTCACCTCCATGCCCTGCTTCTTACCCCATGGCAGTACCTTTAGAATCTCTCCTTCAGTCTCCCACCTGTGCCTGGAGCTCTGTCCTCCTGCTCCCAGCTCCCTGGAGCCCCCACTAAGCAGGCCAGCGGGATGACCTTCTCCCACAAGCCCCTGCCCCCTGGATGTGCTCTCGACTTACCAGCTGGCCTGGTGGAATGGCAAGGGCCTGCTGCCACTTCTCTGCCCGCTACTCTGCACTCTCCACAATGTGGTGCCTCATTCTCCATAGAAGTACAATGGGGATCACACCATGCTCCCTGCTCTGCTTCTCTCCCAGGGCTACTAGTAGATACTGGGCTGCAGACCCCAGGGGTAGGGAGCAGGTCTGTACTACCCGTCCCTTTCCCAATCCCAAATGCTGGATTCTCCCAGTGCTGGGGAATAAGGCCACCGGCTGCCCTCTCCAGACAACCCTGACGAGAAGCTTGCTGAGGGAGGAGGGGGCCCACTGGGACACACGGTCACTGACATTCCCTCTTGGTCACAATGGTGTATCCATCCCGGCTACTGGCCTGAAGGCCTGAGGGTGGTGGAGCAGCTGGCTCTATCCTCTGCTCTTTAAATCCTAACTTGGCTGCAGCCCCATGTGCCTGGCCAGGCCCAGGCCCCCACCTTTCCTCTGAAGCTCTGGCCTGAATCAGAGATGGTCTCTGGGGCCATGAAGGCTGGAGTTCCTGCACTGCTGGACAGCTGGGCGTCATTCCCTTCAAACTGATTGCTGACCCCAAAGTCCGCAATCTTCACCCGATTGTCATCCCCCAAGAGCAGGTTGGATGGTTTGATATCTCGATGAATGATCTTCTGGTAATGTACTATGGGGAAAAGAGAGGAGAGAGGAGGGTCAGGGCTTGCAGGGGCAGTTGCCTGGGAGCATCTGCTCATAGATGGCTATCCCAGGGCTTTCGATGGAGCCAGGGCATGCCTGAGGTGTGACAGGGGAGAGAGCATGGGAACTGTGTTCTGGGACAAGGAAAGCCTCTCCTCCTCCCCCCCTCCAAATCTCTCCATTGTCGGGAGAGCTTAAAGCCCCTCAAGAATGAGCCATGCTTCTCTTTGATTCCCAGCACTGATTAACACTCCCTCCCAGGGTTCAGCCCAACTGCACCCATGTAGGGCGCCACTCCAGAGCGTTTCCAGGCTTAGGACTCCTAGTGGCTTGTAGCTGACTTCCTGGGCCCCCAATCTAGGCAAAGCCCCTACCTTTGGAAACCTGCCTCCTTCAGGGGTCTGAGTGGTCCCAATCCTCACTCAGGCTTCTGCTCTGGAGACCAAGGCCCCAATTCCAGAGACCCCTGAGGCCATCTGGCACCACCTGTCCCCTCTTCCTGGGAGCCCAACAAGGAAGGGGTCAATCAGGCTCCTTCCTCTTGGGAGAGCCCATTTCTCCCCCTCAGCACTGTTTCCACTGCCAGGACAGCTTATCTGTCTCCAGCCTGAATGGGCTCCTGCTCCTGGTCAGTCCAGAGCCAGGGGGACTCTCACAGTTCACCAGATCCAGCCCTGTAAGTGCACTGATGAGTCAAAAATCCAAGACTTCACGGAGAGGAAGTAATGTACCCAAGGTCACCCAAGCACAACATTTGAACCCAGAACCCCTGGCCCTAGTGCCAGGGACCTTTCCACTGTGGGCTTTTCTGTCTGGAGCTAAGCACAGTAAGTATCCCTTTTGATATCTGAACACAGCTCTCCTGTCCCCAAACTCTCTCTTTTCCAAGTCTCTGGTAGCATGGCCTCCAGGTCCCTTACCCTTCCCAGGACCCTCTCCAGATTGGTAATGGCCTTTCTGCCCTAGGAAAACCCCCAGATGGGTCTGAGTGGGGATTCTCCATCCCTCCCAGACACGGCCTCTTTTCCTGTATGGGTCTCTGGCCTACCACATGACACTGAGCTCAATGTTATTTCTCTGTCCACAGGGGAAGCCAGGACAAGCAGGCTTCAGGCTGCTGAGCTAGGGATGCATGAGGAAGGAGACCATCAGGGCCCTCCAGAGTCAATGCCAATGGTCAGGTCGCATGAACAATCAGCTAGGTCCTAGGCCCATTGACCAATGCTCGTGACCTCTTAGACCTCCCCCAAACTTGAATTGCACACAAGAGGTAGAATTCTTCCAGCTCCTTTCACAGATGAGGATGCGAGCCTGATGTACAGAAAAGTAGACCAGCAACCTCTGAGTCCTCAGGGACATACTCAGCATCCTCTTCACCACTTTACCCCACCCTGAGCACCGTGGAAACAGAAAATGGCCGAAGCTGGAACAGGTTTCAACAGTGGCTCAGCTATGCTTGGTAGACTGAGGAACAGAGATAACTGGAGCAGGACACATGTGGGGGCCCCCCGGTACCCCACAAGGCCTGAGGGGAAGAGTCCAGCACCCCCGAAGACTCCTGTCCCCCAAGAAGTCATCTGGGGCTGGTGAACTGCAAACTGCACAGCTGGAGAAGAGGCTGCAGTGCTCTGAGTTACAGCCTCCCAGGACCCTGCCATCAAAGGGGAGGGAGTCAGAGAGTGAGCAATAGGGGAACATTCAGCAAAATAACAGAATCAGCAAAAATTTCAGGAGGAAGAAGACTCATTCAAAGGCCTTGAGCATAACCAAAAGGGAGGATATTAGTAACAGAAAGGAATATGGCCTCTGGATCAGGGAAAGGGATGCAGATCGCAATGAATAAATATTTCTAGTCAAAGGAAAATGAATGAGACAGAAAAGCCTGTGGATTCCCAAGAGATCATGGAACCATAGCAGGATGAACCTGAAGGACTTACAAGAGAAATAAGAATTCTGAATTGTACGAAGGAGAAAGGATGAGCAGAACAGAAAAGACTTGGATCCACGGCGGCGGGTCTCACCGAAGAAGCTAAAGAGAACGCAAATGCACAGAAGGGAAGGACGACTGGGGAGAAGCAGAATCCAGGAAGGCAAAAAGAAGCCGCGATCTCCATATGGTCAAAAGAGGCTGATTTGTAAGATAGGATGCATAGAGACAAAGCAGAAGAATAAAACAAGTTTTTAAAAAAGCCTAAATATTATCATACAAGAAATAATACAAACAATCTGCTGAGAGCCTGTGAAAGCAGAGAACCATGCGCTGATAGACGGAAGGAACTCACAGGTTACCTAGAGGGCCAACAGCACCATGCACAGACTCGAGAACTCCTTGGGGAGCTGCTTCCTGGGGGCTTAATTTCAAGGCTTCAGCTTCCCTGTGCCACACCCACATGGACACTTTGCTCAGTCACACAGCTGGTAAGCATCTGAGGCTGGATTTGAACTCAGATCCTCCTGACTCCAGGCCTAGTGCTGTATCCACAGTGCCATCTAGCTGCCTCTATAGTGGAAGGGGCAGCTACATGGCACTACAGTGCACAGAGTGCTGGGCCTGAAGTCAGGAAGTAAGGTCATGCTATTCAACCCACCCATTTTACAGATAAGGCCCTGAGGCCTAGTGACTTGCTCAAGGTCATACAGGGATGTGCCTCCAGATACTGGGACTGCACATGGTTTCACTGGCAGTGCCTCCGCGGTGCCCATCTCAAAGCTTGGAAGATTGAAAGGGGGAGGCGGCCACTGAGCAGGAGGGGCCTTCAAGGAAGCACAAGGAGAATTCTGAGGGACAGAAACAAGGAGGACAGCATCTCAGGCAGAGGGCAAGGAGGGGGACGTGGCAAGTCAGGGTCACTGTAGGCCACAAGTCTGTGTCTCCTCTGCCCTCTGTGGGCCTGACCGGTTCTCAATACGGGCTGGCTCATTTCATCTTAGGTGAAGCAGAATGAATGGGTTACCGTGAGGTAGTGAGCTCCCTTTCACTGAAGGTCTCTTTGAGGGGATCCTGAACGGCCACCAGCAGGGAGCTTGGAGGAGGGGATCCTTGTTGGTACCAGGCCTGGAACCGCTGACATTGCCCTGGGGCTGCTCCGGCCCCCAGGACTGGCAGAGACGTCAATCCCTCCTCATTCTTCTGGGGGCAGCATTCAGGTTGCCTTCCTAGGCCCCTGGGTAGCCACCCAGCAGTTCCCTGCTTTTCACTCCTTGGGTCCTCAAGGACTTTGGGCCCTGATGCCAGCCCCACCCCTAGCCCTCCTCTTCCAGGAAGCCGGCCTGTCAGTCTGCTGGCAGCTCCTTCCTCAGAGGAGAAGACAGCAGGGCTAAGTGGACAGTTATTCCTGGAGATCACTTGAGGGCTGTGTGCCCTGGGGTTGGCAGCTGGATTTCCTCTCCCTCCAGGTAGCATTGTTCTCCTGCTGCTCCTGGCTGGGACCCCATGAGAGCTGGGAGCCACATGCCTCTGCCTTGGCTCAAAGCCCTCTCCTCCTCTTCTGCCCTCCTCCAGCTTGGGCTGCTGGGCTCTCAGACCCACATGCTCATCTGCTTTCCCAGCTCTGAGCTTGTAGAGAGTCAGACCCCTGGAGTGGGTGAAATCTGGAAATAGCTCTGCTCTCTGCAGAATCTGCAACCCAAGGGGTGACATCCTTGGAGAGTTAGGAGGCTTGGAACTTTGTGTGGGTGAGAGCTGGCAAATAGAGGGGATGATGAAGCCCTCACAGTCTTCTCGTCCTTATCTGCAGCCATCAAACCCTTTGGAGGGTTATCAAGGATAAGCAGATTACTAAATGATGCCCAGGCCGGCGGTGGCCCCAAGCTGAACAGGAACCCTAGGGAGGGCTTGGTGTGTGTGTGCGTGTGTGTGTGTGCGTGTGTGCATGTGTGTGTGTGCGTGTGTGTATGCGTGTGTGTGTGTATGGTGAGAGGAGGGGGAAGAAAAAGAGAAATAAAAAGGGAAGAGAGAGATAAGGGAGAGAGGGGGAGAAAAAGAGGGAGAGAGGGAGAGAGAGAGAGGCGGGGCAGGCAGACTCTCTGGGTGGGGTCATGAGCCAATTGGAGTATTAGCCAAGACAGACCCCAAACCAGCTCATGCCCAGGTCAGTGATGGCACCCAACCAAATGGGGACCTAAGAAAATGTACATGTGTGAGAGACTGTTATAAAAGCTGAAGAGAAAGAAAATTTCGAGTTTTCTTTCTTTGTTTTTTAATGGCCGTTTCTCCTGAGCTGGGCATCTGTGTACCCTCTGCATGCCCCAGTCCCAGGGGGCATAAACAGCAAGAAGAGCTCCTCCCATTTCTAACTATGAGTTTTTAAATGTTTCCTTGTGATACTCCCTAGGAGAAGTGGAACACTGCAAGACAAATCACATGCCTACTTTACAGATGAGGAAGCTGAGGCTCAGGGAGGCCCCATAGCCAGAAAGGTTGGAGCTGGGATTCACCCTCTGAGCCTTTTACACTCCCCGGGGAGCCTGGCACATAGTAGGAGCTTTAGGGATGCTTGTTCCCTTCCTCTTGGAGATGGAGCATTACAGCTCGGAGGACAGGCAACATGCTGGCAGCCTTCCCAAGCCCAGCTTCGACTTGCACCAAGGGTAGCCCTAGGGCTGGCACGCAGATGCCCTTCTCCTCGGGGCTCTTCAATGGAAGACTTTGCCAATGGAGACCAAAGATGACATTGGTCCATCTGGTTTTCCCACAGCTGAAACGGAGCCCCGAAGGCTTGCCAGCTCGGCCCCTAAGAGCCATTCCCCAAACGCCGTCTGCTCTCCCTCTGTACCAGACAAAGCCCCGCAGCTGGTCCGCTTGGTCCTGACTCCTCAGGCCCCGTTATCCGAGATTGTTTCAGCTCTGGTCCTCCTCACCCCTCCTTAGGCCCTTCAGTCACCCTGTCCTCTGATTTGCGGGTTGGAGAGGGGAGCAAAAAACCCTCCCCCACGGCTCGAAGCTCCAAATCCCCTACCCCCTCTTCATTTCCTGCAGCTGCTCCATTCAGTTTCCACGGGGAGGCACCCTCTGGTAGTCCCCACCCTTTGCAGCCTCCTTTTGGGCACTGGAGGCTCTTGGGGTACCCCCGGAGCTTAGCCCAGGGCCTGGCCCATGGTAGGTGCTTAAGCCTGTTTCTTGAGAGTTGCCTAAAACATTTCTGGAACAAGGCTGTGTGTTCTTTGGGAATTCCAAGGGTGCTCCGCCCAGCCCTGTGCCTGTCCAGCCGTCCGCTGCCAGCTACGGCCCAGGACAGCTCCTCCCAGGTCACCATGGCAGCGCTCCTAAGCTGGTTTCCTCCCACTGGCACCCCCATCACTGGGCTGACATGTCCGGGGGCCGGACGTCTCAGAGTCAGCTGTCCAACCCCTCCTGCCCACCCCTTCCTTCGCTGGGCTTCCCAGCCCATCTCTCCCAGTGTGTCTGACTGCTACTCAGGCTCCTCCACTGGACAATCGTCCACGTCCCACTCACCCCACTGTGGGCATCCCACTCTGCTCCGACCGGGCCCTTCTATTGGCCCTCCCTGCTCTCCTTGTCCCTGTTCCCTCGCTGGGAACCCCATAGCTTGGGGCGTGCATCGTACACGGTAGGTGTTCTGTAAATGCTTAATGACTGACAGACACAGCACAGATTAAATGTGAACAAAATGATGTTAAGAGTGCCAGTGATGGGGGGGGCAAGGGGAATGTGTGAGCATGTGTATGAGTGTGTGAGTGTGTGTGAGTATGAGTGTGTAAGTGTGTGTGTGTGTGTGTGTGTGTGTGTGTGTGTGTTAGGCCTCAGGCAGGAAAGGTGCAGTTGCTGGTGCAGTGAATAGAATGCTGAGCCTGGGGTCAGGGAGATCTGAGTGTAAATCTGGCCTTTGTGACCCTAGGCAAGTCCCTCTACCTCTGTCTGCCTGCTTCCCAAAACGGGGACTATAACAGCACCTGCCTCCCAGGGCTGTTGTGAGAATCAAGCGAGATGGTGCTTGTGCTGCTGGAGCCTGGCCCACCTTGCTGGTCACCAGGAAATGCTGCTCAGGCTCACTGTAGAGTGCGGGTTGCTCTGTGTAGATGACTACGGCTGGCCCCACCTGCCATTCACTGTGGCTCCCTTATACCTAACCAGCTCCAAGGACATCACCGGAGATTAAGAAGCTGCCTCCTGCTCCTCACTGCCTGAGGACACCTGGATTAGTCATTTAGCCAATTTGTGCCTCAGTTTCCCCATACAGGAAATGAGAGAGTTGTTTGCCCAGCTTACTTTGCCAACTTGCCAGGGAAACCAGCTCAGAGAACAAGTGGGTATTCATCAGGGTGGTACAAACCCAATAAATGCCACGGAAGGAGGGAGTCAGCTCTCCAGTCAAAACCCAGTCCCCCCTCAGCAGAGAAAGTGAACGACCATGACTGGGGACAAACCTCTCCCCCACCCCCTGTCCTGCTCATCTCAGGCCACTCACAGTACTCCAGACCCAGGACAATGTCTCGAAGGTAGGGCCAAGCTTGTTCTTCAGTGAAGGGGTCATCACAGGGCACCTCCATGACAGGGCTGTGGGGGACAAGGGACCCTGTGAGCTTAAATAGAGGAGAGCAAAGATAGGAAAGGGCCAGAAGGGGAGGGACCACCAAGTTAGATCCTGCAGCCAAGTCCCTGGGGCCAGGGGGTGGCCTTTCTCATATCCTCAGAGCAATGTCTGAGATCTTTCAGCAATCACAGTCTCTGTCTCTGTCTCTGTCTCCCTCTCTCTGTCTCTGTCTGTGTCTCCCTCTCTCTGTCTCTGTCTCTGTCTCTGTCTGTGTCTCCCTCTCTCTGTCTCTTTCTCTGTCTCTCTCTCTGTCTCTGTGTCTCCCTCTCTCTCTGTCTCTGTTTCTATCTGTCTCTCTCTCTGTCTCTGTGTCTCCCTCTCTCTCTCTGTCTCTCTTTGTCTCTATCTCTCTCACTCTCTCTGTCTTTGTCTCTGTCTCTCCTCTCTCTGTCTCTGTCTGTGTCTCCCTCTCTCTGTGTCTCTCTCTGTCTCTGTCTCTTTGTCTTTCTGTATCTCTTCTCCATCTCTCTGTTTCTGTCTGTCTCTCTGTCTCTGTGTCTCCCTCTCTCTCTGTCTCTCTTCTCTGTCTCTGTCTGTATTTCCCTCTTTCTCTGTCTCTGTTTCTATCTGTCTCTCTCTCTCTGTCTCTGTGTCTCCCTCTCTCTCTCTGTCTCTCTTTGTCTCTATCTCTCTCACTCTCTCTGTCTTTGTCTCTGTCTCTCCTCTCTCTGTCTCTGTCTGTGTCTCCCTCTCTCTGTGTCTCTCTCTGTCTCTGTCTCTTTGTCTTTCTGTATCTCTTCTCCATCTCTCTGTTTCTATCTGTCTCTCTGTCTCTGTGTCTCCCTCTCTCTCTGTCTCTCTTCTCTGTCTCTGTCTGTATCTCCCTCTCTCTCTGTCTCTGTTTCTATCTGTCTCTCTCTCTGTCTCTGTGTCTTCCTCTCTCTCTGTCTCTCTTTGTCTCTATCTCTCTCACTCTCTCTGTCTCTGTCTCTCCTCTCTCTGTCTCTGTCTGTGTCTCCCTCTCTCTGTGTGTCTCTCTCTGTCTCTGTCTCTCTGTCTTTCTGTATCTCTTCTCCATATCTCTGTTTCTATCTGTCTCTCTCTCTGTCTCTCTCTCTGTCTCTCCCTCTCTCTCTGTCTCTCTTCTGTCTCTCTGTGTGTGTCTCTCTGTCTCTCTCCTCTCTCTGTCTCTCTCTGTCTCTGTCTCTGTGTCTCCCTCTCTCTCTGTCTCTCCTCTGTGTCTGTCTGTCTCTCTCTCTCCTCTCTCTCTCTGTCTTTTCTCTCCCTCTCTCTGTTTCTGTCTGTGTGTCTCTGTCTGTCTCTATCTCTCTCTTTCTGTATCTCTCTCCATCTCTCTTACTCCCCCTTCTTTGTCTTCTCTCTCCTCCCTCTCTCCTCTCTCCTTCCTTCCCCCCCTCCCCCGTCCAAATACATGAAGGTGCTGTGTGTCCAGAGTGTTCCTTTTCCTGGCCAAACCTCCCACTTCCTATAGCTGAGCACAGGCAGAAGGGCCTACAAGTCCCTTGGCAGCTACACTGGCTTCCCTTGGACAGGTACTTCCTTGGTCCCCCCTCAAACATGACAGATCCAAGGAATAAAATCTGGGTTTCCTAACAGACTGGACCCTAGACCATAAGCAAGAGACTGCAAACTATACAGGGTCCATGATTGGCCAACTCCTGGGGCCCTCCGGTCTGGCTGGCCTTGGTCCTCTGGGTGTGGTCACTACAGCCTCTGCCTCCTCCAGGGAGCCTTCCATGATCCCATGGCTGGGTCCTCCTCTACCCCCACCCATATGACCAGCCTTGCTGACCAACCTTGGAGGTCATCGGTGACAGGTAGGGGAGTAAGTGGCTTGCCGGATACTTACCCTTTTTGGAGCAGGTCAAACACTGGAAAGAAAAAAGAAGAGGTTGTGAGCTCTCAAGCCCGGACACAGGGACAGTCCCACCAGGCCCTCGGCCTCCCCAGAAGCCATGCGCCCATCCTCCCAGGCTCCTTCAGGACAGAGAAGGTGCTGGCTCAGTCTTCAGGGCACCTGGTGGCCTGGACCGAGTCCTCATCCCTTCAGCCTCGGTGTCTCCATATGTCAAGTGAAGGGCTGGACTTTCTAGTCTCTACAAGGACATCCTGGGAGTCTCAAATCTCAGGCTTCAGTTCTCACATTTGTAAAATGATTTGCTCTGCTAAGCCAGGAGACTCTTGCTCATAGACAGTCATACACACAGATCCAGAACCTATCTGGCAACCTCATCTATCCAGAATGGAGTCAGGAAAAGGCCCTGAGCTCCATGGGTCTGAAAGAGCCTCTTAGCTTGCATTGCCCAGGCTGTCTGAGGTAGGAGGAGCTCAAGCCCAGCCTCCAGAGCCCTGCAAAGCAGCAGGGCAGCTAGGAAGGACTGAGGCTGACTGGGGCAGAGCAGCAGGCCTGCTGTTTGGAGCTGAGTGGCTTAGCTGACCCCAACTCAACAGGGACACCTCAGCTTTTGTCTTCCATGTGTCAAAGAACTGGCCTGGGGCCTCTTCCCCTCCATCCCAGCTTATCTTACTCAAAAAGGAAATCCTCCCCTTCCCTCCCCTCCCCTCAATGCCTTTGGGGGAAGCAACCAAGACGACATTCACCCAT
>CM053600.1:206840188-206933276 GCA_028646575.1 Pseudocheirus occidentalis
AGAGCAGTGAAGGGGGGAACAGAAGAGAGGCTAACAGCATGGGGGAGGGGAGGATGACAGCCTGGAAGGGGATGGAGGAAAGGAGGACAATGGGGGGAGGAGGGGAAGGAGGAGAGCATGACTATGCCAGGGAGTCAGAGAAAGCACCAGCCTGGATGGGTGGAGGGAATTCCCTTTTCTGAGAGTTCCCAGTACCAGGGAAATCATAGATTCAGGCTCTAGTCCTATAAGGAGGAGTTTCTACTGAAATGTGGGGGTCAGTAGAGGTGGAAAAGAGGGAGAACCTCCCCACAGGTGGGTGAAGGGAGCAGGAAAAAGGAACTGGGCAGAGAGAGTAGGGGAAAAGATGGGAATGAGGGCTGGTGAGAAGCCCCAGCAACCAATGGCCTTCAATACTCCTCGGTGCCAAGGGCTGGACTCCTGGAGAGATTTTCTGGCTTTGTGACTGCTTCCCCTAACCACCAGCCATCCCCAAGGTTGCCCAGGAGCCCCAGGGCAGCCCCTCCCCCAGCTCTGAGGGGTCTGCTGGGGAACTCTGGGCAGGATTCCCTCCAACTAAGGCTGACTTGTCTGCCTCAGGGCTCCTGGCCCCAAGCCCGGACTCACCTCAATGAGTTTCACAATATTTACATGGTCCAACTTCTTTAAGATGGCAATTTCCTGATAGACCCGATCCAGGGGTGCCAGGGGTACAGTCTGACCACCCACAGCAGCTTTAGAACCTCGAGGGGGAGGACGACCTACGAACAGAGAAAAGGAACCCAGAGTCATGGGAGGGTTGGGGGTGTTTTCCCAGGAAAAGAGGCAAAGAAACCTGGGGACAGGGTGCCCCCAACCAGAGACTAACCTGGCAGCAACACCTGCTGAAGCCTCCCAGAGCTGCCAGAGGCTCCCCACCTGACCCCAGCCTCTTCCTGACGGGGCCACCCAACCTCTGCCTGACAGGACCACCCAGGGGCCACCCAGCCTCTGCCTGATGGGGCCACCCAAAGGCCACCTAGCCTCTAGCCAACAAAGCCTCCAGTTTGTCCCCTGCCCCCGCCCCAGTCTCCCATCTTTAGGCTGCCCTAACCACTGGAAAGCATTTTTCTCCTTCAAAGCCATTAGGAAGGTTTTCTAGACATCCCAACTGACCACCTTGCTACTCCTGGCTCTTCCTCTGGGGCCAAGTCAGATAAGGCTAAGCCTCACCTCCCCATACACACACAGGTTGGCCCTGCAGATACATGAAGAGCATTCCCCTGTACCCCCTCAACCTCCTCTTCTCCAGGCCAGAGACCTCCTATCTCCCCCTCTAGCCCTCCAGCTCCCCTCCTCCCTACATGCCCCCCTCTCTCTTGCTCTTCCCTGAGCCTGAGGGCTTCCTGAAGGAGCTGTTCATTCAGTACAAGAATCACAAGGAATCCCCTCCTCCATCTTTCACTGAGGGTCTACCTGGGCCTGCAGCACCCCAGGGTCAAAGGCTGAACCTTGAATTTCCTTATGAATCTCCTAAGCCCAGGCACCATGGGGCTGGGCACACAGTGACCACAAGGCAGGAAAGTGGAGTTATACAAATGGGGTGAGCGGATCTGTAGGCTTGGGTGGATTCTGAGCACAGAGGGGAGGCAGATGGGCTACTGGGTTGGGGTCATCCAGCCCTGAGTCTCATACCTTCCTGGCTTCCCTTCCATCCTCAGGATGGATGGGGCAGGACAATGCTGAGGTGACTGTGCTGGCCCAACCCCAGATAACCCTTTTGCTGGAGGCCTTCTAGGGTGTCATAAAGGGGATAGCAGAGGATCCCCCAAGCTTCCCTTCCCCAGGACAGACATCAGCCAGGAAGCATTTGGAGTGAAGGGAGCCAGAAGTCTGGGGTGTGCCCCAGTAACCCTGGGAGCTGCACCAAGACTCTCTCCCTCCTAGAACTGAAGATGGGGCATGTGGGGTCTGGAAGGATAGGGGAGAGAATGCTCTTCTACAGCCTTCCTAGCAAGGGTGGGAGGAGGCTGAGGGCATGTTTCCGTGCCCTGAACCTCTCCCCTCACCCATCCTGCCTTCCTGCTCCCCCAGAGACACAAGGGAAGGTCCCAGTTCCTTGGGTATGGTTTGGTTATTGTTGGGAGTGGGACAAAGGGAGGGAGGGAGAAAAGGAGGAACCATTTATGCAAAGCCCCCTTCTGGAAGGGGTTAAGGGAGAAGGCAGCCCAGGGTGCTGGGGGAGGTGGGCTGAGACCAGCTGGTGAGGGTAGGAAGCTGGCAGACCAGGCTACAGTTTGGTGTGCCATCATGGGAGGTTTTTAAGCCACAGCATAAACTTGGTGTTTGAAGGTCCTTCTGGGATCCAGGGGTCCCTCCTCTCTTATAATTTACAGCATGCTGTGGGAGACTGGACTGTGATTTTTCCCCTCCAGGGTTGGGACTTTGGAGATTTTGTGGGGTCTCTAATCATCGTTACCCTGAGAAGTGAGAGTATGGGGAGGGCTGGGTGGCCCTTTAGGAGAAGATCCCCTAACTTCTGGCTCAGTGCTGAACAGGGGCAGGGCAGCCTGGAAATCATCAGATGGGTATCTTCGCCTTCCCCACCCCCCACCCATGGCTCCTCCACCTGCCCCATCATCTGCTCTGGCAGGGCCCAACTGGAAAGGCCAGAGCTCTATCTGCTTATCTCAGACTTCAAGGACAGCCCCAAGTAATCAGGTTCCCCTCAACAGCAGGAGTCATAAGCCTCTCAGGAAGTGTCCCAGCCCTGGGCTAGACCTTGTGGGAGACAGAAGGGAAGGTGGCAATAAAAGGGTCCTTGCCCACAAGCTGCTCAGTGTCCAGTGAGGATGTTGAACAGACCCCCAGAAAGCACCTGATACAAAGGAGGGCAGGCCTGAGGAGGGGGGCGGGGCCCAGATGCTGTCATCCAGTGTTTCCTGAGGGCGTGCTGAGAGCAGAGCTGGGGCCAGAGATAGGAAGGGGGGCAAGAGGGCCCCTGCTCCCTCAGACTGGGTTAGCTGGTGGCTGGGAACATGGGCAGCTCAGCTCTGTGTCTCCCCTCTGCTCCTCCAAGGCCAGGTCTGCCACTGACACGGAGCCCCCAAAAGATCCCCCCATCAGGACCCGTACAAACAGCTCTGGCAGGAGTTGCTGGGGGGTTAAAGACCCTGCAATTCTGAGGCTTCCCCAGAGAGGCCACCTACGTGGAAATCCATATTGCTTCAGTAGCTTCTTTTTGGATAGGACTTTCATGGCCTGGGGAATGAGAGAAACAAGGGGTTAGTGTCACGTCCTGCCAAGAACAAAACTTGCCACCTGGCATGGCCCATCTGTGGTCTAACGTCTCCCCCCAAAACCCAGGAGGATGCGAGCTGCCCAGCTAGAGAACCAGAAACACATGAAGGAGTAGCCTGGATGGGTCACAAGCGTGTCAGAACTTAAGTTTGAGTCAATTAAACGAATATTTATGAAGCTCCTACTGTGTGCTGGGTCCTGGGCATGAAACTCCCACACTGAGCCCTCCTCTGGCCTGCCCTGGACCAGGAGGCAGAGTCATGCCAGGTAAGGTCCCTGGGCCTCCTTGCTGGAGACTGACTGGAGGCAGCATCGGAGTCAGTCTCCTTGGCCCAAGGCATCTGCTTACCAGCCCATGGTACCCAGGTCAAGGCCACCTCTAAAGGTTTTCTCAAGAGAGCACATTTTAACTGGTCCCAACACCATTTCCTATGGCTGCTGTGAGACCTGGAGAACTGAGGAGGTCAGAGCCAGGGAGCAGCACTGGGGGGCTGGGGAGGTGCATTGTGGCAACAGCTGCCAGTATTCAAGCAAAAGATGTCAGCAGGGATGGTGTGACTGAAAAGGAAAGTGGGCTGATCACCTTAACTCCAGGGGATATAAACCCCAAACCATGGGGTACATCAACTCTAGTCAGGCAGGGATGGGCAGCAGCGTGCATTAGTGAAGGGCCCCCTCCACTCCCCTGTCTGCTGGAGCATTTAAGGAAGGCGCCACATGATCCATCAGGGGTCACCCACCAAAGGAATCAATCAGTTTCTGCAACTAACCCATCACTGCCCATTGTTCGGAGGCTACATTCACGCCAGCACCCCACAGAGGAAGCTGCTCTCTGGGCATGGAGCAGGGCCATGGCTGCAGACGAAAGGGCTGTGGGGCTCAAGGGTGTGACCATGAGTCCTCCTTGGAGCTGAGCTGGTCTAGACATTCAGGGCTGCTGAACCTCCAGCACAAAACTGCCAGGTCTGATCTCAGCACCTCGGAGAGCAGCCCAGAGCAGAGCCATGTGACTGTGGGTCTATCAAAAAGCCCTTCCCCTATCAAGCTGCCTCTGGATAAGCAGAGAAAGCCTCCAACCCAACGTTGGGCCCCAGAGCACGGAGCTGGCAGGGCCCTGTGAGGCACCACATCCAAACTGTGCGGGTCTAAGAGCCTCTATAGAATATGTGGCCCAACGATGCATCCAGCTCTTGCTTTCAGATCTCCAGGGGCAGGAGAAGCCCATTCCCAAGCAACCAGCCCACGCCACTTTGGGAAAACTCTGCTGCTCTGAAGCTGCCAACCACTGCCCCGGGGCACCTGCCAGCCAGCATCCCCTTGAGTCTGCTACAGTTCCTTCAACTAACCCGAGTCAGGATCTCAAGACTCTCTCTCCCAGTCACCTCATCTGAATACTCCCCCTGCTCATCCCTCCCCAAAATGTGCTGGTGACAAGTGAGCACCAGACATCAGAAGGGACTTGATGGGCAGAGAGCAGAGAGACCATCCCCTCCTCCTGCCTGAAAACTCCCTCCTTCTGTCTCTGTCTCTCTCTCCCCTCTCTCTGTCTCTGTCTGTCTCTGCCTCTGTCTCCTCCACACACACCACAACACTCATTGCAGCTCAAGGTCGTGTGTGTGTGTGTGTGTGTTTGTGTTTTGGCACACTCCCTTTTTGATCTTGAGGTCCACAAGAATGTCCCTTGTTTGAGCTGCTGTACAGCCATGCCTTCTCTATCAACCAGCCGGTGTACCCAGTGTTGGCTGTGAACACATGTGGACCATGAAAGTGGACTCTTTTCCAGGAGCTCTCAGCATTCACCCAAAAGTGGGGGCACTCCACTCTTCTTATCACCCTGGTTGACTCAGAGTCTTCAGGGCTGTCTTCACCATGGGAGGGGTAGGGGCAACCCACCTGGCCTGACTTCAGGGGCCTCTGTCCCCCATACTCTCCAAGTTCTGATACCTGGAGCAGAAAGCCTCCCTCTCTTCCTCAGGTAGAGATCAGATTTAAAGTGATGCTTCCCACTCCTTGCTCTCCACTGAATGCACTCATTTCTCCCTGGGTTTCATGCTGGTTCCATAGAAGAGCCCTGCAGTGACCAACATGGGTCACCCCAGACACAGATGGCCCAACCACTTGCCAAGAAGCTGCTGGAGGTTCAGCAGCCCTGAATGTCTAGACCAGCTCAGCTCCAAGGAGGACTCATGGTCACACCCTTGATCAGCCTGCTGAGGATAACTGAAATCTGCTTCCTTCTCAGGGAGAGGCTAGGACGCTCAGATTAGAGAAAGTGACACAGCCACTTGGCCCTTGAGGTACCTGCCAACTCCACATCTACCATTCCTTTACTGAACCTTTTACTGAACCTTCTCTTCTTGGGAATGCAGAGGAAGGAGGAGACTCATGCCATGCTCGAAAGAAGGCAAGAACCCCCATATCTGTAGTCTTTAAATTCTACTCCCCCATTGGTGTCCGGTCCTGAAAGGTCACTTTACCCCTTAGCTGACCTTCCTGCTGCCAGATGGCATTCTGTCACTCCCCAGTTCAAGAACCAAGAGGGGCTCCCATCACCTTCCCAACAACTAGAAATCAGTACCTTCTCTTGGTTTGGAATGATTGCCTAGCACAGGGTATGGAACATGGAAGTTGCTTTACTTTCTAAATGTTTCTTCATTCTTTGATTGCTCAGACCATCCCTCTGCAGGCAGGACAAATGCTTTCCCATCTTCACAATGCTTGTCATCCTAGACTGGCATTGCTGGAGCCACCTAGTCCTGGGCATGGCAGCCCTGCCCCGCTCAGATGCCACTGTTTCCCTAAGCCCAGGCCTCCTGGAGCCATATTTAGAGATGCTGAATTTGCACAGCCCTTTCCTGAGAGGTCCTGGAGGGCATTGTGAGAAATGCCAGTCCCCTGGCTGTGGCATGAGTGTGATTCCCCCTTCCTGAGCATTGTAAATAATCAGGCAGGCAGTGTGCCCCAGGGCCCTCCCAGGGTGCTTCAGTCCACGCTGTGCCGGTAAGGGAATCCTCATACTGACAATCCTAAAAGCAGTAGAGAAGAGGGCCTCCTGTCAGCTCTCATTGCCCCCTGGTGTGGAAGGGGCTGTCTCCAGAGGCAGAGGGGATTCCTGCAATGCATGGTTTGGACCAGAGGCTGCTGGAGTCCCCTCCCCACTCTGGGATCACTCAGTCTCCAAGCATAGTCTTCTGCTGAGGGAGAATGGCTCTTCCTTGGCCTCTGCTCCTGACATCCTGCCCACTGAATGCAAACGTCTTGAGAACAGGGACCATTTCATTTGTATTCCAGCACCCAGCACAGGACACCCCACACCCACACCCACACACACAGTGGATGCTCATCAGTGCTTGTGGAATTGAGTCAACCGCTTCAGAAATGGCTGGAGTGAAGGAGCCCTAAGGACCAGGACTTAAGGACATGGCAGGAGGGAAGGCTAGAACATGGAGGCCAGGGGAGACAGACTATCTCGAAAGGCTCGCCTGGCATCCTACGTCATTCCACAGGGATTTCTGTTCCCAGCCCAAGCTCAGTGACATGTGGAGCTACAGGAGTTTGGCTATTATCAATGAAGCTGGACTACTGGATCCCACACTTAGAGCTGAGACCCCCTCTGAGGGCACTGGGCCCAATCCTCTCTTACAGGAGAAGCAACTTGCCTGCTGGCCCCCAGGTGATATGTCCTGGAAGCAATATTTGAACCCTGCTCTCCTGACTCCACCCTGGCAATAACAAAGATCCCAGAGAACTCCCAGGCCCTTCCCCCACCTACTTGCACATACGTACATAATACTTGTCATCAGACTTGTTGTAAGCCAGACGCACCACACCGTAGGAGCCCTGTGGACACAAAAGGGACAAAGTCAGCTTTCTCTGTCCATGGCTTCCTTGAATGGCTGGCAAGTCCTGCTTCTGCATCTCCCTCCTTCCTGGTGTGATTCTGGGGGTCCTGGACTGCTCGGCCTGTCCCTTCCCCTTTCTCTAGCCCTGCCTAGCCCAGAGAGGAGGAGGCAAGCTCCCAGCATCCACACGCACCTGTCTCTGGGTCCTCTCCACCTGTGGCTCAGCCCCACCAGCTATCCCTGAGCTCTGTGCCTGCCCCTACCTAAGCATCCTCCCCCAGAGGGAGGCTTCTCTCCCTGAGCTGACACCCACACCCCCAGCTGAGATCAGCCCACCAAGAGGCTCTGAGCTCCCTAAGTGGATTCTGCCTGATTCAGAGGCTCTCATGATTTAGGGCTTGAGGGGGTGGTAGAGATGGGCCTACACATCCAGCCCTAACTGGACCCCAGAGTCATCTCAGCCATCCATGCCCATTCTCCTCTTACACCCACCAAGTAGCACAGTGGAAAGGGGGCTAAATTTGGATCCTGAAAGTCAATCAACCAATGGGCATTTATTAAGCACCAGACTGAGGTCAGGCACCAGGCTAAGCACCATAGATAGAGAGAAAATGGCATGGTCTCTGCCAACATTCTATCAGGGAAGAGTGTGTGTGTGTGTGTGTGTGTGTGTGTCTAGGTGTGAGTCTGTGAGTGTATGTGTGTGTGTGTGTTAGTGTGTGTCTGGGTGTAAGTCTGTGTGTGTGTGTGTGTGTGTGAGTGTGTGTGTGTGAGTATGTTTTCGTTCACGCTGGGGTGTGCATGTGAAGAATAAATACAAACTAAACCCAAGGTAGTTTGGGGGAATCAGAAGAAAGTACTTGAACTAAATCTCGGAGAAAATCAGGGATTCTAAGGGGTAGAGGTGAGGAAGGAGTGGGGGAGGAAGTGAGGGAGGGAGGGAGGAAGGAAGGAAAGAAGGAAGGAAGGAAAGAAGGAAGGAAGAAAGGAAGGAAGGAAGGAAGGAAGGAAGGAGGGAAGGAGGGAAGGGAGGGAGGAAGGAGGGAGGGAGGGAAGGAACAAAGAAAGAGAGGGAGGGATGGAGGGAAGAAGGAAGGAAGGAAGGAAGGAAGGAAGGGAGGGAGGGATGAAGGGAGGGAGGGAGGAAGGAAAGGTAAACCAAGGCAATTGCTCTCTTGAGGGAGCCAGTTAGTCTAGTACTCCATTTCACAGAGGGAGAGACTGAGGCCCAGAGAAGATAAGACGTGTGCCAGGGTCCCCACCCCCATCCCAACCACTGCAGAGCAGCCTGGTTGGGGGTGCCCAGTAGGGTTTTCCCTCAGAAGGAACAGGTTAATCCTTCCCTCTCCCTCTGGCTAGGCTCTTAAATGCCATATTGCTTCCACTTGGAAATGAAAATGTGAATCCCAGCCCAGTCAGACAAGAAGCCCTCACTGCCTGCCTCCCACCAGCACCGTCCTGGACCTCTGCCCAGCACTTTACCCCTCACTGCAGGGAAAGCATAAGCAGCCTCTGGAGGAAGGAGGCCAGCTCAGGCCTGAGCAAGGGCAGAATCGGAGGCAGGATAGGCCACTACCACCCACCCACCTTTCCGATCTCACTCTGGAGTTTATACTGGTTTAGCTGGGCACAGTCCTGTGGGGGAGAGACAAAAGCAAAGAGTCAGAGTGGGCTTAGCCCAGCCTTGTGCCACCCTACCCAGGCTGGGACCTTCCAGGTCCAAGGTCTGCCTTGGGGGAAGGCTGGGAGTGGAGAGGCTCGCTTGGTTAGGCCCAGGAAGGGAAGGAGGCCACTCATGAGGTGGCAGGATACCGGAGCACTAGGCCTCCCAGACAGATGTTATCAAAGGGCATGGCTTCCCTTGCACTTGTGGGTCTTTGGGCCACCTGGCCAACTGGATGGTCAAGGACTTGCCAGACCCTGCACAGGCACAGACTTGTTCCCCCAGACTCTAGTGAGAGCCTCTTGGTAGCAGTCCCAGAATTAGTCAAGTGGCAGAAACCACCGGCAACGCCAAGCATCGGTGGCCTCTCAACTGATCCCTGTGTCTGGAAACGGGCTGCTGGGAGGTGGTCACCAAGAGCATTCATTACAAGGGTCTGGTCCTCAGTCAGTATGATCTGGGTTCAAACCCTGCTTCAGACACTCATTATCTCTCTTAGCCTAGTACCTCACCTGTAACATGGAGGCCATAGGAGCCTCTCCCTCCCAGAGCTACGGTAACATCATCTAAAGGGTTAGGGGCTTTGTAAAGACCCTAGAGAGCTCCAGAATCACCAGCCAGGATTATGGTTGTTTTGACTGAGGGCAAGGCATTATTTGGGTCTCTGTGTGCCCCGGGACTGGTGTGCTAACCAGGTGCTCCATCAGTCAGGGCCTCATCAATGGGGACTACCAATGGAGGCTCTGTCATGGGATGCGAACTCTGATCTCCTGGCTCATTGACCCTGGCCCCTGCATCTACAGGGACCTTGTGGCTTCCTAACAACTCGATTGTGTAAAAAGCCCAGCATGCCTGGGCTCTCTCTGGCAGAACACTCCAGACATTAGAGAAGTGAAAACACAGTCCTGTGAGCAAGAGACAAAAGCCAAGAGTCTCCCTCTAACAAACTGTAGGGTGGGGCTGGCTGCTGGCTATGACCTGTTGTGGACGATAATGGTCTTTAAGCCCAGTCACTCCCTTCTAGGTGCCAGAAGAAGGAACATCAACCAGCCAAGGAGCACCAAGCTCCCTGAACCATGCCCCAAGGGTCATGAGGATGAGTTATGTTTTCGGTTCTGCAGACCTTCTGTGGGCACAATGCTCTGACTTTCCCTGTCTAGAGAGCCATGGGTCCCCCTCTTTTGGGTTCAAGTTGGCTGCCACTCTCTCACCTGGTCAGATTTGATGGGGCTTGTCAGAGCAAGGGTAGGCAAAGTCATGTTGCAGAGCTCCGTGAGGCCTCAGGGGGCTAGATAGGAGCTGTGCTGGACAGTGACCTTGGGATTCCCAAGGAGAGGTAGCTGCTTCTTCTCTTAAACACTGCCCTTGTACAAACTGGCCCTGGAGGGAAGGGGAATCAGGGTGGTGCCCTGCAAGGGGCTAGTGACAAGCACTCTCTAAGGCCTGTGGTCCCTTTCCCTGGCATTGGCAGAAGGGTCAGGGAGCCACAACCCCCACTCCTGTCCCCGGGCTGGGCATCCCAATGCTGTTTGCCAATAGCCTCACCTACCTCCACATCTGAGATGGATACTCGGTTAGATTCGATGGTGGGTCGGCGCACAATGTGGGGGGAGATGTGGTTGGCAGGCCCTGTGGCATAGAGTCCGCTCATAGGAGGGCAGGCAGCAGAGAGACAACTCTGGCTTGGTCTTTCCTGGAGAGAGAGCTTCCTGCCAGACAGCGAAGGTCGGACAGGGATGCTCTTGGGGTCTTTCTGGGGATGGATCTCTTTTGTGGCCGGGGAAGGAGCTGATGGGATTCTCTCTCTGGCTTCAGCCGGGTTGCTGTTCGTTTGGAAGTCTTGGCCGTGGCCACGCCCAGAGAAAACCATGCAGTCGTCCTCCTCGCCCGTTCCTCCTAGCTCAGCCACATCAATGGCAGCGACTCTCTCCACCAGCTCTGTGCAGGGGTCTTGGCAGCACAGCGCTGAAGCTCCCTCCATGGTGGGAATGAAGGCCAAGTGCATGCACCAAGGGGACCTGGGCTTTGGTCCAGAAGGAACAGCCAATGCCCCTGGGAAGAGACAAGACGGAAAGAGGGGATGAACGACAAGACAGGCCGCAGGCTTCAGGACCCAAAGGGCCAAAGGATTTGAGCCCAAGCCCTCGGACTCCAAATGCTGCCCCTTTTGTTACTACTACTCTTTACTCCCTGTGTGGCCTCAGGCAAGACCTTTGACCCCTCTGGCCCTCCCCTTCCTCCTCTGAAAAACCAATTCTTGGTCAAAGGGAGTCGTGGGTTCCTTCTGGTCTCAGTTCCACTTTCCAGTGATCTTTGGTCTCCTCTGCTCCCTCAAAGCCACAACATACAGTGGTTCTAAAGAGCTTGCCCAGCCTAGCAAGGCAGCTGGAACAGCAGGCCCCCACACTCTCAGCTTGAGGTGGGGTGGGCATGAGCAGAGCTCCCCAAAAAGATACCAGACTAGGAGGCAGAAGGTGCCCAAGGAGCTGGGCCAGAGGCTGGGGTGCCACATGGCAGCCTGGTTTGGCAGGAAACTCAGCCAGCTCTTGGGTCCTCTTGGAGATGAGGCACAGGCCAGCCCACTGCCACAGGAGCTCAAACCTTCCTCATGTGCTTCTCAAAGAGTCCTGTCCCCTGCCCTGACTCTGCAGAAAATGTCCCCAGTCCATGGGAGTGGATTCATTTACCACCATTAAGTATAATGTGACGCAGGCTAGGTGCTTTACGCCATTTTTTGGCTGGCACACAGCTGGTGCTTAATAAATGCTTCCTGATCATAGGAAACTCCAGGCAGTCTAACATGGACTTTAGGAAGGGATAGAGAGAATGAAAAGTTCAATAAAACCAAGCAATTCTTAATTAAGTGCCGGCCGAGGCAGGCCCACGCACAAGGGAGAGCCTCAGCTCCCTGCCCTCAGGAGCTTACAGCATGTGTGTATAAAGACATGCGCAGACTGGATGAATAAATAAGTAAAATAAAAAACATAATCAAATAGATACGGGGTGTTTGAGAGAGAGAGGGTCTCAGGACCTGGCTGGGAAGGATGAAGAAAGGCTTGAACTGAACCTCAAAGGAAACTGGGAATTCTAGAGGGAGTGGTGAGGAGGCAGCACATCACAGCCATGGCAGATGCCAGGCAAAGGCATCGAGGTAGGAAATGGGGTGTCAGAGACACAGAAGAATACCAGAATCAGTGTGGCCAGAGTAGGAAGTACATGGAGGAAAGTAAGGTATAGCAGGTCTAGAAAGGTAGGAAGGGTCCCATTTATGAAAAGATTGAAAGTCTCAGAGCATGCTAGGAGGCAACACGGTTCTGTAGAACTGAGACACTCAAGACAATTCTGGTAAGAACAAGAAGGGGGAGCAATCTTACGCTAGACAGACATGGCTGCACAGGGAGCTCTTGGAGGTGAACAATTTTTTGAAAAGAAAGGCCAAATGCCTAATAGCAGGCATGGCAGCCAGTAGGCAGAAGTCCAGAAGTAGCGGAAGTCTGTGACAAAATCCTAGGACAATAAAATGGTGGATTTAGAGTTATTTTTCAGTTTTTTTCCCCACTAAATCATATTTTGCTTTTCCCTAGTACATGTAAAGAGAGTTTTCAGCATTTATTTTTATAAGATGTGAAGTTCCAGATTTTTTTCTCCCTCCCCAAGATGGCAGACAGGCACTACATGTATGATCATGTTAAACAGTGTTCTGCATTTGTCATGTTATGAAGGAAGAATCAGGACAAAAGAGGAAAACCAAGAGAAATAAAACACCGAAAAGACAAAATAGTCTGCTTTGATTTCAGTTTTGTTAATAGCAAGATGGTCCCAGGTGAAGTAGAGCCCTCATCTGCTGGGACCCTTCTCCGTACCCCGCCCCCCAGCTCAGGATTCTGTGACTAAAACTGACCCACAAGAAACAAGCACAAGTGTTGGACAGTTCAGTCTGGACCAGCAGCAGGGCTCATTCACACCTTCTCTGTCTCTGTCTGTCTCCCTCTCCTTCTCTCTCCTTCTCTCTCTCTCCCTCAGTCTGTCTGTCTGTCTCCCCCCCCCCTCTCTCTTCTCTCAGTCTGCCTCTGTCACTGTCTCACTGTCTTTCTCTGTCTCTGTCTGTCTCTCTCTCTGTGTCTCTGTCTCACTGTCTCTCTCGGTCTTCTCTAAGTCTGTCTCTATCTTACTGTCTCTCAGTCTCTCCCCTTGAGAAAACCATGTGCTTCCATCCGGACAGTCTCCCCTGGGCTTAGGATGTACAGGTGCTGGCTGTGATCCAGGGTCCTTCTCCCTGCAGGAGGGCTGCAGTGCCTGATACACTCAGGACAGACGATTGCAGGAAGGATTTCTCGTTTGTTAGCCAGAAGTCATTCAGGTCAATTTCGGAGCTGCTGAGTTAATGAGTCTCCTGCTTTCAAGGCACCCCACTCCTTGCCTGCCTGGGCTGGCCCTAAATTAGCTGCAAATTCCCCTGCAGACAGAAATCCAATGATCCTGATGACAAACCTCTTTCTCCAGAGCAAAGCTCTGGACTCTCATGGATTCAGCTTGGCTGAAGCCAAAAGATCCCAAGAGTCCCAGACCCCAACACACGTACCCTCTGGTGCCAGCTGGGGTTGCCCTCTCCCACCTTCTATCCTCCTTATCAGAAGTAGGCAGGTCAAGGGGGATGCCAGGCTCTATAGCTACAGGAAGGAGACAGGAGAATCCCAGGCAATCTAACACGTGCTCTAGATTTTAGGGCAGAAGTTGTGAAGCAATTAAAAGAAAGGAGAAGCCAAACCAACCAATCAATGCCATTTTTGAAGTGCTCACTCTGTGCTAGGCACTGACTACAAAAAATGGACATATTAAAGCCCCTGCCTTCAAGGAGCTTACCTTCTAATGGGAACCCAACAGGGTGGCTTATACCCTAGTGGGAGAGACTGCCTGGGTCAGATACGGTATCTTACAAAGGAGAATGGTACGGTAGACAGGCCTGGGAGCAAGGGAGGCCCTTACCAACCTGGATAGAGTCCCTAGGAAGCAAAGAAGGCCCCCATCCCAGTCCTATCTGTCTTTGGAGACTGTCAGCTCCCTGATGGCACAGATTGTCCTCTCTCTAACCTGGCCAAGGGCCCACCAGGTACCCTGTGGACTTCCAGGATCCTAATATCCCCAGAGGACCAACAAGATAGGAAGAGAAGGGCTGAGTAGAGTCATGAAAGGCACATCTGGCAGTTTCAGCCCACTGGGCTCTGCAGGAAGCGTAATGCCAATGTCTGAGAAGATTATAAGGCTAGAGTTGCTCAACTATACAGACCCACAGGATGCTCCTAGGGGGTGATGTGGCAGGAACCAGAGGTGGAGGGTGATCCATGCTGCACTTTGGGGAATGGGGGTAGGATAGGAAAAGCAGAGATTTCGTCAGATCGTACAAACATCAACCTGGCTGACTGAGCATACACAGGCTGGATTCTTGTGCCATTCCCCGGCTCCCCAGCTTGTCCCTTCTCCAGGTGGGGGGTGATGAGAACCTGAACTGGGCAAGTGACGATGGCTGTGGGACAGCCATAATCGTCGGGACTTGGTGACAGATTGAGAGTGAGAGGGAAATCCTGAGCCCAGGTGTCAGCCTAGGTGCCTTCAAGGATGCTGTGGTCATTGAGGTTGGGCAGCTGGGGGCACAGAGGGCATGGCTTGGGATAAGCTGGGCTTCTGGCACTGGTGGGACACCTGGGTGGGGCAGCCCAACCAGAGGGCTCCAGAGGGAAGACAGAACTGTTAGCCCTCTGCCCGAAGGTGGGAGTTGTAGCCAGGGATGAAATCAACTTTTCTGGGAGAGAGCCAAGGTGGGGTGGGGGTGGGAAGTCTCCCCTGTGGCACATTGGTAGGGTGCTGAAAGGGAATGGAGACCTCAGGCTGGAAGAGACCTCAAAAGCCAACCTTATTTTACAAGGAACTGAGTCCTAGGGACTTGGCCAAGGTCACAGTGGAACCCTGAAATCTTTGGGTGATAAGGGTCCTTGGCATTAACACAGAGGTCACCAAGGACGATGGTCAGAAGGGTAAATGGAGACACATGTCTGTTCATCTTCATCTCTCTCTCTCTCTCTCTCTCTCTCTCTCTCTCTCTCTCTCTCTCTCTCTCTCTCTCCCACACACACACCTCCCATCCCCCATAGTCCTTCCTAACGTGATTCAAACACAGAAAGGGCCAATACTTGTTGACTCAACAGCTTATGACTGTACCTCTAATGGCATCCCAGTCCCTTCCCATCATCACCTTCAGGATAAAGTCTAAAGCTTTTATCCTGGCATTCAAAGCCTTCCAGGATAGACTCATACTGGACTACCCCCAAGGGCAAAACTAGGACTACTGGGAGAGATGTCAAGAACCCAGTTTGGGTTCAATAGAAGTAGAGGCTCTCAGCCCACAGGGAGGGAAGCTGACCGATGGAAATATGTGCTCCCAGCAGGTGCTGAGTCTTATTAGGGCTGGGTAAGAGGGATTCCTCCTCTGGGTGGGAGCTGGACTCTCCAATTTTCAGGGTTCCTTCCAACTCCAGGCTGCTACGATTCATCCTCCCCCCTAACTCACAATCTTCCTCCAGCCACATTGGACAACCCACAGCTCCCTGAATATGCCCTGTGGTTTTCTGCCAGGGTTTTCTGTCTTTGCCCACACAGCCCCCTTCTCCAGCATGCCCTTGCCTCTTTGCCAACCTAAATCCTGCCCTTTCTCCCACACAAGCCTGAGGCTCTCTGGCTTATCACTATGGGCAGTTCAATTCTGGAGGACAGGTAGGCCTCCCACCAGCCTGGAAGCCCAGACACCAGACAGCCTTCATCTGGGTAAATTGAGGACCCCTGAGGGGAAAGCCCACAGCCTGTGTGAAAATCCCAGCCTGGAGGAGGCTGGGGCTCTGGCCACTGCCCAATCACTTATTCTGACTGCCTCAGCTCCAGAAGGCTCTCTCATCTCAGCAAGGACTGAGTGTTCTCAGACTAATCAACAGGACAGTTCAGTCTAATGGGGGGGGGGGGAAGAGACAAACATGAGCAGATTGAGAATGGCCTGAAAGCAAATCCAAGGCTGGAATCCTGCCCTAAAACAGGCTTAGAAGATAGCTCGGCAGCCACGGTGTCTCATCCATCATACAGCAAACAACCCCACAAATGGTGGTTCAGGCTCTGCTTGAAGACCTCTGAAGAGGGTGAGTCAACCAGCTCCAGGGCTGCCCACTGACCCTGGGATACCCCTCTCTGCCTGGCAGCCATTTCCCCCGGACTAGGAGTCTCTAGGCAGCTTCTCCCCCTGTTGCTGCCCTCAGTGGTGGCCCCCAGGGCGGAGCAGAACAAGTCTCACCAAGCTCCACCAGCACTCATACCAATCCTCAGGGCCCTTGAGAGCTGCTTCTTCTTCATAGATTCTAGAACCTTTGCCCTCCTGACCACCCTCCTCTCTGGCTTATTCATGTCCTTCCTAAAATGCAGCGCCCAGCCCTAAAGGTAAGGGCTGAAGAGCCATCACCAGCATCACCTACCTCCCCAGCCCTGGTCCAGGTTCCATTTTTGCTGCTGGGGGGTCAAGGAAGGAGGGGTAGGAGGAGACTGGAGATGAGCACAGAGGAAGGGTCAGGAGAAGGGGAGAAGAGAAGAAGGCTGTAGGAGCTAGACAGACCCTCTGAGGTCCCCAGCTCCCCTCCTCCATTGTAGATTCTCTGAGTTCAGGGCAAACTCAGCACTCCCCTGTGGGTCATTGCCTGCCTTCATAAGGGAAGGAAATGTTCATTCCAGTTTTCAGTAAGAGAAAAACCAAGGGGCCATTTTCCTCATCCAAATTCAAGTGTCCTTTAACATTTATCCAGGGACACTTAATGATCAAGTCCAATCTCTTCAATTTGCAGGTGTAAAAATGGAGGCCCAGAGGTTAAGTGACTCACCCAGGATCACAAAGCTAGTAAAAGGCAGAACCAGCATTCAGATCCCTTGAGGGGGTGGTCCTCTTCCCCTTCAGCCCCTGGCAATCTGCCAATGGGGGAGACTTCCTACCCTGACCTCACCTTAGTTCTCTCCCAGGAAAGTTAAACTCGTCCCTGGCTTCAGCTACCTCCTTCAGGCAGAGCTGACCAGACACCTGTCCAGCGCTCCCTAAGGCCATGAGAGAGGGAGAGGGCTGGGCAGGGTCTACTCACTCTTGGGCCACAGATGAGAAGGGTGGGCAGAGTTTAGAGAAGTCCCGAGATGGGGCCACAGACTTAATGTCCTGGTGAGGGAGAAGAGCTGAAGGTAAATGGGCATAAACAGAAATAGGGATGCTGGAAGGGGTGGGTGATAACATTCAGTTTGGAGGCGTCCAGTCTGGAGTCCAACAGACTCATCCAGGAGGGAGATTCTAAGGGGCATCCACAGTGGGGAAAGGACAGCTTGGGGAAAGGCCACCCTGCAGCAGTGGAAGGAGAACCACCAAAGCAGGTAGAGGATGGGGGTCAGCAAGGAGGGGAGCCAGGAGCACCAGAGGTCAGACAGGAGAGAGCCAGGAGCACCAGAGGTCAGGCAGGGGAGAGCCAGGAGCACCAGGGGTCAGACAAGGGGAGAGCCAGGAGCACCGGGGATCAGACAAGGGGAGAGCCAGGAGCACCGGGGGTCAGACAGGGGAGAGCCAGGAGCACTGGGGGTCAGACAGAGGAGAGCTAGGAGGAGTACTACAGAAGCCCAGGGAGGGCAGAGTTCCAGAGGAGGAGGGGCTCGGCACCAAAGCCTGCCTTGGACCTGGGACCCAAAGGATGAGGCTTAGGAAAGGGCCATTGACTTGGTCGGTGTGGAGGCCAGAGGGGTGGGAGCAGCTACCAGAGAATCTCTGAGGAGAGACCCAGAGAAATGGGCTTGGAAGCCAAAGCAGGTGCTGGCCCTCCTCTCCCCACCACAATCCCCATTCTATTCTCACTCTGCCATGCTCACCCCCTTGCCCTCTGGTGGCCCACCCTCCATCCCACTCATCATCATTCCCCAGGCACCCATGGAGGGGTCCAAGAGAGCATAGGCCTCAGAGGCCATCCAAGCTACCCCTCCATATTACAGAGGAGGGGACTGAGACCAAGAGAGGGAAGGGACACTCTGGAGGCCAAACAAGCAGTGATTCTGCACAGATCTTTCCAGTGACAGGGAACTCACTACCTTATAGAGCAGGCCATTCTCCCATTAGATTGATGCTCTGTGTCTTCTGCTGCCTCAGCTCTGGGTCTGCTCCCTTTGAGGTGGGGCGACATCCCGCACCCCCTTCCTGGTCCTGTGACTCTGAGCTGGGCCCCCCTCCCAGAGCCCCACCCTTCCCTCTGCCCTGCCAGCTGTAAGCTGCTCTAGCGCCTGGGGGAGGGGGTTGAGCCAGCCAGGCAGTCCTTGACCCACGCCTGGATCCCATGAGCACCACAAACTGCCGTCATGACAACCCCTCTCCAGCCTAGGCCGACTCATAAACACCGCCTGGTCTCCCTCACACAAACGCCAGCTGGCCCCGCCCATCCTTCCCCCCCCCCCCCTTCCTGGCTTCCTGGCTTGCCCAAAGATTCAACCCGGGAATCAGAGGCTAGGTCCCTGTCCTTCAGCAGCCCGGTGCCTTCTGGGGCACAGAAGGGGAGGGATCACGGGCATTGAGCTTGAGAGAAGGAACCTCAGGGGCCATCTCGTCTACTCTCCTGCTCTCCCCTCATTTTACACATGAGAAAACATGAGGGCGAGTTCAGCTAACCAGTAAGGGGTGCAGGCAAGATTCAAACCCACGTCCGGCACACTGGTCCGCAGGTTCCCAGTTCTCCAGCCTAAGGAGACCTAACAGTTCACCTGCCAAAGCACACGTCTAAGGGATGGGTCGGATCATGCAAGGCCTCGGGCTACCAGCCCGAGGCAGCCGACAAAATCTGACATCTGGTATAGAGTGCCATTCTCAGGGCTCTTGAAGAATTGAAACCAGGGCCTCAGAAGTCTAGTTCAACTTCCCATCAAAACAGAAATGCCCTCAACAACATCCCTGGCAGAAGTGTGCCATACTTCAGTGTGAATACCTCCAGATACTGGGAGCTCACTACCTTATCCAAGGGACAAGCCTTTTTTTTTGGAGGGGGAAGGCAAAGCAGTTGGGGTTAAATGACTTGCCCAAAGTCACACAGCTAGTGTTAAGTGCCTGTCTGAGGCTGGATTTCAACTTAGGTCCTCCTTATTCCAGGGCCCGTGCTCTATTCATTGCACCACCTAGCTTCCTCTAGGGCCATTCTTTAATTAGGCTGATTCCCTCTGGCTTCTGCCCCTGGACTCGGTATCTGCTCCCTCTCCTATGGGACAGCTTTTCAAATACTGGCCCCCACCCAGAGGAAACAGGGCTCCGAGAGTTTCTGTGACTTTCAGAGGATGCAAGCAGAGGAGCCAGGGCTTTGCCCAGAGTACCCGCTGGTGCCTCCATCGAGTCCTGCCAGGTCTTCTCGGGCTCTCTCTACATGGTGAGTCAATATGGGAAGGTTTCACTTTGGGAAAAATGAGTAACATGGAAGAGCTGTGCAAGGAGGCCTGAGGGGCCTGCCCCTGCCACCAAGGACAGCCTGGACTTCCTGCCCGCTGAGGCTACTGGCTCTCTGTGTACCCCGGGGCAGGCAGGCGTTCGGCGGCCCTTCAGCTCTGCCGGGCACCCATCTGACTTTCCTGGGAATCGGCTGCAATCTGATTAAGCTCATAAAGAAAACCTGGTGCAGTTTTGCCAATGGGAAAGAAAATGAACACTCGAAGTATGGAGTAGCCCTCAGGACGCTGAATTCTTGGGAAGGATGTCTCCCTGGGCTGCTGAGACTTCCTATCTCCCTTCTTAAAAATAAAGACAGCAAACCCCTACAAATGAAAAGCATCCATGGGAGGCACTGGGCAGAAGGCAGCACCTTATGGGTGAAGCTGCAGGCTGGCCCAGCCCCAGGGGGTGTTTGGAGGGGAGGGTGTCAAAGCCAAGTGCACCAGCCCCAGCCCCTGACCCAGCGATCTCACCTGCCCTGTCTGCCCAAGGCAGACAAAGAGAAGGAACGTTTCTCTAGAGGCCCCAGCAAAGCATCCATCCCAGCCCCTTTGGGGAAGCCAAGGACTATGAAGGAAGGGGGTGCCCATCGATAGGGAATGGCTAACTTAATGGGTACCATTGCGCTGTAAGAAATGGATAGTGTCAGCAGGCTGGAGAAAGGTGGCAAGGCTTGGATGAGCTGGCACAGAGTGAGATAAACAGAACCAAGGGATCCGCTCTGAGGAGCTAAAAACAAAGGTCACCCCAGAAAAGCAAGCCCTCAGCCTGGCTGCAGAGAGGTGGGGAGCTACGGATGCAGAATACTGCATGCACCGTCAAATGCTCTCACCCTGTCCAGTCCTCCAGGTTAAATGTTTCTCTGTGGTATGAGTGCGTGGGGAGAGCATTAATGACCGTGACCTAAAGATCAAAAGCATGGAAAGGGTGAGAATGTTACCCAAAGCACCCTAGCGCGGTCTCACTGTGCCTGGGATGCTGGGATCTGGTTCTTGCCCACTCTGCCCTCACCCCGGCGCCCCTCCCATCACCAGCCAGGCCAGCTTGCTCTGGACTCAGCTCAGCCAGGCATCTCGGCAAGCCTGGCGTGGGCTTTTCCCCGTAATGGAGGTGACACAACACATAGGGGGCAAGTCCTGTAGCTGAACCCTGGTGCCCAGGCACGTGCACCCACCCCCTGCCACCTGCCAAAGGCTTCTCAGCCCTGGCGAGGATGGAAACTCTAGGGTTCCACCGCCGAGCATCTGGTGGAATAGAAATATCAGCCATTCTTGGCAGCCACAAAAGGCTGTTTCAGGAGCATTGACCAATTAATTCTCCCCCATGTCAGCTTTCAGAAAGCATTCCCCTGCCTGCCCATCATTCCCAAATACTGTGATCCATGTGCAGGGAATCAGTCGACCATCCATCATCCAGGATACCCACATCCCGCGGCCCCACACTAGACACCCACCCCTACTGAGGTGGGGAGGAAACCCAGGCTTGGATCAGCCCCCTCTCCCGGCCCTCCTCCCTGCGTCCCCGGGACTACACTGCCTCACGTGGAGCACAGCCCTACGTGCAAACACCCACCTGTCTGCACCGGCCAGGACTGCTTCCCGTCCAGCACGTCGAGACCACAGCAGACAGTCAACGGCCTCCGAGCCAAGGGCTTTGGGGGAGGGAACTGTTCCTGCCCACCTCCTGCAGTGGGGACAGGTTTGGTGGTTTAGATCTTACTCAAATATTTCCTTTTCTCTGGCCCAGGTGTGTCCCCAGCTAAGCTCCTTGGCCTGTCTACATGGGCTTGGGAAGAAGAGGGCCCAGAGTTCTCTGGCCCCAGCTCCGGTGACCGGTGCTCCAGGATGGTGCTCAGGACAGCGCCATAATGAGCAGCTGAGTCTCTGGCTTTCAGATAGAGGCAGTTACTTGGCATGGTCACCCTTTTAATGACCAAATTGGAGTTGCATGTTGCTGACGAGCCGAGCTGGAAGGAAGCAGCTGGAGGAGAATAGGCTGGTGCGCACAGGGCAAAGGGTTTTCTGCGTCTCCTGGTGAGATCTCACATTTGCCCCAGTCGAACTTCCTTGCTCATTTTGGCACATTGTTACAGCTCGCCAATATATTTTTAAGTCCCTGTCACAGGAACAGTACAGCTTCACCTTGTTTGCCAGTCTACTAAGCATGAGGCTTATGTCTTTGTCCAGGACCAAGGACAGAGCCCAGAGGCATTCTACTAAAGATCTGACCCCTTGAAGTTGACCTCAGATCAGTAAATATTACCCCCTGACCTATACACTCATCCCCTTGCACAGTGACCCGATGTATTATTATCCTGCCCACATTCTCCCACTGTGTCCACAAAGAATGTCAGAAAACCCAGCAGATGCTAGCTGAACATATGCCATCTCCAGCACTTTCCTTCATTAGCCAGCCTTATCTGAGACATCCTAGCCCATGAGAAAGAGCCTGCAGAAGCATCAGGAGGGGTGGGTGTGCATCTCAGGGCTGCACTAAGCTCCTTGGGAACCTGGATTTTCCAATCTATAGCAGTGGCAGAATCATGACGTTTGAATTTCAGAGTCCACAGAATGATTTAAAAACTTTCAAGCATCATACTGATCTTGTGGCCTTCGTTATTAGGAGGGTAACAAGGTTGGAACACCTGTTCTGGGTCACCATGTCTTTTCCTCAGGTCCTACAGAACTCTGGGCAATACCATATTCTGGAATCCTTCCATCCTCCTCTCCCTTTTGAAGACTAGGATCTCAACATTCCCCCTCCCAACTTTTTATCAAGTCTCTCTCCCAACACCTGACACAGTGTGTGGTAGACAGTAGGTGCTTTGTAAGTGTTTATTGAGTGACTGGTCATGGCTCTCAGAGACCCAGCCATACTGGCTCCCAGATCACATCAGCAGATTCATACCTTGACTGTCATGAGAATCAGGAGATCTGGTCAATCTCTCTGCTGTCTCATCACCTACCTCGCTAAGCTTCCCTCCCCCAAGCATGTTTGCCCTGACCTCTCCAGGCTGAACAGCAGACTCCTTGGCAGGAAGAGACAAGCCATAAATGCCTGCTCCATTACATCTGGGAACATCGCAGCTTTCTCCCCAGCAGTGAGTTGGCCTCTCCCTTCTTTGGTCTGCTGACCCAGACCATCCTGAAGCTTTTAGACCATCATTTTGTTTTTTTCTTCCCCCTTTGTTTTCTCACCCCAAGTCTTCTGGCACCCAGCCCAGGGCCTGCCTCAGCCAGAGTTAGACCCCAGTAAAGGCTGGATTTGATAATCTTGGGCTCAAAGATCACTGCAGATGGTGACTGCAACCATAAAATTAAAAGATGCCTGGTCCTTGGAAGGAAAGCTCTGGCCAATCTGGACAGCAGACTGAGCCGAGCCTCAGAAATGGAGGTCAGGACTGAGATAGAGATTTTGATGTGTCCCCCCAGGTGTCTGCAGCCTGAAAAGGCTGGTGCCCTGGGATATACACTTTAAGACTCTTGTCTGAGATCTTGACTCCAACCGGGCTTTTACCCCCCAAACTTTAGGAGGACAAGTCTCCCATTAGATTACTGGCCCTGTTGATGGGTGTTGGGGTGCCTAGGTTTGTAACAGCCAGCTGCAACTTCAGTTGTAAAGTTACACCTCCCCCAGCCATAAAACCATCAACTCTGCCTCTTCCCTAAGCCAGCACTCTCTGCCTAGCTGAAATTATCCCTGCTTGTTATGATAACAAGCCATTCCTATGAATCCTTCACGCAACCACCTATAAGCAATTAGAGAAATGTGTAGCTCCTTTGTTCTAGTGGTCAGTCGCACCTACGAATCCTTCAGTGCACTATCAGTAAGCTAATTCCTCTCCAATTAGGCACGTCCTGGGTCCCCAGTTAGTCTAGCTTCCGACATTCATATTGTCAAACAGGACATTGATGGGCAACAGACTGGGCACCTCTCAGTCAGAATTGACCGCTAGTTGACTTAGGTGACATTTCAAAGCAAAAATCACACCTTTTGATAGCCCCCCCCCCCCTGCGCTTCTTGCCATTGAATTATGGGTAATACACCTGTGCAGTAGATATGAAAAGTGCATGTCCCTTTAAGCACCGATCACTCCTTAACTCCTCCCTAAAAACCACCCTTATTCACCTAATTAGCATACTTGATACCTGATTTATGTTATTCTGGCTGTATAATCTGTGTTTCTTTGTCCTGTACTTTGGCAGGCTTCCTAAGCCCTCCTGCCCACTGAATAGCGAAACAATAAACTTTTACAATCATTAAATGGAGGTCATGGTTCTTTCCTGCACTATCCTCTCACCCACATCTCCGCACACACCTGAGGCTGGCCCCTGGGTGGACCGGCAAGAGCAGACTAAAAGGTGGACAAAGGTCTGTAGAGTTAAAGCTCTGGCTTTTTCAGTAGCAATGTATGGCTGTGGGAGCTGGACTGTAAGGAAAACTGAGCCACAGAATTGGTGCTTTCCAATGGGGGGAGTGCTGGAGAAGACTTTCAAGAACCCCTTAGACTACAAGGAGATCGGATCAGTCAGTACTTAAAAAAATTAACTCAGGCTGTTCCCTAGAAGGTCAAATACTGAAGCTGAGGCTTAAATACCTTGGCCACATTGTGAGAAGGTGGGGCTCATTGGAAAAGACCCCCATATTGGGAAAGATAGAAGGCAAAAGGAAAAGGGGGTAGCAGAGGAGGAGATGGATGGATGGTATCATGGAAACAGTGAACGTGAGCTTGGACAGACTTGGGGAGATATCGGAGGACAGAAGGGCCTGGTGTGCTGTGGTCCACAGGGTCACAAAGAATTGGATGCCACTGAACATCAAAATGACTTCTGATGGAGGGTGCCTGCTCTTGGTACTGGGATCTCTTGATCTTCATCCCAACCACAATCTGCCCTCCCAGTGCCTTGGCCAGGGCCATTTCCTGGCCCCTCAATTAGGCTGGAAGCTCCCTGAGGACCACTGCTTTTCTCCATATCTTAGGCACCTGGCACAGTGCCTCATACAGAATTCCTGGTGGTGGAAGTGGATTTTTTTCAGGTTATGATGACTTTTCAGAGCCTCTCATAGCTCTTGAACTATCTGTGCTGGCCATGACACCACTCCTGTCATTGTCTGCTACTTGTACAATGTGTCCTCCAGTCTTGGGTATCTGGCTGGAGCTCCTTCCCATCAGTGTGGGACCACTCCAAGGCACCCCTGGCAGGCACACAAGCCACCCGGGGCCACCGTCTATGCCCCCTGGATGGGAATGGGGTACTCCTCTCCCTCCCCATTGAGGAGCCTAGCTCCATCACAGCTAAAGAGTCTCTAAATGCCTGTCCGTTAAGCAGCAGGCTATTACTTGTTTATGCCTGGAGACCAGTGAACCCAGCAGTGCATGGTGTCAAGCTTCTCCCTGCATGTGCAGGCATGCCAGGTGCTGAGCTCTGACTCTTTAACATCACCCCTTGGTATCCCAGAACTGCAACCTCCTCAGAGGGGCCCACCAGATCCAGTCCCTGACTAATAAGGGGTCCCCCAGCCTCTGCTGGACACCCTCCTGAGTCCTCCTCCTACCCCCCAGGCAGCCCCTTCCACAAAGATAAAGCTCTTCCTAGCACCGAGTCCCTATCTGCTTCTCAGCAGAACAAGCCTCACTGGGGCTCCTGATTATACTCCTGAGGTTTCCTGAGCCCAGCAACCACACCCGGGAGCCTTCTCTTCCCCAGGCTAAACACCCCAGCCCCTCCTGCCTTTTTGCTGGGATGGCTCTTTCAGTGGGAACTGAGGGGACACTATCACTAGCGCTGCTTAGAAGCACCTGCCCTCTTCTTTCTGCGGCTCAGACCTGCCTTCCCAGTCTGGCCATCTCCCCTATAACTCACTGCATTCTGCTCCAAAGTCTGCTTGGCTCACCCATCATCCATCCCCACCCCTCCCTGTGGACTCCCTGGGACTCTCCCTCTCCTCCCCTCTCGGGGGCTCCCAAGGGCTTAAAGATCATCTGAGTGCAGGTGATGCCCCCATCTCTCTATCCAGTCCTGCTCTCTCTCCTGAGAATCTCCTCCATCACCAGCTGCCTTTGGACACTTCCACCTGTAGACAGCTCAGACTCTGTGTGTCCCCCACAGAGAAAGCCCAGGCCATGCTAGAACCTTGTTCTTCAGGCCCTTGGGCCTCTTGGAAGGCTCTTGGGTAAAAAGTTCAAAGCAGCATAGCCTCACTAACCCAGACTTCCCCTCCCGCCCTGCCTCTCGTCTACCCATCCAAAGGGAAAGAAGAAAGCTCCTTCAAGACGCTGCAGGGACACTGGCACTGAGCCCCTGCAGAGGCAGATTCCTGGAAGGCACCAGCCTGGCCACTCCTCTTCAGGGGCCCAGAACAAGTCGATGACTTTGCTACAGGATCTGGCAGCTTATAATGGGCCCCACCATTGGAGCCTCAGCTCGTCCTGGCTGGCAGATACTAACAGGTTTATTGGATTGTCCTGGATTGTCCCAGAGAAGGAACCAAGGGCTCAGAGAAGCAAAATCACCCCGCTAGTCATGGTAAGTGGCAGGCAGGCTCGAGCCCCGGCCTCTCTGGACTCCTGAGTCAACGCCTAGTGGAGATACTGGGATAACCAGGGACATGTGCCTAGTGCTGGAGGGCTTGGTGGCCTCTGGTCACTAAGATCAAAGGTGGGAGTGCTCAGGCAGGCCTTCCAGAGGGAGCTAGCAGCACCCACATCAGACGGGTGGTCAGATCTGCATACGGTGACTCAAGGATTTGCTTTGTGCTGGACCCTGGGATCTATAGACCAAAGTGAAACAGCCCCTCCCTTCAGGGAGCTTACATGCTCCTGGGACATAGGAAGAGGACACAGATAAGTCAGTAGGAGACAGAATGGGACAGGACATGCCATGAATAGTTTGGGCGGGAGGTGGGGATCAGAAAGGCTTTACCAGGACCTGGCACCTGAGAGAGCCAAGAACCCTAGCAAGTGTAGCAGGTGAGAAGCTTAGAGAAGGGAGAGAGGGCAGATGGGTACCATGCCAGCCGGGGATGGGAGGGGCCACTGGGGCAGTCAAGGAAGTTGGACCAATGCAGTAAGGGTCTGATTGGATCCTGCCCTCTCCCCAAAGGAAGCAGGTGGTAAGGGCAGGTGTGGAGGCCCAGGGGCTGGGAGGCCCTGGCACCACCCCTGCAGAAGCTCCCACCAGACCCAGCCCAGCATCTCTGGGTTATGACATACTCCTGCTGACTCACAGGCAGATGTATGTAAAAACCCACCAAAGCTTTGCTTTTGAAAAGTCCATCATAAGTCCATTTAGGAGGCCAAAGCTGGTGTATTGCCTGTTTGGTGAGCAGCTGGTCACTCAACTCCCAAAGAGGAGAGACAGTGAGCCGGGGGCTCAGGGAGGGGTGATAGGAGGCTCTGGGAGACCCGGCCAGATGCCTTCATGTCACCCTCCCTTGGAAGGAGACTGTCTTAAAATACCAAGAACCAAACAGACCTAGAAATGAAGCCAGAAGATGGGAGGAGACCCCAGATTTAACCTGGAAGCCAAAAAGCAGCAGGAGAGGATCCCTGCCTGCTGATCTGCCTGACCCGCCCCTCCAGGCCACTTTGTATCCCGGAGCTGGACCAGCTAGCTATCTAGTCAGACTACTTTCAACCTGGCTCCAAAAGGGGAGAGGCCAGAGGGCTCAGCCTCCCCAGACACCCTCCACCCAGGCTCCAGATAATGCTACAGTCAGCAGATACATCAGTGACAGACACCTGGGGCACCAGACTGGCCATCTGCCAGCAGCTGCATCTGCCCCAAGTATCAGCGTGGCGGGCATGGCATGGCATCGTGTGGCATAACAGCCACCTAGCTCTCTCCCAGAGGTGGCACCACTGGAGCAGGGTGGCTCTAGAGAGCCAGAAAGTCTGGGCACAGGCCCAGAGAAGAGTGCCCAGGCTGCTGGGGGAGAACCTGCCTGACGAGTTTGGGGAGGTGTCCTGCTAGGAAGGCTCCCACAGTTGCAGCCTCAGGCCAGGCTAGCAGGCAGAGAAGACACTCACCAGAGAGTCATTTGTTATGGTCAGCCTAGGTACAGCACTTGGCATAGAGGTACACTCATACCCAGGCCAGACTCGCCATCTCTGCAGCTGTGCCACATGGACCAGGCTCCTCCACAGTGAGTGTGAGCCCTGCTTCTTTACCCCAGGCTTTCCTGGATCCAGGCCCAGTCCTTGGGGATGGGTTTATCTGCTCATCTTTGGAGCTCCTGTCCTTGGACCCAGCCCAGATGACTGGCGGGTACAGAGGAGGCCCCTGGCCTTCCCAGCCAGCTAGGCCTCCCCCCAGAACAAACCACCCTTTCCTGGTCTCCTTGCTTAGAATGTCAGCCCCTCCAGGGCAGGGGCTGCTTTATTTCTGTTCTGCATTCCTGGTGCCCACAGAGGGCCAGGCACACAGGAAAATGTTTTTACAATCCGTTACTTGGTCAATGGAAGACTCATAGTACTTTACAGAACATTTTCTTTAAGACAACCCTGAAAGGGACAGTACCCACATTAGAACTCGCATTTTAGAGATGAGTGTGAGGTTCTGATGATGTTTGTGTTCAATGCACTGAACTCGGGCCTCACCTCCCCCTTTGGACTCAGGCCTCACCTCCCTGCCAGACCTAGGGCCAGCCTCTCCCAGCAGACATCATGCTGGTGACTGGTGGGGCTTATACATCTCAGCCATGAGCTTGTGACCTTCTCCCGCCACCCAGAAGGGAACCAGAGCAGCCAGCTCTCTCCTGGGACTCCTGGCACCCCAGAACTCACTACTGGGCTTCCTGTTCCTGGCAAGCCATGGCTGACCCAACTGCTTCACCAGCCCCAGGGCCAGGAGCAACATGTGTTGGGTGGCTGGAGAGGAAGGCCCCAGAGGCTGGGTGTCCAGCCCAGCTGCTTCTCTCGGCATATCTTCCTGGGCTCTGAGGACTGGTGTCCCCTCTCCCTCAGCTACTGTGGCCCATGCTCTGGGAAAAAGGGGTCTGGGGAATCCCACCTCCCCTTGGGATGTTTCCCCACTTCCTATGTCCCCCAGGCCTGAGCCAGCCTCTCCACAGCCTGTACCCAGCCCCACAGAGGTCCCCCTGGCTAACAAGGCTAATGAGGGGCCTGGGTCTCTATCACCTCCCCCAGCCCCATCCTGAGGAAGGGCCAAGCCAGGATCTGGAGGGCCACGAACATCCCTTGTCTCCTGCTTGTTGTTCACATAAGGCTGAGGAAGGAGCCCCCAACACCCCTCAGAAGGTAGGTGGAGAGAAGAATGAACAGCACTGACTTCCTTCCTTGAAGAATGTGCTGGGGGTGGAGGTGGGGAAGGGGCTCTGGTCCTCTGAGGGTGGAAGCCACTGGCCTAGATTTGTATGGGCTCCCATTCAGGTTAGGGAGACTGAGGGATAGTGTAAGATTCCTCTGTGAGGGGAAGACACTTGGCTGTGTCTCAGAGGTGTGACTGGGGTCAGAGCTTAGGCCCTGCCAGGTTATTCAGCCAGCCAATGCCAGCTGGAGCGGAACCGCAACCAGGGCCTGGGCCTACCCTTTCAGGAGGTCACAGCCTTTCTTTGCTATTTCTCCTTGGCCTGAAGGACAGAGGTGTCTCCTTAGGGCCCCAATCCCTATGTTGGGTGGCCAGTGCGATGCACCCAGACCAATCAGCATTAAGGCTGGGGAGGGATGCTTCCCTACCTTGGGATGGCCCCTGGGGGTGGTGCCTAAGGCATTATTCCCACTTTAGGGCAAGGCTCCCATTACCAGGGGGCCCTCACAGCAGCCTAGCCCCAGGCATTGCTTTTTTTTTTATTGACTTGTTTATTTACTTTTAGTTTACAAGATTCAGTTCCACAATCACTTGAGATTCAATTTTTCTCCCTCCCTACCCCATTGCTGCATGCAATCAAGTATAGGATCTGCAAATACTTTCACATTGTACAATAGTCTTGTTGGATAGAAGGGCTGTAACCAGTGGAGTGAACAATGGGAAAAAAAGAAAGAAAACCAAACGTAGAAAAGAATGATAGCAGGTAGATTGCTTCAGTCTCCATTTAAACTCTGTTCTTTCTAGATCTTTCTCTGAAAGTAGAATCTCCTTCCATCCTGAGACTTGTAGAGTTGTCTCATAACTGTGCATGGCTGAGAGGAGTCCAGTTCATCCAGGTTGGTTGTCACACATACAATGAGTCTGTGACTATGTACACATTTCTCCTGGTTCTGCTCTCCTCACTCAGCATCAGTTTATATAAGTCTCTCCAGGTTATTATGAAGTCTGTCTGCTCCTCATTTCTTATAGCACAACACTATTCCATTACATTCATATACCACAACTTGTTCAGCCATTCCCCAATGGATGGGCATCCCCTTAATTTCTAGTTTTTTGCCACCACAAAGAGCTGCAATAAATATCTTTGTACATATGGGTCCTTTTCCCACTTCTGTGATCTCTTTAGGATACAACCCCAGAAGTGGTATTACACCCCAGGCATTTCTAGGCAGGGAGGGTGGATGGGTGGTGGTGGGCCTTCCCCTCCTCCCATGATCAGGGGTCCTTTAGTCTGGCCTGGGAGGTGCAGAGAACAGCAGTGCCTGAGATTTGACAAGCATCATCTTCCCTTTAAGGAAAGCTGATAAAGGCACCAGCCCAGTAGGGAAGGGAGAGAAGGGGCCTCTCCTGGGGGCCTCACTTTCAGTCCAGCTGGGCTGGGCTGGGCTGCCCACTCTCCGGTCCCTTCCTCTGCCTCAGAAGGAAGGCAGGAAGTGACTGTCTCTTCTGCTGGGTCTGTCTGCAGTGGCCCTCCCATCAGACCCCTTGGCTCCACTCCAATGGCTACTGTCTGAGCTCAAGCCTTTCTCCTTCTATCAGGATCAGTGAGACAGCCCCCTCTTCGAGTCTCCTGACTGACCATTCTGTCCTTCACACAATGCCCAACCGATGTTCCCAAAGCACATGGCTGGCCACACTCCTGCTACTCAAAAAGCTCCAACTCCTGGACCCAACACAGGCACCTTTTTTTGTACTTGAAGTCTTCACTGGTCATGGGCATGTACACCCTTGCTACACACCCACACACACATGGGCTTATACATATATACACACTCACACATTCACATACACACCCACAGACACACACACACACACCCCAACACATGGGCTTATACACATATACACACTCACAATACTCATATGCACAATCACATTCACATACAGACACATGGGCTTAGACACATATACACACTCACACATTCATGTACACACCCACAGACACATATACATACACACACACCAACACATGGACTTATACACATATGCACACTCACACATTCACATACACACCCACAGACACATGGGCTTATATACATATTCACACTCACAATGCTCATATGCACACTCACACATTCACACACACAGACACATGTGCTTATACACATATACACACTCACACATTCCCATACACACCCACAGACACATGGGTTTATACACATATACACACTCACAATATTCATATACACACTCACACATCCACATGCACACACAGACACATGGGCTTATACACATATACACACTCACACACACACCTACAGACACATGGGCTAATATACATATTCACACTCACAATGCTCATATGCACACTCACACATATACACAGACATATGGGGTTCTCTAAGTCAGCTTTATGAGCTTCTTCTGTTGTTGGGTTTGAGGGTAGGGACAGGGGGGAGGGGAATGCTGGGGAAGGAAACTGCAGAATCCAGTTCAGGGGCTCCCAAATATCCACAGCTGAACCCTCCAACAGCAGGGAGGAGATCCTAGCCAACCCTGCCCAGAAGAGAGGAGGCATCAGCCCCGTCTCACCACCAAGCCCAGCGGCTCCCCAGGGTCTGGATGTCGGGGCTCTCAGCTGGGCTATGGCTTCATTCAGCCACAGCTCCCTTAGCCCAAGTCCCTCATTCCAGAGCTGGCACCCATCCCTTCTAAGGCCCGCAGTCTCAGCCTGGGATTCTGGTGCATGGCCTGCTCTCCTATGAACACCAGCCTAAAGGAGGGAAGGCAAGTGAAACAGAAACAAAGAAACCAAATCAAGATCAGGCACCATTGCTTTAGAGCTAGAAGCACCTTACAGGTCCCCTAAATCTGGTCCTGTCATTCTACAGATGGGGAAACTGAGGCCATCCAGAATGAATTTCCCAAGGTCACCTGGGAATAAGTGTCAGAATTGGGCCCTGAGTTCAAATCCAGTGCTCCCTCTACACAAAAAGCATCAAACTCAAACAGAAATTGGGCCCCATTAAAGTATCTGTAAGGATGGACACATATTGACTGAGAAAACCCCCTAGTAATGTTATGTTTTGTTTTGCTTTATTTTTATTTTAACAATTTCTCTATTTCATTTTAATCTGGTCCAGGTATCATGCTGGCCTAGGGGTTTGACTAAACCAAAAAACACAAAAGCCCTGTTGAAGTCCAGAGCAGTAGAAAGGGCTAGACTTGGCACCCAAGGGCCTTGGTCTAGAGTCCTCACTCTGGCACTAGCTCGAACAACTCTGGAGGAAGAGGACACTGGACTGGATGCACCCTATAGTCCCTATGGACCCCTCCAGCCCTGATATGTAATGATTCCAAGTCATCCAACAAACGCCAAGCAGCAGCCCTCCCCCATCACCTCTTCTGTCCTGAAGGAGGAAATGATGGCAGGGAAGAAGTGGGAGGGAAAATGAAGACCCCACAGCAAAGGCCTCGGGGAGAAGCAACAGCAAAGAATAGGTTTTCAGGCTTCCACATGAACTTTGGAAACAAAACCAAGAAAATAAAACTTATCTAAAAGAAAAGAGGGAGTCAAGGACAGTGTCTAGTGCAGCAATGTCAGCAAGATCAGAGATACTGGGGATATAAGACATCCTCAGCCATGCAGTGAGAACCCTGCTAACAGGCAGGCCAGCATGAAATAGGAAAGAAGGAGACACAAAACAGTAACTGGGCCAGAGACAGAAAATAGTAATGCCAACTTAGCAAGGAAAAAAAGCCCAAGGACTCAAGAAAGTGGCACACAGAAGAAGCAGAAGCTCCAAGGAAGCTGTAGACACTGGAACCCCAGAATAGGAGCTACAGAAAAAAGGGAACCCCATTGAGCCGAGCCTCAGAAATGGAGGTCAGTACTCAGAGATTTTGATGTGTCCCCCAGGTGTCTGCGGCCTGAAAAGGCTGGCGCCCTGGGATATACACTTTAAAAGACTCTTGTCTGAGATCTTGACTCCAACCAGGCTTTTGCCCCCCAAACTTCAGATACTTAAAGAGGACAAGTCTCTCATTAGATTATTGGCCCTGTTGATGGGGTGTTGGGGTGCCTAGGTTTGTAACAGCCAGCTGCAACTTCAGTTGTAAACCCATCGATAAAACCATCAACTCTGCCTCTTCCCTAAGCCAGCACTCTCTGCCTAGCTGCAATTATCCCTGCTTGTTGTATTAACAAGTCATTCCTATGAATTCTTCACGCAACCATCTATAAGCAATTAGAGAAATGTGTAGCTCCTTTGTTCTAGTGGTCAGTCGCACCTATGAATCCTTCAATGCACTATCAGTAAGCTAATTCCTCTCCAATTAGGCACATCCTGGATCCCCAGTTAGTCTAGCTTCCAACATTTATCTTGTCAAACAAGACATTGATGGGCAACAGACTGGGCACCTCTCAGTCAGAATTGACCACTAGTTGACTTAGGTGACATTTCAAGGCAAAAACCACACCTTTTGATAGCCCCCCCCTGCACTTTTTACCATTGAATTATGGGTAATATGCCTGCACAGTAGATATGAAAAGTACATGTCCCTTTAAGCACTAAGCGCTGACCACTCTTTAACTCCTCCACAAAACCACCCTTATTCACCTAGTTAGCTTAATTGATACCTGATTTATGTTATTTTGGCTATATAATCTGTATTTCTTTGTCTTGTACTTTGGCAGGCTTCCTAAGCCCTCCTGCCCACTGAATAGCATAACAATAAACTTTTACAATCATTAAATGGAGTTCATGGTTCTTTCCTGAACTATCCTCTCACCCTCCACACACACCTGAGGCTGGACCTTGGGTGGACCCGCTACACCCCATAGTAACATATCCCAGAAGGGACCATCCAGCAGGATGCACAGAGCTGGGAGATCAATGGACAATGAAAAGAAAATTGAATAGTACCCAGAATATCACAGAACATAGAAAACAATGAATAAGTATGCAGGTTAAAACAGAAAACTTTGAACAAGAGGTCAGAAAATTTCAGCTTTGGGTTAGTCAAAATTTTAGAAAGTATACAAAAACAAGTAAGCAAATAAATCTAACATTTGAGGAACTACAGAAAAGTGTTCCTGTGGACAAATACAGGCAAGTAGAAACATTCACAGGACCCCAACAAAGTGAAATCCTATCAAGAAGTCTTCTAGGAATATGATTGCTAAGTTTTAAAATTGTAAATTCAAAAAAAACAACCCCTAAGCACCCAGAAAAAAGAGAAAATTATATTAAAACACCAATACTGGTACTTCTCAGCCGCAGGAGAAAGGAGATAAAGCAGACCGGACTATATATGATTCTAAAAGGCACAGGAGTAGATCTCTCAATTATATATCCTGTATCCTGCAATTGTCAGCATATTCTGATAAGGAGGGGGAGAAAGAGAAGGGGAAGGATGGGGAATAAGGATTTCTAGAATGCCTATTGTGCACCTAATGCTTTACAAATATTATCTCATCTGATCTTCCTAAGAACACTGTGAGGCAGGTCTGTTTTTATCTCCATTTTATAGTTGAGGAAAGGCAGACAGAGGTGAAGTGACTTGCCCAAGGTCACAGAGCTTGTGAATGTCTGAGGTCACATATGAACTCGGGTCTCCCTCACTCCAGGTCAAACACTCAGTCTGTGCACTCTAGCATCCCCTAGTTCCCTCAAAAGAATCTCTTTGAAAAACCTCAAAGAATTTATCCATAATATTGAAGTCCAAAGAGTTCAGCCGCCAGTAGAGGAGGAATTCTAAGTCAACAGAACAATAAATTTCTAAAAGTGATAACACACTTTTTAACTTGAAAATCACAAAACAAGTCATGCCATTGTGTTTAACTATAATGGAAATAGTACAGTTTGAGTTCAAAATGTACCTTATGATGAATGGAAAGAGAAAGGGGTTAAAACATATCTATATTTACAAATAACTAAGTTAAAACATAATTTTAAAAAGGAGGAGGAGGAGATGGTACACAACAGCAGAGCAATGGTAATTTTAGAGAACCTGAGGTTAAATCCTGTTTCTGCCACACTCTTCTCTGGGCCTCAGTTTCTCCCTCTGTAGAAGGGAGGAGGGTTGGATTAAGTAGGCAGTCAATAAAATTTATCATACATGCTATGTGTGCCAAGCACTGTGCCAAGCATTGGGGATACAAAGAAAGGCAAAAGCCAGTCCCTGACCTCAAGATACTCACAGTCTAATGGGGAGAAAACACACAAGCAAATACATGCAAACAAGCCACGGAGAGGACAAATTAAGAATGATCAACAGAGAGAGGGCACTGGGATCAAGAGGGTCTGAGAAAGGCTCCCTGTGGAAGGCAGAGTTTTAGTCAAGACTTAGAAGAAACCACTGAAGTTTATTGAGCCAGACATGTGTGATATGATTGGACCCAAACTTTAAGAAAATCCCTCTGGTGGCTGAATGGAGGATGGACTGGAGGGGGAAGAGACCTGAGGCCAGCAGACCCCCAGCAGCCAATGCCATAGTCCGGGTGTGAGGTGAGGAGGGTCTGCACCAGGGCCAGGGCAGTGTCAGAGAAGAGAGTATTGAAGAGACTGTCAAAATGAAATTGATTAGAGATGCTGCAGAAGTGAAATCAATGGGAGAAGCTTCATAGATGAAAATGACAAGATGCTGTAGAGGTGAAATGGACAAGAGATGTTGCAGAGGTGAAATGGACAAGAGATGCTGCAGGTGTGAAGTGGACAAGAGATGCTGCATGGGGGGTGAAATGGACAAGAGATGCTGCAGAGGTGAAATCCATAGACCCTGGCTACAGAGGGGGGGAGGGTGACAGAGAGCCTAGAGTCCAGTATGACACTTAGATTGAGAGGTGGGGAACTTGGGAATATGGGGGTGCCATGTGTAGCAATAGGAGAGGCAGAAAGAAGGGAACATTTGAGGTGGAAAGGTAAGGAGCTCTGTTTTGGACATGCTGAGTTTAAGATGTCTACTAGAAGCCAGTTCTGGGCCTCTGGAAGGCAGTTGGAGATATGAGAACAGAGGTCAGCACAGAGATTGGGGCAGGAAAGGTAGACTTGAGAATTGTCAGCACAGAGATGGTCATTAAATCCATGGGAATTGATTATATTAAAGTAGTAGAGAGGGAAAAGAGAAGAGACCCAGGACAGAGGCAGGACTCCTATGGTTAGAGGGTGGTGTTGCTGCTGCTGTTAGAGGGTGTGATTGGGAGGAGGATCCAGTAAAGAAGTAGTCAGAGATGTAGGAGGAGAGACAGACAGACAGACACAGACAGACAGAAAGACAGAGAGACAAAGATGGAGAGAGACAGAGACAGAGACCGAGAGTGTTAGTTCTGGAAACTTAGAGAGAAGAGAATGTCCAGTAGTGTAATGAGGATTGAAAAAAAAATCATTGGGTTTGGTAATTAAGAGATCAATAGTAACTTTGAAGGTGGCAGTTTTGGTGGAATGATAAGAAGTTAGACTATATAGATTTAAGAAAAGAGTGTCAGCAAAGGAAGAGGAAATGTCTCTTGTAGACTGACTTTTCTGGGAGTTTAGCCACAAAAGGCAGGAGAGGTAGGGGACAGCAGCTAGTGGGAGTAGATAGATGAGGTGAGGGTTTTTTAAGGATGGGGAAATAACCATGTTTATAAGAATCCAGGAAGCAGCCAGTAGACAAGGAGGGATGGAAGATAAGTGAAAAGAGAGAAGGGCAGTCTGCTAGAGGAGACAGTATGGAAGGGGATCATTTGAGCAAGAAGAGAAAGGAGAACTAGGATAAGGGCCATCTCCTCATATGAGGAGGGGATGAAGGGGAGATAGTAGAGGAAGGTCTTTGAGGGATGGAAGATGAGGAGGGGAGAAGGGTAAGCTGGTGGTGAATGGTCTCACTTTTTTCTGTAAAATACAAGACAAGTGTGTCAGCTGAGAGGGTGAAGGGAGGGGAGCCATGGGAGGTCCTAGGAGGGACTGGAAGGTTTGGAAGAGCCTTGGTGGAAAGTGGGTTGGTGAGCTAATCAGGGAGGGGTAAAAGGATTGCCTTGCAGAAGTGAGGGCCCATAAATGTTGTGTGAAATAAATTTGTCCTGGACCAGGCAGAATGGTCCTTTCTCAACCCTCATTTGGCAACATGTGGGTAAAAGAACACCTACAATTCCATTCCACTCTATTCACTGCTGTGCCAAGAAAGCTAAACTCCTATTTCCCCAAAATGAGTCAAGCTCATAAATCACGAATAGTTCATGTCTTAAAAGAAATAAATTTAATTCACTAAATAGTAGCAGGAATTGTAGGAGAGTCAGATGATTGTGACTCACTTCAGATAATGTGAAGACAAAACCTGAAGAGATTTTAACCCTTTATATCCAAGATGGTCTGAATTCCTGTATTAAAAGAAAAAGTTACAGAAAAAGTCAAATAAAACCTATCAAAGAAAACTACATTTAATAGTAAAAGATGCTAATGGCCTAGCACTCAGTTGTTCTAAAACGTGTCATACAACTACAGTCTCAGAGAAGAAGCAAGAATTGACTCTAGTACTACTGAGCATGGTTGAGGAGAGGCACACAAGCAAGAAATCTTGGAGTAGAGGTTCACAGAACCTGCCAAGGCTGGGCCTTCACTGCTGCCAGGCAATCCCTCCACCTTGCCCATATCAACTCCTTATCTTACTCAGTCACAGTTTTCAAGCTTTGCTTCTCCTCTCCAGCCCAGTGTACAGATGACGGTGATGCCTCCTAAGGCTCCCTCAGACATCTCCACCCAGAAGTCTCACAAGCACCTCCTACTCTGAGTGGCCAAAATGGTGCTTAGGGTTCTTTCTCCCAAACTCGCTTCTGCTGACTTCGAATGTCTGTAGCCCTTCCACCTCCGCAGTCTCCCATATTTGTACCCTTGAAATTCTTCTTTGTTTTTCCTTCTCTCTTCTAACCAGTGACCGGGTCTCATCATTTCCCTCTTGATCCTCTCTCTGAATCTGTCCTCTGGTCTCTCTTCCTGCTGCCCTCATCCTAGTCCCAGCTCCTCACCCCCACCCACCTGGGTTGTTGCAAGAACCTTCTTACAGGTCTTGGTGGGCACTAAAACCCAGCTAGCACCACCTCCTGGGTCTGACACTCAAATTCCTTCCACCTCCCCAGTCTGGCTCTAATATGCCTTTGGAAACTTCTCTCACATTGCTCCGTAGTCTTGCCAGGCAAGGTTCATCACCAGCATGGGACATGGGCAAGGGGATGCGTGAATGTTTAACTACTGTCTCTCTGAAAACACAGAACTAACTCATTTTGAAGTCCCATCTGCATCGTTTACATTTTCTTTTTTTTTTCTTTTTTGCTTTTTGGAGGGCAATTGGGGTTAAGTGACTTGCCCAAAGTCACACGGCTAGTTTTTGTGTCAAGTGCCTGAGGCCAGATTTGAAGTCACGTCCTCCTGACTCCAAGGTCGGTGCTCTATTCACTTCGCCACCTAGCCACCCCCCATGGTTTACATTTTCTCCAGCACTTCCTTAAGCCCGGATAACAACCAAACAATCTAGCTCTAGTTGGTAGTGTTTGCCAACTTCCAAGGTGTAAATGCTCGAACTGAGCCTTGAACAACTGGCTGAGGAAGGGCTGGCCCCAGCACATCTCTGGCCGTGGCTTGGGCCATCCTGCCCCATGCTTGGGACCCGTCCCTTACCTCCTCCATGAAGCCTTCCTTGTTACCCGACCTGGTGGGAAGTTGTCCCATCCAGATGTCCCTGCGCTATCTACATAAAAGTACTTTTCCTATTCCATTTAGTCATTAAGGGAATGTTGGAATCTCCTCCTGGTCCTAGGGTGTTGTTTTGTCCTTGAAGCTACAATGTGAATCTTGAAAAGTGACAGTCCAATTTTCCTCCCAGTCAGGCTCTGGGCTCCCAGCACGTTCCAGAGATGTTCTGTATGATCCCAGAAGAGAGGATGTGCAAGGTGACCCGGACTGTCACGATGTGGCTGTAGTTTCCTGGAGAGAACACCACCTTGGCAGTGTTCCAAAGGGCAGTTGAGCATACGGAAACAACGGCTGTGCTTGACATTCTATTGGTGAGTGTGTCTTGGGTTCCTGCCTTGGCAGCCACCATCCCTGGACTGTGGCTTCACCTCACATCAGGATTACATTTCATTAAAAAAAAATAACAGGGAGCAATTTGATTTGTTCACCTCCCACTTCTTGTTAGACTATAAGCTTTTGGCTTCAGGTCCTGAAGGGAGGAACTGGCTCCGAGGTCCACCGTGAAGGCTACACAAGGTCTCACAAGTGAGGTGCTTGTGCTGCTGAACTCCTTCTAAGAAAGTCCTCAAATACTTACTTACATTGCTTTCCTTCATACACAAAAGAGAGACCAGCTGCTCCTAGGGGTTTCCAGCCCGTGCAAAGAACAGAAATGGTCACACAGCATCCCCAATCTCACTGCCTTGGCTTGGTCCTGGGAAACTAAGGAAAATCCAGCACTGCCATAGATACAAACTGCGGTCAGCTGGCTAATTGGCTGAAGAAGGCCCTGGACCAGAGACCAAAGACCCCACACTCCTCACCAACACCAGCAGCAACACACACACACACACACACACACACACACACACACACAGAGTTTTGGAAAAGCCTGGAGCAGAGAATTGGCACTCTGCCAGACCATGCACATGGACAAAGCAGCAGCCCAGTTAGCCAGCATCTGGCCCTGTCTGCTCGTAGAAGAGGCTCAGTCACTGTTTACTGAACGTATGCTGGCTCTCTGGTTACATCCACATAACAAGGTGTTGACTGAACTTAGGTCCTGGATATAATGGGGGGAATTCCCAAGTGTTCACTTACCAAGGATCTGATCTAATGGAGGTGACCCAGGCCAATCAGAAAACCTGGCAAACCCCAAAGCCCTCCCAGAGCTTATGAATTGGCTGCCTACCCGCTCCCAAGGAGGTGGGGCCCCAGTTTGGAATTGAGACTAGCTGAACTCTAATTTACTACCTTAAGAGAGCCACCCACCCCTGACCCAACTGCCTGAACTTGGTTCTGCCCAGCCAGGAGGAGCCTCCTGTGAAGGAGAGAAACTCTGGGCTCAGAGGGTGGGAAACCCCCTCTCAAAGGCTTTCAGTACCAGGAGCTTTTCAGATCCCACTTCTGAAGTGACTGGAGCTTGGGGGAGCTGGGAAGAACATGGCATCCATCGGGGAAAGAGGTCTGGAATCAGAAAGCCCTGAGTTCAAAACCTGCTTCTGACACACCAGCTCTGTGGCCTGGGAAACTCACTCAGCATTCCCTCATCTGTCCAGTGGGCATGACAGTACCTACTCCCTGAACTGTGGGGAAGCTCCAATGAGATCATGGTCTGTGAATGTTCTGCAGACCAGAAGCCATTCCAGACACATCTGCTCTTACTCATTAGTGTTGCTGTGTTTCTGAGGCCCCTCTGGAGCAGCACTGGGCTGAAAAGCCCGGATGCAGCAGGCAGGCAGGCAGGCAGACGCCAGATGGTGGGAGGGGTCACTGGCCCCAGCTTTTTGTTCCATCACTCTATCCACAGTGCCTCAGAGACAGTTGGAAGGGCAGGGCCCTGATCCTGGGGAATGAACCAAGCATCCTGGGCTGACACTAGAAAACCTAGAACCCCAGGCTTGGGTCAAGTGCATGAGTGAAGCCCCCAGTATGCATGCCTGTCATTTCCCTGGGTCCTTCTGGGAAGGCAGAACTCCTGACACCCTCCCTGGGACATGAACCCAGGGTGTTGTCAAGGTCAGTAACAGTGGCCCAATGAAGGTGGGGCTTGTACCCCAAGTTGGGGGAAGGGAGAAGGAAATACCTCTAAACTGCAGAATTCAAGCAGAGAATCACCTCTCTGTGAAAGCTGTGGGTTAGCCTGAAATGGCAGTTAAAGCTAGCTGCAGGTGGCTCAGCCCCAGGCAGGACTGGGTGGGGCCTTCTTCCCTCCCTCCCTTTCTAATTTTGTCTCCCGGTCTCCAGATAGATAGGTTCATGTCAGAACTCCTGCTTCTGGTGCCCACATGTCCACTCTGGCCCAGGCTGGCCTGCCTGTTAAGTGGATCCTATCCATGTGAGGACAAAGTTCCTAAATCTGGCCTGTGAGGAAGACCCTGGGCCTGGGATAAAAGATTCCTGCTGGCTTGTGAGCAAGGGGCCAGCAGGAATTCCAAAGTTAGGATAGCACCTGTGGTGGTGGTGGGGGCTGTGAGGAGGAAGGGAGGGCTCAACATGGCTGTTTCTCAGGCCCTTCTACCTGGTGCCCCAGCCCAGCCTCCCAGGAACTCATCCCCCACCACATCCAGCCTGAAGGCCACTCAGTGTAGGACTGGCTATTTGGAGGAACAAAATACCAGTTCCTTTCCTCTGTGGAGTCCACTCAGTGGAGTGGACAAGGGCCAAGAGTCAGTGGAGGTGGCAGCCAAGACCCATCTGGGGAAGAGAACAGGCAGAGACAGGAGGACCCAGAGGGAGGCTGGAAGGCTTGGCTGAAAGGAGCAAAGTCAGAATGGGCTTGAACAACCCCAGAGAATCTGGGCCAGAAATGGAATGTCCCACTGGGGAGTTGGGGGTTCCCATGTCTGTCTCTGTCTCTCTGTTCCTCTCTCTCCCTCCTCTCCCTCTCCCTCTCTCTCTCTCTCTCTCTCTCCCCCCCCTCCCTCTCCCTCTCTCTCTCTCTCTCTCACACACACACACACACACACACACATACACACAGAATATCCAATTCTGTTTCAGTAGTAAGAACCCCTGCGCCCACCCCACCCCCCATCTCTGAAGTGAGAGAGACATCATTGTCTAGTGGGAAAAGGCCTGATTGTCAAAGAACCTGGGTTCAAATCCTGACTCAAGTCCCTTCCCTTGTCTGGGTCTCAGTTTTCTCATCTTTAACATTAAGTGCCTATGCTGGGCATGGCATTGGCTGGGCAGAGGAGGGGGGAGGCACAAAAAGAAATGCATATCCTGCCTCCAAGGAGCTTTGGGTCTTCCTGACTCCAGGCTCGGCACTGTGGTGCCACCTCACTGCCTCTGAACATGCCTTTAGCCCAGAGCTCAGGGACATACACTCTCCTACGAGGTGCAGCTGAAGGACTATAACAATTTGTGGTGAGATGTCCCCAGCTGATGTGGGCTAGGCCCCTTCCTGGAGAGATATGCCCAGCCTCCCTGGGTCGAAGTCCACCCTACATTTAAGGACTCCTTCCCTCCTGACCTTTCAACTGTGAACTGTGACCTCACACAGATCCATGCTGTCCATCCTTCCAGAACCTCCACGGTCTCTCTGAATGGGAGTCTCAGAAAAGCCGGGTTCAAATCCCAGCTAATAAATTATAGGCAGCTGTTAGCTCAGGGGATAGAGATGTAAAAATGGGGATAATGACCGAGCTGCTCTTGCAGGATTGCCGTGGGGATCAAATGAACTCCAATTGGCAAAGCTTGTAGCCTGGCGAAGTAAGTACTATATAAATGCTTACTGTCTCCTTGCCAGCTCTACCAATGACTCCAAGCGACCTCAGACGCATAGTCCACCTCTCTGGGCCTCGGTTTCCCCCTCTGTAAGACAAAGGGATTGGACTGGATGGGATGGCCGTTGGAAAGCCTTCCATAGACAAAACAGAGCTCCAGGGCTGCCCACAACTTCCCCTGCGCTTAGGCTTGTTTTTATGTAGCCTTCTCCAGGCCCAAAGGCAACAATGTTTCCCTTGGAGAGCCTTTGCTACGTCCTGCCCTGGGTCCCAGAGCTTCAACTCTCCCAGCGCCTGCTGGACAGCTCCCCTCAACACAGAAACATTCATTTAGAAGGAGAAAGCCCTGGGTTTGAATCTGCCTTTTTCAGGCTGTGTGACCCTAGGAAGTCAGTGAACTTCTCTGACTCCCAGCAACAATGGCTGTGATCTGTGTGTGAAAGGACCTTGGTCACTGGGATTTCCTCACACTGCTCCCTGCAGTCTCCCTTTCTGTGTGAGAGGCTTTCAAACTTTGTGCTACAACACCTACTTCTCCTCTCCCCCCACGCTCTTCTCCTTTTGTTTTTTTTTTTACCAAAAAAAAAGTTGTCTCCATTTTTATAAATTTTCTTAGCTTGTGTTTTATTCAAATAAAATTAAGGGGAGTAGTTAGATGGCACAGTGGATAGAGCACCAGCCCTGGCATCAGGAGGACCTGAGTTCAAATCCAGCCTCAGGCACTTGACACTTACTGGTCGTGTGACCTCATGCTAATCACTTAAGCCTGATTGCCTTGGCTTGGGAAAAAAAAAAATCAAGATTTTATTGCAATTGTATGAAACAGATAAATCTTGAACATAGAATAATGTAACATGTAAACATTGTTTTTCCATTTTTCACATGTGGAACTTATGAAGTAATATTATTAATATGCTTGTATTAATACTATCAGTTCCTTCCTTCTACTCTCTATGTGTCTATCAGATTATTAAAATGCTGTGAGCTCTCTGAGGGCGGGGCCTGGAACAGAAGATCTGTTTAGTAAATGCTTCTTTATTAGTTCATTGAGAATACATTCTGAATCTCAAGTTGGGTTGCTGCTCCCAGGATCACCCCACTTCCCCCCTCACTGCAGAGCCATCTTTCCCCTCCTTCCCTGATAAAAGGAGTGAATGGACTTTTGAACAGCCCTTCTCTCAGGGTTTGAGCTAAAACTGACAAAAGACAGGAAATAAAGAAGCTCCTTTTCCCTTGCCCATTCCCCACCAACACCTTCTCCTTCTTCCCTCCGACCCATGGGGAAGGGGGCTCTCCACTACAAGCTAGAAGAAAAGGCCCACTTCAGAGACTGAAGCAGCCTGGCCTTATTTGGAGGCAAACGAGGACCCAGGCACTGTGGGGTGAAGAGGCCCAAGAAGAGGACAGAGATGGGGGGAGGGGCCCTGAACTCTGTTGCAATGAGCAGATTGACAGCAGCCCATGCATGGTGCTTTGCCTCCTCTCCGCCTGGGCCAGCCTGCTGCCATTCACTGCCTCCACCCAGCCACCCTGCTGATCCCTGGGCTCCTTGGTCTTTCGTTCTCCAAAGAAGACCAGTGACACCAGGAGGGTGATGTTTTGACTTGTGCATGAACTGGGTTTAAGTGAGGCAGAGCTGTGCACAACCTCCAGGAGACCAGTGAAAAACACAATTCATTTCATCTCAGCAAGCATCAGGGGTCAGAGTGCAAAACCAGGTGCTGTGGGCTCAGAGAAAAAAATGCAAGTGTCTGCCTTCAGGGGACTTCCTACCACTCGGGCAAGGCTAGATGGAATGATCTCTCTCTCCCTCTCTCTTTCACCCCTCTCTGTCTGTCTGTCTGTCTGTCTCTCTGTATCTCTCTCTCTCTCTCTCTCTCTCTCACACACACACACACACACACACACACACACACACACACACATACACACAGGTGTATATACACCCCTCTAATACATGTTAGGATTTAACAGAGTCCTAGCATGGGCCTGTGAGATTCCAGGAGAGGGAGAGCTCAGTTCCTGCTAGAAGGAAGCAGGCAGGGTAGCCTTGGCATTAGATCCTGAAGGAAGGGAAAGCTTCTAAGGAAGTCCAAACCAAGAGCAGGCAAGGGCAGAGGCAGGTGCCCAGAAGAGGGAGAGGGCAGAGGGAGAGGACAGGAGGGCATCAAAGGATGGGAGCATGGACCAAGTTTGACTAGGCCACAGATAATGCAGAAGAAGCCTGTGGTTTTGACGATGGAGGCCAGAAGACCCATCTCGCATTCAATTGAGCAATCATTAACGGCTTGTTTGTGGGTAAGCGCTGGGGCTACATTCCACTTTTCAACTCACATTCTTCCACCAACATCCTCTTTCATAGAAGCCTGGTTCTCCCTTGGTGATGCCCCATCCTTGCAACCCTTTCCATAGGAGCCACACCTCCCCACTCACAGAGGCCAAAGGAAGGGCAGGCACAAGCTCTGGTCAAAGACTTCTTGCTCTTCTTCACAGGGCCAAGCAAGGCCATCTTTCCTCTCTCCTGGTTGCCAGACCCTCCCAGCACTCTCCAGACTCTCCAACTCACTCTCCAAACTTCTCAAATGACTTTCATGTTGAGTTTATGGTCAATCATAACCTCTGGGTCTATTTCTTACAAACTGCTGTGAAATCAGCTCTCTCCATTTCTTGTTTCTGCCTTTGTGTTTCATCAGAATCCACACACTAGACTGTTTCTTACATTTCTTGCTGTAAGTTGGCTCCTTCTGCCAGCCCATCTGACTCAGTTTGGCTTTTGATCTGATTTCATTCCCCAGTCTTGTGTCAGATCCAAGCACTGCCTTCTCTGCCTTTAGCTAGACAGCCCATTCTGTAAAATTAGCTCTCCATTATCCAGTGGAAGGGGAAAGGACCAGTATGGCATTGAAGTCCCAATGCCCCACCTCCCTTCTGCCTTGCCACTGCTCACAAGTCCCTTCCCTCCCCCGCCATTTTAGACAGAGAAGCTACACTTGGCCTTGCTCAGAGCCAGTCTGTGGTGATGGCAGAGCAGAGATCATCCTGCTCCACTTGCCAAGCTGTGACTCTTAGAGGCAAGGTAAGTCTGCATGAACAAAAGCCAAGCGTGGGGAGTGCTCAAGGGAGTGAGCCTGGGGTGCATCTCATTTTACAGATAAGGAAACTGAGATTGAAGGCTCTGAAGTAATGCTCAGAATCAGACAACAGGTCACTGAAATGAGCCCAGAGGACAAGGAGCTCCTGGGCCCTGAGATATGCCACCAGATGGCTAGCTTTAGGGGAGAGAGGAAGGTAAGTGTCAGCTGGAGCAGCCAGGGAGGGCTCCCTGGAGGAGCAAAGGCAGGGTTTGGGCACAGAGATAGGAAGGATTGTGATATGCCAAGGCTAGTGACAGATTAGACCCCTGGGACAGAGAACATGTGCAGAATGAAGGTGGGTGGAGGAATGAAGACATGGAGCCACAGGATGGTAAAATGTTAGGCCTACTTCAAGGCAGCATAGCATGGTGGAAAGAATTCCAGATTGAGAGTCAAAACCCTGGGTTCAAATCCTAATTCCACTCATCATTCCCTGTGGAACCTGGAGAAGTCCCTTTGCCTCTGGTCGTCAGTTTCTTCCCTATAAAATGAGAGGGCAGGACCAGAAGGCCTCCTAGCGCCCTCCAGCTCTGATCCTCTGAACCTGGGAAGGTCCCTCGGAGGCCAAGAGAGAGTAGCAGGGTCAGCCCTCTGGCCCAGTCTGCAAGCTCTTACCCCCAATGCCCTCCATTGCCTTTCCTAGAACAGAGAGGAAGCTCGCCTTGGTGCACAAAAGGGGTGCCGTGGCAGGGAGCAAAGGCTGATTGGGAAATGGAGCAAAACCCCAGGAGAGCAGGCTTCTGTCCTTGCTCAGGATCAGAGGAGCACTGGCCTGGTGCTGAGTGGGGCTGATGGCTGTTGCCGCCTCTTCCCCCCCCCCCCCCCCCCCGCCCTCAGCCATCCAGCCGACAGAGATGAATCAGAGCCTGGCAGAGCTGGGAAGCATCTAGGCTCTCCAGTGGTGGGGCTGGGGGAGTTGCCGAGTCATGCTCACAGACAAGCTTGGCAGCCCTGTCTGCCTGTGGGGGCAGCAGACACGCGCAGGCTCACGACAGATTCAGTCCTCAGGGAGGCCCCTGGGAGCTCAGCACCTGGGCCTCAGCTGGCTAGACAGGGAGCCAGGACAAACGCTGAGGAAGAGGGCTCCCAGGAAGTTCCTGCCCCCCATGACCCATGTGGGGCAAGGCCAGAGAGGTCCCACCATGCAGCAGCTCCAGGCTTTCTGTCTTTCTTCTTCACTTGGTCTTTAAAATGACATCCTCAAATCCATGAACCAAGCATTCACTGGATGTAGGTATTTAGGTAGGTAGGATGTAGTGTTTATTAAGGATCAGATTGTGCCAAGAACTGAGGCAGGATAGGTCCAAAGGAGCACCAGAGGATGAGTGAACCCCAGTCCCCACCCCACTCCTACTGTCCCTCAACAACCAAATCAGGCTTGAAGGTTCCTGGGGTTGGCAGACCAGTATCTCCATTCTGGAGGCTGATTCACTGATCCACCCCATGGATTCTTAGATCATGTGTCACACACAGCACTCACACATCCATCAGGCCCTTCCACACAAGCAGCATGGAGGCGAGCACCTGGCCCTAGCTCCCAGTCAGAGATGGCTGGGATGAGGCTCCCAGACATGGCTGAGGAGCAGGGAGGGGGAGAAGACCCTCACAAGGAACCCAGACCACCCTGAAGCACTACAAGAATGCCCCAAGTCTGCATCTCCTGGGAGAGGGCGCCACCTGCTCCTGAGGCTGCCCCTGCCACCGAGGGACAGTTCTCATTGTTTGTAATGCCTTCAGGACCTCAGTCTCTACTTTGTAGCTTCTGCCTCTGATCCTGGGCTCTTCTTCAGAGGCCAAACACATCAAGCCTCTTCCTTTTTCCCAGGAGAGTCTTTCCCACACTGAAACCTAGTTCTCATGTCCCCTTGAGCCGTCCTCTCTCTAGGCTAAACATGTCTAGTTCCTTCAACCATTTCTCATATGAATAAATGAACTCCAGGCTATTCTTTGTCCTGGTTGCCCACCTCTGGATGCTCTCAGATTGCCGATATCCTTAAGCCAGGATTCCCAGAGCTGAGCACATTTCTACCAGAGCAGAGGACAGAAGATTGTCCCCAGACCAGGCCCAGATCCCAGCAGCCTTCTGATTCATCTTGTCCCAGTGGTGACCCATATGGAGCTCACAGGCCACTCCAACCCCCAGATCTCTTCCCAACAAACTGCTGTAATTACTGATGAAATGCTGAACAGAGTTGAAGAACGAGGGTGTTTACCTTTTCTAGAACAGGGTGGCTGTCAGCTGACAGAGATACTATTTCTGTAGAAATCTACAGGCAGAATATATTTCTGTGATGACTAACTGGAGACAGCAGCATAGGTAGTATGGTTCAAGGGACAGTCCCTACTGCTCAGATCACTTCCCTTCTGTCCACAACGTTCTGTCATCAATGATCCCTTTGGAAGTGTGGCTGCCCCAAGAGGCAGCAGAGAGATACCCACATAGGATCAGGGACAGCTTTGTGTGCAAGAAACAAAGAGCAGCATGGCCCAGGGGAAAGCTCTGGACGTAGACACAGAGGCTCAGGCCAAACTGGGGTCAACTCCCAAGGAAGCTGCCTGACCTTCCTAGGCCTAACCTTTCCCATCTGAAAAATGAGGGACTCTTCAGGTTCTCTCTGCTTCATGTACTTTCTCCTGGATGGAGACCTGAAGCCTAGGGCCCCTGGATAGATACCTGAAGCCTGGGGCCCCTGTATGGAGACCTGAAACCTGGGACTCCTGGATGGAAATCTGAGCCCTGGAGTCCCTGGATGGAGACCTGAGTCTCTGGGTCATGGGGCTGAGGTGACCACATAAGCCCAGAGCAGATGACTCTGGGCCCACATCTCTTAGGCTTGTAGCTAAGGCAGCCCTGCCAGACAAGACAGGTGGGCTCAGTCACCCTCTCTACCCCCCCCCAACACACTGTACAGGTGCTTCATACTAGATAGTATATTAAGTTCCCTTCAGTAGCCAAATGCCCTCCAGCCCAGTCAAGGAGACTTGCCTAGCTTGGGAGTCTGAAGCACCAGGTCAGTCCAGAGCCCAGGGCCATGGGAGCAGGCACCAATTCCCCCAGCACCCTCAGTTGCTGCTACCTGCTCTGCCTGAGGAATTCTGTAGTCTTTATTTGGGCCTGTCCATGATGAATCTGCCTGGAGAGAAGCTGCCCTGGACCTGCAGACCCTTGGAGTAATCTCCCATAATGGGGATGCAGAGAACCTTCTTCAGGAGGGTTGGACAATAATGTCTCAACCAAAGGGAGGCACAGGGCCAGGAATGGTTAACACTGGGCTGTTCCCATTATCATGGGCTCTTAGCTAGAAGGGATTCCAAGTGAAAGGGAGCCCAACTCACACCTGGACCCAAGGGGTCCTCCTGCCTCTGCTTGAAGACCTTCAGGGAGTGGGGAGCCCTCACCTCCCAAAGCAGTTTGGTTTTCTCTGAGACAGCTCAAATGCTTGAGGAGTGGTCTCCTTACACCCACTCCCCACACTTCTTGGTGAACCCTCTGGGACCAAGCAGGACAAGACCAGTCTCGCCATCCTATGACAAGCCTTCAGCCTGGAAGAAAGCTCTCCCATGCCCAGGGTCTCCTCTTCTCCAGACTAGAACATGATAATAGTGAGGAAGAGGGGAAGGGAGGAGGAGGAAGAGGGGGAAGGAAGGAAGAAGAGGGGGAGGAGAAGAGGAAGAAGGGGGGGGAGAAATAGGAGGAGGGATGAAGAGGGGAGGGGGAGGAGGAGGTGGAAGAGGAGGAAGACCAGGGGGAGGAAGAGGAGGAGGACCAATCTGTCTCTAGGGTTTTCAGGTTCACACGATCTTTCTCCTGCCTGCATTCACCTCTTCATCTTGAACACTTCCCCCCCCCCCCCCTGCCCATGGTCATTGCTCTGTGGGGCAGGCCTCAGCTTGGGAACCTCCTCCTTTACACAAGGCCGCTGTCAGGCTGCTTCCAGTGACCCATCCCCTGGATGCATGGAGAGAATGGTGGGCATGGGGGCAAAGTAATGGCCATTCTTCTGGTGATAGGGAGTCCATCTGAGCACATAGAAGAGGGAGGAAAGGGGGCTTTTATGTCAATGTTGCTGAGGCGCTCCTGGAGGGTCCTCTGTTCCCTCCCTGGGGGGAGTGATCCCCACTGGCTTGTCTGCCCAGAGGTCCCCCTCAGCTGTGGCTTTAAGGAAAGCTCAGACAACGATTGTGGGAGGTCCTAGAGCAGAGGGAACCCTTGGGGGCCAGGAAGGGAGACACTGGCTGTGGCTAGCTCCATTTGGCCAAGGCTGTCTGGGAAGGCTATGGAAGGGCAGCAGCCCTCGGGGCTGCTCCCACCTCCAGCTTTGCCAGGGCCCCAAGAGGACCCTTTCAACCATCCAAGAATCTATGACCCATTTCACCCCTGGCTGAGTCCCAGTAATACCAGCTAAGCTAGTGATCAATATGTCCAAACCAAGGCTTCCCTGAGCCTTAAGAGAAGCCACTCATGAAACCAGGCTCCCCCATGCCTAAGGTTGGGGTGTCCTCCATTTGGACCCTCAACCCCGACCAGCTGAACAGGAACCCCAGATATCCTGGCTGGATCGCACTGGGCTAGTGCCTTCTTGTCCTCAGTTTCCCTCAGGCCTCGGGCCCCTGCCTTGGGCCTGGAGACCTTCTGCATGCTGTTGGTGGAAGACTTTGAAAATATCTCTCTGAAAGAGTCCTTTAAGAGCTCACCTCCCCCCCCCCCCACACACACACAGACTGGTAAATAGTCCATAGATGAGGAGCTAATGGGTGGAGTGATGAGGCAAGGGCCCCAAGAGGAAGGGGTCCTGGCTTCCTCCCTGTCCCCCTGGTCCTGTGGAGGCCACCAGGCCCTGAAGCCACCAAAGGAAAGGCTCAGATGAGGCAGCCCTGTCCAGGGTGCCGAGAGATGGAAAACCAGAGGTGGGCATCCACATCCTCAGCCTGGACAATGCCGTCATTCTCCCCTCGAGCCCCTGGCTGTCCAGGGATCAGCCCAGGCCTGCAGAGGGCACAGAGATGGGGCTGCCTGCAGCTTAGCCCGGCGTCTCAAGAACGCCAAGTCAGAGCCCAGCTGGCCCTTGCCAGAGACATCAGTGAACTACTAACAAAACCCAGCAACCTTGCAGCCATCAAATGCTTGTCCCCTCAGCCACTCACAGTGCCCTGAAGGCCTTCCCCCAGTCCCTTAAAGGGCAAATCCAGCCTCCTGTCTGTTCCCCAGGAGCCTCCTCCTCTCTTCCCCAAGGAAAGGGGCTTCAGTCTCAGGGGAAGGCTGGACCAAAGGCCCTTCCAGCAACCCTCTCTGGGAATCTTGAGTGTGGCTCACACAGCTGCAGTCTGGTCCCTGCTCATTTCAGCGATAAAACCGTTATTCATACATCTGTTAGTGCTGCTCCATTTGCCAGAAGGTGGAGAGAATGCCTCCGGGAGACCAGGAAGAAAAGGGCCAAGCCCCGGGTTGGGGCAATGAAGCAGGCTTTGCCGGCAGGGCCTGGGAAGGAGCTGGCTGGGTGTGAGCTTGTAGGCTGAGGTCTGGAGCCCAAAGCCCTTCGGCTCTGCTCACCCACCTCTTTCAGTGGGGCTTTTTGTTGGCTTCTTAGGTTCTTCAGTTAAGGGCAGTGGATGACGTGGTCCATGGAGAGAACTCCCTGCATGGGAAGTCCCTCTGCTGACTCTTCAGTTTCATCTCAGCGGCTGCCAAGTTCTTCAAGGAATTAAGTGACTTGTCAAGGGCCACCAAGTCAGTCCATGCCAGAGGCAGGAAGTCATCTTGATTCAAGGCCTAATGTTCTGTGGTCTAGTGACCTGTAGGCCCCTCTCAGGCCTCAAGGTCTGACTCCAGAAGAGGAGCAAACTTAGATTCTCTGAAGACCTGTAGAAGCCCTACTCCAAGGCCTCTCTGTGGTGTGTGTGGATGTGTCCCTGGCAGGGCCCCAAGCTCACCAAGCCACTGCCAGAACAGCCCTAGCTCTGTGGACCATCTGAGGACCCTGGAAGGATGGCAAGAATTCAGAAACCCACCCACCTCCAAAGGCCAAGCAGGACTGTGATCTGCTCAGAGGAGAGATTTCCCAACTGAAATGTTTGCAAGCCCTGAGGCAATACTTTAGTAGCATTGCTGGGTTGGGGCTGGGCTGACAGAGTCACCCCCTTCACTGGTCTGTGGGCTCAGCTGATTTCCTTGCTGTCCACTTCCAGGGCCACTACAGCCTGCAGAGGATCTTTCTCACAAGGCAGACAGGAAGGGAATGAGCTTCAAGAGGGGACAAGTATTTGCTGGGACTGTGTGTGTGTGTGTGTGTGTGTGTGTGTGTGTGTGTGTGTGTGTGTGTGTGTGACTTGGACATTCAAAGCCATGGCTGCTGTTGAATGCCACATTTCATGATCATGGTCATTTTCTGTCATCTCTGGGACCTTGGACACAGCACCTAGGCAGCAGGAGCCCAGAGCAGACAACTTCTTTTTTTTTTTTTTGAGCAGACAACTTCTGAAGAAGAATGATTCTGGTCAGTGGCCAGATGAAGGTTGGGAGGGGCTCCGACTCCTCCAGCCACAGGCTGCTGCCCAGTAGTGCCCACCTAGAGCCCTGGAACTCAGGCTGGGAGGAAGTTTGAGATCATCTAGGCTATCTCAGTCCCAGGAGGAAGGGCTACCCACACTGTTCCAGAGGAGGGAACTGAGGCAGCCCAGAGAGGCAGATACAACTTGCCCAGCTAAAATCAATCACAAAGCTAGTGAGTAGATGAAATCTTCCATTTTCTGAAGCCAGAAAGTAAAAGGTTCTTTGGAGGTAGGCCACTCAAAAGAGCTGGAGAGAACAGCATTCAATCCATCCCTATGGCTGCGCATTTACCTTATATAATAACAATAATAAAAGAAGCTGGCATTCTGAAGAATCCCAGAAACTGTCTGGGTCATGGTATCACTAGAACAGCCAAAGATCTCCCACAGTCAACGAATAGCTCAAGCTCTTGGGAACAGCCCCTAGCACGGCAATGGCCCCAAGTTCTAGGAACTGGAGATATGTGGGGAGAAGGCAGTCCAGCTGAAGGACCCCCCTGGGGCTTCAAGACACAATGCTGCTGCTGCAGCAAGGCCAGGGCACCCAGTTGCTCCAGTCAACCAGCACTGTGGCTGTACCCCAAGAAGGGAGAAGGGGAGGACTCCCCGATTCTCAGCCCTGAGACTTTCCAGCTCCCACCTACACATTCTCAGGATGGGAAAGCCAGAGGCAGCCCAGAAGCTGCCTACCATTAAGTGGGCGGGTAAGAAACAGAGAGGAGCTTGCTGCTGGCAGAAAGATTGGCCCAGGGGCCACCCAAACCAGGCCCCCAGCCCAATCTGGCTTCATCCTGCAGCTGGTCAGCAGCTCCCTTCTCCTTATGGTGTATGAGAGTGTGTATAGGTGATCGTAGAGCTAGGCATCAGGGCCACCCTCCACCCCCACGCCCCCACACACACCCCGCAGAGCAGGACAGAAGGGGGAGGAGGACAGCCGTAGAGCAGCTCCCCAGGAACGAAAGGGCCTCATTGGCTGGTACACATGAGCTAACGTCCTCTAGAACAACTTACACAGGTGTATGCTCAGCTCTGCAGGAGCACCCAAGCCCGGAGCGCCCCTACCGACACGCGGGTGGAGGTGGAGGGAGGGTTGGCACTGGGCTCCTTTTCTATAGCTAAGGCACAGAAGCCCTCCCGCAGAGGCCTCCTCTCCAGAGAACTGGAGCTCCTCCTTCCTGCCAGCCCGTCCCAGCTCCCACGCGAGGGGTCTGACCAGACCTGTTGGTCGTTGGGGGTGTTAGGCTGCCCAGCTGCAAGCGTCTACCCCCGAGGACGGCACTCTTTGCCCACCCGTCTCAGGCAGATAATCCCCCAGGCCCCCGGGCGCTGGCGGCCAGCACGTTGTCCCTGGGCAGCCAGGGCGGGGGGACGGGCCCGGTGGGCTTTGGGGGTGGTGACTGGTCCTCATCCCATCCCGACCCCCCTGTCGGCTCTGCTCCCCCCGACTTGGCTCAGTTCCCAGGCCCGGCCAGGCTGGGCCGGGCTGTCTAGGCTTACCTCGCTTCTGCAGCAGCCTCCGTTCGGGCAGACTGGCAGGTGGGCACCGGGCCGGGCCAGCGTCTGGCACTGCAGACAGCGGCGCCCAGCGGGAGTGCGCCGGGGGCCGAGGTTGTCTCGCTACCGCCGCGCCGGCTTTCTGCCTCGCTCCCGGGCCGGGGGCCGAGTCTACGCGTTGTTGTTGCGGCTAATGCTGCTGCCACCGCTGCTCCCTCTCCTCCTCCTGCTCCTCCAGCTCCTCCTCCTCCTGCTCCTCCTACTCCTACTCCTACTCTTACTCCTACTCCGCCTCCTCCCGCTTCCCCTCCTCCTTCTCCTCTTCCTCTTTCTCCTCCTCCTCCTCCTCCTCCTCCTCCTCCTCTTTCCCCCCAAGCGACTGCAGCAGCCAGCTCCGCGACTCCGAGCGACAAGGCACCGCAGGCTCAGCCTCCCGGCGGCCGAGGGGCGGGGCCAGGGCGCAGCAGACCGCCGCCCATTGGACCCTGGGCCGGCCGCTGTCCCATAGGGCCGGGGAAGTGGGCCCCCACCCGGCCGGCGTCCAATGGCAGGTCCGGCACCCGGACCGCCCCTGGGGCGGACACCTGGGCGCAGCAGGGGAGGGTGCTGAAGCAAGGCGGTTACCTGGTATCCAGGGTGGCGAACCGAGGACCCCAGGGCAGAGGCTGGCGCCAAGAGCGTCCTATCTTTGCCTCCAGGTCCAGGCCCTTCCCAGCTGTGGGACCCTGGACCAGGAGATGGCCGCCTTTGTACCTCAAGCTCCAGACTGGGAAATAGGCTGGAGTGGCTCTCGCCCGCTAATACTGAGCCAAGCGCTCCAATAGCTAAAGGTCCACGATCATCACCCGGGCAGGGATTGGAGGGGGGAAAGGGTGGAGGGTGGGTTAGGGGCTCAGCTTCAGGCAACATTTCACAGTCCCCTCAGCTCCCACCCCACTTCCACCATCACTCTAACCCCCGCCTCGGGATCACCCGTTGAGGGGGTGGGGAGGAGCAGGGAGTCAGAGCTAAAAACAAAGCCTGCCAGTCCCAGGATCCCAGCTCTGGGTCAAAGCAGGGCCTCACAGTCCGGGAGTCCAGCCCTCTGCTTCTCTGGCTTCCTCTCTTGCATCAAGATCCCTAACAACTAGGAGCCCCTGGGCCGCGAGGGAGTCGCACTCCAGGGACTGGTGGAAGCCAGAACCCTCAGAAGCCTGCGTGGTGGTGAGATTGGAAGGGCGGGGAAAAGCTCAGCTGGTCGCAGATAGATAACTCAGACACGCCCCACCCCCATCTTCTCCTGGAAAGCTTGGTCTGCCTGGGAGGTGCCATCCCAGAAGGGAAGGCAGGCCGAGGACCTAGGGCCCCTTTCATGCACTCACTAACTCATCCACTCATTCATTCATTCATCCATTCATCCATTCATTCATCCATTTATTCAACAAACATTTGTGTTCCTGTGAGTCTGTGATCTCAAGGAGCTACCATTCTCTAGGGGTGGAAAGGAGAGGGGAGATACAGCTGGTACCCATAGAGATGCAGTGGGAGAGATATGGGTGGGCCTGGTGGAGGAAGTAACAGCTGAGAGTGGAGCACTAAAGGGTTTCTGGGAGGCAGAGGTAAGGAAGGAATGCATTCAGTCCTGGCAAGAGAGACAGCCTTGAACAAAGGCATGAAGATAGGAGATGGAATGTATTGGACAGGAAAACTCTGAAGGTTTCTACCATCTGCTAAGGCAAATAGAGCCTCTAGTGCCCCCTCCATTTTTGGTGGGGAGGCATCATTTCTCTAGAAAGAGGAGGCTTTAGTTGGCTTCCCTGTGCTGACTTTTGGTCTCTGCTGCCTTCTCCCCTCATGCTGCTCCAGACCACAGCTCCAGGAGAGGCTCACTGTCACCAAATCCATGTCTCCTGTTAGTTTAGGGGCTTTTGATGGGGAGAACCTTGCATGGCAGCATCTAGCCTGGAAGGGATCACTGAGGAGAGTCCTTAGAAGCAGAGCTGTTTGCAGGAATGCCTGGGCCCCATGCCAGTATCTGTGGCTGATCAGTCACTCATCAGGATCAGACCATGACTGGCAGCTTTCCTGGACTGTCAGAGAACCGACTGAAAATGCTGAAGCAATCGTGGGCAAAGCCAGACCCTCAGACGCTGCCGAGTGTTTCCTTCTGCTTTGGGAGTAACCAAAGGCAGAGTGGGTGGAGACAGGAACTTCCAACTGGGAATAGCCCAAAGGGACAATGCCCCCAGTACTCTATTGTGGTTAAAGCCATGCTTATAGAACTCCTGTCACATGCTGTTGTAATGACCTATCCAGCTGCTGCTGGATGAAAGGCCTGGGACATCCCCTCTCTCCCTTTCCTTCTCAGCTCTAGATCCTCTTAGGAGGCTGTCCCTTAAAGTGCTCAAACACGAGGCATGCCACTGGACTGCTGACTCAGCATTTCATCTTCACCTCGACTCTTCATTGTTCCAAATACTCCCACAAGGTCCATGCTTTCTAACGAGCCACTCTCAACTAGGAACTCCTCTTCCAATCCATGGTGCACTTGGAGATCCAGTCTCAAATTCACCTAGGCTAGCAGATTTTGAATGACCCTAATCCTTCCTTTCTACTTTGGTAGGAAGGTACAGTGGTGGTACAAATGTGCTCAGCTGTGTTGAGATATCAGCAATCTGAAGAGCTTTTGGTCGGATATGGTTTGGCTTAGAAGCCTCATTGTTCCAGCTCTGAGAGTCTGTGTTTCTGTAGATGAATTCTGTGAAGGGAAAGTCTCTAGTTAAGAGGAATGAGGTAACCCATTGGATCTTGGTGATGTGGGTCCTCCCTCCAGCCCCTGCAGTTTACAGTCCAGCCTGGGCACACTCCTGGAAGTAATCCCCAGAGGATCCACCCAATCAACAGACTGCAATAGAGATTTTATAGACACCTGGAACTCTTGGGCTGTTCATAAGTGAACTCTCATGCTGAGTGACTAGCTTGTCCCTCAAGAATCCTGCTTCCTCTGTGCATCCTTGGCTGGCCATTGCGTGGCAGCCCACACACTCATCACACATGGCTCCACTGCCCTTGGAAGGCCTTTTTTTTTTTTTTGCTTTTTAGAGGGCGCAGGGCAGCTTGGGTTAAGTGACTTGCACAAGGTCACACAGCTAGTAAGGGTTAAGTGTCTGAGGTCAGATTTGAATTCAGGACTCCAGGGCTGGTGCTCTATTCACTATGCCACCTAGTCACCCCCCCACCCCCAGAAGGACTTTTTAATTCTTCATAAACCTTGGTGTTTTGAGATTTGTGGCCATATGGTGCCAACGAAGACCAGTTGTGAGCTCCTTGGTAGCAGAAACTCTTTCATTGTTGTTTCAGCATCTCCAACAACTATGACCCATGCCAAGCACCAAGCCGGTGTATAGCACTTCAAACAGTGTTTGTTGATCAATTGATTGGTTGATTGAAGGCATGTAAGATGAAGGGAACAGAAAGACCTTGGTAAGTCATGCATCACATGCACCACCTCTCTGCAGCCACAGAAGTAGCTCAAAGGTAAAGAGAACCCCAGAACTCACTGGGAAGGCTTAATGCTGATTAACTCTAAAAATCACTGGATTGGGCCAAGCCCAAAAGCTGCCTATGAAGCCTGCCTCCTGCCTCCTCCTGCCTCCTCCTGCCTCCTCCTGCCTCCTCCTGCCTCCTCCTGCCTCCTCCTGCCTCCTGCCTCCTCCTGCCTCCTCCTCCCTCCTCCTGCCTCCTCCTGCCTCCTTCCCAGGTCACCATTTAAGATTTTTTGCAAGATGGTGCAGCAGAGATAACTACTGAGCAGCCCTCTCATTATTATTATCTCTATTTAACAAATAGAAGACATAATAGGAGCAAAGTAGAGGAATTGGCTTATTTTTAAAAAGACCTTTGGCACAGCTAGAAGCATGTGGAAGCTAAAGGAAATTCAGTATGATTCAGTAAACATTTATTTTAAAAGAAAAGAAATAGATTAGAAAAAGTCTTGGCTGAAAACATCTCTTATAAAAATCTGACTCTATAAAGAAATGACACAGATTTATGAGTCAGATCTATTCTCGAAAAGATAAATAACCAAAGGCAGTTCTTGGAAGAAGATATACAGATGATCAATAACTGCCTGAGAAGTATTTAAGCAGAGTTTCAAACCAAAACAACCTTAGTCCCCTGGTTCTTGTCCTTTGTTCTCAAAGAGCAACAAAATGGCACCGCTCTGTTAAGAGTCCAGTTACAGTGTGTCTGCCTACGGCTGGTCAGACCAACGCACGCTCAGAAGGCTCACCAGGTCAGACACAAATCGTCCATGGGAACATTTGGGTAGATTCTCCAAATTTGTGCTCTCATGTTTCCTTTGCTTCGCCCATAGGGCACAATCCCTTCTCTGATGAAGGTGTGCCATACATATCAGTGTCTCCCACGTGAGGCAATCAATTCCGTAAGCCGTTCTATGGGCATTAAAAAGACATATAGAAACAATGAGCCTCAGCAGAAATATAACTGCTAGTAGGGCTGAGACTGATGTGATTCTTTACAAAGTAGAATAGCAATATAAAAAAAGAAAAATAATACTGTTCATATCTCTTAGTTCCAGGATCCCACTTGTTGGACTATAGAGAGGAAATGCCAAACTACATTTCTAACAGTTTTAATAATGATAGCAGAAAAAATAGAGAAAACATACCATGTATCTAACGACAAAGGGATGGCAACAAATCGTTGTCAATGAATCAAATGAACTATGGCCACCCCAGAGGAACAACACATGATGAGACAGAGGAAGCTATCAAGAGTGGAAACGGCAGAACGTGTCGCCATGGTACTGGGGCGTCCATCCTGCCAGGAGGAAACGTACAATTTGGGGAACACTTCCCCAAAGTATCTCTGGCACATGCCCACCCAGAAATACTCTGGCCACCATTACCGAGTGTGTTTTATTTCAGAAAAAAAAACTTCATCAGCATCTCTGAAAGCATGGAAAAGGCTAAATACAGTCTTTGCACAATGATACACAAAGAAAGGATTCATGCCCAAACCCATGGACAAAATGTTCACCTCACCCCTACTCTGGGCTCTTTCCACTGGGCTGTGCCTGCAATATATTTATTATCTTGACACATTGTACATGTTTCAATATATTTCTACTCTACCTTCAGAATAACTTCTACACCATCCTTGACACTCAGACCAGCCATGGGTTTTAACCCTTTCAGCCTTTGCTTCTGTCCTGAGGCCCTAGGTAAGATCCTTACCTGCCCCTCTATTTCAGGCAGTCCCCACCCAGGCTTCAGTCTACTTCAGTTCACTCCCACTCTCTGGTCATCTTCTAAGCAGGCTCCTCAGCAATCAGTTGATGGGATCAGAAACATGCTTTAGGAGTATTCACTTTCCCATCTCTCTTGTAGACTGAGCATAGGACTCAGGAAGGCCTGGGTTTAAATCCTGCCTCAGACAGTTTTAGCTACTTGATCTTGGGAACATCATGTAGACTCTCTCAGGCTGTTTCCTTGTCCATAAAACAGGAATAATAGAGCTTTCTTCACAGGGTTGTTAAGGATTGATTGGGCAGATTGATCAACAGAGTTGGGATGCAAACAGTGTCTCCACAGACTCTGGGGCTAAGTGCAAGAAGATGAAATTTAAGAGGCATGGAAGTCTGAAGACCCCAAAGAGATCCCAGTTAAATGATTAAAGCTGAAGGTTTCAATTATGGGGACAGACTTGGAAGAAGACTCTCCCAGGGTCCTATAAATGCAAGCTGCTAACAGAGAATTCTTAGGCAGGTTCTCACCATCCTCAAGGCTCCCCTTACTCCGGGGGCAGACCTGTGTCCCCAGCTGGCCAAGGACAGAACTGAAGCATGCTTAGAGTCAGAGTGTTCCATCCAGCTTGGTCAGGCTTCAATTAGTTCTCCTCTCTGTTATGTTGATGTACCTGACGGAAACTGCTGCTGACCAATCAGCACTCTTGACTTGTATCAGGAGATTTTGCACCATCATTGAACTGACAGCTTCTCCAAACAATTGTTTTTACTTAAGCAATAGAGGAAACTCTGGGAGACTTTGGTCCCAAGTCAGAGAGGGACTCAGATTCTCCCACCCAGGGATTCAAGCTCAGACTCCCTGAGCACAAGATGGGGGAGAAGTGGTTGGGTGGCTTGCACAAGGTCAGAAGCATAAAGCTGGCGTGATCCAATCAGGTGTGACGTGATGAAAAAAAGAAAGAGAACAGAACTTCTCGAAAGAGGAAAGCCAGCGTCCCTCTGTCATTGGTCATCCTTAGGTCGTTTGGGTCTGGGCAGCACAGTACAGAAAGAAGACTGTGAAATAATTATGCTAACAATGGCTGGCATTGGTATAATGCTCTAGGGTTTGGAAAGCTCTTTATATTATTTCATCTAGAAAACTGTAAAGCGTCCTCCAGAGGAGAACATCCAGGAAGGACATTCCAGGACCCGGGATCAGCCACCTAAGGATAGAGTGAAAGAAGGGGGAGTAGTAGCCTGGAGAAGCCTGGAGAAGGAAGAACCAGGGACCACTTGGGTGCTGCTTCCCGCCCCCACCCATCCTCCATTCAGCCACCCACCAGCAGCCTGACCATGTTATTCCCCTGCTTAGGAGTGGCAGCCGCTCCTCGTTGAGTCCAGGACAATGTCCAAACTCCTCTGTTCACCATTCCAAGCTGTCCATGGTCTGTCTGGCTCCCGTTTCCCTCTCCAGTATCATGTTCATGTCCTGCTTCCTCACGTCCTCTCTGTACCAGTCCAGCTGGCCATTTGCAGCTTCCTATACATGATGCTGCACCTCCTGCCTCCTTTCCTTTGCAGAGGCTGGGCCCCTGTACCTGGGAGGCCCTCATCCTCATCGCTGCCTCTTGGAATCTTCAGCTTCCTTCAGCCCAAGTGCTACCACTCATAGTGGGGTTTTCTGACATTTCCTCCTCCTCTACTCTCTCCCTTAAATGACTTTGTATTCACTGTCTGCTTCCCTTCCTTGATGATGCCCAGAGGCTGTTTCTTTTGGCCCTTGGAGCACCCTCCCCACCGCCCCCCCCCCCAGTAACCAGTACCCAGAATTTATTGCCAAGGTTCATCCTGTATGCATAGCCACTCTCCCCCAGCAGGGGGCGTCCTATGCACGGACCACAATCATAACAGTTTCCTTAAGGGATGTTATAACTGAGATAACTTGGCTGGACGACCCCTTGGTTACTAATGCCCAGCAAGGCCCAGAGAAGATGAGGTGGGGAGGGCGGCAGTTCCAGGGCAGAAGGGATTCCCTTCACAAATGGAGTCCTTGTGTTGACTGCATCAGACCTACCTGAGAGCCGGTGCCACTTACGATGACTAACTCCATAGACCATCCTTGGGGACAGTCTCACAATGTCACCTTCAGCAGTAGACAGCAGCATTTAATGCAGGTCTCTGCAGCTTCCCTTGGCATTAGGGTTAGAAATCACAAAAGCTAGCCTTCATTATGGTTTTGTCTAGGTCTACAAATTTAGGGTTTGAGATGGAGAGAGAGATAGTTACTTTGAGATGGGGCTGAAAAGGTTAGACTTCTCTAAGTCTGACAGTTTCTAAGAATATGCCAAAGTTTATTCCATAGACTGGTTTTGAATCCCAAGAGATAATTTATAAGGACCCGAGCGGTAGAGAAATGGGTACATTGGGCAACCATAATTGAGCAGTTTTGACCTGTTCCTCCCTAGAATTCACAAGCAAGGTTATCATGCTGTGTTTGTGAGCAAGATAGACCAATGTCATCTAGATGTGGCTACAGAGAGGTGGTTAAATGGCTGAAGCCCCAAAGTAGCCATTAAAGGGTCAATGTCACCCCATAAAGAGGCCTCTGTCCTTGGCACTGTGCTAGGAGCTGAAACCTCAGGGTTGTCTTCACCAGCATTTCTCTCCTTGTTGGAGACTGGGAGTGTCATCACTGATGGCTTGCATTTTTTCTTTGGAAAACTGGCCGATTGCATCACTCTGACACTATTGGGGAACCGGTCCTCGAGCTTAGAATGAGGCATCAGGGCCCTGCATGTCCTTAGGGATCAGATATTCATCAGAGAGCATTGGTGTAAATACTTTTTCCTCCAAGTTCTCCTTTTTCATTCTGGCTGCGCCAACTTCCTTTGACAGTGCTGCCTCTTGACCTTGGCGGCTCAGAATTCTGCGTTTCATTCAAGACTCAGAAGGAATAAAAAGAGGAGTCTTCCTGGCCGCAGCCCCCCCACTCCCCCCCCAAGTTGTCTTGTGTTTATTTATCTACTCTGGCGTTGCACCATGTTGGAAACTCCTGTGCTTCTCTTCCTTCTCTCCTGTACGCCCTGCAGACACTGAGCACCTAACTGATATTTGCTTCTCATTAAACTGAGTTTTGTCTATGTAGTTTTGAAATTTGACGATGGTGGGCCTGATTGAATTGAATTTTGAATAACACACACAGGAGTGTGCATCCATACACATACCTCTCCCTCCCTCACCCTCTCCTCCTCTCCCCTTCCCCCCTCCCCTCCCCTCTCCTCTTAACTTAAGCAGACAGTAGTAAGAGGAGAACCTCTGGCTCCTAAGGGGGTGCCCCTAATACTCTGAGAGGGACAGCCTTTCTCTAGCACCCAAGACTGGCTTCAGTAGCCCCAACTTGTGTGAGAGTAGGGTTGTAATAAGAATGCACATCCCTATGGAATCTCTGTACAGGTCGACCTCACAACAGCTAAGATGTCTGAAGTGCTCTCCGTGTGCGGGCATTGTACTAAGTAAGCACTTGATCATGGTTATGCTATTGGATCCTCATAACAACCCTGGGAGGTAGGTGCTATTATTTTCCCCATTTCACCGACGAGGACACTGAGGCAGAGTTAAATGATTCACCCAGGGTCACGCAGCTAGTAAGACATCTGAGGCTGGTTTTGAGCTCAGGTCTTCCTGACTCCAGGGTCTGGCTCTGGTGCCCCCCAGCTGCCTGTGTATACACACATATCTCATTTACACACCCACTTCTCATATTTGAGCAGGATGTCTTAAGGCTCCTTTGTCCGTCAGCAGAGATTCTCCCATTGCCTGCCCCGTCTTTTCCCAGTGAGTTTCTGAGCTGGCTTTCCCATCTCGCCTCTCCTGCTGCTCTCATCATGTCTGCTGAGTTTGCCCGACGTCATGAGCAGGGGGCTGAATATGTTTCCTTACCCCTTCTGTGTCTGTTGTTCCCTCCCTCTCAACTTCCAGGATGTCTGGTGTTGCTGCTGGTGCTGGGGAGGGGAGGGGAGGGGGTGAGGGAGGGAGAGAGACAGAGCGATATAGAGCCTGGTTCTAGTACTCACAACTTGTTTGGTAGCCAAGACTTGTGTGAGAGTGGGGGTTTGATGAGAATTTCAGAGCCCCAGGTGAGCACCCCAGGTCTAGTTCTGGGGATTTTGGTGGAGGAGCCTGTGTTGTCCATATCGCTCTTGGAGATCTTATTTCTTGGTCTGTCCTCCTGCAGGAGACACCTCCCCCCCATCCCCTTCAGAGATGGAGCCAAGCTCCTCCTCAGGTCCCTAGTCACTGGCTCCTGGGTTCAGGGAACAACCTGAAGAGCCAGACTGGCCTAGCCTGTGGCAGCTCAGAACTCCCAAGCTCAAGCAATCTGTCAGGCTCAGCATCCCATCATTGCCACTACCACACCAGCTCAGCCTGCTACCTCTCCAAACCTATTAACATTGGCTTGGCCAAAGCAGCCTCCTGGCTGGCCTCTGGCCTCCATCCCTGCTCTGCCTAGGCTGTGCTCCATGCCTGGAATGCTCTACCTCCTCATCTTCATTTCCTTGTGGTTCCCGGCTTTCTTCAGTGCTCAGCTCACTCCTGCCCCCTTCGCAGATCACCAGGTACTATGCAGCCTCCCTTTCCCCCCCACCCCAACACAATATAAGCTCCTTGAGGGCTTTCTTTGTACAATTTGTGGTTAGCTCGGTGCCTCACACAGAGAAGGCTCTAGGTCTGGCTAGGTGCTCCAGGATGAACCTCTCCTACCTCTGGGGGATCTCTGACTCCCCAGTTCAACTTGGCAATGCCAGGGCAAGACCGGACACATAGCCAAACTAGAGGTTGTTTATTAGAATGATCCCACAGTCTGTCTCAAAACAGCCATTCCACCTCTTGCTCCTGGGGGTCTCATTAACTGGGGCCCAGGACTGGGGCCAGCTGGAGCCCAGAGGCTGCCTTTGCCTGGTGCCCTGTCTCTATACCAGGCCCAGGAGAAGGGTTCAATGGCTCACATCTCTTCTTGAGTCAGTTCTGTAGCTGTGGGCAGGGGACCAGGGGCTGGTACAAGCCCTTCAGCTGCCAACTCCCTTGGGTGGCACAGACCAGCCAGGTGGCAGCTCTGTCCATGTCTGTCCATCCAGACATCCGCGCCTCTGGGAAGGTAGGCCTTTCTGAGCTTTTCAGGTTTTCAAAGGGAGTCAGCCACACAGCTGGGCACAGCTCAAGTTTAGGGCAGAGGAGCCTTGGGGTGGGACCCAGCTTCTGCCCCAGAGGGGATGCTGGGGTGGGGGCATGGAGATGTGCATCTCCATGGAGACTCTGGCATACATGGGGGGCTAGGTAAGCAAGGGCATCACTGTGCATTCATGATCTGTGGGTGAGTATGGACAGGGTGTGCATAGTATAAGAGTGTGTGCATGTGTATGTGTGTGAGTGTGTGTGTGTTTGAGTGTATGAATGTGTGTGAGTGCGAGCGTGTGTTTGAGTGTGAGTATGTGAGAGCACCTGTATGTGTGTGTGTGTGTGTGTGTGTGTGTGTGTGTGTGTATACAAGGGTGGGCACAGGTGTTTGTGAATTCCGGGCTGTGTGAGGTAGGGGGGACAGATGAGTGTTCTTAGTGGCAACAGTAGGAGTGTATGAGCATGTGGTGTCCATGGCCTAGCTGGCATGTTCATCTGAATCATTCATTCTTTCATCTGAAAGAAGACAGAGAACACGGTCTTTCTCAGCCCCCTTACAGAACAGTGCTAAGCTCAGCAGGCAATGGGATCCCAATATTCTGGTGGGACTGAGAAGGTTGGAGCAGGAGATGGAGGGAGGAAAAGTGAGATCCTGGAAAGAGAAAAGGAGGTGGCTTTGGGGGAGGGTAAAGGATGGGGGGGACCTCTGGCCAGCCATCCCCCCTACCTAGCTCTCCTGGGCTATGCCTGGCTGCCCCCTCTCCTTGTTGGGAAGGGTCTGAGGGGCATCCAGGGGCTCATGGTCCAACCATGTGAGTTTGGAATGGGCCCAGAACCAGTGCCTGCACCTCTGGGTCTAGAGTTCCCAGGGGAAGGACCCCCAACACAGTGCATCCCAAAACAGCAACCAGAGGGCAGCATCTCCTGTCTGATGGGAATACTCCATCAGCCCTAGGCAGCCCTGGGGATGATGGGCAGTCACTGGTCTACTCTGGGAAGCTAGAATCTAGGGAGGACAGACTTCCTTAGCTTGAGGTTCTCCCCAACCTTCCACGGGTAACATAGCCCAGCCACTTCCCAACCCCCAACACAGAGAGCAACTCTTGCAGCTGAACCCTGGTCACTTTCTCTCTCCCTCTGTCTGTCTGTCTGTCTGTCTCTCTCTCTCTCTCTCTCTCACACACACACACACACACACACACACACACACACACACACACACACACACACAAACTGTAGCCTGATCCTCTGGTCAAGGGCTCCTGAGGCCTATGGAGAGGTTCCAAGAGCACACTGCAGGGGGCCCACTGAGCTGACACTTTAGGGCACAGCTTCCACAGTCACAAGGAAGAGGGGAAATTTGGGTAATAGCAGAGATTTGAGAAGCCCAATAAGCTCCCAGCTTCCCTGAAGATCTGACTAATGGAGAGAGACTGGCCCAGAACACAGACCTGGGGTCAGGAAAACCTGCATTCAAACCCTGCCAATAGCTTCACAGTTGTGTAACCTGGATGCCTCATTCAGCCACAGCCCACCTCAATTTCCGTATTTGTAAAATGAAGGGGTCGGGCTCTGTGGCTACCAAGGTCCTCCCAGCTCAGTATCTTGGGTGCTATGAACTCACTCCCAAGACCCCAGGCTGATTCTCTTCCTTCTCCAGGAATAAAAGGATAAGGGTGCAGCCAAGATCCCCTGCTCCCCAAAGGTGCCAGCACCCCTCCCCCAGGACCCTGCCCCCCAAAGGTGTTGGTACCCCTCTCCCAGGACCCCCTGCCACCCAAAGGTGCTGGTACCCCTGCCCCAGGACCCATGCTCCCAAAGGTACTGGCACTCCTGCCTCAGGACCCCTGCCCTCCAAAGGTGCTGGCACCCATCCCCTAAGGCCCCAAAAGACTGCTGACTACTGGAGGCATCAGGAAAGACTCCCCAGGGGAGGTGCTCCTGAGAAAGACAGAGGAAGTGCCCGTGCCTACCCCCTTCCTTGTACCAGGTACCTTCCACCCTTCAAGGTGCCTTCAGACCTTCCTGGAGGACCATAGTTGAGCTGGACGTGTCTTCATTGTTCCTTGTCTGGAATATGGAGGAAATGAGTAGGGGTAGGGAGCCCCTCAGAACAGAGTCCCTCCACCCCTCTCCCAGCAGTGCCATGGTACATGGGGCAGCTTGGGGACATTGGGGCAGGGCCAGTGAGAAGAAAGGAGAGGATGACAGAGGGGCAAGGCATGGTGCAGGGCAGGAGAGAGGAGTCTCCTCCCTGGGGGATGGTGCGGACACGGGGTGGGGAGCAGCTTGGGGCATGGCCTTGTCTTCCCTGAGAGGCTCCCCTGCCTCATCTCCTGCATGTGTATGCATATATGTGAGTGCATGTGTGTGCATGCACATGTGCATGTTTGCCTCCGGGTGCCTGTACATGCATGTGCATGTGTATCCACAGGCTCCTGAGGCCAAGGGCTGGGAGCTGGCCGAGGGTGGTGGGTGGGTACTCACAGGTTCCCGGCCTGTGTCGGCCTCGGCATATTTGAATTTCTTCTGCTGGTAATAGTGGCGTTTGGGCAGGATGTGCAGCAGCAGCAGGTCACAGAGCACAGTGGCCTGGGAGATGCACAGACTGGCATAGGCACCCATGGCTAAGGCAGTCCTGGGCACTGGGGGCTAGGGACAGTCTACGTGCCCAGAGGCTGATCCCTTGCCTGGCTACCCAGCTGCCTGTGTACCTCTCAGCCCCTGACATTCCTTCTCCTGCCAGCCCTGCTCCCAGGTGATGGAGAGCCACTGATAAATCAGGGGTAGGGGTGGGACTGGGCAGTTCTGTGTGGAAGACAGTCTGGCATTCATTCATATTTTACAGAGGAAGAAACCAAGGCTCTGGGAGTCCGTGTGCTTGACCTGGCCACACAGCTGGTGCATGGCAAGTTGAGCAGGGCAGGGCCGAATAACGCATCAGAGGCAGTCCTTAGAGGGCAAACAAAGGCTTTCTGCCTCCGGTCCCAGGGACCTGAGGCTCGGGGATGGCCCAGCTGTTAGGAGGCACGGCTGGCTGCCTGGTGCTCCCCATTCTGCTCCGTGGAAGGCTTCACTCACATCCATTTAGTCAGGCTCTCATGAACAGGAAGGCCTAGCAAAGCCTCCTTGTCATCCTTTCCCCATCCACTTCTCTGGGTTCTGGCCCCAGGAGCTGACTGTGCCCCTGATCTTGAGCCTCCAATGCTAATCCTAGGCCCTATTCTATGAGGCAGATGGCTATCCTTGGGGCAGGGTCCCTCATCCCTTCTCCTGACTGCCACAGCCTGGGAGGGTAAGAGAGTAGGAGTCCTCTCTCTCTCTGTCTCTGTCTCTCTCTCTCTCTCTCTCTCTCTCTCTCTCTCTCTCTCTCTCTCTCTCTCTGTCTCTCTCTCTCTCTCTGTCTCTCTCTCTCTGTCTCTCTCTCTCTCTGTCTCTCTCTCTCTTTCTCTGTCTCTCTCTCTCTTTTTCTCCCCCTCTCTCTCCTTCCCTCCTTCCCTCCCTCCCTTCCTCGCTCTCTCTCTCCCTCTCCCTCCCTCCCTCTTCCTCTCCCTCTCTCCCCCCTCTCTCCCTCTTTCCCTCCGTCTCTCTCTCTCCCCCCTCTCCCTCCCTCCTTCCTTCCACCCCTTCCTCTCTCTCTCATTTGAATGTGGCCGCTTGCCCAGCATCTCCTCATCAGACTGGGAGCGCTTCTTGGGCAGGGGCTTTCCTTTGCCTTTCTTTGCATCCCCAGAGCTTGGCGGGACAGCAAGTTTTTGGTAAATGCTTGTTGGCTGGCCAGCTGCTTGGGCAGACCCAGAGCCATGGCATTAGCTGGGACAAGTGTCTGATGCTGGGGAGAAGTGGGGCCCTGAGAGGGCATCCAGACTCAGCTGATTCCACACTGTGTACCTGGGGGCACAAATGGCCTCTCTCCAAGCTTCAGCTTCCTCATCTCTAAACTGGAGGGAGCAGGATTTGCACAGGCTGCCCTGCAGCCATTGGGAGGATGATGCTTGGCAGAGCTTCCAGGGCCAAGAGGCTGCGGGCACTCACAGCCACTGCTCTGCTTGTTGGGTCCTGAAGGCTGGCTCACTTGGCTCCCGTGGCTCCCCTCGTGGCTGTCCCTGCCCTCATGTGGGAAGCCAGGGACCCCTGCGGCTCTCAGTTCAGGGGGTTAATGGGAGCCCAGCTCTGGCTAAGGACGGATAAGTGCACTGCTCTTGTCCCAAAGACCTGCCAGAGGCCCAGACGCACCTCCATTCAGCCCAAGGGTTGGAAAGGATAGTGGTAGGTCATTCAGGACACTCCCATGTCTCTCCTTCTTTCTGCCCAGAGCACCACCATCCTCCTGGACCCTCAGAGCCTCAGAGTCACCCTGGACTCTCCCCTCTCCCTCACCCCCCAAGTCTCCCCAATTGCCAGGACTCAGCATCCCTCATCTCTGGTCCATGCTCCCTGCGTTTCTCAGCCCTCCTAACTGCTGCTCCTGTTCTCCTGCCTCCTGAACTATTGAGGTAACCCAGTCCTGCTTGGGCTCCCTGCCCCAGGCTCTCCTCTCCACTCAGCTGCCAAGAAGAGAGTTCGAAAGCCAGGCCTGCCCACATGAGCCCCAGCTTAAGAAACTGCTGTGGCTCCCTGGCAATCCTGGGCTTGGCATTCAAAGCCTTCCCCCATCTGACTTCAGCCTGTCTTTCCAGGCTAATTGCTCAGGATTGCTCTGGCCAAGCCAGCCCTTTCCACAGACCATTCCCCCTCCCTGGAAGACTCTCCCTCCTCATCTTCACTGGTCAAGTGCTTCCCTCCTCCCAAGGCTTCAGGGGCAGGGACCTAATTTCCTGGCCAGATGATCTTGTCTAGCCCCCTCACCCTCCCCTGGTGCCTGATCACTGCCCTCAGCAGCTTCCTCCCCCTCCATGTCTGACCACCCTCTTTGAGGACCCTGCCAACACCCCAGACCATATTGTGGACATTCCCAGAATGCCACCCCCTCCAATCTGAAGAGATCCTCAGGGGCTTAGTCAGAATTGTGCAGCCTCCCTGGCAATGGTCAGTCAACCTCTGCTCACAGTCCTCCACTGATGGGGTGCTCACCCCTTCCAGAGGCAACTCATCCATCCCATTCAGAGGCAGCTCTCACACTGAGGAAATTTGCTCTGACCTTGAGACCAGGCTAAGTTCTGCTACTTCTCCCCCACTGTGGCTCCTGAGTCTGACCCCTTGGGTCCTCTCCACAGACAGTCGCCTTTAGATAGCCAAAGACTACTAGAATGGCCCTCCGTGCTGGTCTCCTTCATCCAGTCCTCACCTGGCACAGCCCTTCTACATTGCCCCTAGCCCTTCCATTCAGGCCCTACCAGGGCTGCCCACCACCCCGCCCTGCATCGGACCCTCCATAGTCCTGGAAGTCTCCACCTCCATCAAGTTCCTTTCCAGCTCAAAGGTCACCTCTTTCAGGAAGCCTGCCCTCATCCCCTGGGGTCAGTCACACAACCTTCTCCCTCAAGTCCCACAAAGCTCACAGACATCTTGCATCCCCTTATTGACTGGGAGCTCTTTGAGGGCAGGAGATCGCGCTCTCCAAACATCATGGCTCCCTCAGCGCACAGCTCAGGGCTCCACCCTGCCCAAGTTGGTTATCTGGGGAGCATCACGAACCCAAAGCAAGTTGTCAGGATTGCCCAGGAGGGAGAGGGCACTGACTGTCTAAGAAGAACCCACCTCCTCCTGCCCAGCCAGGAGCTTGTCTCAAGAGGACACGGACGTGGCCTCTGCCTTTGGAGGGCTTTCCAACTGACCCGATTCACTGAGTCTGGGCACATGTGAGTCAAGCACCATCACCATCTGGCCCTCGGCTCTCGCCCTGGACCCTCCCCTTCTTCCTGCTTAATGAGGGTTGGGGGTGGTTCCTTCCCTCCCCTCCCAGCACCACCTGCACTCACCACCCCAAAGATTCCGATTCCAGACCCAATGGTTGTCATCGTGGGGATGATGTCGAATTTGCCCGCCTGTGGAGAAGAGAACCAACAAGGAAAAAAGACCTCCTGAGTCACAGGTTTAGAGAGACTTCATCTGCAGGGGAAGGGGAGTCAAGAGACCTGCCCAAGGTCACACAAGGAGCAAAGGACAGAGGCGAGGTTTGAGCCCAGGCCCCAACCCCACGTCAAATATCATAGAAAAAGGATCCTGATGGGGCTGGCACCAATGACCTCGAAGGCAGACAGCTGGTTCCAGCCCTCTTTCCTGGGGTGGAGTCCAGTGCCTCTCCTGTCCTCCAGACCACAAGCTTGTGAACAGGAGGTCGGGGGAAGAAAGGATGGCATGGGTCAGGCCCATGGGAGAGTGAAAGGAAAGCTGGCCCTTGAGGGAGGTGAATCTGCATCAGAATTCTGCCTCTGCTGCTTCCTCTCGGGGGCTACAGCAGGGACCTCAGATTCCACATCTGTAAAATGGGAAGCTTAGACTAGAGCCCATCAACGGAACCTTCTAACTCCAGAATGATGTTCCAAAGGTCCTCAATGACAATTGCAGGTCAGAAAGCCAGAGGGTCCCTGGCCAGGTTCCAGGCTCTCTGAGCCCAGGGGTACCCCTTCCAGTTTCCACTTTCTCCTCTTCAGGGGCAGCCTGAGTATCTTGGAACAACTCCCACCCACTGGCTGACATTGGAGCTGTGCTGCCCCTCTGGGTGCCGTCTCCAGCAGACTCACCTGGCCATCCACCAGGATGTCAAAGCGAATGCCAAACACCTTGAACAGGTGCCGGCGGTGGGTCCCATTCTCCATGTAGTAGCGGGCAAACCTGGAGGGAAGGAGTAGTCAGGACAGGGCTAGCCCTCAGAGATGTCCCCATAAGGCAGGAAGCCACCAGCTTCTCCTGGGGTCAATGGGCAGAGGGGAAAGCCACCTCCTTGTTTCTTTGTTTTGTTCTGTTTGCTTTTTGGAGGGGGAAGGCAGGGCAATTGGGGTTAAGTGACTTGCCCAAGGTCACAAGGCTAAGTTTTTGTGTATGTGTGTCTGGGGCTGGATTTGAACTCAGGCCTTAGGAAGGCAGGTGCTCTACTCACTGCACCACCTACCTGCCCCACACCTTGTTTCTCCCACACTCCATCCTTTTCAGCATGTTTTTATACCCAATCACTGGACAGTGCCCACGGGGGCACTGGGCTTCCCTCTCCAAGCATCCTAGGGAGCATTTTGAGGAGCATACAAAGTGACTTGCCCCTGGTCATGCAGACAGCCCAAGTCTGAGCCCTTCTAGTGCTCTACAGGTGCAGGGGGCAGCTGCTTGTCTGCCCCCTTAGCCACTGCCCTTGCCCAGTCCAGCCCCCCTTGGACCCACACCTGAAGTTAAAGCCAGGGGAGAGGTTATTTTCTTCATTGTATAGGCTATGGAACTCATAGATGGGCTTGCAATGCCGCACGGCCCAGTCCAGGTCACAGTTCCAGTCAATGGTGATACCGACCACTCCTCCCTGTGGGGGAAATCAGAAGACTGGGGAGGCCTCCTGCCCTGTGTGAGGGCTGTGTTCCCGACAGAGATGGATGTGAGGGGCCAGAGCCCGGGACCCAAGGTCAGGGGATGTAAGGGCTCCAGGTGTCCACAGAATGAGAATGAAGTAGCCAGCTCCCTGATCTCTGAGGACAATGCTGGTCACAGTTTTTAAGAGCACATTTGGGACCATTAGCTAGAAGGCCTGTAGCACAGAGCTCAGGATGTGCTCCAGAGTCCCCAAGGGCTGTGATGGCAGTGGGGCAGTGGGAGCTGGCTCGCCTGGATAGGTAGGGAAGTGAGGGGGGCTGACCTCAGATAGCCCCTCCAGAAGCGGGGGGCAGGACCCCAGATGGGGGAGGATGTACCTGTGCTGCTGACCAGGCCCATCACCTCCAATCTCACCATCAGCTTTGTCTCCCCTCCTCTGGGAAGTGGGAGGCTGGACCAACCAACCCCTCCCACAGATCTCCCCAGCTGGTTTTAGCTCCATGGACCCAGCGCTGGGTCCCCCAGCCTTCCTCCCCCCACCCACTTTTGTCTCAGGGATAGGACTGTCCTTCATTTTATCAATTGTATCTCCAGTGCTTAGCACAGGGTTTGGCATGCACACAGTAGGCACCTAGATCATGTTGACTGGATTGGAGCGGCCAGGAGGGACCCCCAGCCCTGCTAATGCCTTCTCCTTCCTGCCCTCTTTCCTGACCCTCCAGGGAGAAGCAGCTTCTCCCCCTGCCAGGCCAACCTCCCCCTCCTGACCACCCCCTAAGCTGTCTGGTGTTCACCCACCCTCCTTGGCAGCTAGACCAAGCAGCCAGACTGCCCAGATGCCCAAGGCAGTTTGGGTGCCTTTTATACCCTTTACCGTCTGTTTTTGAAAACATAGATATAAATCTTAACAGTCAGTGATACTAATTCAGCATCATTATCATGGACCCAACAAGAAAGAGACAGAAGCAGGGAGACAGAGACACAGAGACAGAGACAGAGACAGAGGAAAGAGAGAGACAGAGACCCAGCGGCAGAGATCAGAGATCAGAGACAGAGACAGACAGAGATGAGAGAGACAGAGATGAGAGAGAAAGACAGAGACCCAGGGGCAGAGACTTCCTGGGAGTGACAAGAGCTCAGGCTTGGGGGAGGGACTAGGTGGCACTACTGCTGCCTATCCATCTTGCTGTCTCCCTTTGGGAGAACACCCATGGGTCCAGGCCCCCCAGACCAGCCCCAGGCTTGGAGAACCACAGGCCATGGGGGGAAGAGAAGGCAGCCCCATTGCCCCAAGGGTCTGGCAGCTGCCTCTGCTGTTGAATGAAGGTTGGGCTATCAGAGCCATTCTGGGAGGACAGGGGGAGGGTCCTCTGCAGGCACCATCTTTAGGGCCTCACTGGAGGCTCCTGGCCTCACCCTTGAGCTCACCCATCGTCAGGTTATGAAAACCTCCCCAATAGAGCATGGGAAGCACCAGAGAGGACTTTCACTGCTTCCTGCAAAGTCTGGGCTTCCCTTGGGGCCTGTAAGCATTCTCTAGGCATTTACCAATATTTCTAGTCCTGTACTCAGCTAGACTAAGTGGATGGGAGGGAGAATGAGGGCGAGAGAAGACTCAGCCCCTTCCCCAGGGACCCTGGAGTCTGGAGTCAAGAGAGACTCGGACATTGTCTGCCTCTCGTCAGGGCTCTGGCTGCAGGGGCTCCTTCGGGGATGGAGGCTGGACCTCAGCAACTGCCACCCCTTCCCATGGTCCAGTTCTGCCACAGTGTGGTTCAGCCATTTTGTCCCACTCTCATTTTCCAAATGACCAAACTGAAGAAGGCTCCAGAAGGGAAGGGTCTGGGATTCAAACTCAAGGCCTCAGATTGGATTCCACCTTTCCTCAGCAGCCTGGCAGGGATAGAGCTCCCCAACCAGAGTCTGGCTTGGGGAAAGGCCTCCTGCCTGAAAGGGCTCCTGATGGGGGCCCAGCAGGCCTGCTCAGTGCAGAATGAGGGCTGCTACTGGACTCAGAGGAGGGAGAGAGAACTGGCCTGGAGGGGTGAGGTTCTCTCTGTCTCTTTCTCTCTCTGTCTCTCTCTCACCTCTCTGTCTCTCTCCATCTCTCTTCCTCCTCTCTCCTCTGTCTGTCTGTCTGTCTGTCTCTCTCTCTCTCACACACACACACACACACACACACACACACACACACGCACACACACGCACACACACACCTCTCTGTACCTTCACAGCCAAGTTGCTGAAGTTCTGGCCCGAATATCTCACGATAGAGCCTAGCTCAAAGATGGGGCACAGGGGGTCCCTGATCTTGTGGTATAGACAGCTCTTCATGTACTGCTTGTCTACTGTTTCCACCAGGTTTCTTCTGCAGGGAGAAAAGACAGTGCCCAGGGAGCAGAGGGGTGAGAAGCTCTCAGGAGAGAATGGACTCTTCCCCTGTCCTGCCCCCTGCCTCCCTGCAGTGCCCTTAGTGCCAGAGGCCCAGAAGGGAGGCATTAGAGGGCCAGCAATGGCTGGAGGCATCTTCCCCAATCTCCTTGAAGGAGAATTGAAGGAAGAGTTACTGGGAGGTCACTGTGGGCAGGGAGCCCTCCTTGTGCTACACAGCTCTCCACTCTAGAGCCTAAAGTGAACAGAGCTACTCCTTCACTGACTCAGTGGGTGGTAGGCTCCTTTCCTCTGGGGCCCTAGTCTGTGTGGAGGGAGCACAGGCAGCAGGGGAGAATGGTGGAAACTTCCTCAATTAGTCACTGAGTCCCTCCCAAAATGTCAAAGGTGGGACTGAGCCCATGGGCCTTCCAAGAAGCGTCCTCCCTTCCCCCTTGCCCCCTCCCAGGTCCCTCAGGTGGGGGGGGTAAGGCTACAAGGGTGGGAGACAGGCTGTCTCCAGCTCAGAGAAAACTTGTTGCTGGCTCATTACAGTGCAAACTCATCCATTTACCTGTTTACTTTGAAACGGGGAAAGCTGATGCTGTTCTTAATGAAGAGGGTGAAGGTTTCTGCCTCCCTCAGGAGGGCTGGGCTGAAAGAGATCCATGGGTCCTTCAGCTCCCTGCTGATCCATCAGATTCCCCCTCCTCCTCTGGGTCTTCCTCCTCCCCCTCCTCCTCTGGATCCTCCTCCTCCTCCTCCTCCTCCTCCTCCTCCTTCTCCTCCTCCTCCTCCTCTTCAGCCACACTATATCAATGCTTTCAAAGCACTGCCAACCTAAGCTAGCTTCTTGGATCCTCAGCCACAGTTGTGGGAGAGAATGCAGTATTCATGTCCCCATTTTACAGAGAAGAACACTGAGGATCAGAGATTGCCAATGAAGTGGGGGGGGCAGTGCCAGCCATCTGCTGTTCGGTTCTTTCCCAGTCTTGTCTGACTTGCTCTGACCTCTTTTGGGTTTTCTTGGCAGAGATGCTGGAGCGGTTCCCCTTTTCCTTCTCCATCTCATTTTACAGAGGAGGAAACAGGCTGACTGGGTGAAGTGACTTGCCCAGGGTCACCCAGCTCCAGAGTGAGTGTCTGAGGACGGATTTGAGCTCGGTGATTCGAAGTTCAGCGCTCTACGCACTATGGCGCCCCTACCGGCCTGCCAGGCACCCGGTAGGGCCAGCTTGGCAGTCAGGGAGGCAGTCCTGGGAGGCTGCTCTAAGCACAGAGGCAGACAGCCACTGGGGGATGTCGTAGCAGGAGGGTATGGTTGGGCAAGACCCCTTTCTACTGGCTCCTTCCCAGCGGGCCCAGTCTCCTCTGCCTTAACGAGCTCTCCCTAGACCCCAGCTGCCCACAACATCGTCCTCAGTGCTGCCCCCTTCTCAGCCGGACTCCCGGCAGAGCTGTCTACACCGGCTGTGAGCAGAGCCTCGGGATCTACACCGGCTGTGAGCAGAGCCTCGGGATCCACCATCGATGGCCCGGGAGGGAGCCTGGAGATGACAGGGCACTGGCCAGCAGCCTCCCTGAGGATAACTTGGGATGACGCCAGCCACTGTCTGACCATAAACCTCTTAAGAGCGTGTCTTCTAAAGGTTTACAGGAGCAGGGATTTAGAGCTGGAAGGGGCCGTACAGGGCATTGAGCCTAACCTCCCCATTTTACAGATGAGGAAACTGAGGCACGGTGAGGTAAGTGACCGGCCTGCGATGACATGGCTGGTGCTGGGATGGTTCGAACCGTGGGCCTCCAGGCGGCCTCTCCCATCGCTTTGAAACACGTCCTTTGGGTGCTGCCCGAGCACCGGCAGGCGTGGGAACCCAGCTGCGGCATGACAGCTGTGGGCCTCGGCCCTCTGGTTTCCAGCGTCAAGCCCAGCGGACTCAAGCACCGACTCCTGACCTTGTCTTCCCCCTGCTGGTTTTGCCTACGCCTGATCCCTCTTTCCATTTCCATCCTCTCTCTAGACTGGGACCCCAGCCAGCACCCTCCACTGCACCCGCTCGCCTCTCCCTGGCCTCACTTCGGACAATCCCAGCTCCTCTCTAGAGGAGATAGAAACCAGCAACAGCCTGTGCACAGGTCCGGTCCCAACTGCCCCGTCTGGGAGCACCCCCACCCCGGACTCCCCACCTCCACCCCGGATCTGGGGACCGCTATTACGGGTCCGGGATGAGGTCGGGTTGGACCCCCACCCCGGCTCTGGGTGCGGTTGTCCCGAAGTCCCGAGGAAGTCACAGCCTGAGTTAATTAAGCAATTAAACACGGTGAGAAGGTACCTGAGGGTAGCTGAGCGTTGCCAATCACTAACCCCCAGGGTGAGCAGGGCCCCTTCCCCTCCTGTTCCTGAGGTCCCAGAGGCCCCCCCCCCCAGCCTCCTGCCCACCAGAGTCCCGACTAGAATCCCACCTTTACAGGGGAAGAAACTCCGAGGGGGCGGGTGGGGTGTAAAGTTTGTTTCGGTTCCCAAGTTTGAATAATGTTTTCCCAGTATTGAGTTTAGCACTTATACAAAACAGGTGCTTTGTAAGTGGGGAATGAATGAGGGAATGAGGGAATGAATGAGGAAGGAATGGAGTGAATGAATGAATGAGGGAGGGAATGGAGTGAATGAAGGAGGAAATAGAGTGAATGAGTGAAGGAGTGAATGAGTGAAGTAGTGAATGAGTGAAGTAGTGAATGAGTGAGTGAGTGAATGAGTGAGTGAGAATCAATGAATGAGGGAGTGAATGAATGAATGAGGGAGTGAATGAATGAGGGAGGGAATGAATGAATGAATGAATGAGAGAATGAGAGAATGGAGTGAAAGGTGAATGAATGGAGTGCCTGGCCTAAGGCTGCACCCTTACTAGGGAGCTGAGGTCCAGAAGCTGGTCTCTCGACTGCTCGGGGCAGGGCCCATTCCCTCCCAGCACTCAGCCTTGGGCAGCACAGTTGCCATGAGCCAGGCTTCTGTCTGGTCCCGGGGCAGGCTTGGGTTTCCATAGGCACTTCCCTTTCCCTACCCCAGGGGTCCAGGGGCTGGAGGAGTAAAAGCCAAGCGGCTGAAGGCTGAGACTAGGGCCTGAGGCTCGGGACCCCATTGACCTGGGGTAGGGCCAGGCTGGCCCAAACAGTCCTGGCACCTCGAACCCCCATCCCAAGAAAAAGAGGGCAAAGACAGCGAGACTCACCTTGTGGGCTCCCACCTCCCTCTGGAGCCCTCTCTCCTTCTACGTCACAGATAAAAACTGGCTTATAGAGCTGGCAGCAACCGGGCTATCCAAGTCCCCACCCTGCCCGGGGCGGCTCTCAGGGCTCCCAAGAAGCACTTCAGTCCATTCGTCCTCCTCCCACCCCCACCCCCATCACTGGCCTCTCTGCTCTCCTACAACCTGCCATAGCCCAGCTAGGCCGACCTGAGGGCTGAAGGGGAAATGTTCCCCAGTGGCTGCTCCACCCGGTGTAAATCATATAACAGCTGCCTTCCTCCATCTCTCCAACTGCAAACTAGAGATGAGAACATCCCTCACTCCCCAGGACTGTTGTGAGGGTCGAAAGAGATAAATCTGTAAAGTGTCCAGCACAGTGTGCGGTCCACAGCGGGCACAGGAACAATGCCCACATGTTTCCTCCCTCTCTCCCTTCTCCTTCCTCACTTTCTTTCTAAAAGGGAAATTCAAAATGGGCTCTAGAATGGTCAAAGAGAACAGACTGTCATGGTGGCCTCTGCAGTGCTGCAATGGGCAGGGGTCATCACACTCTGTGGCCCCTTTAGGACAAGGCCAAATATCCCACCAAAAGTCAGTAACACAGGTAGAATTTGAACTCAGACCCTCTGATTTCTCTCAGTCCCCTGGACTTCTCTTGTTATTGATCTGGCTCCTGACATAAGTGAGGTGGGGTGAAGGAGTACCCCACACGTGCCTTCCCCCCACCCCACATGTTTCCTCCCCCCTCCCTACACCCATGTGCCCTCCCCCTCCCCTTCAAGCTCCACATTTGTTAGAGGTCCTTACTTTGGAATGTGCTCGTCCACCTCCACCGGGCACCAGCCCAGGATCTCACAGGTCTTGACTGTGCTGTTAAAATCCACACACTTGCCTGTCCGAATGCCTGCAGCAAAGGAGGAAGGGGCGGGGGGGGGGGGGGGGGGAAGCGGTCCTGAAGGTCTCACACTGAACAGCTAGAGATGATGCTCCCCCTCCTTAAAGTCTCCCCCTCAGCCAGGGAATCAGGTGGAGGCGGGGCTCTGTCCCAGGTAGTGTCCCCCTCACACTTTGGGCAGGGGCCCTCTCAGCCAGGCACAGCTGGGGCTCCTGAGGGCCCTTCTTTCTATGATGGCTATTTGGATAAGGAAAAGCTGGAGGGAAAGACAGAGGAGGGGAGGGAGAAAAGACAAGAGATGGAGGGGGAGGGAGGAGGGGGAGACGAGGCAAGAGACCATGGGGGTGAGCTGCCCATAGTGGGCAGGTGCATGCTCTGAGGACAAAGCTGGATGGCCCCTGACACACTGAGAGAGCTGGCCAAGGCAAGATCCATTGTGGCCATGAAGCTCCAGCAACATTTGGCACAAGAGAGGGTTGGGCCAGGCCTGACCTCAGCAGTCTTGGTGGGCAGGCGACCTCCCTTACCGTGGCCCTTTCGTTTGGGTTTTCCTGCTGGGCAACCACTATCCTCCTGACAAATCCCTCCATCTGGATTCTGGAAGCATCAAAGAGTGCCCACATTATGAGGGGAGAACACCCTCCCTTTGTTCCCCCAGGCTCCTCTGGGGGTCATTCCTGAGAACTGTCCTAGAGGGAAAGAGACTGCCTCTGAAGGTAATGAACTCCCCAACCCTACAGGTATTCAAGATTGAATGCCTGCTTGCCAGATGCAGTGTCAAGGGGACTCTGGCTGAGATATTCCTGAGGGTCCTCCAGGCCCAGAGAGTCTGTGGTCCCCAGGGGAACACCCCAAACATAGTTGGGCCAGATGCCCTGGAGCAGAGGCAGGGAAATCCCAAGACTTCCCAGAAGGCTCTGGGGGTTGGGAGCATATTAGTCACCCTCCCAGCTTCTCCCCTCCCCCCCTCCAAGCAGAGGAGAGCTTGTAATCATGGCTTGAAGCCTGGTAATCCTAAATGCCTAACTAGGAACGTCACATGTACTGTCTTCTGGAGTCTCCAGCAGCCCTGTAAAGTAGGTGCGATTATAAACACCCCCATTTTACAGACAAGGAAACTGAGGTTGTGATTTACTCAGGATCACACAGCTAGGAAGTGTCTAAGACAGGATATGAACTCAGGTCTTCTTGAAGCCAGGGGCAGAATTATAGCTCCTAGAGGGGGCCCCCAGAATGGTAGATGCAGAGGGACCTTAGACAGCTTCTTCGGTCACTCTCTAGTTCTGCTTAGCCTGCATTACCCAATGTCCCACAGTAAGGAGTAGAGCCCACCCCCCCAAATCCCATGCCTTCCCCCCACTGCAAACAGGTGGGGTGGAGGTAGTTTGTGGGCTAGCAAAGTTTGGTAGAGTCAGGCTTCCTGTCCCCTAAGAGTCCCAGGGGCTGAGGTAATACGGGATTTCTGCTCAGCCCCTCTGAGGCATCTGCACACTTGAATCCAAGAGTCTCAAATTTGAGAATTCTGAACTATGTTGTGGCTCTCCGTTCCCGCTATTGAACTGGAAAACTCAGCACCATAGGGGGCCAATGTACAGGCCATGGCCGCACAGCCTTGGGGTCCCAGAGGAGAGCCCTGCAGCCCACATGCCTCCTGAGAGGGTCCTTACATCAGCACAGCGCCCTTGAACCTGGCTGGGTGTCACAATGAGGTTGGTTATCACCACGAAGGAACTGTCTCCCTAGGAGTAAGAAAATGCAGTTGGGAGTTGGGGTGCTGGGGCTGCCACTCTGCTCTCCCCCACTGGAGAGAGGGCCTAGGGAGGCAGCTCTGGGTCCTGTATCGAGCTGTTCATTTGTGGGTCTTTAATTGAAATTCCTGCCACAGGTGGGAGATGGAGGCAGGGGGTTAATGAGAATTCTAATGGGCCTGAAACTTTGGGGATGAGGTGCCTGTGAGGGATGGGGGCAGCCTTGCTGAAGAGAAGGCATGCCCGAATTTAGGAGATGGGAGCCCCTCCTTCCACCCATCCCCCTTCACCTTTCCCTCCCAGCTGAACCCAGGCCTCATCTGCTTCTTATATGCAGAGGGGTCCATTGACCTCCCCCCTTTACCCCAGTACAAGCATCAAGGAGCAGGCAGCCAAGCTGGTAACCCAAGGCTGGGGCTGGCACTTAGATACAAGGTTTCTTGGCATTCAAGTCAAGTAAAAATTCCCAGCCCTAGAAGAGGGGAGCTCTGAAGGGGAGATAGGGGCCACTGGGCAGCATGGAGCCTGAGGGAAGCCAGGGAGGAAGGAGGAGCCTGCTGGCCCTCTTGGTCATGCCTTTGGCGGCCCATTCTGGCAAAGGTCAGAGCTGGCCCAGGCAATGGGAGCCCATATCATGAGGGCAAACAGGGGCCAGCTAGGATTGAAGCAGGGTGACTGAGGAAGAAGGGAGGTCAGGACCTAGGTGAGCTTGGGGGGTCTTCTGCTCTCCCCTCAGAGAAGCCACAAGCCACATCTTCCTTTCCCCAGCCAAGGAGGTATGAGACCTCCCCTGTGGAGGAGAGGCTAGTACTCAGGGATGGGCAGGGGTGAGGGCATCATCCAGGATGTGGTCAGAGCTGAGCCTGGGGTCCTGATTGGGCTCAGGTCTGCACTTGGTGTGAGGACTTTATCGGGAAAGAATAACCCGGCCATACCCGGTCCCCTTCTTCAGTGGGTCCCCACTCCCTCTACCCAGAAGATGCCAGAGGACACGCCCATGGGAAGCGCCATCCTGGCCCCAGACAGGTGAGCCCCAGCAGGTGGACATTCTCACTCACCTGTGCTGGGAACACGTAATCCGCCACGTCCCAGACCTGGAGGCCCAGGCCAGAGATGTTGGTCACTGCCAGGCCCTTGAGCTTGACTGACACTGAGCTGATGAGACCGTCGGCCGTCTGGTAGCCCTTCTCGAAGAGAAAGACCCACCTGGGGATGGTAAGGTGCCCATGGGTGTCACTCGAGGGCCCGGGAAACCACCCAGACTCATCATACTGAGCACTGCCCTTCCAGAACCTGCCTCCTCGAGGAAGAAAAGTAGTCCTGAGGGGACACCCAGTGCCACTAGGGGCACAGTGGACAGTGCCAGAGTCCACAAGATCCAAGTTCAACTCTAGCCTCAAACACGGCCCAGCTGGGTGACCCTGGGCAAGTCACAGCACCCTGTTTGCCTCAGTTTCCCCATCTGTAAAATGAGAATCCTGGAGAAAGAAATGGCAAACCCTCCGGCATCTCTGCCAAGAAACCCCCAAAGGGGCCACCGACAGTGAGAAGCAGCTGAAACGAGGGAGCAACAAGACCCTGGGCGAGTCACAGCACCTCTGCTCAACTTAATTTATTCAGCTGTAAAACGGTCATAGTCCCACTTGCTTCCCATGGTTATCATGAGGATCACCTCAGGGCCTGGCACAAAGTAGGCCCCTAATAAACACTGGCTTCTTCCTCCTCCATGTAACTAAATGGTTAGAACATTTGCCTGGAGTTGGAAGGACCTGAGTTCAAATCCTGCCTCAGTCACTAGGCATGTGACCTTGGGCAAGTCATCTAACCCCTTCCTGCCTCCATTTTCTCATCTGTAGAGTGGGGATAATACTCGCACCCGTCTCACAGGGCTGCTGTGAGAGTGCCCTTCCTGGGGTGCGAGTACCATCCCCCTGAGCCTCCAGTCATCCAAGGCTGTCAGAGCAGCTGCACCCTCTGCCCTCTCCCAGACTCTTTTCTGTGGACCGCTGACTTCAGCTGGGGAAAATATGGGGCCTCTCCTGAGACTGACCCTGGAGAAAGAGGAAGCTGAAAGGGGGTGCAGGAGACCAGCACCAAGGGCAGCCCAGGGGACCAGGATCTGCTGTTGCCTCAGCCTCCTCCCTCCTCCCGTGCTCAGGGCTCCCGGCTCAACACAACAGGTGCTTACTGAGCCTGTGCTGCCCAGCCTGGCACAGTGTGAGACCACCTCTACATGCCGCTGCTTTCTCCTGGCTACCCTCCTCCCACTCTGACTGCTCCTCCTTCATCTCCTCTGCTGGTCCTCCTCTACATCATACCCTCTGACCTCAGTGTCCCTCAGGCTCTGTCCAGGGACCCCTTCTCTCCTCCCTCTGTCCGGCTTCGCTGGGTGATCTCCTCAGATCCCATGCATTCCATGGCCATCTCTGCACTGATAGTTCTCAGATCTCCCTGCCCTGCTCCTTCACTTCCCTGCTCAAGGCCAGTCTCTCCTCTTCAGCTGCCTTCTGCTTTAAGTCCCAGTGTGTTGTTTTTGTTTCTCAGTCAATATATCTGACACTGTTCTGGGCCTGAAGCCAGAAGGATTTCAGGATGGGCCTGCTGGAGTCTGAGCCATCCCCAGTCAGCCACTGTGCAGGGCAGTGGGGGCCTTCCTTGCGCAGGTACGGCCTATATCTGACTGCTTACCATCCTGGGGAGGGAGGGAGAGACTTGAAACTCAAAATTTTAAATAAAAGTGTTTTAAAAATTGAAAAAAAATATCAGGGGTCTCCAAGAGGCCTGAGACCAAGATCTGGCCAGGGTTTCATCAGGGAACAAAGCCAACTCTGGGCTGGTGACTGTGTAAGGAGAAGGAGGCAGAGATAAGGCTGATTGAGGACAGCTCCCATATTGGGCAGAGGCAGAAACTATGGATTATGGCAATGGGCAGCACTAGCTCCCAATCACCCCATCTAGAATGGGGACAGGGCAGCAGCAGGGGCATCTGGCCTGCAGAGCAGGCTGCGAGAAGGGCATGAGTACCCCATCCTACAGTGCAATGGAGGTGGGCTTGGCCCTGGCACAAGGTCCCAATCCAGGAACTCAGACTAGAGATTTGAGTCCTGAGCGCAATGAAGAAACACTATGGGTGAAGAGAAACACCAAAGGCAAGTTCAGGAAATCAGAGCTCTAAAACAAGTTCAACTTGGGTGGGGGTGGGGGGAGAGAGACAGAGACAGAAACAGACAGACAGACAGACAGAGACAGAGAGAGAAAGACAGAGACAGAGAGACAGAAACAGACAGAGATAGACAGAGAAACAGAGACAGAGAGAGATAGAGACAGAGAGAGATAGACAGAGAGACAGAGACAGAGACAGACAGATAGAGACAGAGAGAGACAGACACAGACACAGACACAGAGAGATAGATAGAGAGACAGAGACAGAGACAGACAGACAGAGACAGAGAGAATGGCTTAGACACTGGGACTCCAAGAATGGATGGGAGAAATAAAGCAAAAATTTTTAAAAATATATTAGAGCTGTTGAGGAAAAACTCAGGAGAATAAATAGCTTAGAACAAAAGATGGAAAACTGGACACAAGTAGTGGACTTCTTGAAAAACAGAATGAAACAAGCAACTTGATGATTCAATGAGACAAGAAATATTAGAACAAAGTTGAAAGACTGGAGAAGGAGAAGAATGGGAGTGGTATCTACTATGAAAAACAACTGCCATGGAAAATAAGCTTACAAGAGAGAATTGAAGAAATGTCAGAATCCCTGAAGACCATAAGGAAAAAAAAGGTCTGGACACCATAGTCCCAGGAATCATAAAAAAAGCCATCCCTATTCTCTAGAACCAGAGGGCAGCGCAAGGACCTAAGGTGAGCCATCTCTTATAAGATGTGTCAAGATGAAAACTCTCAGGAATGTCTGCCTCAAAACCCCAAGCTTACAGGGCACATTAAGGAGGCAAACAGAAAGAGCTGGAGTACATATGGAACCAGAATCAGGACTGTACAAACTATGCTGCAACCACAAGAAGGGAGAAGAAATCTTGGAATATGCTATTCCAAAAGAGAAAGGGAAGAAGCTTTTGGGTCAAGAATAACCTATCCTGTGAAACTGAATTGTGGTGAACAGTGGGGAATGATTTTTAATAGAATAGACAACTTTTGAGCCCTCAGAATGAAAAGATTAGAGTTGGGCGAGCTCTTTGAAATGTAAACACAGAAGACCAGAGGAACCTAGAAAGGAAAATATATTCCAACAATTGGATGATGATCAAGGGCTTATATTCTAATGGAAGGAGAAGAAAAAGTGTCCTTTCAGAATCACTGTCTTCAAAGATCACAGAAAGAATTTTAAAAAAAAGACCTAGGAATAGTTTTGTTCCATTGTGTTTGCTTTTAAGAGAGAAGTAAAAAGAGAGGGGACAAGGAATACTAGAGAAGAATTTAGGAAAAGGGGGAAGAACTCTTGCTTGTATTTGAGGTACATTAGGAAGCATACAAATGTGGAGGAGGCTACAGGGAGAGGAAACATCTCATAAACTTGACTCTTCTCTGAACCAGGAATGGAGGGTTGAGTACGTACACACACAGGGTTTGGGTGCAGAGATGTATTAAAGTCAATGGTTGGTCCTTCATTTTCCAAGAGGACCAAAAGCACATTACTCAGCTAGAGTCAAGTTTCAATGTGTCCACCTGTAACTGATGAAACCAATCCAAGCTTGGAACTGTCTACCATGGTCTGACACAAATAGTCCCTGTGAACGTTTGCGATGCACATCCTGCATTTCCTTTGAGCTACTTCAGTTCTGCTTTGCTCACAGATCACAGTGCCTTCTCTGATGTGGGCACACCGTGCTGGGCAGTCCTGTGCCAGTATGTCCCATGTCAAACCATTCCAAAGTTCTTGAGAGAGACCTTGAGAGTATCCTTGTATTGCTTTTTCTGACCACGATGTGTATGTGTGCCCTGTGTGAGTTCTCCATAAAACAGTCTTTGAAGAGAGTGTTTTAAGAAAGGTAGAGATGGGGAAGTAATAGTTTCAAACAAAACAAACATCAGCTTTAGAGGGGGGATCATAAAAGGGAGATTCATAGGAAAGAGACAGTATAAGAAACAGTAATCAAGGTCTGGGTTGGGTGAAGGGAGGAAGGAAAGTGGAGCGGAATTGGTCCGATTCAAGACTATTAGTGTTGAACCTATTTTTTTTCTTTCCTGATTTTCTTCCTTCTAAAGAATTATAAATTTTAAGGGGTTATGATGGCAGAAACAATATGATTAACAATCAACAATGAATGTCAATAGGATAAATTCACCTACAAAATGGAGATGGGTGGCAGAATGGACTGGAAAGCAGAATCCAACAAGAAACATACCTTAAACAAAGATTCACACAAAGATAAAACTTGGGGATGGAGCCAAATGAATTCTTCCATAGATGAATTTTTAAAAGTAAGGTTGAAAATCATGATCTCAGGGGCGGCTAGGTGGCGCAGTGAGTAGAGCACCAGCCCTGGAGTCAGGAGGACCTGAATTCAAATCCAGCCTCAGACACTTAACACAAAAGCTAGCTGTGTGACCTTGAGCAAATCACTTAACCCCAACTGCCCTCCCCCCCAAAAAAAGCAAAAAAAAAAAAAAGAAAATCATGATCTCAGATAAGACAATGGTAAACATAGGCATAGTTTAAAAAAAGATAAGAGAAGCAGGGGAACCACCTGATACCTAAAGGCACTATATGTGATGGAATAACATCAATACTTTATAATTAATATTTTTGTATGTTTACCAAATAGCATGGCATTTAAATATGTAAAAGAATCAAATAGAGAGAAATACATAGCAAAAATCACCAATAAAGCTGGTAAAATACAGGGACCATAATATCCCTTTCTGACCTAGACAAGTCTAACAAAAAAAGGAAAAACAAGAATGCTGTTAAAGATATAACTAGAATTTTAGAAAAGTTATATACACTAGATCTTAAGTAATTACTGAAAAGAAATCAAAAAGAATATGGAAGGCTTTAAAAGGCAAACAATATTTTATATTTGATCTTAGAGGTAACAGGAAGCTATTGGCATTTAAAGAGTGTGTGGGGCAGGAGAGTGTGATGTGATAAGACCTGCATTTTATTTTTTCCCAATTTTTTCACATTTTTATTTAAAGTGCTGAGTTCCAAATTCTATCCCTCCCTTTCTTCCCCCTTCCTTGATATGGTAAGCAATCAAATATAAATTATACATGTGCAATTACGTAAAACATTTTCATATTAGTCATTTTATATAAGAAGACTCAAATAAAAGAAAAAAAAGAAAGAAAATGAAAACAAGCTTCTTCACTCTGTATTCTACCAATATCAGCTCTTTCTCCGGAGGTGGATAGCTGGATCCTTGTATTACTGAGCATAACTAAGTCATTTAAAGGTGGTCACCATACAATGTCACTGTTATTGCATACAACATTCTCCTGGTTCTGTTCACTTCATTTTGCATCAATCCATGTAAGTCTTCCCAGTTTTTTCTGAAACCATCGCCTAAGTAATTTCTTACAGCACAATAGTATTCCATCACAATCATAGGCCATAGCTTGTTCAGCCATTCCCCAATTGATGGGCATCTCCACAATTTCCACTTCTTAGCCACAAAAAGAGCCGCTATAAATATTTTTGTACAAGTAGGTCCTTTTCCCTTTTTTTTTTTTTGGATGACAGGCCTCCATTTCAGGAAAATCACTTTGACAGCTGAGTGGAGGATGGACTGAAGTAGAGAAAAAGACTTACTCTTACAAGGTTTAGGTGCTTAAACACCTTCAAAGGCTCTGTGGTTCGAAAACAGCCCAGGCTGAACAAGATGAAGTGCACCTAAACTCACACGGCTGGTGCTGCCCTGAGTCTCTCCTCTCTCCACTCATTGGGCGCAGGGCACATGCCTCAGGAAGCAATGAATGAGGCGCATGATTTTCACTTGTGTGTTTCAGACCCCAAGCTCGGGGAACTTCATGGGAGAGAGAGACTGGCAGGGACTGAGGGACCTGGGGAGGTCCTGGAGGAGGGGTCATATGGGCTGGATCCCCCAGATACATGGAAAGTCCAGGAGAATTAATCCGAGGAGGTGCTTGTGGAGGGCACGGTGTAAGTGAAGACAAAGAGTTAAGAATGGGTCTGGGGCCAATGCTGTCTGAGGCTGAGGGACCAGTCAGCTCTTTAACTCTGCCCTCCTCAGAGCCTCAAGAGTCAGGGAGGAGAAAGGGGTAGTGATAGAAGGAGAGGGGCTGTGACCTTGGACAGATCTGCTCTGGTTGCTCCTCTGAACAGTGAGGGGCTGGGTAAGTAGTCCCCAAGGTACCTCTAGCTCCACCCTTCTCTGTGACTTGGCTGGAGAGAGGGGCAGTGGGGAAGGGGCTAAGCTGGACCCTCTGGCCTTGAGCCTTAGTCTCTGCAAAGTGCCAGCAACTTGAAGTCATCTGTGCAGAACTGTGACTTCCCCCTCTGCGCTGCTGAGATCAGAGAGACGCAGGGCTGCTGCCAGACAGGAGCTTGAGGCAGAGGCAGAGGAGCCTGGGGGACCAGCAGCTCCTGGGACCTTCCCACTATCCTCCACCCCATCCCACCCTCTGAACAATCACCTTCAGTCCAGGTTTAAGAAGGAGGGAGTCAGATTAGAGAGGGGCAACCATACTGGAGAAGGCCTCCAGGCAGGAGGGCTGGATGCTGGCCTTGGGGGGCAGGATGGCTGTCTCTGAGCATTTGAAGGAAGGGCTGGCCTCTCCCTCCTTGCCCCTATCCTTTGCCTTGTTTCCTGCTGCTCCTGGGCCCCCACCTTTCCCCCAGGCTCCACCTGCTAAAATCCTTGCCTTCCTCAAAGGCTCAAAGCAAGGGAGCCTCCACGTCAGCCAGCCCTGGGGCCGAAGCTCCTCAGCATCTGCCAGTCTGACCTGTGGTCACTGTGAAGATCCTTGTCCCGGAGATCCGGGCAGGTTCTGGAGGCTGCCTTTGTGCCCTAGGCACCAGCCTACTCTGCCTTCTACTTGGCAGGTGTTTCTCCTGCTTCTCCTAAACGTGGGGAAACTGAGGTTCGATGGCTCCCCACGATGCTGCAGCAAGTCCCTGGCTGAGCCGGGACCAGAAACAAGTCTTTGAGCTCCCAGCCCAAGGTCTAGTGTGTGGCCAGAGAAGTCCAGACCCATCGAGGCAGATGGGGGTCTCTATCCCCACTCACTCCCACACTCCCGCGGGCACACATTCCACATGACCAGCTTATGTGAAGATGGCCACACCTGGGGTCACTGCTCTAGCCAAAGGCGGCCAGTGACCAGCCTGCTGTGGTAAGAGCGGGAGCTGTGGGGAGGGCAGCTAGATGGGGCCAGCCCCTCCTTGTCTGGACCCAGAAGAGACAAGCTCCAGCCTCATTCCCCAGTCTTCCCTCCCTTCCTTGACTCTAATCTCCAAGTCCAACAGGTCGGTCGGTTGATACTTCCTTATCATAGAGATGGGGCCTGGCCTGGCCTCTGATTTCCATTAGCATCAGGAACTCCCAGGTAAGGGCACACTCTCTACCAATGCAGGCATCCCCTCTCTGCAACCTAGAATTATGTGGAGCCCTGAGAGGAGGACCTGGGTGCAAGTCCTGCCTCAGAAACCTCCCAGCCATGGCCCCTGTGGGGTGCCTCTCCAGGCTCTAAAGAACCCAAGGCCACAGACAGAGCCTCAGTGTCCCCTGACCTCACCACCAACCGCACTTCCTTATCTCTAGAGGGTGAGTGATGTCAGCCCCCCAACCAGCTCTAGAGTGTGGGGGTTGACAGTGAGTGAGGGGGGCTTGGGAAGAACTTGGCAGAGCAGGCATTTAATGGGTGCTTGGCAGGCCCCCCACACACCCCTACACATACACACACACATACACACCCCTACACATATCTACACTAGCGCCCAATGTATATACACTCAACATAGCTACACACACACACTCACACACACCTACACTCACACATTCACCTACATACATCCACACTCACATTCCTACACACACCTATACATATTCATATATGCCTACACACTTACACACACTCACCTACACATACACACACACACACACACACACACACACATACACGCCTGCTCACTCACACCTACACACAGGGCTCTTGAGAATGCCATGAGATCTTGTAAAGCCTCATCCAAAGGTCAGTTGTTAGCATCACTACGGCCATCAGCTCAGTCTAACAACTGCTAAGTTGAACTGACCAGTCAGTTGGGTCACAAGGGTCAAAGCTGGGTGGAGGCAGCATGGCCCAGCCCAGGGAGAGCCCCCCAGACCAATTTGTCACCATCACTAACCCCTTAGCTACCAGGTAACACAGATGGGAGGCACCTGACAGGTGAGGGTGAAAGTCAGAGAAGGGGGGCCGGCCAAGGCCATCAGAGTCAAACTTTGCTGACCTCCCATCTTGACAAGGAAGGCCAGACCCTGCTCCCAGGCCTCCCCATCAGGAAGCTGTAGGTTAAGCCTGAAACAGCCACAATCCCCGTGGCTTGCTCTCCTCCTGCTCAGGATGAGCAAAGAGCCAGCCCAGATAGGCAAAGAGCCCCATGAGCACCCCCGCTTCTGGGCCCAGCCAACAAGAGGCCAGCAGCAATGCTTTAAGCCAAGAACCCTGAAGGCCTTGGCTAGCAAGGTCCGGGGAGTGAAGGAAGCCCTATGCTAAACAGAAGGGACCCCCCTCCCCATCAAACACAAGGCTTGGTGCAGGGGGAAAGACAACAGCATTCCTCAGTTCCCCAGTTTGTGCTATGAGGGAGCTGGACCAGGCCACCCAGGGTCCAGGTCCTTCCCAGCTCAGCCATTCTAGGTCATTCTCTGAGGACAGAGCTGCTGCCAGGTGGGGGCAGAGGGATGCACTTCCCCCCATGGAGGGATGGTGGCCAGGAGAAGGCCATGTCCTCTGGTCTGGGTGAGAGGGGTAAGGAGGGCCCAGAGCCCCTGGTTCTTACCCTATGACGTAGATGAGGACCACCAGCTGGATGAGGCGGAAGAGGACTCCCACCTTCTTGTTACGCACCAGCACCATGCGGGGAGTGTCATATTCAAAGAAGAAAGCCGACAGCTTGGTCCCGATCCGCCCCTGCATGTTGGCCTGGTGGGGGCGCAGCCCAAGAGAGCCTCAGGGGACCCTGTGCCAGCTCGTGTCCCCTCCTTGCTCAGGCCAAGACTGAGGGACAAATGTAAGCAGCCTGTGGCTTTGTCAGTTTGTCGGACAAATAAATTTCCATCTATAGGCACAGGGGGTGGAGCTGGCGGGGGTTGATGAGGGGGGGCCCTCCTAGGCCCTGCTGGAGCAGCTGGGGCTGCTTATTCCTGTGTCCCGGCAGCCAGGCCGGCTGGGGCCCCTTGGCGGCCGGAAGGCTGGGCTGTCAGACACAGGAAAAGCTCAGTGGACTTTGCAGCTGGGGTCAGATAAGCCTGAACCAAGAACAGGAACATCTGGGGGCAGAGGCCCAGCCTCCGCAGCCCAAGAGCTCGATGCCAGCCAACCAGCCCTTGGCTCCTCCACTGGGAGCTGCTGCCCTGACTCTGGGCTCCACCAGCCCTCCCACCCACTGTCAGGACCCAGGGCTCCAGAGTTAACTCAAAGAGGAAGTGGGGAGGCTTCCCAAGCCCTGGCCTGATGCCAAAGGACCCAGTTATCAGATGAGCCTTGTGCCCAAGGTAGAGTTCAAATTAAGAGTCACGTTCCTGGGTTCCTGTCCTGACACTGTAACTGGTAAGAGACGTGCCCTTGAACAGATGCCTCCCCTGCCTGGGTCTTAGTTTCTTCCTCTATGAAATGGGGACAATAATCTCTTCAGGTCTTATCTTAGCTGTAAGGATCTGGCACAAACACTCTGGGCATCGCACCCCATGCCACCCCTTCAGGCTCTAGCCATGGACAAGCCCTGGTGGCACAAGTCATGCATCTTCCTTATGACTCCAACCTGGGCACCTGCCCCACTTGTGAGCACCCCAACCTCGAGGACAGCAGGCAGAAAGACTTCTGTTTACATTCTTGGCCCATGGGCTGACCAGCCAGGCCCTGGCTGCATTCTCCACTCTGTTCCACCAAACAAAGCCAGGGAAGCCCCCTGGTGCTGCTTGGATGGGTCCTGTATCCCCTCAGTGACCTCCCATGTCCTATTCTCTATGTGAGTCTGAAGCCAGGCAGCAGAGAGGAGGGAGGAAGTGTTGGCCAAGACACTTAGCTACTCATGAAGCCAGCCCTGTGCAGGTGCTTCAGACCTAGCTGTGGTGCTTGGGCTCAGAGATCACCCAGAATTGCCTTTCCCCAATGGAGGCCAGATGCCCTGGCTGTGCTCCCTGGGTGCCAGAGCAGGGAGCCAGGACCAGTTGGGGGCTCCTCCCACCATCCTACTCCCCCCCAACAACTCTGCAGCACTGTAGCTCTCCTGTGACTTGGCATGAGGGGTGCTGGGAGCCCAGGGGTACACATGTTGGCAGGGTCTGGAAGATGGGGGAAAGAACCTGGGTCCAACCAATGAAGCATTGTCCCCTGATCTGCCCTGCCCACATGTCCCTGGGTTAGACACTTCCCTTCCCCAAGAAGCCTCAGACTCCTCATCTGTAACCTGAGGGGTCTGATGTCCAAGGACCCTGCCAGCTCCCAAACCCCCTACTTACAGAGTCTTGGAGCTGTCAGGGCCCTCAGAGCCAGACCTGACCAAGGACCCCCAAATACAACCCAATGAGGAGACTTCCAAAACAGGGGGGTCACCACTTCCTGAGACCTCCAGGCTACTGTGGGGCTGCTCTCACTGTTGGAAAGGATTTTCTGAAATGGATCCTCAACGTGCTTGTGCACCTTCCCCACCCTGCCCCTGCTTCCATCCTCTGAGGCCAGAACAAGGTTCATCCCCTTTTATGTCACAGTTGCTCAAACGCCCCCCAAATAACTAAGGATCTCAGGCAAGCCCCACTGGCTTGGCCCCCTCCCTGGGGGTCTATGGTCTGGGGCTCAGAGGGGCAAGTTGCATTCAGGCTGGCTCCTGGTCAGAGCAGCTGGGCCTGGGAGAGAACTGGCCACCAACCTTGGGCTCTGAGAGGCCCTTTTAGGGAAGGCCTGGGAGTGCCTGCCAGTGGTTGGGGCCTGGGGAGAAGAAGCAAGCTAAATTTAACAGGGCTCAGACCTTACCAGGCTTGCCAACCTTCCTTCCCCATTGAGGAGCCAGTCAGAGTATTCCCACAATGGGTCAGACGGCTGCTGTCAGTATGAGTGCCCCAGCATTCCTCCATGGAGCCCTGGCTTCAGGCAGAGGCACATTCTCTCTTGCCCAAACCTCCTCCCATCTTTGCCCACCCTGTGTCCATCCTTGGCACCATCCTGGCCATCTCCCTAGATGGGGTCCTCTCTGTTCCCGGTCAGTCACTGGCTCTCCCCCATCTGTTCCAGCCTTCTAGGGAGGCTGTGGAGAAGCTGGCGGGTGTCCAGAGGGGACGGCTACCTTGAAGTGCCCCAGGTCCATACCATACAAGGGCTGCATGAAGGGACTGAGGCCCTGAGTGCCGAGAGAGAGCTGGGGGTGAGGGTGGGGGAGGGGAACATGCCAGGCTCTTTGAGGAGAGATTCTCATGGATGCAAAGGGGATTCCATTTGTTCTGCTGGCCCCACCCAGAAGATTGTCAAAGTGGAGAGCAGGAGCTCCAATGAAGGTTAGTCCCCATGGCTTCAGGGGCCCCTCACAGCTCCACCTCAGGTCAGTGGGGGTGAGTAAGGGAAGAAGCCGAGAGCATGTTGAAGGACAGACAGTGTCAAAGAGGAGTGGATGCGTGTGGCGGCTCTTCTGGGCACCCTGAATCCCCAAGAAATCCAGACCAGGGGTCCTCAGAGCCCTCCTTTCCTTGGAGTGACAGACACAGGCTTTTACCCCATCCCTTTCAGCCCTTTCCCAGATCCTCAACACTAGCCAGCAGGGGGTTCACAGGTGCACCTGCTGATAGTTCCCTGCTCTTCTTCCTCCACCTTATGGACAGCAGAGCCTGGTGGCCCAATGGGCACACCAGCTCTGGCCTCCTCAGTCCTTCCCCTCCAGGCTTGGGTTGGTCATCTGGATTCCCAGGCTTCTGGGCAGGAAGGCATTCTGTTGATGAATCCTTCCACAAAGAAGTTTTCTTTCCCCTTAGAGAAGACACAGATCATCCCGCAGATGCCCAAGGGACAGGCAGAGCTTTCCCCTACTGGGCAGGAGACCATCTCTGGATGTGACTAACAGTGATGAGAGGCAGCCAGAGGTTCCTCAAAGCTGGGGGGAGCTTACAGCTTTTCCCTTTGCTCCAGTGACCTCTGAGCGGCCAAACCCAACAGCCTTTGCTCAACCCTTATTCTTCTCGCCCTCTCTCCATCACTCTCTTCTCCTGGAGACTCTCTTCCTTCTGAGCTTTCAGGACACCCCTCCCTCTTCTCTGGTGGTTCCCCTCCTCCCTCTCTGACTGCTCCTCCTCTGTCTCCTTTGCTAGACCTTCATTCACTCCCTGGGGGTGTCCCTTAGGGCTCTTTCCTGGACCCTTTTCTCTTCCTATGTTCTCTCTCATGTAATGATCTCACCAGCACCCACAGATTCAGTTACTAGCTCTATGTAGATGATTTCCAAGTGTGTGGGTGATAGAAATACAGACACAGACACAGACATAGGTATAGACACAGACACAGACACAGACACAGACATAGACACAGACACAGACACAGACATAGACACAGACACAGACACAGACATAGACACAGACACAGACATAGACACAGACACAGGCATAGACACAGA
>CM053600.1:206933776-207040330 GCA_028646575.1 Pseudocheirus occidentalis
ACAGACACAGACATAGACACAGACACAGACATAGACACAGACACAGGCATAGACACAGATACACATACAGACACAGACACAGACATAGACACAGACATAGACATAGACACAGACACAGACACAGACACAGACATAGACACAGACATAGGTATGGACACAGACACAGACATAGACACAGACACAGACACAGACACAAACACAGACACAGACACAGACACAGACATAGACACAGACATAGGTAAGGACACAGACACAGACACAGACACAGACATAGGTATAGACACAGACACAGACACAGACATAGACACAGACATAGATATAAAAGCTAATGTTTGTATAGTACTTTAAGCAATGCATTTTACAAATTGACTGGCTTCCCTGGCTTCCTTTCAATCCCTCTTTGTATAGGGAGCCTTCACCAGCCCTTCTGAGTTCCAGGGCCTTCCTCTCCTAATGACTTCGCATTTACCATGTTTGTGGGTTTTTTTTACTCTGCTTGTTTGTTCACTGCCTCCCCTACCAGACTGTGAGATCCTAGGGAGCGGGGACAGTCTTGTGCCTCTTTCTTGTATTCCCAGTGATCAATATAGTGCCTGGCACAAGGTAGGTGCTTAATAAATGTTGACTAACTAACGAATGTCGTCTCATTTGACCCTCCCAACAACTCTGAGAGGTTGGCAATATAATTATCTTCATTTTACAGATGAAAAAACGAAGTGGAGGAAGGTACAATGACTTTTCTCAGGTCCCACAGTGTGTCTAAACCAGGCCTGGATCTGGACTCCGGTCTTCCACGTTTCAGGGCCATCCGTGTGTGCCTTGAGTGACCCAGCTGTGTAGGTTTCTCTCCTGCTCTCCGCTGCCTAATGAGCATCTCGGGCTGGGTGTCCAACGGGCATGTTAAACCCAACATGTCCAGAGCTGAGCTCATTTTGGCCCCACTCTGCCCCCTCTCCTCCTACCTTCCCCATGACTGCTGAGAGCACCTCTATCCTCTCCGTCCTCTAGGCTGGAAACCTGGCTGTGCTCCCCAGCTGTTCACTCTCCTTGCCCCACAGACCCAGCTGCTGCCAAGGTTCTTCCTTTAAAGCTTCTCTTGCCCCCTGCCTTCCGTGGTCACAGGACTTCTGCCCCAACCCAGTGGAGCTCAGTTAGCTCTGGTAAGTACCCTGCTGCTTCTCTGACACATAAAGCCTTTTCAAGCTTTTTTAAAGATCCTTCTCAAGCCAGCCTCACCTACCTTTCCAGTCCCATCCCTCCTTCCTGTTGTCCCACCCACCACACTCCAGACAGGCCTTCTTTGCTGTGCCCACCACAACACTGCACCTTTTCTCTCCAGGCCTGTGTGCCCACCATCCTCCGTGCCTGGAATGCACTCCTTCTTGACCCTGCCTCTTAGAGGCTAGGGCCCTGCTGAGGCTACCTCCTGCCGCTAGCGTGCCACCATACAGGGCTGCCAACATTTCCTTCCATCTGGAACCAAGGAGGCAGCTGTGTCTAAATGTGGGAATGGAAGAGAGCTGGGAGCAGAGGGTGCTGGGAACTGGGCAGTGGGAGGTCAGGGGTGATGAGGGAAGGGGTTTGGGAAGTGGGACCTCACTCAGACTAAGGGCCCTGGGCTTAGCTTGGAGTATCTCAGGGAGCCTGGAAGGTACTAGAGTTGAGGAGGGATGGGAGCCCAGCCACCTTTGCAGGGAATCCTGCTGGCAACGACCTGCGCAGGCAGGAAGGCTGCTTGTGACTGGTGCACCAGGAGGGAGTGGCAAGGGCATGGAGGAGGCTGTTGAAGGGGGCATGGGGAGATATGGGGGAGGCTTTACTGGCAGCTTCAGCATCAGTGACCTGTTCCCCAGCATCCCCCAGCCCATCTCACACACGTGGTAATTCCCTCATGGACCTTCTGTTTTCTTGGGAAGGCTGGCTGTTTACCTTGGAATCCTGCTTCTAGTCTGAGGTGGTCACAACCTCACAGTGGGACCAGGTCTCCCGCACCACGCTAGTGGCAGGGACCCACAGCCAGGACACCTTCTTGCCTTCCCCAGGGACACAGGCAGTCTATGGGGAAACAAGTCAGTATTGGGCCATTGGACTCCTCCCAAACTCTCTCTGAACAACAAATGAGCCTCCAGCCTGGGGAGGGAATGTTGAAGGACGGGGGAGAGGGATGATCAGAGGGAGCTGTTTGAATCCTGAGCCACTGGAACCCCAAGTCCTCCTGATCCCCAAGCTTCAGCTGAGCAAAAATAGCCTGAGATGTCTTCAGAGAGGAGCCTGGAAGCATCAGGGGCATCTCATGGGGAGTCACAACCTCCTCCTCCCTTTTCCTCAGTCCCAGACCTAACCAGCGGCCAAGTCTTGTGGATTCCTCAGTATCCCATATCTGTCCCCAAGAGGCCACTGCCTCAGCTCAGACCCTCATCTGACTGGTCTCCAGCCCCCTCTACCAAACTGCCAAAAAGAGAGCCCAAAAGCAGAGGTGCGAGGCGGTTGCTTCCTCGCTCCCAGAGCTTCTATGGTCCCTGTTACCGCAGCTCACACGGAAACTAAAGCGTTTATATATTGCTTTAAGTTTAGAAAGTGCCCTGCAAATCTATCTCATCTTATCCTTGCATCACCCCTGGGGGTGGGAGTACTATCATCATGCCCATTTTATAGGGGAGGAAACTGAGGCTGAGAGGGTCAAGTGACTTGCCTAGAATCACACAGTCAGGAAGTTTCTAGCTCCAGGCCCAGGGCTCTATCTGTTGTTCCATCCAACTGCCTCATGGGCCGTATCATTCCAGCCTCTGTGTCTATGCCTTTGCTCAAGCCTCCTCCCCTCCCTCTGCCTCCACTATGCTTAGAATTCTAAGAATCTTTGGATTACAGTTGGCAAAAATCCTGAAAGATGGGAACAGCTGACATTGGAGAAGCTGCAGCAAGAGAGGTGCACCACTGCATTGTTGGTGGAGCTGTGAGCTTACCACAACGCTTTTGTGTTGTCTGGAGAAAGGAGAGGAGATAGGAAGCTCCTCCAGGGCAGGGACTTACTGCCTTTGTGCTTCTATTTGCACCCCCAGCATTTAGTGCTGTGCCTGGTAGACAGCAAGGACTTCCTAAAGGCTGGCTGCCTTGATATATGGTGTATCCCACGTAGGACATTGACTGTCCATCTCATGGTCCCAGAACCTCTCTCTAAGACCTCAGAAAGCTCAGGCAAGGAGCTGGCCCACGTCATAGGGGGCACTTCCCTAATGTGGATGAAAGCACATGTCTGGACCCAAAAAAGTATCTGAATATGCAAGTAGCCAAATCACCCCGCTCATCTCTGAGTTTGTGTGGTTATCACCTGCCTCAAGCCTTTGAAGTGGATTAGAGAAGTTGGAGTCTCTTTCCTCTCCTCCCCTCCCCCTTCTTGTTCTTCCTGTTCTCTCTCTCCCTCTCCCTCTCTCTCTCTCCCTCTCTCTCTCTCTCCCTCTCCCTCTCCCTTTCCCCCCTCCTCTTTCCCTTCCTACCTCTCTCTCCCTCTCTCTCTCCCTCTCCCTCTCCCTTTCCCCCTTCTCCTCTTTCCCTTCCTCCCTCTTTCTCTCTCAGTCCCTTTCCTCTCTTCTTCAATCTCTCTTCTCTCTTTCAATCTCTCCCTCTCTCCTCCTGTTTCTGTCTGACTATCTCTGCCTCTCTCCACCCCTTACTCCTCTTCCTGAAGCTCCCATGGGCTTACTTATCATGTCTAGGAATTATCCATCTGGCTACTTCTGCCCTCCTGAAATCCAGCCCCAGCTGGTCTCCAGCTGCTTGCTGGACCCTCCACCTGGCTGCCCCCAGATGCATCTCAAGCTTAGTCCATCCACGAAGGAGCTTGTTAGCAGTGGAGAGACCAAGCCGATTCTAGACAGTGCTTCCCCATGCCAGAGCCACCCTTCCCTGGCTCTCATCCCTGTCCCATTAAGGAGCTGTCTCCTTCCTTCTCTTGCCTTCACCCTTCTCTAGAATGCATGGTGGATTCCCCGCCTCCCAGGAGCAAAAGGCCCTCCTCTGGGGCCGTGAATGAAGGGCCCTTCCAAGGTGTGCTGGGTGAAGCATGTATTTACACTATCCAGGGATCCTGTATTGGGGAAACTTTGGCATCAGCATCTTGCCAGCAGGATGGTCACCAAAGTAATGACAGATGCCGTTTACCCATTTCTTTAGTCAGTCACCCTGTAATTAGGGGGACCACTTTCCCTTGCAGATTGGCTCTCTAGGAGGTCTCATGGGTGTCTGGGCTGGAGGACAGTCATAAGCCTGAGTTACTGGTTAGCTTCAGAGGAGAAAGAAGCAGGTTTGGGGTGCAGGGTGGGGGCTGGCCTGGAGGACGAGGAAGGGGAACTAGAGGGGTCTGATAATGAGATAAGGAAGGACAAAATAGTAAAGGGAAGTGGGAGGTTCTCCTCGATGGCTGGCAGGACCTTTTGAAAGAACTTGACCAAGAAAAGTCCTCTTTCAATTGGCCACCAAAGGGCACTTGGTAAAGGTCTCTCTGAAGAGCTTTGAGCAGAGTCAGGGAACCTTGCTGAGGAGATCTTATGGGAGGAGAGCTGGGAATCCCTCCAGCTCTAAAGTCCCACTTCTGGGTTGGGGTTGGCATCTGGCAGCCCTCAGCCTCTCTGGTGAATGGCTGAAGGGGATGGGAGCCCAAGAAAGCAAAAATGCACATTCACACATTTTCTCAGCAAGACTTCTTTTATTTCTGTAACCACATATGCCAATCATCTGTGCAAACCCAGATCATCACTCCAGCCCCCACACCCCCCACCACACTACATCACAGCTGGCTACTGACATCACATGCAGGGGACACAATTGCATGTAGAGGGAATAATAGCTTTTGCATATGAAAATAGGAAACCTCATTTGGTGTCAATCTGTCCAAAGGAAGAGTTCTGCAAGGGTGGGCTGAGGTGGTCCACCTGCGCAGACTCCCTAAGCCCTGCCCCCAGGGAGGCTTCAGGGGCCCTTCCTTCTGAGGGGAACCTCTTCTGTACAGAATGCAGACAAAAGCAGGGCTCCCAGCCCCCGTAGCCCACTCCTCCCAGGTTAGAGTGCAAGCAGAGCCCTTCACTGGGAGTGACCAAAATGCTCCTTGGCCCGACTTTGGCCAGTGCTTGGGCTCTTGGAGCTGACAGGAGGGTGGAGGTTCCTTGAGAGGATTGCTGACTGAGTTTGGAGTTCCAAGAAGCAGATTCAGCCCCATGGATCCAGCCCCCAAATCCATGTGCCTGGGACTCTGGCCTGTCCTGCCCATGTACCTTGTACATATCATTCATAAAATCTCAGAGCTGGAAAGAGCCTTTGAGGGCATCTGGTACAAACCAAAGGCCAGCCAAGGGCCCTGCAGGGGACAAAATGGGGGGCCTGGAGTCAGAAAGACCGGAGGTCAAATCCAGCCTCAGACATTCACTCGCTGTGTGACCTTGGGCAAGTCACTTCACCCTGCTTGCCTCTGTTTCCCCATCTGTAAAGTGAAAACCCTGGAGAAGGACATGGCAAAACCCTCCAGCGTCTTTGCTGAGAAAACTCCAGATGAGGTGATGAGGAGGCAGACACCAAGGACCAAAAACAGGAATCCCCTGGAGCCATCTCTGACACATGGCCCTCCAGCCTTGAAGACCTCCAGGGACAGACAATTCACTACCATTGACTTCTGGCTATGTTAGGAAGCTTTTCTCTTCCCACAAACTGAGCAGGCAAACCTGGCCTCCACAGGACAGCCCTTCAAATGCCTGGGAAGGAAGATCACTCTTTCATCCAATACAAACATGATCACATTCTCCAACCAATCCTTGTAAGGCACAGACTTGTGCCTGTGCCCTAGGGCCTCGTCAAGGTCTCTCCTTGTGCCCACAATGGAACGTCCTCCCCCAGGCTGGCCCTGTCAGCTGCCACATCACACCACTGCCACGTGCCACATTCCCTGCCAACAGCTGCCGGATGTTCTCCCCATTTTCTCCCATTTGGGCCATTGACTTTTTGAGCCAAATGTAGCACTTTTCACTTAGCCAGCTAAACTTGTCATATCACTGTGCAAATTCAAGGATTCCTATGTTCTTACACTCTGCCCTATAGACAGCCCTCAAGAAATGTGCTTAAAGTGAAGACAAGTTGACTTCTACCTTCCTGTTGCTTGCCAGTCTTGGCCAAGCAATCAGCTGGGGGCAGAGAGAAGCAGGGTGTTAGGGTTTGCTGAGGAAAGGGCTCCTCCCCTGGACCCCTTCTCACTGGGGATGGCTGCTAAGTTCAGGGGCAGCCCAAGGGTCCAGTGCTCAGGAACCCTAGCTTGGGGCAGGGAAGCGGTCTGGTAAAGCAGGACCACACAGGCCACCATCCAGACCAGCCAAATACAGCCAGGAGCAGCCAAGACCCTGCCCAGGGGCTCCAGGAAGAGCGGCTAGCAACTGGCCAGGGGCACCAGAGGCTTAGGGCCAAATTCTCTTCCTGTGACACTTGTCAAGTTGGCGTTTCCTTTGCTTAAGGAAAGGGACACCAGCCCCCAGTCCAAGGGGGAAAGCCCTGCCAAGGGTGGCTGGGGGGGAGCAGGCTGCAGAGGTGTCAGGGAGCTGGGGGATGGCCTCTGGCAGCAGAGTCTTGGAGCCACCGGCCCCTCCCCATACTGCCAGAGTTTGCTCTGCTCCCCCTCCTCCCTCCTGCCCTAAGTGGGACCAGGGCAGGGGGGGAGGGGATCCCTACTGACAGGACCCACTTCCTTGTTTCTCCCCAAGGGTCCTGGGACTTTGGAGAAGGGCGTCAGCTTCCTCATTTGGACCTCTGACACTGACCTTCTATTCCTCCCATTCCTCAGCTCTCAGTAACTAGACTCTGGGCTTCCCCACATGTGCCCATCACCCCAGGACTCATCAGCTGCTGCAGATGTAGCACCCACCTTCCTGGGCCTGTCTCTGTGGCAGGGGTCTGACTTCCTGAGGGCCAACAGCTTTAGCAGACATGCCAATCTCCTTGGTCTCTGTCCTTCCAGGACCCCAGCGCCCCCTGCCCTGGCAGCCTGAACGACGGGGTAGAGCAGGTGAAAGTCTGAAGCCATTTGGAAGATGGGACTCAACCCTGGGCCTGGGGCTTTGCTTCTCCCATCCCACCCTCCATCCGATCTCCTGGTACCTTGCCATCTGCTTCTCTCCTCATCCCTCTCCCTCGAACCCTCTCTTCCTCCTTCAGTGGGGGAGGGACAGGGGTGGGCACCAAGGTCCTTCAAATCTTCTTTGCTGAGGAAGCTCAGTGGGGAGCCAAGGATGGGCTGATCTGGTCGTAGGAGGTGGGGGCTGCTGACCCAGGCTGGACAGACAGCAGCAAGGGAAGGTCTTCTGTTCCAGTGGTCTAGAAGCCATACCGCTCCCCAGACTGTTACTCCTAATGCTCCCTTCCCTGCAGCTGCCTCTGCCCACCCTCCAAGCCAAAGAGGACCTTAAGCCCTGAGAGCTATGATAAGTAACACCCCCCCCCAAAGACCACCAAAACAGCAGAGGCATAGAGGGTAGAGTGGGAGGTACCCCCCAGTCTGGCTGCCTGGTGGTGCTTCTCTTCAAAGACAAACAGTAAAGTTCTTTGTACAAAGATCTGGCCTCCCAAGCCTCTTCCCACCCACAATGGACCATAGATGGCATAGGGTCTCCTGGGGCCCAAGCCCCTCCAGGAGGACACGAACAAACTCTGTCTCATTGGCGGGAAGATACTGAGGGCAGGAAGCTGGGGTGGGGGGCACTGGGAGCTCTCTCCATTCATCTCCCAGCTTGGTCAAGCACACAAATGCCAAGAATGACCCCAAATATCCTTGCGTCCTTCCCCCCTCCCCTACCCAGCCGGAGCCAGGCCAGAGGAAAGGTCCCTCTCCTCTGAGATCTCCAGGAGCCAAGATCAGACACCTGGATCCAGCAGCAAACTCCTGGGCAGGTTGCAGACATGGTCTCCACCTTGGACAGTCACCTCCTCTAGCCTCTGGGGGGCTGTCAAGCTTATGGGCTGCTGAGCCAGGGCTGGGACAGAGCCCCCCATGCCCTTCTTCCCAAGTGTCCATAAGCCCTCAACTCAGGCTGCTTGCCAAGATAGGCAGACAGGCTGGGGCAGGCAGGAAAAGCAGGGAGCTTCAGAGTATGATCCTGTCCAGAAGGTCCCGCAGAATCGGGGGGATGATGCTGCTAAGTCCCCCGAGTTTTTCCCATGTGAACAAAGAATGTCACAGCCATGAGCTGGCTGTCCATCTGTCCCTGGCCCTTCGGCAGTCCTAAGCCAGTCTGGAGAGTTGTCCCCACTGCTCCAACACCAGGGGTGGCCTGGGCAGAAGAAGCTCAAACCCCATACAACTGTCTGACTGGGGCTGGTGCTACCAGATGGGGGTCGGGTGAGAGATGCCAGACCCCAGGCCCAGGCAGGAGGAGGAAACTTGGTCTGTTTACTAGGTCACCCTGTAAGCTGTCACTTCCTCTCAGAGAGGCTGGAGTAGGGGCACTTCCTTCAGAGCCAGGCCTGGGGGCAGCTGTTCTATGCCTCCCTTCCCCACCCCAGGGGGTGGAGGGAGAGCTCAGCCTGGCAGAGGCTTAGGGTATCATCTCTGTTGGAAGGATGCTGGGAGCAACATTGGGAGAACCATGGAGACTAGGGGAGGGGGGTCACCTCTAGAGAACCCTGGCCACTGGGCAAAGCTCCAAGAGTGGACAAGGGGCTTTACAGGACCTAAGCAATGAGGACCAGGGGAGAGGGCATGCTGGCTCTGGGGCAGGAGGACCTGAGCGTAGTCCAGCTCTGCCTCTGAGGCATTCCCACAGCTCTTGGGTGAAGAGGGAAGCTCTGGAGAAGGGGGAAGGCCTGGGACCATGCATATCCTGCCTCTGCCCCTTCCTTCCTGTCCAGTCACTTCCCTGGGCTTCTACCAAAAGAAGGCAAGGATGGATGGTCTCTGAGGCCCCTCTAGCTGATGACATCAAATAAACTCTGAAATCAGCCTTCCTGGGCATGTGATGAAATAGATAAATGGACACTGGATGGGGAGGGGGCACCAGCTGCCAATGTGCCCATTGGACAGCTCTGCCTGAGTCACAGGGCCAGGAGAGTGAAGGCATCTGGGGGCAGAGGCAGGCCTCCCAGAGAATGAGTAGCCTCACACCTGAGTTTGAGAGAGGGGGAGGGAGAGACAGAGAGAGGGAGACAGAGACAGAGACCTGGGGTGGGGGGGAGAGAGAGGAAGGAAGGAAGGGCTGGAGGGAAAGAGAGGGAGAGACAGAGAGAGGTGGGCAGGGAGAGGGACGCAGACAGGCTAGGAATGAGACACGAGTGTGGGAGGGGCAGAGCTCTGAGAAGGGCAGGGGCCGCAGACAAAGGGGAACAAAGCCCTGAACAAGACGACGGGAGGGGAATCCGCAGAATCCGATGCCACTCTTGCACATTCACCAGCCGGCGGAGCAGCCCATGACAGAGCAGGTCCCTGAGGCTTCAGGCAGAGAGACAACGTGGGGAGGGAGGGGGGGTCCCATCTGTCATTTCTTGTTCTTGTTCTTTTCTTCTAAAACAAACAAAAAAGTGTTTGGGGGAGATCCCCAAATCAGAGTTAAAATCCTCATGGGACCTAGGGACAGCTGACATTTACACGGAGCCCTAAGGCTTACAGATCCCTTTACACACTATCTCAGGTAAGCATTACCTGTGAGGTGGGCGCTCTTATCTTCACTTTACAAATGGGGAAACTGAGGATCACACAGCTTCTCACAGCTAATGCATCCAGGTAGAATCTGAACTTTGGTCTTTCTGATGCCAAGCCAGCACTTATGTTCTCTCTCTCTCTCTCTCTCTCTCTCTCTCTCTCTCTCTCTTTCTCTCTCTCTCTTACACACACACACATCCCAACCTCACATTGGAACAGACCTCAGTCACCACCTAAAAATGTCGCTCCCTCTCCTTTAAGATTTCAGGTTTCCTCTCTAAACCTCTGCAAGTTATTTCACATGTTTACAAGCCTGCTGCTTAGAAGGGTTCCCTCCTAAGCCTTGCCCAGAGCTCCTGCCCCCTGAGGTTAGGGGCAGGACACCTCCAGGTCCCACCAAAGAGTAATGACCAATCCTTTGTCTAGTTCCATAGCTCTCTGACCAAGACTCACTCTTCACAACATCCTGGACCCTAAGTTGTCATTCAGTCTCTGACTGAAGATATCCAGAGATGGAAGAACTCCCTCCTTCCCAAGGCAACCCGTCCCATGTGGGAAGCACCTAAGGAGTTAGGAAAATTACCCTCACATTTGGTCTAAATCTTACTTTCTGCAACTTTCCAAATCTGAGTTGGTCCAAGAGCTCCCTGTGCAGCCACATTTCTCTTGGTTCTTCCCCCAGGACTGAGAACAAGCCTGACTCCTTCTCAGTGTCTCAACTGATGACAGTTCTCATATCCCCCTCCCCAAGTCTTCTCTCCTCCCAGCTGAACAGCCCCAGGCCCTGCTGGGTAAGATATCAAGGTCCTGGTTTTCCAGATTGTACCCATTTGACCACATGCTTCCCAGAGGGCCCTGCCCAGAACTGAACACAGCAGCCAGGGTGGTCCAAAGCCCCCAGCTCCTCATCCCTCATGTTGTCTCAGTCTGTCGTCCTCCTCCTTTGCCTAGGCACAGTATCCTCCCCTTCCCGCTCCTCTAGGATGCAGGCCCTTTTTTCCAGTCCGTTTGGTGCTTTGGGATTCTGCTGCCATTCACGCCCCTGTAGCCTGGTCATTTGACGAACTCTGAGTTCCCTGTTTGCCTGGTCCTCCCCAGTGTCCATCATGTTTCAAAGATGGGTGGCATCCCTGGGCCCCTTTCTGGGCACTGCAGACTCTCCACACCTGCTGTCCTGTTTCCTAGGTGGGGCTGGAGGCATCCATGATGCCATGTGGGCAGTGCACCTGCTTCCTCTCCTCTCATTCCTGCTCGACTTCCAGATAACAGGGGCCATGAGTTTGTCCTGACCTTCCTGTCCTCTCCTTAAGAACTATCACTAACTCCTGATGGTTATGGCTCCCCCTCTAACTACCCCAACCTGACAGAATGTGTCCCTTCTAACCACCCCAACCTAACAAAATATGCTCCCCTCTAACCACCCCAACCTAACAGAATATGCCCCCCTCTGACCACCCCAACCTGATGGAATATGGCCCCCATCTCACCACCCCAACCTAAGAGAATGTGCCCCCTCTAACCACCCCAACCTGACAGAATATGGCCCCCCCTCTAACCACTCCAACCTCACAGAATGGGCCCCCTTCCTCCCTTCTGTCCCAGTCAGGCTGGATGCCCTCTCTCCAGAGTCCAGGGGCCACCCCTGAGGAGCAGGCAGAAGGGGTCCTAGAGGACTCAAGGGATAGCAGTTGCTTCTCTGTTTTCTCTCCTCCTATAAATCATCAGAGTTGGGCCCAGTTGCCAGCCTCCGGGGAAATTTCCCTACAAGGCCTCCTGGCCAGCTTGGGAACAGACTGGTATCTTGTCTCTCACCCTGCCTGACTCCTGGCCTTAGAGGCTTCTCATTAATCTGGGATTCATTCCCAAGAGAGGCCCGGGTCTGAGGCAGGCAGCTGTGGCCCCAGAAGTGGCCAGAAGCTAGAACTGGCTGAACCAGTTCACTTCAGGAGGAGACCCTCCCTGAGACAGACCTCTTGCCTCTGCCCCTGCCCTTCCCCTGAGCTAGCCCGGTGGGCCAAATCTGTCCTCCCAGCACTGCCCCCAGTCTGTCCCGGACTCTAACCAGTAAGGCAGCTCAGCTCCCTTGCCCAAGGACCCAAGGCATGTCCCTGATCCCAGAGGCTACTGTCACCAAGTTCCCTCCCACTCCCAGACCCCATAGTGGCCTGGGGCCAAACACACGTACATGCACACATGCGCGCACACACATGTGTATGCACAGGGAAGGTGGGCCTCTGCACAGCCCTCAGACCCAGGGGCTAGGGGGAGCCCTGCTTAGCCTCAGCCCTCAGCCCCAGAAGCTCTTCCCCAGCCTTTGCCTGAGGTGAATGAGACCCGGCCCTGCCCAGGGGCCCCCATGCTGGCATGGGCCCTGGCTCTTCTCTCCAAGCCTTGGATGAATCACTGGGGAGGGTGCAGAGTAGCCCCAGATATAACTGCTCCAAGGAGGTCAGTGCAGAAAGTCAGACAAGGAGTTTTTTGTTGTCTTTAAGTCAATGTTTTTTGGCTTGGCCAGGGAACATGCCAGCAGGGGCCGTGGGAGGGGGACTTATTTTCATCGTCTGGAATGATGCCCCAGCTCTATGTATAGCGGGTCCCAAGGGCCCTCTCTGACCTCAAGGACATTCCTGCCCTGGATCCTGCCTGCACATTCCCTGGGTCTGAGACATGGGGGGTGGAGAGGACCACAGGCCTCAAGATCAGCCACTGTTGCTCCCAGAGGAGGCGCCCCACTTCCTGGGGCTGGCCCTAAGATCTTTGGGTATGGAGGCCGAACCTGGGGTACAAAACGGAAAAGCTATAGCAGAGGCCAACCGGGTTTGGTCGGGCGTCCGGGGGAGGTCCTGGGGAGGCTGACCGCTCCATGCCTGGGAGGCTGTCCTGAGGATTCCTGGTGAGAAATTGGGGAAGGGGCACTCAGAGAGGAGTCAGATGAGGGGTCCCCAGAGCACAAGCACAGGCATGGGGCAGGAGAAGGTGCAGCAGGGCAGCTGAGAGCAATGAGGCCAGGTCCCCAGATCAGCCCCAGCAGGGGGGTGCAGCTTTACTGCTGAGCCCCCCCAGACACATTCAGTCCAGGTCCAGGAGTGGAGGAGGCTCTGCTGGGCCCATGACAGGTGCAGACAGGCCACCAGGGCATCTAGTCCCCTCTCCCCAAGGGATGCCCATCTTCCTCAACCTTAGATGTCTCACCTGCTGTGAGGTGGGGCCACAAGCCACCCCACCTGGGAGCCTGACTTCTGAAACCTGTGGCCAAACCCACTGCCCAGACCTGCAGCCCCTCCTATGCTTCCCCCAAGCCCCCAAGGCCAGCCCTGGAGGACTGAGAGCTGTCACCAGTTCTTTGAAGTACATCCTGCCCCTGTACCTGCTGTCTGGGGCCAGGGATGGGCCTCCTTCCTGCTGAATGGAGGATGGCGATGCCTTAGTCCTTCCTTCATTTCCACCTCCACAGCGAGAGAGTTTCCCAGTCCCCTGCCACCCCACAGCACTCAGCACCTTGGGCTAGTTTGGCCTCAGGGACAGAGAGCCAGGGGACAGATCCCATGAAGCTGCCTATCAGATCCTTGCCTGGGTGGCCAGACATAGCCCCAGGAGTCAGGGGTCCTGAGGCTAACAGCTGCTTCTCCTTATCCCCGTGTGAAGCCAGGCAACCCTTTCCAACCTCTGGGCCTCAGCTTCCTTATCTGTAAAATGAGGAATGTGCTCCATGGTGTCTAAGTGCCCTTTTAGCTCTGCTTCTCTGCTCCCTCATGGGACACGGTCCCCTCTTTGGGGGTCTGCAGGCCAGTGGAGAGAGGGGGAACCTAGGGATCCTCATGTCAACCTGGTCCCCACTAGGGCTGGAGAGCTCATTGGACAATCCCATCCCATAAGGTGGGAATAGCCAGCCTGAGAGGTCATTCGCCCATTTCTCCTGAGGTTATTGGAAGTCAATGGGGGTGTTTAGCCCAGAGCAGGCTGAGGCAGCTGTGACCTGTGCTGACCTAGCACTTAAGAAGTGAGGAAAGACAGTTCCTAGGCTTGTTCTGTTTGTTTGATCCCTGAGGATGCCCCCCTCCCAGAGGAGGACCGAGGTCTGAGGAGAGAAAAACTCCCCCCAAAGAGACACCCAGGAGAGGGGAGGTGATGAGCTGCCTGTCCCAAGGGCTCTCCCAGAAGCTGCAGAGCATTCCTTGGGCATGAGTGTGAGGGTCAGGGTTGGACCAGACCATCACAGAGGCCCCTCCTAGCTGTGGTCCCATGACCAGGGGCAGGGGTCTTGCCCTTCAAACCTTTCTCAGAAGACTGAGCATAGGTTGGTGCCTGGGGTCTTTGCCAAAAAAGGGTCCTGCAGGGTGGGGTCATCCCTCAGAACTTTGCTTTTCCTGCCTGAGGCTGAGGCTGGAGATGGGCAGGATTGGCCCTAGCTGGGGGGGGGGCACCGTGCCCGGCTAGGGTCTTTCTTTACATTCCACCATCTTTACCCTTCTCCTCTGAGCAGCCAAGTTCTAGTCATGTGGGGTGTCTGGTTAAAATTTCAGGCCTATGTCATTCAGGCTTTCCTAAATGTGGCAACTAGGGCTTTGGGGGCCATCCAGTCCAGCTCTCAAAAGCCCAACATGGGTCACAGGCCCCACCCTCCCTCACCTCCTTCCAGGGCTCCCTCCACTCAAAAGGCCATTCCGGTGGCACGTGGTGGGCACCAATGTCTGGAGATTTGAGAGTATCCCCAAGGCATCCCTGGATCCCCAGGCTCCCCAAAGAGACCCACATGTGAGAGCAATTGTCCTGGCAGCTGCAATGGCCAGAGCTCGAGGCAGGCAGGGGGTGGACTCAGCAGGATCACAGCAAGCTAGGGACCAGGCAGCAGGTGGGCCACCCATCAGTGACTGGGGCTGCCTCAGCAGCCCCCACAGCACTCACCATCCAGGTGGTTTCGGGAGAGGTATTTAAGGCCTTCATCCAGCAGAATGACAGGTAGGGAGATCTTCAGCACGATCCCCCACTGCTGCCCACTCAGTGGGGTCACCTGAAAGATGAGCTGGGGAGCAGAAATCGGGTGGTCACTGCAGGGAGGAGGCCAATGGCCCTCTGGACACACACACTGATGGGCAGTCAGGATCAGACTCAGCCCGGTATTCAAGGCCCCCCAGCCTGGTCTCAGCATCCCCTACTCCAACCTGACCAACTCTAGCTGTCACCAGAACCTATCTCACTCTTCCCTTCGCTGGGCCTTTCTTCACATTGCTACCTCCCACCAGAGGACCCTCCTCATGCTCTGCTCTGCTCCAGATCCTAGCTCCATCCAGGGCCATGAGGAGGAGGGTCCACCTGGGGTGGAGGTGGGGTGGGGAGGGGACTCAGGAGAGGCTTGGTGAAATGAATTTATAATTGGCCACCGCTCTGTGCATCAGCTGGGCCACTCATCCCATCATGGCCTCCCCAACCTGTCAGCATGCTTTAGGACTCACCTGGGATCAATCTTTGGAAATATTAGAGAACTGTCAGCCTAAGAAAGGGGGAATGTTTACATGTTTAGCAGGGACACAATGCTGCCTTCAGCTATGTGAAGCAGAGGTATCAGTCTGGTTCGGCCTGACTCCAAAAGCCAAGAGGGACATTGAGGCTAGGTGACCCAATGCAGAAGGGGCTGCCTCAGGAGGCACTGGAGATCTGCAGGCCCCATGTGCCTGACACATGGTTGGTTAGGGGATGACCCCAGGGGGCATTCTAGCCCAGATCAGAATGGCCCCCGATGATGGTACCTCCCTGCCAGCTCCGAAATTCTATGACTCCTGCCTCCTTGGAAAAGAGAGCTGGTGAGAAAAATCTACTAGAAGGGTGAATTGCCATGGATCCCCAAAGCAGGTCAAATGAATTTTGGGACCATCCATCTGGCCAAAGTGCTGCCAGCTTCAGAACCAAGACCTGGCCTCAAGTCCCTTCTCTGACACCCCCTGGCTGCATGATCCCAGGCAGGTTATTTTACTTTCCAGCCCTGGAGGGAGCACCTGAAATGGCAGACAGTTTCCTCACCCAAAAGTTCCCCATCCCCATGACTGGTCATGGCACCAGTCTCTTTCCCTGTCCCCTCTGAGAAGCAGTGGGGAAGGAGCCATTGATTGTGGGGCCCAGCTGCTAATTGTCTGAAGCCACAACTCTGAAAGGGCTTGCTCCCTACAGGGTAGGACTGACCCAAAAGGGTCAGCACTGGCTGGTTAGAGGGGCTGGCAGCCCTGAATGCCAGCTCCAGATGCCTCAGGCTAAGATGCCCAGGCAATCACTGCCCAATGGAGAAAGGGCTGAACAACTGAGTCCACCACCTCCACCTCTTCCCTGAGCTCCCATCCATCTCACTGTCTCCACTGCAAACTGGATTCTGTTCATATCTCAAACTCACCGTGCCTGCACTGACCTGGAGACCTCTCTCCCCAAACCCTCCTCTCCTAATTCCCTTCTTCCCATCAAAGGTAGCACCAGCCCTCCAGCTTCCCAGGCTGGACACCTGGCTGTCCCCCTCCATTCCTTACTCTCACCAACTGCTCTGGGCCAAGCAGCTGCCGAATTTTGGTGTTTTCATGTCTACACCTTCCCATGCAGCCCTGCCTTCCACTCACAGAGGTCCTCATCACTTCTCCCCTAGCATGGTGCCCAAGTGACCAGATCTCACCATGTCAGTTCCCTAGCCAGCCAACACCACTGGTTCCCTACTCAGAATCAAATAGAAATGGCTCTGATTAGCCTTGAAAGCCCTGCCCCGGAGCTGGCAGACATCACCCCCTCCTACAGTCTGTGGTCCAGCCAAAGTAGCCTTTTCTCCGTTCCTCAAACCTTCAATCTCCCATCACTGTGCCTTTGCCCTGACCCTTCCCCGTGCCTGGAAGGCAGTCCCTCCTAACCTTCCGAACCTCAGTTCACCTGCCACCTTCCAGGCCACCTGGAATCATCAAGCTTCATTAAAAGCCTACCTTCACCTCATCCCTCCAGTGGAGAGTGTGCTCCCCACAACCACCTTGTACTTCTTGTGGCCACTCTCTTTGTTCTGCACAGCTTCTGTGTATACATGTTGTCCTCCCCTTTAGCCAGTCAGTTCTGCATTCATTAAGTGCTTACTGTGTGCCAGACAGAGGGGCAACTAGATGGGTCAGTGAACAGAGCCCTGGGCCTGGAGGCAGGACGCCCTGAGGCAAAATCCGGCGTTGGTGTCTTACGAGCTGCGCATCCCCTGCCCCCTGGGCGAGTCACTTCACTCTCCCTTCATCCACTGAAGAAGGGAACACAAAGCGCTCCAGGATCTTTGCCCAGAAAAGCCCACAGCCAGGCCTGGCATGTCATGGTCCCTGGGGTCACAGAGTCAGAAACAACCAAACAACCACAAAGTGCCAGGCGCTGAGCTGAGGTTGGAGGTTAGAATAAGAACCAGGACTTTGTTGGTTGTTTTGGGTCCCCAGGGCTCAGGACTGGCCAGTCCTAGAACTAACCTCTAGCCTCCAGGGATAACCCTGAGCCTGTGCCGCCCAGTCCCAAAGTCATGGCTGGATTCAGCCTGAGGAACAGCAGCAGGACGCTTCCCTGGCCCCCAGGGGATGGGCTGTGGACTAATTCCTGCCAGAGGTTTGGGTTTCTGAAGGTTTGAGGAGGGACCTCCTAACCTGGGTCCACAGTCAGATTTCAGGGTGGAGAACCTGGAGCCCTTTCAGCACCCTGGCCACTGGCATTAAGAGACCTGAGCATCATAGGCTTGACTCTGGACCATGACAAGAGACAGCGAGAAGGGGCCTGCTGCACCGCTTCCCCCCTCCCTATTGGTCTCCCTCCTTCCTGGGGGCTTAGCGGAAGAAGATGATTAAGCAAGAATGGGGCCATGGGCAGTGGTGATTGTTCTAGCGACACTCAGGCCAAGGAGAGCCTCCAGAGCCAGAGAAGGCCATGGTTACAAGGTTCCCACCCATATTTTTGGCTGGGGGGCCTCAGCCCACCCTGAGTCTGTGATGGTGAGGACTTCTGGCACTAGCACCACCAGTGCTGATGAATACAGTGCCTGAGGCTGCCCCACCCAACCGGGGAATGGCATAAGAGCCTGGAAAATAACAGACTACATTTGTGGTTGCCAAGTAGTCCGTCTTAGTCCGGCATTCAAGGCCTTCTGGAGCCTAACCTTGTCTGACTTCTCTGACCTCCTGGACTCCTTCCTGACACACACTGTCCTCTAGCCAGGCTGGTCTCTAAACCCCCCTGCCCACTCACCCCTCTTCTGCCCCTTGAGCCTCACTATTGCCTTGCCTTGGAATGGCCTTTCTCCCCTTTGCCTGCCCAGGTCCTCACCAGCCTTCAAGCCCTGCTTCACCTGGGAAGCCTTCTCTCAGTTCCCACCCCTCTCACACTGGGTCTGTTACTTGTCTATGAAATGTAGGCTTTGGACTCAGGGTCTCTGAAATCCTCAGGCCTTTGATCCGTCTGGGGCCCCCTTCTCCCCTCCCTGTGCTGGACAACAACCTGGCCCTTCCTGCTGGCCCTACCCACCCAAGGCAAAGGCAATGTCTTCTCTTTCCCCCATCTCTGCCATAGCAGGGAGCCAGCTTGCCCTACCTTGGGGCCGGCTGAGGGTATGGTGCCCAGTAGGGGGCCCATAGTGGAGCAGACACTGGCCAACGATGCCCGCTGGCTCCCTTGAGGAGTTCCCTCCCGGCTTAGTCCTACAGCCCCTTGGGAGGAGCTGCTGGTGGGAGACATCACTTACAGGCATTGGCTTTACATAAAGGACCAGGAAGTGAAGGGCCATGGACATCATGATGGCACCCAGCAGCCACAGGTTCAGCCAGGGGGGCATCCGCAGCAGAGACTGGTTTTCAGAAACACTGAGAAGAGAAAACAAACCAGAGACCTGACTGGGGGTACAATGAGGTCAGCCCAGGACGTGCCAAGGAGCACAGGGGTTGGAGAGCCTCTTAAGCTAGCTTCAGATCCCCAGGCACTGTTTCTTGGCAGCCCCCCACCCCCCCACACACACATCCACTGGGGTCTCCTGCTGAGCGTGTGCTCCAGGAAAACCCCAGGGCTTTGGAGGAGAGCTGCTGTGCGGCCACATGGCCCTCAGCTGGTGCTGAGACCTTTTGAACTCAGCCGTCATAGCTGCCCCCCTCCCATTAAACCTCATTTAGTACCATTTCACACATACTTTTATATATGAGAAAGTTACAGCTCAGTGCCATCAAGTCCTATCTCTGCCCCCTGCCCTCCCTCCTCCCCAGGGCCTCAGGCCGCCATACTGTCTTGTCCCAAGTCTAGACCTGTCTCTCACCTGTTGAGGGCATTGCACATCTAGATGGTTACCAGCACAGAAAGGGCCATCATGGTTGGGTAATGAGACTCAAAGACCTCACAGTCATATGGGCAGCTAACGCCTGAGGGGCCTCAAAGCCAGGTCCCAACTAACTCCTCTTCAGCACCCAGAGAGCCCAGACCTGGGATCCTCCAAAGGGGAAGAGAGAGAAGCCTCATTTTCCACATTAGGACAGGAGGCCCAGGATGGGTTAAGAGGTGGCCTAAGGTCTCCCAAGGAGTAAGGGATCAGAGGGAAGACGCACCCAGAGCCTCTGACCCACTGAGCTGGGGGCAGAGGTAGGGAAAGGATCAGATGAGTCTGGATAAAGTAAGGACATATGTAGAAGCTGGGTGGGGGGAAGCCACAGGTGAGGGCCCCACAGTGTCAGGCTGGCCAAAGTGCCCAGTCTTAGCCCTTGCTGGCTAGCAGTGGGACCTCCATGTGGGCCTCCAGCCTCAGCTTCTTCTCCTGGACCGTCTCTAGAGTCTGTCCCATGACACTTGGGCCTGTGCTGTTCACCTTCCCAAGGGGGACATCCTGGTCCCCGCACACCACAGATCCATTTGATGTCTGCCCTTTAGAAGTTGGTGGCTGGGCACCTACTCATCTAACAGGTGAGGTCCTGGGAAGGGTGGTGATTTGGCAAGGCCAAGCCAGTTCCCTCTCCCTCCCTGGCCCACACAAAGAGGGGGTGTGGAGAAGGGACATTCAGGGCTTGAAAGTCAGTCCTTCCAGGCACCGAGGAAGCCCCTGAGCACGTCCAAATCGCCCCCTCCCCTCCAGTTCATGGAACTCTTACACACCCTGAAAAGGCCAGCTGGGGATAATCACCCCCTTTTACAGCTGGAGAAACTGAGGCCCAAGATCACACAAGGAATCAGGCTGAGTCAGATCTAAAACCCAACTGTCTCAGGCTGCTACTGGAGAGGAGAGAGAATTACTGGGGGCTTTGGTCTGTGGTCCCCCATCTGCCTCTCAGACCTCCTGTTGCCTCCTCCTTCCCCAGCCTCGCAGGCCCCCTGCCCTCCCTCCTCCCATGCCTCTCAGGCCCCCTGCCCTCCCTCCTCCCATGCCTCTCAGGCCCCCTGCCCTCCCTCCTCCCCTGCCTCTCAGGCCCCCTGCCCTCTCTCCTCCCCAGGGCCTCAGGCTGCCTGCCCTCTCTCCTCCCCAGCCTCTCAGGTCCCCTGCCCTCTCTCCTCCCCAGGGCCTCAGGTCCCCTGCCCTCTCTCCTCCCCAGGGCCTCAGGCCGCCATACTGTCTTGTCCCAAGTCTAGACCCGTCTCCCACCTGTTGAGGGCATTGCACATCTCGATGGTCACCAGCACAGAAAGGGCCATCGTGGTTGGGTAACGAGACTCAAAGACCTCACAGTCAACACCATCAAAGAGCGGGTTGCCATCTGTGCATCTCATGAAGTTCCTCTGGGTTTGGGGGGAAAGAAAGGGAGGAAGGGAGTGGCCTTGGTCAGAGAGGAGAAGGTCCCTGGAGGGCCATGGCCAAGCGAGAAGAGAGGTGGCCTCCAGATGAGTCCCTCTGCCAGTCAAAGGGAATTGCCTGAGGGAGGGCTCCATCCAGGGGAGGGAGGGGGGTCTTCCTGTGCCATCACCCCAGCATTTCTGCCCCTCATCTCCTCTCTGGGGCTATCCCTCCTGGGGCAGAGCCTTGCCTGCTCAGCCATGCTCCAGGCAAGGAGATGGGACTGCCTGCTTCCTGAAGGCTAGTCAGAAGGCCCTGGGCTTCTGAGGCTAGCCCCTGCTTCTCTCTACTGTGGGCAGTCAGCTCTAACCTGAGCCTTTCCTGCTGCTCTTCCCTGGGTACTGGACCAAGCTACCCCTTCTGCCCCTTGCTCACTTACCAGTTGGTGGAAAGTGACTTGAGGTCCTTCTACATCATACAGAAACCACCACGTGGCTGCCCCCACAGTGGCCAGGCCCACATACACTGTCAGAGGGGAAGGCAGAGAAGGAGGCTTAGGGAGGCGATGACTCCAGGGCCATTTGTCCAGAGGCTTCCCAGGATCAGGGGCTCAGTGAAAGGAGAGACTAGGTTGGGGTAGAGGACGCCTCTCCCACCCCAGGCCTGCAGAGAAGGGCAGCAGCAGCAACATTTCCCAGTCTGGGGGAGGCCCTGGGATTTGGGGACAGGAGCCTGAAGCTGATTCAATATACCGTCCCAGTGGTCTCCTCTTGGGGCCAGTGTCCGGCAGAGGATGGATGCATGGGAAATGCTTGGCGAAGCCTGGCTGCTGAGCCTCCCTCTCTTGCACACTTCAGTGCTCCAGCCCTCCAGCCCCCTTGCTCCTTCCCTCAGTTAGCTCATGCCTACACCTTCCTCACTGGGACTTTCTAGAAAAGTGGCTGCTGGATTAGCACAGATGCCCAGGGCTGGCAGCACCTGGGGTAAAGCTAGAGGCAGGGAGGTCAGACAGGAGCCAGTCACACTGGGCAGCCTTTTCTCTGAGGAATGAAGCCTTCCCCTGTGGTCACCTCCCCAAGGGGACAGGCCTGTAAGAACCTGAAGCTGTCTCCAAAGGGTATCTTCAGTGGGGGCTACCCAATCCCAGCGGATGTTTCAAATAGGTAATACCTGATCCCAGCAGATGTCCCCACTGGGGGTTCTCAAACCCCTGGGGGGAGCTGTTTCCAATGGGGGGCTCCATGGCCCCAGGGGTGTTCCCAGTGGGGGCTCCCTGGGCCCAGATCCAGCGAGGGCTCCCTGGCTCCAGGAGAGTCCCCAGAAGGGTCTCCCTGGCCCCATGGGTGTCCCCAGCAAGGACTCCTTGGCCCAGAGGTGTCTACAGTGGAGACGCCCCCCAGGATCATTCTTCTTGGCTCATATAATAGCCATCACCTCTCCACAGAGATGCCTCTTTGCTCCCTCCCAGCTCTCCTTCACGTCAGTGCCAGACCATGCCTGCCCATGCCATTACTAGGTGCAGGACCCCAGACAGCTCACAAGACCCTCGGCTAGCCAGAAGAGTAGAGAAGTCTCCTCATCCATCAAATGAGGACGTTGGACAGGACAGTCTTAAGGCCCCTTTCACATCTTAAAGCTCATGTGGTTTTTGCATCCCCACAGTCAGTCTCCCCCCCTGCTTAGAGCCTCCTGGGGCTCCCCCCACCCAATACAGTGCCCACTTCATATCCTGACCTGCTAGGACTTCCCTCCCCCCATTGCCCAGAGACCTTGCTTGGCCCTGCCACCTCCTGTCCCTCCCTGCCTGGAGCACCCTCTGCCTTCTCCTCGGCTCCTGTGCAGTAGTATCTTCAGGCTCCTTTCCCTCCCCTAGTAGACCACAAGTTTCACGAGGGCAGACCTAGGCCCCTGCCCCCCATTCACCTCCAATGGCCAGGTAGCGGAAGAACAGCCAGCCACTGATGAGAGGCTCCTGGGGATTCCGAGGTAACTTCTCCATGATGTCCAGGTCAGGGGGGTTGAAGCCAAGGGCCGTGGCTGGCAGTCCATCGGTCACCAGGTTCACCCAGAGCAGTTGAACTGGGATTAGTGCCTCCGGAAGGCCCAGGATGGCTGTCAGGAAGATGCTGGAGACCAAGCCGTGACTCACACAGGGGCCTGGCTTCTCCCTCCCAAAGTGCATTCCCACTTATTGATCTGTCTGCTGGCCATGGGACCCCCTGCAGAACACAAGGCCTAGGGACTGCCCGGTGCTGGACAGGTAGGTTCTCAAAGACCGGCCTGACTCAGTTCCCAGAGGCCTGGTCCAGTCATGGGCTCAGAGGCTGAGCCCTTCCTCAGAAGGGAACCTGAGGTCATCTGGTGCAACCCATTTTACAGGAAACTGAGGACCAGGGAGAGTGAGTGGTTTTATGAGCAGGGCACTAACAGAACTGGGGAAGCCCCTGACTCATCGATTGAAGCAGAGAAGCTGGAGTCTTCTTCGATGGGCCCTCTGAGGAACTTTCTGCTTGTTAACAACCTAGGGGGCACCTTTTCCCTGGGGGGTTTCCCCAGGGGTAGCTTTTTATTAAAGGAATGGCTTCTCTGACACCCCCCCCCCAAGCTGAGTGATCTATCCCACCAGACTGGTAGGGAGAAACAGAGAGGGAGTTTGAACCCAGGTCCATGCAATAACATGTTGTTTATAACAAGCACACTAGAAATTCAAAGATTCAGATAAAATTAAAATGAGAGGCTGGAGTTAAATCTATTATGCTTTGGTTGAACTCAGAAAAGCAAGGATCACAATCATGACTTCAAATAAAAATAACGTGTGCAAGTGTGTGTGTGTGTGTGTGTGTGTGTGTGTGTGTGGATTAGATAAAAGCAGATAAGCACGGAAGTTACATCTCTCTCACAGTCATCATAGAGAATGAATCTACATCGACACACAATGTACATGCATCTAAGAATGTGGGGGCCTTAACGGACCCTTTCTAGACCTAGACAGACACATTGAGCCAGAAGACAAACAAGAAAAACGTTAAGGACCTAAGTCAAATTTCAGAAAACTTAAGCATGATGTACTTCTAGATATCATTGAATGAAAACAGAAAGAAATTACATACATCTAAACTACACATGGCACCTTTACAAAAACTGACCATAGATGGAGGTGCGAAAACTACTCAGAACACGGAAGAGGAGAAGGGCTAAACACATCATTTACTACTGATCATAATGCAATAAAAACCATACTTAATAAAGGAAGAATTAAAAAGTAACTGGAGATCAAATAACTAATGGTTCAAAGAACAAGTTATGGACAAATTTCACAGAAAGAAAATTTCACCAAAGAAAATTATTATAATGGAACAACATACCAAAACCCATAGAATGTGGATAAAAGTTACGGGAAGAAACTTATAGCTCTGAATGCTTTCACCAACAAAAGAAAGAACAAATCAGTGAATTGGGTTTGCAATTTCCTTTTTTTTTAATCCCAAAGATTTTTGTTGAATTTTATTTAATAGAATCTATGTTCCCTGAAGTCAGTCATTCAATCTTGCAAGGCAATTGGAAGGCATAGCTTCTCAATGTTTTCACAAATGGGTTCAAATACTGCTGAAACTGCATTTCTTTTTTTTTCTTTTTGGGTATACAATTTCAATGTTTGAACAACAAAGTTAAAATCCTCAAATAGAATGCAAAGTAGAAATTATGAAAATTAGAATTTAAACTAAAAGCAAAAAGATCAAATTGATAAAAGTAGGAGCTGAAAAACTAATCAACTAGAGCTAACTAATTGGATTTAAAAGAGAGAAAATCCAAATAGTTTGTATCAAAAACAAAAAAGGATCATCTACAACAAGAGAAAACACAAGGAGTTCTTAGAAACTATTTTGCCCAATTATAGGCTAGCTGATAACTTAGGGAAAACAGCTGTCTGCTTACAAAAATACAGACGATGGAGATAAGAAACGTGATTTAAATAACCCAGTATCAGGGGGAAAAAAGTCTTTGAACAAGCCACAAATGAATTCCTACAGAAAAAGATATCTTGAGGATCAGACGGATTTGCGAGTGAATTCTACCAAACAGTCGAAGAGAAGTAGCATCGATATTATACAAGCCATTGGCAATTTCTTTCTATCATACAAATGTGACCTTCATACTGTTGGAATCACTACCTCTCACAATGCCCAAACCAGGGAAAGACAAAGCAGACAAAGACCAGTATCCCCAGCGCGAAGAGGAAGGGGAAGAGTGTGTTTATATGGCTTTTGTCACCAGCTGATGGGTCTGGTCTGAGTCCTGCCCAGGAGGACTCGTCACCAGAAAATGCCTCATCATGAAGATGGGTTCGGCTTTGCTGCCCACGACTCATCAGCGCCCTCTGCTGTTCCGGCCTCTTTCATCGGAGGGCTGGAGGGTTGAGCAGAAACACCTCCCTTTGCGAAGGACTCGAGAAGCGAGGCAGCTGGTTTGCTTGGTTTCTCCTCCCACACGGGTGAGCCCCGCGCTGGGCTCCCCTGGCACTCCGCCCCTTTCAGCTCCCTTCTGTCTGTCATCCTCCTTCCATTAGACTGCAAGCTCCTGGAGAATGGGCAGTCTTTCCTCTTCTTATCTGCATCCCCAGCACTTAGTACCACGAGCAGGACATAGTACGGCTTCATATGTGTTTACCGAATTACATATCGTGCCTACTATGCGCAGGTACTGTGCCAAGTGTTTCACAGACGTTTCACTCTAGCCTCACAACAACCCCATACCTGGGAAGTAGGTGCTATTATAATTCCCATCTCACAGTTGGGGAAACCGAGGCAAGCAGGGTGAAGGACTTGCCCTGGGTCACACAGCTAGTAACTGTTGGAGGTCATATATGAGCTCCGGCCTTCCTGACTCCAGGCCCACCATTGCTCTGTGCACTGCACCTGGTAGATGCCTCTAATGCCCATCAGTATTAGCAACGTGTCAGAAAGAGCATATGCAATGACCAGGCTGAGCTCGCGCCAGGGATGCAGGTTGACTCAACACAAGGAAGACCTTAACCAGTGATTTGTAGAGAGTCACGTTCCTAATAAGGGCAGAACTGGGACTGGAAGCCAAGATCCCTCAGGCCACCCAGGTTTGCTCAGATTTGGCCCAGATATGCGTGTGCTTGAGTGTGTGGTATGTAGGCACACATGTGTGCAGAGGCCCCTTAGGACGACAGCCACCTGGAACTGTGGGCTTGCCTGGGAGGACTGAGCCGGAATCCCACCTCTGACACCAGCAACTGTATGACCCAGGGCAAGTCACCCAACCTCACTTGAGCAGGAGTTTCCCCATAAGAATGCTGGGAGAAAAGCGCTTTGTAGCCCATAAAGCGTGAGGGAGATGAGCCTGGATAGGTAGTGAGCTCCCCGTCATAGAAAGCATGTAAGAAAGAAGCCGACTATATGTTTTGTGGAAGAATTGGAAACAAAGTCAATGCTCATCAACTGGGGGATGGTAAAACATGAATGTGATGGAAAAGAAGAATGAAATTACTAGAGAAGCACGGAAAGATCTCCATGAACAGAAGCAGAGTAAAGTCAGGAGAGCCAAGAAAACCCTCTACACTACAACAGCTAGCTCTGTACGTCTCTGACTCTGGTTCACCCTTCCCCTCCCTCCCCCTCTCCCTTCCTGTCTCTCTCTGTGTCTGTCTCTTTCTGTCTCTCAGGGTCTGTCTGTCTGTTTCCTTTTCCGTCTCCCTTCCTTTTTTTCTCCCCTTCTCTCTCTGCCCACCCCCGGCTCTATCTCTCTCAGTCTCTCTCTCTTCTCTCTCTCTGTCTCCTCTCTCTCTCTCCCTTTTTTTCTTTCTCTCTGCCCACTCCCAGCTCTGTCTCTCTCAGTCTCTGTCTCTGTGTCTGTCTCTCTTTCTCTCTCCCCCTTATTTTCTCTCTCTCTCTCTGCCCACCCTCCGTCTCTGTCTCTCAGTCTCTGTCTCTTTCTGTTTCTAAGTCTCTGTCCCTTTCTGTTTCTGTGTCTCTGTGTCTCTGTCTTTCTGTCTGTCTGTCTCTCTCTCTCTGTCTCTCTGTCTCCCTGTCTCTCTCTCTCTGTCTTTTTGTCTCTCTGTCTCTCTGTCTTCCTCTGTCTCTCTGCCTCTGTCTTTTTGTCTCTCTCTGTCTCTCTCTGTCTCTCTGTCACTCTCTCTCCCTCTCTGTCTCTCCCTCCCCTAAAAAAATTACTTGTTGCCACCCCTTTAGAAAGGGTAGGGGGGATACTGTGGGAAATTGTGGCAATACAAAAAGAAGAGACAGCAACAAAAGCCTAGTGGAGCAGAGAACTCCCCTGTCTGCTTGAGAGGAGGAGGGGCAGAGGCTAAGCCGGAGCCCTTCGACTGCCTTTGAGTCCTCAGTCTGTGTCCAGCTGCATTGGGGGGCAGGGACACCAAAGATCCGCTGCCTGGGAGGCTGTGGCCAAAGAGGTTCCCCTCAGTTGCCTCATGTGTCAAAGCAGGGAACTGGACTAAGATCAGAAGGGCCTCTGGCTATTCTGGGTTCTAAGACCCTATCCTCTAATCCAGTGCTCCAGGTTCTATGTTCTAAAATGCCCCTCAGCTCGGACACTGCGTTCTATGTTCCCACACTCCCTCCAGTGTGGATGTTCTAGGCTCTGTGTTCTACACACACAAACACAAACACACACACACAGAGCACCTAGCTCTGCTGTTCCACACTGGCCCCACATTCCACGGCCCTTGCCCCTGTGGTCCCACATGCTTAATAAGCCCAGGGAGCTAACATGGAGGAAGGGGTGAGTGTAATCCTGGGCTTCCCACCAACCCCCATTGGCTGTGAGTTGTAAACCCCTCCCCCAAGCAGAAGCATCCTGAGCTAGGCTGGGCTGGGCAGGATAGAAACTCAGCCTTGAACCCTTCAACCCTGCTACCCCTGCAGAGCCTTCAGGAGGGCAAGGGCAGCGGCTGAGCCTGGCCCTACCCCAATGGAGCCTAGGTCAAGGTTGGGTCCAGCCAACTTCATGCTCCAGAGACTGAGCCCCTTCTTTCCAGAGGGAACGGAACTCTGAGTGGAGCTTGGGAGATGAAGAGGAAATTCACTGGGCTAAGGGGGTACTAGAAACATCTGCATGTCCAGACTCTGACACTTTGGGGGAACCAACGTCTCAAGCACACAGTTGCTCTGGTCCCTCCATACATACAGATTGCAGCCCCTTCATGCTATCTCCTCCTCCCTCCCCCCGTTCTTTGTGCTATTCCATCAAACCTCCATAGAGGGTCTACCCAACATGCCAGAGGGCTCCCTGGGGGTTTTAGTGTTTCTTGGCTGTCAGAATACTGGCTCTGCCTCTTCCTCACTACCCTCTGACTTTGGGCAGGTCCCTGCCCCACCCCTCGGTTTTCTCATGTAAACTTCCCAGCCCCAGGGCCCAGGACTGAGTCCTGTCGGAAGAGGACCCTGTGTGGTTAGGGCAGGGGGCACCCTTACCACACGACTTCTCCAACATTGGAGGAGATGAGATAGCGGATGAACTGCTTCATGTTGTTGTAAATGGCCCGGCCCTCCTCCACGGCTGCCACTATGGTGGAGAAGTTGTCGTCAGAGAGAACCATCTCTGCGGCTGACTTGGCCACCGCTGTCCCCGAACCCATGGCTATGCCGATCTCGGCTTTCTTGAGGGCAGGGGCATCATTCACGCCGTCTCCAGTCTGCCGAGAGAGCCCAGGGGGAAACGGTGAGCCTCCGGCAGGGGCAACCACTGCTTCTGGCCCCCATCTCAGAAAGTGCTGGACACACTCTCACCCTCTGCCCCAGTCTGTAGGGTACTGCTCGCCCCTCCCACCCTCCCCAGCGGCAATGATCATTCTAAGAGCCCGGAGGTGGGGCCCGAAGGGGAGGCCGGGGACAGGCCCACAGGTGTGGGAGCAGCTGCCCCCCCCCCCGCTTTCCAGGCCTCCCCTCCTCCCTTGGGGGAGGGCAGGGGCAAGGTTTGGCAGTGCCCCGGCGGGCGGCCCAGGCTCCCTACACTCACCATGGCCGTGATCTCCTGGAAAGACTGCAAGTACTCCACGATCTTGGACTTGTGGGCTGGCTCCACCCGAGCGAAGCAGCGGGCGTTCAGACAGGCGGCACGCTGCTGCTCAGGGGCCATGTCGTCGAACTCCCGGCCTGTGTAGGCCTTGCTGGACACGTCCTCGGTCTCCGAGAAGATGCCGATGCGCCGGCAGATGGCCACCGCCGTACCCTTGTTGTCGCCAGTGATCATGATCACTCGGATCCCAGCCTTGCGGCACAGCTCGATGGACGAAGTGACCTCTTTCCGGGGAGGGTCCAGCATCCCCACACAGCCCACGAAGGTGAGATCCGTCTGGTGGCAAGAGCCGCGCGGAGGGTTTGGACGCGCTGGGGCGCGCCTCGTCTGGTCCCCGCCTCGTCTTCCCCCCCCCCCCGCCTCGTCTGGCCCCCTACCTTATCCCCCCAAACCCCCCACCCCCCAGTCGAGCGCGGCCCCTTCTGATAATGCGCTTCCCCTGGAAACCTTCCTGGCTGCTCTGTGTCTGGCGCAGAGCTGGGGCTTAAGTGCGGCTGCCTCGAGCTGCTCAGTTTCGGCTCTGGCTCTGTCCGCTTCCCCCTCCGCGCCCTCCCCGCGCTCGCTCAGGTGTCAGCAGCATCTCTTTCCCCACCCCCCGGAGCGCCCCGATCGCTCGGGTGCCTTAAATAAGTGCTTTGACGCTGGACCATGAGAACCAGGTCACAAAGATATTTGGACCATCTTTGCAGGGGCTTCTCCCTCAGAGGAGCTGAGCCGAGCCTGATCTCTGAGGCTGAGGTCAGGAGGCCAGCTCTGGCCTCCCCAGCCAAGCGCTTTCCAGGGTGAGACCAGGGCGCTAGAGCCCGACGGCAATGCCCGACTGTCTGTTAGAACTGGGCTACAAAGAGAGGGAGCGTGTGCTGGCTCATGGGGGCATTGGGAGTGTGGGGAGGGAGTGTAAGGCTCTGCCCCCTTTAGGGAGTGAAGGGCTCACATTAGGAGAACCTTCATGTGCTAGAGCTGCAACAAGAGACCTTCGAGGTGGCCTAACACCACTTCACCCATCTATCACACTCATTTTACAGATAGGGAAACTGGTGCCCACAGAGACCACACAGTTAGAGGGGAATCTGGAGGAAGTAAAGGTCCTTCCCACTCCCCACTGAAGGCTGTCATCCCATCTGTCCTGTATCGCTCATTCCCCAGGGCTGGGTCAGAAAACACTTCTAGAAGAGTTTGGACCAATTTATGAACTGGGCATGTTGGAGGGGGGGATGCTCTTGGAGACTGACCCATTAGGTTAAGGACAGAAAAAACAGTTTCACCCTCACCCGGGCTGATCAGGGTGATGGGGTCCCAGAGGGGAGGCGGCAGATGCAATGGGGATGTTGGCAGTCTAGGTGATCGGCCCAGGAGAGACAGATCCTCACCTCATAGCTGATGAACCTGGAGGCATCGTCCAACTGCATGTCCTCCATCTTGTGAGGGGAATCTCGGGTGGCCAGTGCCAGGCAGCGCAGGGTGTCGATGCCTGTACCCCAGTCCCGGATCCGAGCCAGGATCTTCTCCCTGGCTGCAGGGGTGAGGGGAACAGACCGGGTGCCAACACGCATGTAGCTGCAACGTTCAATCACGCTTTCTGGGGCTCCCTGTGGAATGGAGAGGGATGGGAAAGGGGGCTTCGTGTAGACCTGGCTTGGAAAGCCCCTTCTAGACAATGTCAAGTCAGAGAGCCTCCTCTGGCTAGACCCTCAGCTGCCTCCCCTCCAGCCTGGCCAGGACCCAAAGTCCGTCTACAGTGTCCCAATCACCTCCCTAGTCTCTGTATGACCTCCTGAGAAGGAGAGCTTGCTACCTCTCAAGGCAAACCTTTGCCCTCTTGGGGAGCTTTCAAGGTTAGGAAATTCTCCACAACATCAAGCTAAAATTGACCACAACTGCCCCACACCACTCCTAATCACAGACCTTTAGGTTGGAGTGAGTCATGGGTTGCACCAAGGCTTCTGAGGCCTGGGCTGGCTGTGAAAGGAGGCAGGAGCTGGGCTCAATATGCCCCGTCCTGGCCCTCTGGGCCTTCCCTGGACACCCAATTTCCTGTTCCACCTGAAAGGCACTCCCTGTTTGCCCCCCAGTCCCTGCTCATAGAGGACCTGCTGAGGGCCACCAATTAGTGAACAATCTGGTCAGAATGACCCAGCTTCCCTCAGGGGTGAGTGTGGCCTAGTAACCCTGGTTACAGGCTGGTTCCTCTGTGCAAGAGGCTTCACCCAGTTAACCACAGGAATAGTGCCCTGGCCCTCAGTTCTGGTTCAGAGAGCAGCCCTCAATCTCTTAACCCACAGGGAGGCTTGACTTAGGGAGGCCAGGAGTAGCTGACCGTCCAGGACGAGTTCAAAGAAAAAAATTAGCCCCCCCCCCCCAAGGGGCTGGAGAAAAGGCAGCCAGTGGTCAAGGGAAGGATGATCTGCCATGTGTGGGGGTAGAGGCAGGCAGACTCTCGCCCCTCAACTCAGGGCCAGCCTGACAGGGACAAATCTGTTCTGCCAAGCCCCTTTTAGGAGCACAGATGAGCTGGAGAACTGGGGTTTCTGAAGGCTCCCACAGACTCTGTAACTAGTCTGGACGGGAAAAGCCAGGGCAGCAACCCTGGTGTGGGCCTGAGCGCCACCTCCTGGCTGCCAAGGTGATTTACATGCCTCGGTCCTGCTATAATCCTGCTCTGATACTGGATTATCAAGGAGTTTGTGAAGCAAGATTCCCAGTGCTTAGGGATCAGTGGGGGGTTCCTGACCAGCCTTAGAAATTCCTAGGGGCCTATCTCTCTCACATGTCTCTGTACAGGGGGCTGAGCAGCCTGGACGAGCATCCTGAAGCCACCTCCCAGACCCTGGCAATGGGCTGATTGGCTCAGCTCCTGTGGGTCAGAGCTGGCAGGAAGTCTCCAGCTGAGTGCCCCAGGGATCAGTACTCAGCCCCCTGAGTGACTCTCTTTTCAGTGCGTTGGGTAAAGGCTTGGAGGGCACATTGATGAAGTGTGCCAATAACATGGACCTGGGAGGGAGAGCCAGTGCCCTGAGCAAAGATTCAGCAGCCTAGAACAGTAGATCATATATAGAATGATGGGTTCAGCTGGGGCAACTGCACACAAGGGCAAGGCAGGGGAGCCATGGCAAGACAGCCTCCTGGTGGAAGCTGGAAGCCCAGTGGTCAGGGATGCCAAGGTGGGGACTCTTGTTCAGAAACAAGCAGACCCAGGGCTCAGGTGACCACCCATGAGATGGGGCAGCTTGGTACCCAGGAGGCAAGCCTGAGGCCCCAGGGACCACTGCTTGACTCCTTAGTGCTGGAGAGTGGTGAGGGGGTCCCCTGAGATCTTCTTCCTACACCTCCCGTCTCTGCACCCACGGGGCAGCCAGAGCAGTGTGAGGAGCCCCAGCCTGAGGATTGGACACCATGCTCAGCCACCATGGCTTTAAATTCCTTCTCCTTCTCTTCATTGATTAGGGCTGTTATCAGGAACATGCCCTAGGCTCCCTACAGGCCCAATGTGGCCAGGCCAGTGCTCAGCCATTGGGAGGCGGCAGGAACAAAGGGACAGAACACATCATGGAGGGTTCAGGCTTCCCTGGTAGCAGATTAGCACAGGCTCTTCCTCCCTTTGAGCAGGAAGGGGAGGTGGCACCCGAGCTGGAACACTGACTCCCAATCAGAAGGGGTCTTTTAGACCCTGCAGGTCAAATCTCCCCCTTATACAGTGTTCCTGACCAGACACAGGCTAGCCAGACTCAGCTTGAATACTCCCAGGAGCAGAGGGCTCAATACCTTCCAGGACACCCCAGCCCATGATCATTAGGGTGGCACCCTAAATGCGCTCCTTGCACCTCCAAGCCATCAGTCCTGGTCCTGCCTTCTGTGCTGCCTGCTTCTTCTTTTCCTCACCCCCCCCCCCCCCCCCCCCCCCCCCCCCCCGCCCAGATCCTTCACCCAGAGGCCTGATCTCCAGTCTCCTGCCTCCCTGCTCCAGGTTATCAGGATCTGTCTGAGGGCAGTACTGGTATTGAGAACCTCAGCTATAGAGGGCCTGGGCCTCAGAGATCCCAGGAGGGAGGGAGGTGGGGCAGGCAGCATTTTCCCCCATTTTAAAGATGGGGAACCTGAAGGATGTGCCCAAAGTCACAAGCCAGGAAGCTGGGAAGCATTAGGCTCCAGGGCCAGGGCCCTTCCTTTGCCACCCAATGGCCCTTCCTTATTCTGACAGTCTACCTCTCCTGAAGGGGGCAACCACACAGAGGAGCCTTGGGTGGACCCTGGCCCCAGGCATTCACCTGGGGACGGCACCTCTTGGCCCTCACTCCGTCCCTACACCGCCCCCCCATCCCAGCTGGGGAGAAAGGAACCTTCACAAACAGCTTGCTGCCTGAGGTGGGCTGGCCGCGGCAGATGGGTGTGCAGTATACAGACATAGACTTGCGATCCCTGGAGAATTCCAAGGTGCATTCCTTCTTCATGAGCTGTTTAATGACCTGGAAGGGGATGCCAGGGTCAGGCAGGAGAGGAGGCAGGCATGGCTGAGGATGAGCATCCTAGAGGGAGATGCTGGTGGACGGCCATGTGCACCCTCTCTAGGGGCTTTGTTTGTGTGACTCTTGTGCCAGCCCAGTGCTTCCAGCAGGCCATGAGGCAGGCCCCCAGGTCAGGCCCCCGGGGCTCAGGGTGGGGAGTGGAACACATGGCCCCTAACCCAAGCTCCTGTAAGGCAGGCAGACCCAGGCCCCCAATCCCTTCTCTTCTTTCCCCCAACCCTAACCCCAAGGCCTCAGTTTTAGACTCAAGAAGGAACCAGCAGGTGCCAGGGGCCCCCAGCCTGGAGCATCTAAGGGCCCAGACTAGAACCAGTCTATGGGAGGCCCAATCCAGGCCTTTTCCCTCTGCCCCCCCAATGCTCTCCCTGCCCCATGAGTTGGGACCTGGAGGGGCCCTGAGGCTTCCCAGCAGGCACTGGAGGGTAGAGGAGAGATCTTCAAGGAAGAGGACAGGGAGAACAGGGGTTGTGAAGGAAGTGCTTGGCTAGCCTCCCCTCAGCCCTGTGGGCACTTGCTCAATCACTCACCGCATTGCAGGCTCCAGCTCGCTCCACCCGGGACAGCTGGCTCACATCTGTGTCAAAGACATTCATCTTCTCCACCAGGCAGGTGAGGGCTGTTTCTGTGGCTTCTCCGACCTTCTCATAGACCTTCTTGGACTGTCCGCAAGGCAGACATCCAAGGTCAGGGTGGGCATGGGAAGGCCACAAGCCAAGGGGCATCTTCCCTAATGCCTGCTCTTAGCCCACTTCCTCAGCCCAGGGCTAGCTTGGTGGGAAACGGGCACCTCTGGGCTCCTGGCTTGGGCTCTGGGGGCCATGCCAGAGGTACAGCAAACATGTTTGGAATTCTGCCAGCCCTGAACCCCCAAGCCTTGGAGACAGCTTCTGGGTTTCCCAGGGGGCAAAGGCCACTCAAATCCTTCTCATAACTGGGCCAAATCAGATCTACTGAAGACAACAAGCTAGCTTACCCTTCTGTAGACTCTCAGAACCAGTGGGGGCCTTGGGACCTCAAGGTCAGCCTGTGCCTGGCACTGAATACCCAGGCAGATGGACCATGAGGCCCCAGGAGAGGGCAGGAGGCAACCACTCTGACTAGCTGACACCCACACCCACACACACCATGGGTGCTGTCCTTTCTCTGGTCAAAGTAGGGGCTTCCTCCTGCTCTCATGAAGGGGCCACCTCTAACAACTAGAATCCCGGAGATTCTTGAGGGTGAGAGGAGGTCATGAGAGGCCCCTGAGCTACATCCAAGACACCATCAGGGTTGGGGAGAAGCGAGCTGCAGGAGGGGGGTCCCTGGGCATGGCCCAACCACTCACCTCACTGTAATCCAGGGATGAATCATTGCAGAGAGCACAGATGGTGGCCAGCTCGACCAGCCCGTCGTACTGGCTACTGTGAACAGGCTCCCCGTCCTTCAGCCTACAAGAGCCCAGAGCAGGGGTTGGCAGTAGCCGCTGCTTGGCCCGCCCTACTTGCAGGGCCTTCAAGCAAGTGAAGGGTCTCCCAGACACTACTGTAAGCCAGGCAGCAGAGAGAAGGGAGGGCACAGTGCACAAGGGATGTGCATGTCCCTCTCCAGAATCAGCCCGCTCTCATGGGAACCTCCTGGACCTGAGATTCTTCTAAAATGGGGCCACAAGTCCACCAAGAGGTGGCCAGAGCTCCTAGGGCCGCTCCTACAGTGACCCCACTGAAAGAGCCCTCACAGACAGGTCCCTTCCAACCAACTCTTGTGCTCTGTAAGGACTCTGCCCTCTCTAAGGGCCTGCTCAGTGGGGGCAAAAGATGGTCCCCTCCTGACCTCATCATTCCACCAAAACTGCCCACTCCAAAGTTACCCATGATCTCAAACCCAATGGCTTTTTCTTTATTCTCATTCTCCTCAGCCTCTCTCTAGCCTTGGATACTGGGTCACTCTCTCCTCCTGGATACTCTCCCCTCTCTGACTCCTCTCCTGCTTCTCCTCCTCCCTCTTTGATGGTTCCTCCTCCCCCTCACGCCCTCTGACCACAGGTGTCCCTCAGGCTCCATCCTGGGCCCCCTTCTCTCCCCCCTCTGTCCTGCTCTGCTGGGTGATCTCAGCTCCCATGCATTCAGTGACCATCTCTAGCTGATGGTTCTCAGATCTCCCTGTCCTGCCCCAGTCTCTCTGCCGGCCTCTGGCTTCTTATCTCCAATTTTGCATGATACACCTTGAAGTGGATGTCCTGCAAACATCTTAAACTCATCATCCTTCCCCAAACTGCTCCCCTCCCCTTCCCTACTGCGGTCACTGCCACCACCATCTTCTCCATCGCCCAGACTCACAACTTTCCTCTCTCTTTCCTCCCATATCCAGTCTGGTGCCAGATCCTGTTGATTCTATCTCCATAACATCTCTCAAATACACCCCCTTTTCTCCTCAGGCGCTGCCCCCCCGGGGTGCAGTTCCTCCTCCCTCACACCTGGACTATGGCAGTAGCTGCTGGCGGGGAGTGAGGACTGTTTGCCTGCCTCAGACCTCCCCCCACCCCAGCTCATCCTCCCTTCAGCCACCAAACTGATCAGGTGTGACCTTGTTGTCTCACAAAAACTCCTTATCATCTCCAGCACCAAACTAACAACAGGCCCTGTTTGGCGTCCAAAGCCCTCAGTGCCCTCTCCAGCCCTTCACACCTTCCACTCCACCCCCAGCAGAGTTGTCCATCCAAAGTCACTGGCCTCTTGGCCATTCCTTCCCCACCACACTCCATTTCAGGATTCCACGGTCCCTAATCCCAGGCCGCTGCAGTCCCATGCCTCCAGGTCACTATCTAACAGTGCTGACCGCCGGGCCAGTCAGACCGGCCAGGCTCCCAGGAAGGTGCCTTGCTTACGCCCCTTCCTGAGCCCTACTCAGCTGGATTTTAGCCAGACATTCTTCTAAGCCCAAGGTGACCCACAACTGTTAAAACTCATCACTCTTACATAAAGCAGTCCAGCCCTGCTGCTAAATCCCAGCTGCCCAGTGGCCCCATCACACAACCTTGTAAGTGACCATGAGTGACCAAAGGAAGATCAGCCTTGAGCAGCTGGCAATGCTCCCAGCAGAGGGCAGTGCTGCCTCATTCAGGCTCAGCCTCACAGCTCTACAGAGCTGGCCATGGCCCCCTGGTGCAACCCTTCCCTGTACAAGGATTACTTCCATATGCCTGACCTTCAAATATTCAAACCAAGTTCCCAGGTCCCGCACCTTCCCAGGTCCTCATCTTCTCCAGGCTAACCATTCCCAGATCATTCAGCCACCCCTCATGACATGGCCTCTCTTGGACACTCCAGCTTGCCCGTGTCCTCCCTCAACTGTAATGTTTACACCTGAACCCAACACCCCCAACGCTTCCACTTCTTCGAAGGCAGCATCAACAATTCTGGCTCTCATAGCACACCATTGACTTACACTGACCTTGTGGTTCACTACCTTCCTCAGACCCTTTCAGACAATCGCTGTGTAACCATCTAAACCTAACCATCCTGTTCTTGTGAAGTTGCGTCTAAGCATAGGGTGATACATTTCTTTTTGTTAAATTTTGCCTGAAGCACTTCAGCCCAGAGTTGAGGCCCATGGAGATCTTTCTGGGTTCTGACTCTGACTTCCACCATGATAGCTATTACCCTCAGCTCTGGCTCACGCACAAATATTGTTTATTCCTCTTCCAAGTCACTGATAAAAAAAAGTCAACCACTGTAGATCTCCAAGGCACTCCACTGGAGACTCCTTCCAAGCTGGTATCAAACGACAAATAGCTGCTCTTCAGGTATGGCCATTTGAGGCATGGAAGCACCCCTAACAGTCCTCACCCCTTGTCTCTCCATCTTGTCCACAAGAAGAGCAGGAGGTTTTTGAACTGCTTTGCTAAAATCCACGTAACCAGCAGCTACAATAATCCCCTCATCTACCCATTTAGTGAGCCTGATTAAAAAGGAAAATGGGATCAGTCTAGGGTGTCCATCTAAGGCAGTGTCCCTGCCGAGGGGTGCCAATGATAAACACCAACCTAGCCTGATGCAAGGGAGAGTGCCAAAAACTCACACAGCCTCCAAATGTCAGCATTCATTCCCATTTTCTTTGGAAGTCAGAAGAGGAAAAGCTAGGAGCAGCCTCATGGGAGCAAGAGTCCTCTGCCGGCCCCAGGCACCCTCAGTCAGCACAGGAGTGGAAGTGGGATGTTCCGAGCCAGTTACTCCCTATACCTTCCCAGTCTGCCATTGCCCAGCCCAGGCCTGTTCTGAGGACTAGGGCAGCTGCCTTGAGGGCTATCCATGCTTCTTGCCAAGGCTAGGTCCTCTAGAGCAGGCCCACTCCCCAGTGAGCTTCAAGCATGCAGCCCACCACTGAATCTGGGGGTCCATGCAGGCAACAACAGGAAGGAATGGGACTGGTCTCAGGGCCCTGAGGAGCTTGACCTACCAGCCCCCAGAATCAAACATAGTAATGCCAGGTCTCCCTCCCCTCAATCCTCAGCCCTCCAGCCATACTCACACTTGGCCTTCAGGTGCATAAGTAGAGCCTGTGATGCTGAATTCATGGAGGCTACAGTCAGCTCCCTCTGCCTGGTCAATGATGAACATCTGAAGGGAAGACAGAGGCAGAGAACTGAGCCGATGGCCACACTGGGCATGAAGATCTCCCCAGGCTCGACAAGTGTCCATGAGGCTGACATTCAGCACAGTGCCTGCCCCATCGATGTTTAGTGATTGACTGAGTTGCGGGCTGGAAAGCCGGCCCACCCAAACCATGGCTTCCTTTGGTTTAATGCTGTGACCGCAGCGCTGTGCTTAGACAAGATAGGGAATGAATGTTAGCTAAGAGCAAAACCACTCACATTGTATGGCAGACTGGAAGATCGGGGAGGACAAGCCCCTGGTTCACCTAACATTTGTATCTGACCCCAAATTTAGCACAGTGCTCCGCATACAGTAGGTGCTTAATCTTTGTTGCTTGAATTGACTCCAGCAGAAAGACTATTATCTTCCTACTTCAGAAGTATAATTATCCCCATTTTGCGGATCTTGGAACCATAGACTAAATCTCAGGTCAGAGCTGGACCACAGCCTTTGCTGGACATTGTGAAAAAATCACCCCTATGCACTATCTGGCAAGTGGTCAAGCAGTCAGTCCAAGCCCTCGTTGGATAAACAGAGAAGTGGAGTCCAGGGGACTGACTTCTGCAAATACCAGGATCTGAACCCTGATGCTCTTGCACCAAATTCATCACCTTCAGATGAAGTCACAGAGGCCATGTTGGAGTCACCCTCTGGGGAAGTGGCCAAACCCAGAGAGGCCCCCAGGCCTTCAGTGTCCATCCCCCTTGCAGCCTCAAAGTCAGCACCATGGCCAGGGCTACCAGCAGAGCCAAAGCACAGGGCTGGGTCAGCACTGGGCTTGGGGAGAGGGCAAGCTAGGGCTACCATGGTCAGGAAGGAGGCAAGGAGCCACGGGAAGGTGGTAGGCATTGGGAAGCAGCTGTCGTGGCTTGAGAGAAGCAAGACACCAAGGGCTGGAAAGTCGCTGGCTGCCTGGTCCACTAGGCTTCCCAAGAGCCTTCTCTGACACAGACCTGGCTGTCCTCGAGATGGGAGCTGGGAGAGGTGTGTGGGGAGCTGTGCCCATGTTTCTAGGGATGAGTGTGGACTATGCCCATCTGTCTGTGTTCTCCTTCCTCATCATCCTGCAGACCGAGGTTACATTAGCTAGCTTGGCAAAGGTTGAGGTCAGTTTCCAGCCCTGGTGAGTCTGGAGTGCTAAGGACTCCCTCTGTGAGCAAGCATGAGGTTCCCCCTCACCCCCATCAGATTGGCAGGGGTAACATAGGGTGTGTGCAAACAGGCCGCTGATGCCCTGCCCATGGGTCATGCAAGGGTCTGGCTCTACCCTGAGAATTCCCTAACTATGCACACCCTCTGCCCTGCTATGCCTCTAAAAGACCCAGGACCCAAAGAAGCAGAGGAAAGAGGTATCTAGCGGATGTATTTCATAATGGCCTCAGACCCAAAGCAGGGAGTATCTTTCCATGGGGCAAAGGTTAAACAAATTATGGGACATGGATGGCATGCCAAGACAGGAGGTGAGCGTGGCCTGGAGCCTGGGTCTGGGAGAAGCAGGCAGAGGGAGGGGCACTGAAGGTGAGGATAGTGGCTGGCTACAATGAGGACAAGGAGTGGAGAATTCTGGGCCTTTGCCCCCATACAGGCCTGTGGCCTCCCCACCCTGGGACATCCTTCTGCACTGCTGGTCGCTTCTTCCTTGGTGAACTCCTCCTAGTGCCTCCATTTTGAAGTAAGGTCTAGACAAGCTGGGGGTCACTCTCCAGACTTCACCGCTGTGATCTCTGTGCCCTTTCATGGGGAGTTTTTCCCCATTAGAAGTGAAGCTCCTTGAAGGCAGGCGCTGTGTTTGTGTACCAGCTGCTCTGTGTGAGGCATCGCTCTAGACAGTAAGCTCCCCAAGGGCAGGCAGGGGCTGCAGCCTCTCCTGGTCCTGTCTCCTCTACCCAGAGGCCAGCTGCAGTCACTCCACTGGATGAATGAACTCCACTGGATGAAGGGCATCTAAGGCAGGCCCAGTATTAGCTTAGGAGCTGACACTGGACCAACTGTGGTCAGTGGCCAGTCCAAGGAGCCACAGTCAGCTGTGGGAAAGCCCCATCACAATCCTGTGAGAAGGAATGGTGTGGGGGAGACCCGAGAATCTACTGGGGTGGGAAGATGTTTGCTCAGATCAACCTTCCTGTCACCCTTGTTTCTGGTAGGCTTCTCCAAGCTCCAGACGCCATCTGGCCCAGTCCTGCTCTCTGGAGTACCAACTGCACGCACCTCTAACAGATGAAGTCCAAACTGCAGGGCATGGATTCCCCCATCCCTGAGCCTGTGGCTCACACTGCCCGTCAGCTCTGAGACCCCAGGGCCCTGGCTCAGCCAGGGCAGTGTCTGTGATGAGGTCCTTGCCTAAGAAAGAGATGTTTGTGGGAATGTATGTGTGTGTATGTGAGTGTGCATAGAGGGCATATGTGTGAGAGTGGGGTAAGTGTTTAGGAGTGTGTGTGTGTGAATGGAGGAGAGGTGGCAGAACAGATCTAGTGTCCCCACCACTTGACACAACCTGCTGGGACACTGGGGATATCACATGGGCTGTGAGCGATGTCTGCCAACAGAGGGAGCTCCAGTGCCCAGGACTCCTGCCCCCCCCCCCCCCCAGCAATCTGGAGGGCAGATGAGCAGAGCCCCAGGTTTCTCTTATCAGTTAATCAGCCAACAAGCATTAATTAATCACCTACCATGATCTGGGCCCTGTGCTGGGCATGCACATGTCCTTATTTTGCTAGTGACTTCCAAAGTCCCTGGCAGGTCAAGGCTACCTCTAAGCCCTTTGACACATTGGGGGCACTTGGGCAAGTAGCTGAGGCGGTGAGCAAGGGGCCCTGCCCTGCCCCAGCCAGGCCACCCCTCAGACACCAAGTTCATGACCTGTTGGGTGGGGCCTCCTAGGGCTGGAGTTCCTTGGACACAGTCAGGGAGAGCCCAGAATGGGGATCCAGGGAGTGCCCCAGGGGCACCCGGTTAAAACTGTCTGCAACTGTTTTATCTCACCCTTAATCCAATTACTGTTTCCTAGATTGCTCTTCAGTTTGCCCGAAGCCTTGCATTTTTACTCATGTTACTGCCGGTGACTGCTAATTTTATCCCACTGTGGGCTCTGTGAGCACAGCACGCACGATTTCTGCCTTTTCGATTTACCAAGGGCTTTTTTTATGACCAAGCATGCGATCTATTTTGGGGAGAATTCTGTGTGTACTTGGAGACTCTGTCATCTCTATTTTTTTCCATTCTGTTATCCCCATATGTCCAATTTTCCAGCTTATTCAATAAACATCTCGGATCTGGGATTTCTGTGTTAATCTTCTTGCTGCATTTATCATATTCTGATAATGGGGTGCTGGAGTACTCTGCGATTTATATACACATATGTGTTTATTTTAGCTATTTCTCCTACATTGCTGTAGATTGATATTTTACCAACTTATCTGCCAAATTGTTTGGTGCATGTGTATGTTATAAATGGCCAGACATTTATTTTCTGTTCCTTTTGCCATAACGTCCTTGTCATTTTCTGACTTGAATTCAACGTAATGTCATTACATCTTTTTTAAAAACTTGGATCTAAACCAAGGCACTTACATTATGTTCTCTTCTGAACCAAGTTTCCTGAGAAGGCGAGTGTGCTGAGAAATCTGAGGAGATTCTCCTCATTGGCATTTCTGGATAATGAATGTCTTGGTCCTTTCAAAGCATCAATAATTCTTTTCTTTGTCATTACAGTTTGGACGTCAGATAATCATGTGTCTGGAAAATCTTGACCTTTGGACATCTCCAGGCTGGGGTCTTGTGGGTTCTTTCCTTTCGGGAACACCGTCTATCATTGACCATGCTGGGAAATGTTTCCCTCTGATTCATTCTCCAACTGTGGTGGTGCTGGGCTAATGCCGGCTGCTCCTCTTCCCTGAATGTCTTCAGGTGTTAAGGGATGGTGGGGCCATCCTGGGCCCACTCTGGGACTTGATATTTCGTGGTTAGGAAGCACCAGGGACTTCACTCCCACGCGGCCCCTGAATCCCCATGTGGAGGTGGAGGAGAGGGGCACAGCAGAAGAGAGGAGGCTGCAGTATTGACTGAGGAAAAACTGCTCTGGAGAAAGGCATCTGTCCATCTCTGATGAGAGGGGGGGTGATGGGAGGGAGGGAGATGGCCAGATCGCCAGCATGTGCCACTGGTATCTGCAACATCAAGGTGGCAGCATTGCAGGAGGGAAGATGCCCCGATGAAGAGAGGGAAGAGGCTGCAATCTGCACCAGGCTGGACTCCTGAGAACCTTCCTGTGCTTTTTGGAAGCGGCTTCTTCATTTCCTTCGGTGGGCTGGCCATTGTTCAAATGCTAAATGTATGCTCACCAAAAGGACAATCATAGAGAACTCAGGGCAAACATTAGCATGGCAGTCAAAAGTGATACAAGGACACTCCCAAGGTCTCTCTGAAGAACTTTGCAGTCAACTGTGAGACCTGGTTGATGCTGCCACAGGTCACCCAGCAAGGCGTACCCTCATTGGAGAAGGTGCCGACCTCTATGAGCAAAGCAGAATTGAGACAGCTCAAAGGAAACGCAGGCTATGCAGACTTAGAGAATCCACCCCAAATGACTACATGTGCCTGGCCGGTGGTGGCCCCTTCCCAGTCCGCGTTGACCTGATCAGTCAGTCACACACACTGTGGCTTGGCTCTAACATGGTGGTGGCGTTTTGGTTCTTTTTGAGAAAGAAGGACAGCAGCCAATCAACCTTGTTTCCTTCAGGTGGATTTAGAATTTCCCTTTAATACGGCTGAGACCTGTGACTTCACTGGCATAGGGAACTCCAGATGAGGAGAGTCCCTCTGCCAATGCAGGTTGCTACTTGCCGCCTGCTCTGCCACTGAAAGTCTCAGTGAGGTGACTGGGCCCCGAAGCCAGGTGACATGTCCAGGGTCACAGCCAGGCTGAGGCAGAGGCAGGACTTTGGTCCAAGGCTTTCTGGCTCCCTGAGTCTGACCTTCCTTGCACCACGCCATGCGGTCCCTCTTGGATATGCATCTTCTCTGGCTAACTATCTTTCTTGGCATTCCTCACATACCTCCTGGCGCTGGTCCAGCTGGCACATGCCTAAAAGACTTCTGTCCCCAAAAGTCCTCATCACATCAGACACCATGCTGGTTGTCTGGGACCTAAGTTTCTGGGGTGCCCTTCCCTTGTCCTTGTGTCTGGGGCCATGGAGGGCACAGCACTCCCCTTTACACAGAGAGGCAGTGCAATGTATTGGAGAGAAAGAGTGGTCCTGGGTGTGAGCCCTGGCTGTGGGACCCACATTCTAGACAACGCTTGAACCCAAGACCTTGTGGAGATGGGACCCGCCTGCATCAGTAAGTCTCCTCACTTGAACATCCAATGAAATCCCAGCTCCTAGCCTGCCTTACACCCTCCCACAGCCAGCCAAAGGGCAAGCTGGGTGTTGCCCAAACCGCAAGGTCCGTTTGCCCTCCCTCCCAGGTCGAGGACCTGGAGCCTCCTCCTCCCTCTCTCCTGGGATTCCAAGCTTGCCACCCCTCCCAGGAAGCCTTTCCTAATGGCCTTTGCTGTCAGGGGTCTCTCTAGCCTCAGACATTCGGGTAAGTATGGATCCAGTTCATGTAATATCCCCCAGCAGGATTTCAGCAGGGGCCGTTTTTCATTTAATCTCTGAATCCCTAGACCCTCTCCCAATACCTGGTCATGGTAGGCACTTAATCAGTGTTTGCTCCCACCTAATGTGCTAGCTGAGGAGGGAGCACGGTAGGAGATGGACAAAGCACTGACCTCTGGGGTCAGACAAGCAGGGTCAAGGTCACTCTGCAGACTCAGCTCCTCCCTCCTCCGTGCCTTCTCTTGTGGCCCATGACATCAGTTCTGTCCAGCTCAGTGTGGCCACCCGCCAACGCAAGGCCTCTCTTGGTCCCTACCTGTTCTCTTCTTAACGTTTGCCCTGCCCCCCACCCCATGTACTGGCTTCTATGGGGTCTCCAGGTCTGTCTGACGCCAGAGGAATGACAGAAAAAAGACTCATTGTGAGACCTCACTCAAGAACCTCAGAACAGCACCTACTATGCACCAGGCCCTGGGCTGAGCACTTGACAAATGTGGTCTCACTTGTTCCTCACAACCCACCCCATTTTACAGATGAAGAAACAGAAGAAAAAAAGGCTGTGACTTGCCCCAGGTCACAGAGAGGCAGGATCTGAACTTGGACCCCATGTTCTAGCCACTGCATCGCAAGCTGCCCAACATGAATTTCCAATGAGACAATGAATGTGAGTCTTCTCTGAAGAGGCAGGTGGGGTCTATGGCCCACTCTGAGTACACGTCCCAGTGAAAAGCTTGTAAGTTCAGGGCCTCGGAGCCCTGGGCCCTGGAGGCTTAGTCAGCTTCCTAGCAGGCAGTGAACCTTATCTGGCTTTCCCTAATCAGCCCAGCCATCAGGCAGGCAGACCCAGAAACCAGCCAAAGCCCCTAGACAGGGATCCTTGGTCCCTGGGCTATCTTGCTCAGGGAGGAGACTGGCCAGCAGCAGCATCTAACTTCCTACCTCCTTAGAGCTGATCTATGGGGTTCTGTGGCCCCCTCAGCTTCACAGTCCTAGTGACCTCCTCTCTACTGTGGTTCTGGATGAACTGGCTATCAGGACAGTGGGGGCCTGGATAGTGTCCTCCTCCCAGGGCAGAGCAGAGATGCAGGGGAGAGAGGGAAGACTGGGGGTTTCTCCAGAGACCACTTCCCTAGGACAGGAAGAGTCTCAGCTCTGCAGAGGCTAAACATGAAAGAGTTAGGGGTGCCTGGGACCCACACCCACACCAGGGGAGGGGCCTCAGATCCAGCCCCAATTCCAGGGAGTAGGAAGGAGATACTGCTCAGCCCCAAACCTCACAGTAAAGTGAGGTTCCATCAACAAGCTGTGGGAGCTTGGACAAATCCCTCAGCCCCTCTGGGCCTCTTATTTTTGAAACAAAGTGGGTTGGACTCAATCAGTTTGAAATGCATGGACTGTAGGCCCTTCCTCATCCTAGCTGCTCCCCTCTGGATGTTTACCCAACAGGCTTTCAAAGAATCCTGGGAAGGGCAGTACTTCCTAGTGGATAGAGCCTGTGGGTTTGTTGTCAGAAGGGTGTGAAGCAAACCTCTACCTCTAACATTCACTGTGGGACCATGAAGTGAAATATGCCCCCCCCAAAGTCACTAAACTCTGTGTGTGTGTGTGTGTGTGTGTGTGTGTGTGTGTGTCCTTTGACTCAACACCACCCTGGGTCTCTGCCTCTAAGAGATCCAAGAAAAAGGGCTCAGAGATACAAGAATATACAGTAGCTTTTTGTGGTAGTGACAAATTAGAAACTTTCTACTTTCTATATTATTGTTGAGGGCACTGCCACCCTCACAGTCCTCCAGGCTCACAAGATAGATATGTCATTCTGGACTTTCTGACTCATTCTCACCCTCCATATTCAAGATGATGCCAATGCCTGTGACTTGACCAGCAGCATCTCTGGTCCATTTCACCTCTGCAGTATCTCTGGTCCATTTCACCTCTGCACCATCTCTCCTCCATTTCACCTCTGCAGCATCTCTGGTCCATTTCACCTCTGCAGTATCTCTGGTCCATTTCACCTCTGCACCATCTCTCCTCCATTTCACCTCTGCACCCTCTTCTCCTCTGACACTGCCCCACCCTGGTGTAGATCCTTATCCTCACACCTGGACCATTGCAATAGCCTTTCAGAGGGTCTGCCTGCCTCTAGTCTATGCCTATTCCAGTTCATCATCCATTCAGCACCAAAGTGACCATCAAACTGTCTTTCGCCCTTTTTCATATTCCCATTACTTAGCAGCACAGTGTCTGGTACATAGTAGGTACTTTAATAAATGTTTACTGATGGTGCCCATCAGTGGGGAATGGCTGACCAAATCATGGCCCTTGAATGGAACAGAATGCTATTATGCCATAAGAAATGTCTAGAGGACTGGTTTCTGAGATGCCTGGGGAGCTTCATGGGACCTGATGCTGTGAAGTTAGCAAGAGAACAAATTACTTAAATAATAACAACACTGTGAAGACAAAAGTCTTGGAAGAACTCAGGACCTCCGATACGGCAACAGCAAACCACGACTTTAGACAGTGCCAAAGATGGAGCCAGAAAACCGCCTCCCCACAGAGGGCGGTGGATGCCGGGTGTGGAATGAGGCAGACATTTCCTGACATGGTTGCTCATGCCAGCATAGTTTGCTTATCCTTGCATATCTGTCACAGAGCCTTATTCCAATTGGTTGGGGCCTGGGGCAGCAGAGAGGATGAGGTATGCTGTCAAAGGAGAAAGATGAGAACCAGAGCATGGCTAAGGTGTTTTCTAAGTGCTCAGTGAAGAGAGGCCAGCCTGAAGCAGATGAGCAGAAGGGCCATGGAAATGCAAGTTTTACCTGTGACGGACGCTTTGGAGAGGGTCATAAACTGTGCCTGCCCGAGATCCCTGCTTCCTGCACAGCCCCCTTCTTAGATCATTCTCTATGTGGGCAGACCCCTTTTATCTGCTGCTGATGACATTCAGAAGGAATGCCACAGGCACAAGTGGGGAATCCTGCTTTCTTCCTGCACCCTCCAGACTCTCAGGGATGGCTGCCATCATTTCCCCACCAGCATCCAGGACCACCTGCCTGAATTCCTTCTTGATGGCTCCTCCACCTTTTGAAGAATGAAGTGATCACTAGGGGACCTCAGGAAGCTCCCCCCAAGAGTGACGTTCCAGTCCTGGGGCTCCCTGGGAGGCCCTATACCCCTGTGGGCTGGCATGTCCTATTTGTCCTGTGTGCCATAGTGCCAAAGCCTCTTGGGTTGAGGGTCGTGGCCCTGAGGGCATCAGTGAAAAGCCAGTGGGGGGAGGGTCTTCCTGAGGGAATTCCTCAGCTCCTAGCCACTCGAGCACAACCCACAGGGGACTCCACACTAAAGCTTTGTCATTCACTTTCCTCTTCTCCCCAGCCTGACTGTCAGCTTCCAGGGAAGAAGGTGCCTCTCTTACCAAATGCCCCCAAAGGACAGGGAAGCCTAGGCTGGGGTATTCACTAAAGACCTGTGGGACTGTTCAATAGACCACTAGCATGGCAAAAGTGAGTATGTAAGGGTTAGCAAGAAGACTGAGGGCCTGATAGAGTCTGCAGACCCAGCCTCAGAGTATACCATGTCTGCATTCCAGCTTCAGTCAGACTAGTTAGTGCTGGCTGGTCTCTGCCCTAGAGAAGGGAGCTGGAGGGAGGCCTCTCTCCAGTTCAGCAGGGATAAGGAAGCATTCCTTAAACTAAGGAGGGTGGCTCCCATCAGAAAAGAGAGAAGAAAATCTCCAGACTTTGGAGCAATCTGAGGCTCAGAAAGTGAAAGGCCACAGTGCAGAAGAGAAAGGGAAGGAAGACCAACCCTGCCCTGAAGCATGAAGTGGACAGCAGCCCCCTCCAGAGTTTAACCCTCTGATGGTGAGGAGGAAGCAGCAGCTTGGCCCTCAAGGAATGACCCCAGGTGCTGTCTGGTGGGAGATCACCCTGGCAGGTTCAGAGACAATGATGAGGGAAGGCTGGAGACAGCCTGCCTGGGGCTGCCAGGGTAGGGATCTCTTAGCCTGCTAACAACAGTGAGGTCAGAGGGGTTCCCAGGGCACTCAGTAAGACCTGACCAAGAATCTTCCAAGATCCCCAGAGCCAGGCAATGATGATGACATGACCCGCATCTGGGGCTTTGTACAACTTGGGTGAAAACTACCAGCAGGAACCATCCCCCTAAGGATAGTAGAAATTCCATGGCCTGAGGGGCACAGCTGGGTTTTCCTCACCTCTGCCCAATGAAAAGGAGGGCTCCACAGGAGAAAGGCAGATCAGCAAAATGAGGAAGATTGTGTCTGAAAACAGAGACATGGGAAATGTGGGGATGCATGCAAGACGATTTTTCAGTGCCTGCCTTTTTAAGCATTTGGAATTTATGATGAGATGCAAAAAAGTATTCCTTTATGGTTCCATACCACCTTGGAAGGTCTCTACTAGACTGCCCCAGGGATCTGTGACTCAGATAAAGGCAGATTTGGCAACCTCACCGAGTTTGCAGATGACGCAAAGCTAGAGGGAAAAACCAAGCGGTTGGCAGAGTCGGCATCAAGAGTCCTTGAGAGGCTCCGTCACTGGGGCTAAATCTAAGGAGGGAAAATTTAATAGGGAAAAAAAAGTTTTATGGTTGTGCTCAAAAACGTCTCCCACCAGAGCAAAGTGAGGGCACCCAGGCCAGGGAATTTGTCCAACAAAAGAGCCGAGGTCACCATGTCCTGCAGGTGCATCAAGAATCGGCGGTGGGAATCCCTGGCAGCTGAGAGTTACCCACTCACTTGGAAGAACAAGGTGTGGGGTGCCCAAGGGCCAGGGAAGCAGCTGGGGGGCACATTTGCCAAAGAGGATAATAACAGGCCAGCCCTCAGCCGCTGCCCCCCCCCAGGACTCACCCTACAAAGCTCAGCCTTTCACACCCACGAACAGGTTTGATTGTCAAACCTGAAGGAGGAGGGAAGGAATTCACGTGACCATTTTACAGATGGGGAAACTGAGACATGGAGGCTGAATGACCTCCCCTTGTTGTTCCTCTTCTGGTTCCCCCTCCCACGGCACCCAAACACAGAGACCTCTCCAGCACCTGCACTGCAGGCCTCAGGGCTGGAAGGTGGTGAAACAGCCTGTTAGGCAACCTGGTCCTGGCTGGGCAGGGCCGTGCTAGCATTGGATGAATGGTCCACATCTCCTGGCATGTACAGATGCCCACAGACTGGGAGGGGCCTGCCAGGAGCTGCCTTCCAGACCTGCCCCTTTCCCATGACACCAGGCAGAGGGAGAGCTCAGCCTTCCAGGCTGACCCGATAGTTTGGCTAATGCCATGAAATAGCCCTGTGTCCACAGAGAATTGGTAGAGGAGCCACTCCTCATCTCCTGTCTGCTTCCCTAGTCCCAGATGAGGGGCAGAGAGCTGAGGCTGGCGACACGACCCATGGGACACAGCCTTCCTGTCCTCCACGGCAGGCCAGGCCAGCAGCTGTCTCAGGTCTCTGCCCCCCAAAGTTCTTCTGTTCATAGGTCTCCTTAGACCCTGCTGGGGAAAATGACAATCACTAGGCCCGGCCCTGACTAACCTCATGCTGGGCTCCACCATGAGCTCAATGACTCAGTAATCTGACCCGCCCCCATCCACAGCTAAGCAGCTTCCACATGGGCCTGACACATCTTCCCTTTTCTCTCACAGTCCATCCTTCCCCTAGAAGGTCCCTTCTCCTTGCTCTGCACTTGCCCCTGTATTAGACAGCAAGCTCCCTAGTGGCAGACAGCATGTCTGAAACCTCCTTTCCATCTCCCCCAGCATGCTCCAGCTGGGCCCTGCCTGGCACACAGTAAGACAACATGGAGCCAAACAGGACAGAATCGAACTGTGTCCCCAGGGGCCAGTACGGGCTAGGCACCTAGGAGTAACACACCAGGAAGGGGAAGGCAGGGAGGTAGGTGAGAACATAGCTCTCAAAAATGTGCCAGAGAAATCAAGACCGTCTTAACAGACAGTCCTTCCAGAATGCTGAGGGAATGACCAATAACTTAGGTGAATCAAAGTCCATCTCCCTGCCCCCATGCCTAACAGGCCCTCCCTCCTCAAAGCAGTTGCTTCTCCCCAGACCCAGCTCAAGGTCACCTCCTACAGGAAGGCCTCCTGTGATGTCTACAGGCATCAAAATTCTTTTCATCCTCAAAGCACCATGCATCCAATCTCAGTCTGACATGTTGTTTCCCCTAAGAATGTGAATTCCCTGGAGGAAGGGGACATTTCTCTATTGTCTTCTTTATATCTCCAGAGAGCCCCAAACAAAGCATGCTGGTGAGGGAGCACCTCACAACAGAGGCAGCAGCAGCTTTAGGAGCTCCCGGCCCAGAGACAGAAGGATGTCAGATGGCATTGGGTACAGCTGGCACTGTTTGGCCGCTCTATTGCCCACAGCCAGCTCTGGGTCACAGTTCTAGGACAGAGGGCAGCACTGGGGCTCAGCAACAAGGGAACAGAGGCCCTTGTTACAGTTCCAAGGCAAAGAAAGTGCTAGAGCAGCGACCACACCTCTCCTTAGCTCCTCCTACCTTGGAGGAGCTGAAAACTTACAACTTCCCCAGAACTAGCTTTAAAGGCAGCAACAAGAAAGAGCAGAAACTTGAGACAGTGCCCCCTCTACCCTGGGATCATAGGCTGGGAACATGGGGGTGAGGTAAGAACCTGACTATAGAATGCTACTGTGGTAACAGAGATCAAAACACAAACTCAGAAAATAACAGTGCCCAAAAAGCTACATGCAAAACCTCAAAGAAAAATGTGAGTTGGTCTCAGGTCCAAGAAAAAATTCTAGGAAGAGCTCAAAAAAGGACTTAAAAATTAAATAAGAGAGGCAGCAGGGGAAAAATTGGTAAAAGAAATGAGAGTGATGCACAAGAAAATCATGAAAAAAAATCAACAACTTGGTAAATGAGGCACAAAAAAAATACTGAAGAAAATAACACCTTATAAAGCCAGAATTGGCCTGATGGTAAAAAGAAGTACAAAAATTCACTGAAGAAAAGAGCCTCTTAAAAAGCTGAATTGTCCAAATGGGGGAAAATGTACAAAAAATTCACTGAAGAAAAGAACTCCCTAAAAAGCTGAATTGTCCAAACGGAAAAACAATTACAAAAGCTCACTGAAGAAAATATCTCCTTAAAAATTAGAATTGGTCATGAGGAAGCCAATGACTCCATGAGACATCAAGAAGCAATAAAACAAAATCAAAAGAATGAAAAAATAGAGGACAATGTAAAATATCTCACTAGAAAATAGAAGAGCGATAATTTAAGAATTATTCATTTAATTTAACTTAAATTAAATTAAACTACCCAAATTCCACAATCCAAAAAAGAGCCTAGACATCATCTTTCAAGAGATTCTCAAGGAAAACCACCCTGAGAGAGGGATAAACAGAAAATGGGATGGAGGGGGAAACACCGTTAGTCATCATTATATGAGTGTGAATGGGAAGAGCTCATCCACAAATAGCAAAATGGATTAAAAACCAGAATCCAACAATATGTTGTGCACAGGAGACACACAGACTTAAAATAAAGGGCTGGAGCAAAATCTTATGCGATTCAACTGATTCAGTAGGAAAGGCAGGGTAGCAATCCTGATCTCAGTCAAAGCAAAAGCAAAACCAGACCTAATTAGAAGAGATGATCAGGGGAACTGCAACACAAAGGCGCCATAGACAATGAAGTGATATCAGAAATATCTACAGTAAGTTTCTCCAATAAAGGCCTTGTTTCTCAAATATATACTGAGTGTAGAACTGAGTCAAATTCATAAAATAAGAGCCATTCTCCAATTGATAAATGGTCAAAGGATATGAACAAGAAATTTTCAGAAGAAAAAGTCAAAGCTACATATAGTCACATGAAAAAACGCTCTAAACCACTATTGATTAGAGAAATGTGAATTAAAATGACTCTGAGGTACTCGTATCTATCCAAAATGACAAATGCTGGAGGGCATGAGGGGAAAACAGGTAACACTGATGTTGGTGGAGTAATGTACGACTGGTCCAGCCGCTCTGGAGAATGTGCAAAGGACTATAAAACCACGGATATTCTTTGATCCAGCAATACCGCTGCTGGCTCTATATACCAAAGAGATCTAAGAAAAGGGAAAAGGACCCGCTTGTACAAAAATATTTATAGCAACTCATTTTGTGGTGGCAAAGAATTGGAAACGAAGGGGATGCCCATCAGCTGGGGAGTGGCTGACTGAGCTGTGGTGTACAATTGTGACGGAATACGATTGTACTGTGGGAAATGGTGAGGAGGGTAGTTTCAGAAAAACCCTGGGAAGACTCATATGAACTGATGCAAAAGGAACTGTGAAGAGCCCGGATATCTTTGTGCCTGGTAACACCAATGTTGTAATGATGATGTAGTCTGAAAGCCTCAGCTGCTCTGTTCAAGGCAATGATCTGTGACTGTCCCAAGGTACTCATGATTTAAAGTGCTCTCCACCTCCTGAGAGAAGACTGATGGAATCTGAATGCAAAGTAAAGCATAATTTTCTCACTTTGTTTTCTTGCTCTTCTTTGGTAATATAGCTAATATGTAAATATGGTTTGCATGACTCCACATGTATAATTGATGTGTTATTTGCCTTCTCAGTGGGTAGGGGAGGGGTGGGAGGGAAGGAGAGAATTTAGAGATCAACATTTTTAAAAGAATACTAAAAATAAATAATAAACTTTAAAAAGAAACGTTTGTGGGAGGAAGAAAGGAGGGAGAAGAGGAGGGGAAGATGGAAGATGAGGGGAGGGAGAGGGAGAGAAAGAGCCTGTGTGGGGGAAAGTGACTTCTCTAAGGGGGCCCAGGAAGAGCAGCTGGGGCCACCTCTCTGCCCTCAACTGTTGAGCAGGGCCCCTGCTCTGGAGAGGCAGCAGCTGGGGCTCTCCAAGGAGAATGGAAGGACCGTTTACATTTGCAACAAACAGCCAGGAGGAAGTAGCTGCACATTCATCCATAAACAGGATAGGACGGCAGTTTCCAAGCCAGCCCAGCTCCTTTGCACAGGGGACTGGCACAGGGCCAGTCCTCGGACTCCCAGTGAAGCCAGCTGGGGCTTCTGCCCTTATAAGGCTGGGAGGAATCCCGTTGGCTCCAGGGAAAGGCCTAGGAGGAAGCAGCTCTGTGGCCCAGTTCCTCTCCCCAGCACCCCTCAGGCCCTCCCAGCCTTTGTTCATTATTGGAACTGGGGACAGAACCCGGAATGCAAAGGTCACCTGTCGCACAAGTGCCAAGAAAGCTTGGCAAGCTTTAAAAATCCCTAGGCTTGGGGCCGGAGAACCAGAAATTAGGCTAAGAGTGGGCATAGGGATTAAGGCTAAAACAGGATCACTTGGGATACCTGGAGTACCAACTCATCAGCCTGCAGGAAGCATCTTCCCAACCAAAGTGTGCACAAAGATCACCCAATGGCCCCTAAAACCTGCTGTTGAGACCAGGAGAGATCACTGGAATATCCTTTGGTCAGCTGGGGAAACTGAGGTCCATGGGGAGGGGTCCTCACCTTCCATATGCTCCCTCATATTTCTATGGGATTATTCCCCAAAGAGGCTTCCTCAGCTGGCTTGGCCTGACCTGCAATGATCAGCAGCCTCCCACCCCAAGCTGGGGAGCAGAAGCCTCAGGGTATCCCACCAGTTTGCAAAGGTTTCCTTCCCAAGCCCAGCAGCAGCCCTGTTACTTGCCCTCAGAGGAGTTCAGCAGTGGACACTGGCCACAAAGGGAAATTCATGACAAGGGCAGGCTATGACCCACACTTTTGAAGGGGACCCTGAGCTTCTGAAGGGCTGAGGTGTCTGCCACAAGGCTCCCTTTGCTCATACCATGCTTACAGTTCATAAAGTTCATACATATCCATTACTTCAGTCCCTGCCCCAGCAGTACTTGGGGGTGGGAAGGATGGAGGCAAAAAGGAAGAAGTGACTTGGGGGTCTCCCACAGCCCCCCACCTAGCTACTAAGTGATTGCTAGTCCCCACACTCAGAGCCCTCCACAGCTGCATATCCACCCCTTCTCCTGCTTGTTGGGCCAAATTAGTCCTAGCTCACTGTTCTGCCCTGGGCCAGGAGATCCAGGCTGATAAGGGGAGGGGAAAAGGGATGGGGGGGGGAGGAGGAGGACCTTGATTATCACCAGTCAGGTCCCATAACCCCTCAGACCTCTGCTTTGACTGTCACAAGGGGCCAGGGCTTCACCTTCTGTCCTCCTGATGCCTCTCATGCCTCTCCTGCAGAGCATCCCTCTGTGAAGACCATGGCCACCTACTGGCCTCTAACTCCTCTGAAGATGCTAAGTCACAGGTTGCCCAGGACAAAGCTCTGATCCCTCAGAGCCAGCCCCAGCCCAGCCCAGCCCTGCCCCTGATTCCTGATCCTGGCCCTGGGCCTGACCCTTCCCCTGAGCTGTAGCCCTGGATGTGAGCAGGATAATAAGACTTTTCAATGGATTCAGAAATAGTTAAAGGCCTGGATCCCAAACCCACCAATTAAATTCATATATTGTCAACCTGGAAGTTAGGCTAAGGTTGGAGGGTCCCCACCATTCCAAGCAATCATTCGATGACAGAGTTTTCAACAAGGTAGGGCGGCCTGTGGTCTTTGTGAGTGTGACAGGGGCTTCTCTTTTAATGGGTCGAGAAGGGAAGCCACAGGATTGGGTGAGAGGTGCAGCCTCACCACTGTAGCTATGGCAAGCTCCAGAGGATGCCCCAGCATCCATCTTGGGCCAATTAAAGCCAGGCAATGACAGGCCCCCAGTAGGTGGTTATCTTGTTGTCCTCTGCTCTGCTCAGGCCCCATCCAGAGCTTCAAGCAGTCAAAACTAAGAGCCACCATTTAAGGAGGACAGAGTCCAGAGGAGGGCTACCAGCATGGAGAAGAGCCTCCAGCTCATGCCTTATGAGGACTGATTGAAGGAAATGGACATTTGGGGTCCGGAGAAGAGACAGAGTTGCCTTCAAAGGGCGGGCAGGCCCAGGAGCAGCCAAGGAGGGAATCATCAGGCCACCTACTGACCAAGCTGAACCCAAATGGAAAGGCTGCCCCTCTCACTGCAGAAGAAGAAGGTTGAGATGGTAACCCACCAACTTCATGAGAGCCCAAGATTGTGCAGCTCAGGGCAGCAGCTCAGGGAGCTGTGAGCACAGGTGGGACTCCCTCACAGGCCTCTGGGGCTACATCATCAGGCTTCCCCCAGGCAGAAGCATGGGCACTGGTCCACTCCTGTGCCACCTTTTTCACAGATGAGACACTGAGGCAGAGTTACTCAGGAAGGCTTGATAGGCCAGCATAAGGACATGGTGACCAACCTCTTAGTCCTTTATTATGGACCCCCCCAAACACCAGCCATGTGGCAAGTGGGAGAACTCAGGGAGCCAGGCCCACAGCAGATGCCAGCTCTGCCCCATTGCCAGGAGCTGCTTGAGGGGAATGTGGCAGCTCCCAGGCAGGATGGACCTCTACCTGAATGGTCATTGTCCCCTCAGAGACACCAGACACGGGGGGAAGGTGCCTAAAGGAACCCTGCTCCACCCAGAGTAAAGGAGGGGACAGAAGGGCCCCTGGGATGGGAAGATTGAGGGCTATAGGAGCCTTACAGATTATCTGGGACCAACTCCTTTATTTACTGAGAAGTAAACTGAGTCCCAGAGGGAGAAAGAGTTGCCCAAAGGCACCCAAATGGTCCAAAAGCAAAGCCCAAACCCAAACCCAGATCCCTGACATCAGCCCCCACAGCCATGCCTGGCAGCCTCACTCCTCTGAACCCTTTCAATCAGCCCCAGTCCAAGTTACCAGCCTTTCAAATCCTAAGCACCTTCAGCGTCCTAGTCCCTCTTCAAAGTGCTGGAGAAAGAAGACAAAACGAGATTTTATTCAATTGGATAACATAGACAGACAGACAGGAAGTCATGCATCTGACAGCACAAGAAGGAGGTGACCACTATTTACTGATATCTGGGAGGGCTTCCTGAGGGAGGAGGCACCTAAGCCACATGGAGAGAGACAAGGAAAAATGAAATAGAGATGAGAACTACCTGTAGGAAGCTAAGGGCAGGGAAGTCAGTCAGGGCTTGGAGACCTTCACATCCTCCTCTGACATCCGCTTCCATACTGGAAGGGCTCTGAGGGAGCACCACCTAACACACAGCCTCTTGGTGACCCCACACAGCCCCCACTTTGTGATCCCATTTCTCCTGGATCTGTCCTCTGGAGCCAAAAAGGACAAGACTAATCCCCCCTCCGTAGGACAGCACCAGGAAGCACTTTAAGACAATCACCCCCCCAGTCTTCTCTCCCAGGCTAAGCATGGTCAGTTCCTTTCACTGATGCTTATTTGGCATGAACTTTTAGAGCCATGACTTGATATAGTTCAGGAAATGTTAGCAACAGCACTAAGAGAAAGAAATTGAAGGAATAAAGTTGAGTAAAGAGAACCAGAACTATCCCTGTGTGTTGGTTTACTTGGAAAACCCCAGGGAATCTGCAAAGATACTAATTGAGACTAGGGCTTCAGCAAAATTGCTACAAAGTAAATCCTCAAACTCAACAGTATTTCTATATGGTTATAAGAAAACACAAGAAGCAAGAATAGAATGGGAAATCCCATTCTAAATAACTACAAAATTTCTGGGGATCAACTTCTCAAAGTACACAAATGACTTGTATCAATACAATTACAAAATATTCCTAAAATAACAAAGGAAAAATTAAATAGCTGGAGGAATATTCATTGCTCGTGGCTAGGTTGTGCCAATATAGTAAAAATGACAAATCTACTAAAGCTAATTTTCACTTCAATCAAATTACCAACAGGATACTTTATAAAACTTGATAAAATAATAACAAAATTCACTGGGAAAAACAAAAGATCTAGAATGTTAGTGGAAATTATAAAAAGAAGTAAGTATGAAGGGGGAACAGCATGTCTAGACCTCAAAGTGTATTACAAAGCAGCAATCATCAAAACCATCTGGTATTGGTTAAACAACAACAAAAAGAAGAGGGGGCGTAGATCGATTGAACAGCATAGAAAAGAGAGATTCGAAATAACAGAACCGAATAGCCCCATGTCCAATAAAGTAGAAAACACAAATTGCCTGGGGGGGGGGGAAGAACCCCATTTGAAACAGTCTGCTAGGAACACTGGAAGGCAATCTGGCAGAAATCAGATCAACACCTTAAACCACACTCCACAACACATTCTAAAGGGATTTATGTCCTTGCCATTAAAGGTCACTTCACTTTCTCTTCTCTCATTCTTTTCTTAACTCTCTGAAGTCTGGCTTTCAACCTCATCATCCCATGTTCCACGAGTTCTCTCCAAAATCGCCTTTGAACCCTTAATCACCAAACCCGATGGCTTCTTCTCAACCTTCTTTCTCCTTCACCTCTCTGGAGCCTCGGACACTGTAGACCAGCCTCTCCTCCTCCATACTCTCTTCTCTCTAGAGTGGCAGGATACCCCAGCTTCCTGGCTCTCCTCCTACTCTTCTGACCACTCTCCATAGCCTACGCATGAGGCTCTGTCCTGGGCCCTCCTCGCTTCTCCCTGGATCCTACTTGGTGATGTTATTTGCTCCCAAGGACTCAATTTTTCATTTCTATGCTGACAATTCTCAAATCTACTCACCCAGTCCAAAGCTCTCTCTTAGCCTCCAGATCACATCTCCAGCTGTCTAGCAAACATCTTAAAATGAGTGTCCTGTGGACATCACAGACTCATTGACTTCCCCTTCAACACCCCCCTCCCTTCCCAATTTTTTGACCACTGTCCAGAGTATCTCCACCATCCCAGACCTCCCGGCTCACAGCCCAGGAGTCGTCCCGGCCTCCTCACTCTCTCATGCTCTGTATCCAAGCTATCACCAGGACCACAACCGCACCTCAAATACATCCCCTCTTGACCTCTGCCCCTGCCCCCAGCTGGTGCAGACCATCATCCCCTGCTGCCTGGACTATTGCAGTATCTGCTGGGGGGGGCATTATCCTGCTTCAGGTCTCTCCCCCCCCAAGTCCATCCCCCATTCAACCCCCAAAATGATCTTCCTAAAGCTCAGGCCTGAGCATGTCACCCCTCTCCCTCCTACTCAATAAACTCCAGCAGCTCCCTGTCACTTCCAGGACAAGTATAAAATCCTGTTCAGCATTCAGAGTCCTTCATAACTGGCCCCCTGATTCCCTTCCAGCCCTCTCCCACCTGACTCCCCCATAGTACTCTTCACACCAGTGATACCAACCCCCTGGCTGCTCCATGAACAAGGCCCTCCCTCCTCATCCCCACCTCCTGCCTCCCAGATAAGTCTCAGAGAAGATCCCACCTTCTCCAAGGAGCCTTTTCCAATCCCCCTCAATGCTGGCGCCTTCCCTCTGTCTCTGGTTTCTCTGCATGCAGCTTCCCCATTAGACTGGGAGCTCCTGGAGGGCAGGGACTGTCCTTTGTCTCTCTTTGTACCCTCAGTGTCTAGCCCAGTTCCTGGCACATAGTAGGTTCTTAATGCGGACTTGTTGACTTGATAACTTGGACTTAAGGCCCTTTGACACTCTGACTGCTTTCCCTGGACACCCTCCAGCTGACCGATGCCCCTTCTATCCTGGAGTGGCCAGGCCTGGCCACAGGGCTCCAGGCGAGTCTGATGAGGACCAAGGCCAGAGGCAAGTCTGTGAGTGAACAGTGCGATGTGGCAGTCAAAAAAGCCAGTTTAACCCAAAGAACTCTCCAGATAAAATTCTGACCACAGAATACACCTGCCTCCCATAAAATGATAACAGCTCCCTCCCAAAGTGTCAGAGGCTGGCTGGCCACCTCTGTAGGATGTCACAGCTGAGGGGCTTGCCCTGGGTGGGAGGAGGAACTGGGGGTGGGGGGCGGCTCCTAGGAGTCTGTGACCTTGTCCCTTAAGCAAGCAGCAAGCTGGGGAAGCCGACCAGGGCAGTCAAGGCTTCTGGGCTGCCGGTCAGTCAGGATGTCTCAGACAAGACACGGTGCCAAGCAAAGATGAGGGTTGGGGCATTCAGGACCGTGGTGAGTGACAGAGGGAGAGACCTTCTCTCATTCCTCCCCCCCTTCCCTGTCCTCTTCCTCCCCCTTCTCTTTCTCCTCCAGAATCTCATGGAACATCTGGGAAAGTTCCAAGACAAAAGAGATTCAGCAAGCAAATGAATAATTTGTACAGTCTCTTCCTGTAACTGGAGCTGGGGGATCAGGTCACCCACTGGGAAGGGGCTCAGGGTCAGAGAGGCCCTTGGGACAAGAGAAGCAGGCCCAGCCTTGTCCTCCCAGAAAACTCCCATTAAGAAGAGCCATGTTGTGATGGACATGGAAAGAGCCTGTATTGGATTGCAGGCTGTCTTGGGAGGGGGTAAAGAAAATTTAAAACTTATGGAAGTGAATGTGGAAAACTAAATGTAAATAAGTTAACTTTAAAAGAAAAAAAAGAACCACTATGTTCAAAGCACCATGTTGAGCTCCAGGGAAACAAAGACCCATCTCCCACCGCCACACCTTTGCATAGGCTGTCTCCCAGGCCTAGATCTCCACTTCCTGGAATCCCAGTCATCTTTCAAGGCTTTCTCAGGCATCACTTCTGTCCAATAGTCTGTCCTTATTCCCCTCCCCCACCCCCATACCCCAGCACACAGAGAGCCGAAGGCACCCCCCTCCCTTTTCAAACAGCCTTGAATCTGCTACCTGCCTCCCCAAAAGAACGTGAGCTCTTTGAGGGCAGGGCCTGTTCCTGTCTTTTCTCCCTGAAGCTTAGGGCCTGATACACAGGGCTTTGTGGAACAGCAAGGATTTGGGCTAAGGCTTGAGATGGGAATGCTGGGGAGAGGCCCAGGAAACGAGACAAGAGTCTGACATCATTGGTGATTTTACGTGAAGTTGTCTGGGAGAGGAGGTGCCAGGTGTGAGCACAGAAACCAGCACAAAGCAGGAGGCTGGAGAGAGGAAGAAAGGGAGGAGCGGCCTGCACTGAGGGCCCCTGGGTTGACAGGCCTGGGAGGAGGTGGCCACTAGTCTGCCATATGGAGCGTGGGCATGTTCCCTTGGCTCTCCTGCTAAGGTGGCCTTGGTCAGAAGGACACCCCACCCAGGCAGCCTCCACCTGCCAAGGTCAATATTGAACAGCTGTCCCCAGAGGAGGGTGGGAACAATGCCTTCGGCTCCCTGCCCAGGGAACTCCTAGGAGGTAACTAGGGGCCCAGCCTAGCCTGGCTCCACGAAGAACCAAGAGGAACTGTCTCTGCTGTGGGTCAGGGCGGGGGAGGGAAACGGGCAGCCAGACTTGGTCCTCTCTGGCCTCCCAGCTGAAGACATGCACATGTGCCCCAGGACTGCCAGCCAGGCTCTCGCTGTCCCTCTCCTCAGAGCTCTCTATGCCATCCAGACAGGTCAGAATCCCCAAAGCCAATGGTGCCAAGGGCCTAAGTCACCTTGCCCAGGCTGAGTACCCAAGCTCAGTCCCATTCCCCAAGCAGGTGCTGACTGACCGCAGAATACACCAGCAGCCTCTGTCCCACATCTCCCCAGTGCCTGAACATGGGGGCAGCAGGGATGGGGTCAGGATATCCTTCCTAGCTCCAAGGCAAACTTGAGGCCCTGCTACCTGGCCCCCTGGCAAACTCAGTTCCTTGAGGGCCTTTTAAGGGGAAGTCAGGAATGTTTGGGAGCCACTCTAACTCTGAGGGCAGCCCAGGGGTCAATCACTGGGCCGCTGCCAAGAGAGCCCAGGATAGTCCATAGAAAACTTCTGGGTCAAACATGACATGGTCTAAAAGCATCTATTTCCTTCCAATCCTGTGGCTCAACCACTGGGCCAGTCAGAGGCAGACCCAGTCCTAAACCTAGGACGAGTCTGGTGCAGACAAAGAGGAGATGTGGCTCCTGCCCATAGGGAGCCAAAAATGGAGCCCAGTTTTTCCAAGCTGGTGGCCCCAAACCCTGGTGTTAGGAGATACACAGTGATCCTGGTGCCCTCTGTCCCCTGCTGGGGAGAGCCTGAGGGCTCACAGCCCATCAGGGAAGCCCCTTGCACAGACATTTTGCAGCCCAAACAAGGGTCTTCACAAAGGCCTCCTTTCACCTGGGCCTCTCTTCTCTAGGAGGGCTCAGGTCTAGGGAAGACAAGAGAAGAGTCCTGTCTGAAGCTGGCCTGGGGCACCGCCTCAGTCCCTGCTCTTTCATTTTGGGGGAAGGCATTAATCCTGCTTCCAGGAGCTGAGTCCATGATGGGGCCTGTAGACAACCAAGCACCAACACCCTGAGGAGCAGGAATGACCTTTGGAAGCAGACCAACAGTGGCCAAGACTGGGATTCACCCAGCAGGGATGAGGCATTAAAGGGGAACCTGGTGGCACTAATGCTATGTGAAAATTACATTAAGTCAGAGCTCATCCTCCCCAGAGACTCCCCAAGCAGTGGGGGGAGATTACATCCCTCCAGGTGTGGAGGAGAATACTTCTACTTGTTCTTTCTTCAAAAGAAACATCCACTATGAAAGCTAATGAATGTGAACTGGTGGCTGATGTATCCAGAATTGTGGCTTGGGCTGATGGCAATAGAGAAGAGAACCCCGATACCACAGGGAAAAGCCAATGTCCCATCCTGGATCTGGGAGGCTCAGTCTCAAGAGAGAACTCATCACCCTGGCAAAGACCTCTGGGGCCAAAGGGTCAGACCCACACCTAGCCCTCTCTCTCTGTGACCACAGGCAGGTTATCCAGTCTGTTTGAAGATCTCCAGGGATGGCAAAGGAAGCGTCAAGCCTTCCCTTGTGCCCAGAGCCGTTGCTCTCACCTGCCCTCCTCAAGTGTGGTTCGGGGACCCTCTCCTCTGCCCCCAACCCCCTCCATGTGGACACAGGCCTGCTAAGGGGAGAGACTTGTCTTGGTTTTAATCTTCAGAACCCAAGTGCTTTTTTACTCCATGGGAGATAAATGGATGGTGGTCGAATTCTTCACTCACTACCAGCTCAGTCCATTTTCTCCAGGTCAACTGGGCTCCCCAGGAAATCAGACCATTATGGACACAGACCAGAGGGAGCATCTATTGTGTGTCTAGCGCTGAGCCACGCACGGTGGGGGGACATAAGAACAATGACAAGGTTCCCTCCCCCAAGAACAGTGGCTGCATGGACGAAACTGAACCCCACCCAGAGACAAGTCAGGAGACCAATGGAGCCTGGGCTCTGAGCTCTTTTCCAAACAGGGAAGGAGCCAGAAGAGAGGACAAACAACACCCCCTCCCCTGAGGGAGGAAAGAAGGAGCAAGGCCAAGTTCTCCTGGGGCAAGGAAGGGTGTCATGGAGCAACTTTCCCCACACTCAAAGCATGATTGTTATGGCCAAGAAAACATGTGATTCCCGTGAAAATATTTGTCACAGAGACAAATCCCTTAGAATCCCGGCCAGGAAGGACCTACCCCAGCTAGCCCCCAGAGGGGGACACAATGACTCCCGAGTCATGGGCTCTCTGGCCTCCCCAGGGCTGGGCCTCGGGCCACCCACAGAGGGCCCCCAGGCTCCCCCACTAATGAGATCCAGAGATTCTCAAGGGGAACAAGGATTGAGGCCACCTAAGGTGGGGGGGCATCTACAGTCCTCCCAGCAGGGGTACATGGAATGTTGCCCAGCAGAGGGAGGTCCTTAAGAGATGTGCTGGAATGACTAACGAGGGGAAGTTCATAATTAGCAGCTCATCACTTTATGAATGGGAGCTTTAAAGTGCTGGAAAATCTGTTTCTCCTTGTACCCATGGACTCTGCCCAGAAAACTCACATCTAGATTGGCCTCTGTCCCTGGGTCAATCAGAGTCACGTTCTGAGAGGTCTGCAACCACAGCCCCCCAACCCCACCCCCGCCCAAGCTTTTATAAGGACAGGCATATAACCAGATGCCAAAGCTAGCCCTGCCACCACTGCTCCTCTCGCTGAGCCCCTCAGGGCTGGCTGTGGGGAGCTCAACAGCTTTAGTGCCTTGGGCACAAGCTGGTCAGGTTGGAGCTGCTATTCTCTCTGATCCTGTCCCTAATCCCTGTTCCATCACAGTAGAGGGCAGGGAGAAGCCACAGACCTCACCTTCTAATGGGAAAGAGAATGAAGTCTGTGGGGGGTGCCAAGGAGTGGTCGCCCACCTAAAAGTTAGGCTGGACTGGCCCCCAGGCAGGAGATCCACAGAGCCGGTTCCTACCTCCCTCCTCCAGCTTCCTTCATGGAAGCTGCTCCCCCCTCTCAAAGACCGCTAACCCTTGGTCTAAGAAAAGCAGCCCAGAACCAGCCCAGAACAAACATGTTTGGGGGAGGGGGCTTCCAGGTCACTTCCACAAGTCTCTGCTGGGCACCTACCTGAGTACTGACCCTGAGGAGCTGCTGCTGCTCCTCAGCTGTGCCTGACTCACCATGACCCCATTGGGGGGTTTCTTGGCAGAGATACTAGAGGGGTTTGCCTTTCTTTCTCCAGCTCATTTGACAGATGGGAAAACAGAGGCGAACAGAGTTAAGTGACTTGTCCAGGTCACACAGCTAGGAAGTGTCCAAGGCCAGATTTGGATTCAGGGATCTGGAGCTCTATCCACTGACCACCAGCTACCTCCCAATGGCCTGGACACACTCTTTGCAGGTGCATCCTAACTCAAAACAAGGCTGAAGAGTTCTAATCAGAGACAGATGAGACAGGAGGCAGGAGAGACAGTGGGCAGGGGCTGGGCAGGGCTGGCAAGTAGCCTCCAGACACTTACCCGGCAGACAGACATCTGGTTGGTGGTCAGGGTCCCAGTCTTGTCAGAGCAGATGACAGAGGTGCAGCCCAGGGTCTCCACAGAGGGTAGGCTGCGCACAATGGCATTTTTCTTGGCCATGCGCCGGGTGCCCAACGCCAGGCAGGTGGTGATGACGGCGGGGAGCCCCTCAGGGATGGCGGCCACAGCCAAGGCCACAGCAATCTTGAAGTAGTAGATGGCTCCGCGGAGCCAGGAGCCGCCATGGACAGGGTCACTGAAGTGGCTGATGTTGATGGCCCAGACAGCCACACAGATCATGGAGATGACTTTGGACAGCTGCTGGCTGAACTCATCCAGCTTGTGCTGCAGAGGGGTCTTCTCAGGCTCCGTGGCCACCATCTGGTTGCGGATCTTACCGATCTCCGTGTAGACCCCAGTGGCAACAACCACACCCACAGCCTTGCCTGAAGCAATGTTGGTGCCCTGGAAGCCAGGAGCGCTCAGTGACTGGCAGGGAGAGCCCACTGCCTTCTGGTCTTGCTGCCTCCAGGGGCAGAGGGATCTGACTGGGAGACCCCCTCCCCACAGCTGGAATGACGGTACAGATCCCCCAGAGAGGACGCCAGAACAATGGAGCCCTAGATTCAGAGTTGGGGGCAGACTCACACTCTGCTCTGTCCTAAAGTCACTCTCTTCTGGGTGTCTAATGGGGGAGCTGGAGTTGGGCCTCTGATTCCTGGCACCCCCTGCACAATCCGGGTCATGAGGTGGGACTGAGGGGCATGAGGAAGAAAAGAGCTAGTTCATCTTCATGGTGTGGCCACACGAGGTGCTCCCAAAGGGAGTGACCCAAATGGGATCAGAGACCCGGGGTTCTCCATCTTCTAGCCTCACCTAGACTGGGCCTCTCCCCCACAGCACACATCAGTAGTGGTCAGGGGATGGAGGGGGTAGCTCTAAGGACCCAGCTTTGCCTTTCCCAAACCAGGCAGCCTTGGTGCCAATGAAGAACTAAGCTCTACACAAGCTTCAAGCCAGAGCACAGGAGGGGTCTTCCAGAGGCTCCCAGCACATTGGACAAATAGCCCAGCCTTTCAGAGCCTTCGCTCCTTTACCTGTACAGTGAAGACCCTGCCACATGCCCTGGCTCTCTTGGGAAAGGAGTGCTTAGCCTCACTCAGCCTGGTCCAGACAGGGTGGAGGAGTTGGCCAGACAGTGAATATTCTGACTGATGGACGATGTGCTGGTGAGTCCTGGAGCCCTGGCCCTCCCTCCCTTACTGGGCAAGGTCTAGGGTGAAGTCGGGGAGCTCTATTTCTGGAAGTCCCCTGCAGCCCCCACCTCTCCCAAAGCCCCAAGAAGGACCCACCGAGAACAGCATGTTTTTCTTGTCCTGGTTCACAGCCCGGGGGTCAGGGACGGGGTCAGTGTGCTTGATCACAGACATGGATTCACCTGTACGGGTACACACACACACACACACACACACACACACACACACACACACCAAACTTCTGAAGCCTTCAAGGACAACTCTACATCACCCACTTCCCAAACTGCCACCAGGGGCTGCTGGCAGGAGGTGTGCAGACCCTGGAGGTAACTCCTGTGGGCCTCAGTGTCCCTATTTGTCCAGTGAGGGGCTCTCTTCTGCTGTCTACCTTGTGTCCCTTCTTTACCCTTCTCTGCCCAGTAGAATGCCAGGCAGGAGCTCCTAGAAAGCCTCTTCTTTGGAAGAGAAAACTCAGGGGCACATCAGAGCCATGTTGAAGTCTCTGAAAGGCTGCTGCATGAAGAGATAAGCCTCACTGGCTTGGTCTTGGAGGGGACAAGGAGGGGTGAGGAACTACAGGGGCAGACTTAGGCCCCAGAGTGGCCTGGCCAGCAGGGGAAGTGGTGAGCTCCCTGTTCCTGGAAGGCTCCAAGCTGAGGCTGAATGACCTCTGGGGTCAGTGATGCTCATGAGAGGATCCTTGGTTGGGTGCAGCTCATGCTCAAGGCCCCTGGGGTCCCACCAGCTCTGAGGTGCTGGGATCTTTCTATCCTCAGTGGCCAGCCTTGGCTCTTGGTCACAAAGGTACTTATTCAATGCTTTTCCACAGAGCCCGAGCGTCCTGATGCTCAGAGGCCAGGCTGCAGAGGCCACTGTCAAATGGTCCTTAGAACCCCCAGGCCTGCCCCTTCTGATCTTCCTCCTCCTGGCTGTGATAGCCCCTTAGGCCCAGGCCACCTCCAGCCTGTCAGCAGAGAGAAGCCAGCAGCCTCCAACCTCAGACCAGGGGTCACTGGGGTCGCTCTGGGGAGTCTTCCTGACCCTGGCTTCCTGCCTGGACTTGCCCTAGGTAAGAGATGGTAACCTCAGGAGGATGTCACTGAAAATATCCCAGAGCTCCCTTGGTCCAGCCCCGAGGCCCAGCTGGACTCACTTGCCTAAGTCTTACAGTCAGATTCACACTCAGATCTTGGCACAGTCCCAGTACAGTCTGTGGAGATGGGCCTGACCCCTCTGCCCAGCTCTCACTGCTCCTCTCATCATGTCCCTCCACCCCAGGCCCTGCTTCAGAGGGGGCTTCTGCAGTCCTGATTGGGGTGGGATGGGGTGGGGGGACATCCAAACTGGCTGTCCCCCCATTATTCTTCTCGGAGGCCTGGTATGCCTGCCCCTTCCTCCCTGTGGCTGCCCTCATGGATCCGGCCCCTTTGCCTAACTACAGCCACCTGAGTCAGTGGCCAAGCAGTCCTGGGCCTGGGAGGTCAGACCCAGCAAGGGGGCTGCCAGGGACCTCCCAGTCCCTGCTCCCTTCAGCTCGGTCACCTCCAGTGGGGCAGCCTGCTTTTCCAGTTCACAGGGGAGCAGCTCCAGGAAGGGTCCTTCTTTGGGAGAAGACACAGCCCCACCTCTCTGGTCTCTCACTGCCTGGGCTGCCCTCCCAGAATGAGACCCCAGCTAGTGCCCCTGGCTCAGCCCCAGGCCTGCCCTCCATCCCACAAAGGAACAGGTAACCAGAGATGGATCTGGCTGGAAACCCAGCCCCAAGTCAGGGCCCATGTGGCCTGTGACTGATGGAAAAGGGAATCTGAGCTCCCCCAGGAAGCATTCACCCCACCCCCCACCCCAGGCCACACCCTCACCTGTCAGGATGGATTGGTCAACTCTCAGGGTGGTGGACTTGATCTCTATGAGGCGAATGTCAGCTGGTACCTTGTCACCCACTGTGGAAGGGAGAGCGAGAGAAGAGCTTTGGTCAGGGAGGGACACCCCCACTGCCTCGAAGGGCCTCTCAGGCCCACCCTCCCTCTGGGTCAACAGGACTGGGCGGCAGGAGCCCCAGACCCTCGCCTGAACCCTGCTTCCCACTCTGAATGTCCTTGGCTGGGTCTCTTCCTCCAGCCCCCGGGGCCCTCTCCATCCTTCTGTAAGATGGGGGGACAGGGCCACTATGTGGCTTTGTGGCCCGGGCTTTGGCAGCCAGCATGCCCTTGGGCAAGGCCACACTTCTGCAGGAAGTATTCACTCCCTCTCTGGGCTCAGGGGTAGCCTACAGGGCCTCACAGCTCCATTCTGACTCTAGATGGGGGTCCCATGACTAGTTAGAAAGTGAGCTGATGGGAGTCAGAACCCTGCCACTTACTATGTGTCCTGACAAGCCCCTGCCTCTCTCTGGGCCATGCCTACTGCCTCTTAAAAAGAGAGAGGTGGTGAACAGAGCACTGGCACTGGAGTCAGGAGGACCTTAGTTCAAATCCGGCCTCAGACACTTTACACTTAACTAGCCATGTGATCTTGGGCAAGTCATTTAACATCCAAAAAAAATGAGGGAGGTAAGCCTGGTGCTCCCTGAAACTGCTTCCAGATTGAACAGGCTGCTGTCCACATGGAACCCAGGGGAAGCAGGAGAGGCTCTGAGGAAAGCTGGCTTGCCAGCCTCTGGCTCATGTGGACAGTGTGGAAGGCCACTCCCTGCTCCCAGGCCCCCCAACATCGCAGGGCCACAAGGCCAGATTTTGGGGTCAATGACCACTGTGCACCGGGCCCTCTGCTCATTCCTGGGGACACCAAAACACTCTGATGGCTGGGATCTCTTCAATGTAGACATTCCCTCCAGTAAAGCTGATTGCAGCCAATTCTGGGTCAACCAGTTGCCCACTGAAGCCCTTAGGGGAAGACTCCCAATCCACAGGAAAGAGTCACACAAGGCAGGAAATAAGTGATGGGGGCAGGGAAACAGGGACTTAGGGCTCCAAAAAACTTCCAGGAGATTTGTATCAGACCAAGGAATCCCCTCTACCACACACCCAACAAGAGGCCAGCCAGCTTCTGCTTGGACACTCCAAGGGATGGGAAACTTACCCCCTAGTAAACATTCCACTTCCCTTGGGAAGGCAGTTTCTCTGCTGCTCAGTAGCAGCTTCTCTGTAGGCTCCTGGGCCTGTCCCCTCAACCCTGGGATTCTGCCCTCAAGGCAGAGATGCTCTGGGTAGTTATGGCACGGCTGGCCTCGGGGCCCATCTTCCCCTCAGTGCCACCACAGTTATGATGGTCACGTCCCATCTGCCTGCCCAGCCCTGACTCCACGGAAGCTGCCCTGAGCATCACAGTCAGGAACCAGATGCAATTCTTAGGAAGAAGTAATATGCCTTCTTCCTTCCCTTAATGGCCCCATGGGCAGAGGACAGGTAGCAGCAGGGAAGGGACTCTGGCCCCCTGGGCAACATTGGCAGCAGCGCCCTCACCTTTGGGCTTCCTGTACCAGGGGCAGGAAAGTAGAAGGGGAAGATGGGCCTTTGGGGAAGGGCAGTCAGGGCCGGGGAGACCAAACCCCACAGGCCCTGCCCAGGGGGGCTAACAATCTGCAGGAGAGGCTGCCTGGCACAGGCGGATGGGCAAAGGAGAGGGAGGTGCCAGGAGGCGGGAGGAGGGGCCCTGAGCCAGACTTCCATGGATCTCTGTTCACTTGGTCAGTCTTTCAACCCTCTGACCATGTCTCACTGTCTCACAGAGCTGTCCATCTGGCCAGCCCAGTTTTCAAGGGCACGGTGGCTTGGGCAGGTTTTGTGTTTCTCATGCCAGGATGTCAATGCTCCCTCCAAGTTTGGTCGCCAACACCATCCTTCTTTCCCAGGTCTGTCCCCTAGCGGCCTCCATGCTTGACTGATAAAATCATTCTCATGGGTCTTTTTCACACCCTTACTGCATCTTGCTCAGTTCTGGTCAAACCCATGTCTGGGCACAGGGGACCTGCTTGCAGAGTGTTGGCATCTGCTCTTCCTCCCAGTCTCTGTCACCACAACAGCCCTTTCAGGGCCCAATTCTTTTTTCTCTCTCTTTTTACTTACTCTTTCAGCCTTTCTTCCTCAACTGGGACTTTGTCTTAGGGTCAAACTCTGCACGCTTCTGGAGGGAATATCGGAGGCTTTGGGGGTCTTATTTTGTGTTCCCCAGATTCTGCTGCTGAATTCTATTGAGTGTTGTGTTTTTTGAGGGTCTTTTATGGGTAGGTCAGGTTAGGGACTTGAAATCTTTTAGAGTGCCCAAAGCAGCTGTGATATAAAGTCTGAGCCTCGGCAAGCACCTGCCCTGGGACTTGGGTCAGGACAACATAACTGTGGGTTTGCCCCTGGTTGGAGTGTCTGTAGACTGCTGCTGGCCTCAGAGCCCCTCTTAAGGGGCTGGAAGGCTCCCTCTTGGTCTGAACTCTCTGCCTTGGTTACTCAGCTGCAGGGGGGCTGGATCACAATCTTTGCTCCAGGGCACCAGAGCTGTTGCCCAATATATGACCTCCAGGCCTCAACTGCCTCTGGCCCTCCAACCCTAAGCACAAAACCCTTCATTGGCCCTCACTGGGTCTACAGTCTTACTCTGGAATATGCCCCACAGATGTTGAGATGAACACAGCCTTGGAGTCTATAAGACAGAGGTGGGGAGGGAGCAGGGGAAGGGGAGACTGTACAAAGGAATGGGGCGGGAGTTGGGGGGGGGAATACTGTGTGTGCAGAACAGGCCAAAGGCCACATTGGCCAGATGAGAGAGCCCATGAAGGAGCTCCAGGAAGGACCGTGGGGTCCAGGAAAGAGTTGTGCTGGTGGTCATGGGGGCTGTGGCTGTGGTGATGGAGGAGGTTCTGCTTGTGGCCAGTCATGTCCAATGCTCCAAGACCCCATTTGGAGTTTTTTTGGCAGAGATATGGAATGGTTTTCCATTTCCTTCTCCAGCTCATTTTACAGTTGAGGAAACTGAGGCAAACAGGATGATGTGACTTGCCCAGGGTCACACAGCTGGTCAGTGTCTGAGGCCAGATTTGAACTCAGGAAGATGAATCTTCCTGGTTCCAAGACCAGTGCTCCATCCCTAGGAGCCCCAAAAGGAGAGGCTGGTAATGGCAAATGCAGGAACCTGTGTCTTATCCTCAGAATGACCCGCTTGAGCTTCCTGAGTAAGGGAATGACGGTCAGAACCTCGCTCTCAGGATCTCCATTTGACCAGTGCATGGTGGATGGACTGAAGAGCCTAGCATCAGGGAGACAAGGTGGAGTCAACAAAAAGGGGATGAGGCCTGAAGGAGGCTTCAGGACGGTGGGGAGGCCAGGACCAAGCACGGCGCGGGAGAGAGCAGGGGGAGGCAAGAATAGGGGGGTCTGGTAGACTGGCAGGCTCTCAGCAGGAATCAGGGACATTGAGAAGAGGAGAGGACTGGAGGGATTGGACCTGGGGCATCTGAGATAGCTCAGAGACATCAGGTTTGGCATTCTGTGCAGGGAGTCTGCAGCTTTCGAGATGGCTCAGAGCAGCCCAGACCATCTGCTACAGACCGTCATTGAACCCACAGGAGCTGCTGAGGAGAAATGGTACAGAGGGAAGAGGAAAGGGCTCAAGACCAAGGCACCAGGGATACCCAGAGCAAGGCTGTCTCCCCACCTCCATACCTGCTTCCATCCCATGCACACGGATTCTGGCCCCAGGCTCTCCGTCAGAAAGTTAAGAGTGCCCAGCTCAGAGCAAGAATCTTGTCTATGAATCCCCCTGGACCTGCGGCCTCTGGGGAAAGCAGGAAAGAGGACAGGAGACTGTGATGCCGCCAAGGCCTCAAGCAAGGATGGCAAGAGATTGGCCCTGAAAGGCCACAGGTGCCAGAAAAGAGAGTGGAGATCAGAGACCTGAGGAAAAAACTGAGGCAGCCCAGACAGGGGAAGGCACTGGCCTCACAGATGGGCTAGTTAAGAGCTTGGAGGGGAGCTTCCCCCAGCCCCCCAGTTCCAGCCAAAGCTCTTTTCTTACCCTTGACCATGAAAAGAAATCAGAAATTAAGGGGGAGCCTGGGGAAGGGACAGGGGGAGGGGTGTGTTTTCCTCTTTTCAGACATGAACAGCTCAGTTCAGGTCACGACTTGGGGCCTCAGCGACGTCAAGTGAGTGGAAAATGTGAGGCCAGCCCCGCAGATCCGGGAAGGAGAAGCAGCCAGAGGAAACCTTCCCCTGCGGCTCATTGTCAAGGAGCTAACAACCGGCTGCTGGGCTGTCGCCATAGCAAACACCCGGGCTCCCACCCCCACAGTCCCAGAAATCACTCCGTGGGGCTTGGGCGGCTTCTCTTGGGAGAGGCATCAGACCTGGGCTGGGGGACAAGCTCAAGATGCCCTCCCCTCTTGGTGCCCATCCCAATCCAGGAACCACTGCCCCTGAGGCACCTTCTCTGGCAGGAAATATTGAGCCCTGGGTCAGGGAGGGGCTCAGGAAGTAGTGCTTGGGGCAGGTTTAAGAGTTCCTCCTTCAGCCCAGACCCCCCTACCCACTACTGACGGGGCCAGTCCCCCATTCAGGGCCTATGAGTTTCCCTGTCCCTCTGTGATGTCAGATGCTGTATTGGCAGATGGGCTCCAGGCTGCAGGGCCTGGAGAGGGCAGAGCTCAGAGAGGGCTCAGAAATACCCAGAAGGGCCTCAGGTCCAAAGCCAGCACTGGTGGTGCCCACCCTGTCGCTTGGCCGGGGCCAAGATTCCGGACCTACACCAGTCTCATCCAGGACCCAAAGGTCAGGAGGCCACCCTTGGCCAGAACAAACACCAGGTACCTCAGCCCTTCCAGGACTATTCAGGGTCTTCCCTCTAGGCTGACAGATCTGTACCAGTCCCAGAATCTGTGACTTCCCAGTGGACCTAACATGGCCCTGGAGCTGTGTAAGCCAGCCACGAAGGGACCATTCACCTGCCCTGGGACTGTAAGAGCCCCTCTGGACCATTCAGGAAAGGACACGTTTACCTGGCCCTGGCCCCACGACCATTAACAAGAGTCCTGATGTCCTAATACCTGGCTGACAAGGCCTGTCCAGCCACTTGCTGGCTATGGGACTCTGAGCCCTAGTGTCCTTATCTGCAAAGTGGGAGCCTGGATGGTGGGATGCCAGCCTCACTGTGAGTGGGGAGTGGGAGGGGCGTGAGAGGACTGGGCAGCAATCAAAGACCCCTGGAGCTTTCCCCACAGTCCTCTGGGAGGGGGAGGGGGGAATGGACAGCTCCTTCCTGGGGTGCCCAGAGGGTAGATGGCCTCATGGGGCAGGTAGCTCCTACTGAAGGGAGGGGCAGCCAAACCACACTCTCTGCCCCACCCCTCAGGCCTCCCAGACCCAGACCAGAGGGTCATCTAGCATCTCAAGCTGAGGAAGGCTCACAAACCGCCCTGGAGTGACTGCACTCCTCCCCCACCTCCACTTGACTTTCCAAGGTCAGAAAAATGGTCCCTGCCTCCCCTGTCCACTGCCAAGGGCAGCAAGGACACTTCTTGGTAGCTGGGGGATGGCTTCCTCGACCTCTGACCTTCAAATAATCCAGAGCAATGCAGAAGTACATAGAGCTCCAGGGTCCAGTCGTGTGCCCCCAGGTATTCAGTGCCAGCTCCCTCCCACCACCCATTTGCCGGGACTTCCTCCTTTGGACCCCAGGCTCAGGACCTCCCTCCCTGGGCTTCTGCAGCCTCACTGGTCAGCTATGACCAGGATCTTCCTGCTGCACAGAGCTTTGGGGAAGATGAGGGGCAGCTTCCCCCAACCCCGGAGAACCCTGGCAGGTCAGTCATCTGCCTCAGCTGGGCTCAGGGCCACAGGGTTCTTGACCCAGAGTCCAAGACTAAGAACTCTAAATCTTCGCTAGGGCTGAGATTGGCCCCTTGGGCCACACTGAGGGACAACATCAGGACTTGCTTTCTCAAAAGGAAAATCTGCAGATTCCCCTGGTCCATCCAACAGTTCTGAGCCCCTCAGCAGAATAAAAAGCTGCCAGAGTGGGGTGTCCCAGTTCATCCCACCCCCTGCCACCTACTGTCTCCTGGAAGGCCTGGCTAGGCTTAGGACTCCAGGGCCAGGAGCGCTGGGGCCCAGGGCTCAGGGGAGCCCTGAGTGTCAGTGATAGAGGGGATGGGGCATCTTCAGGACCTGTAAGCCTCACTTTCTGAGAGGAACAATGGAGCAAGCCCTCCCCCAGCCCAACGGTCCTCTCTGCAGATTTGCAGCCTGACAAGTGGGCCAGGGACCCTGCTCTATTCCAAGCCGAGACCCCACCCCCGGCATGCATGTGTGTTTGGACATGTGTGGACATGTGTGGACACACATGTGCGCACATGGCTCTCGATCCATACCTGCCACTTCTACAATGTCCCCGGGAACAATATCACGAGCCCGGATCCTCTGTACACCCTTGCGGTCCATGCGGATCACCTTCCCCATCTCAGGCTCATATTCCTTCAAGGCCTCAATAGCACTTTCTGCGTTTCTCTCCTGCCAGCACAAGCAGATTCTGGTCAGGACCCCAGTGTGGGGAGGGGGGAGAGGGGTTCTGGAAAGACTATAGAATGGGGAGAGGGCACATTGGTTGCTCCAGTTTCAGCTGGGGGCAGCACTCCAGGACAAAGGCCACCAACATCCCCAGATGCTCTGGGTCTCTCAAGGGGCATCAGCACAGCTGGGTCTGCATAATTCAGAGAACCCAGGGCCCAAGGAGACTGAGCAGGGAGGGAGGGCTCCTGTGCCAGCAGACCTTTCTCATGGCAAGGGGCCACCCTGGAATCCCCAGGGCTGCCTGCCCTTGAGGCCAGTCCCATCCTGCTGATCCAATCAGCCTTTTAGGGAACCAATGCCCAGACACAGTAGGATGGATTGACCAGGGTCCCATGGGAACAGAGAGAGGCCTCTTCCTTTCCAGCTCCCACTGAGCCATCTGCCCAGCCTGCTGTCAGTCCCAAGGGCAAACCCTTCTGCCACCATGGCCCTTACCCACCTGCCACACCCCCACAACTGCATTGGCGATGAGAATGAGAATGATCACCATTGGCTCAACAAAAGCTGTCACTGTCTCCTCACCCTCCTCAAACCAGGCCAGGATCTGCAAAGGCAGAAACAGATACACGCACATGCATGAACACATGTGAGCCCACATATACACATTCCCATGGGTGAACAGGAGGTGGAGGTCAGTAATAGCCCCCAGAACAAAGCCTCCATCACTGCAGGGCTGGGCCAGGGAGAGAAGAGCAGGGAGGGAGGAGGCACAAGAGCCCAGAGGAATTCTACGAAGGCAAATTAAAGGCAGGGTGGGAGTCAGGCCCAAATGTCCTGACTCCACTGCCTTATCCTGCCACCAAGTAAGGGCTGACTAGACTCAGGGACACCTCAGGCCTTGATAGGATACAAACAGATGCCTGTGGAGTTAGGGAAAGGGACAGGAAGAGAGCTCCCCAGGCCAGGCTGCCAGGAAGCCGGGTATGACCACCAGGTGGGGAGGGAATGCCCTGAGTCCCTGTGTTTGCTCTTGGTGCTTCACAAGGACAATAGTGCAGGGGATGAAGCAAGGCATTCCAGTCCTGGCTGGCACATTTTCCATACACTTCCCAGAAAGTACAGGGGTAAGCATGGACCATGGACTGGGAGCCTCAAAGGTCAGCCAGTCCCATCCCCCCATTTAACAGATGAGGGAGCTGAAGTTCAGAGAAGAGAAAGAACTTGTCCAAAGTGATACATGATTAAGGGACAACCTGGATTCAAACTCAAGTCCTATGACTCTGAGTTTAACTGTATCTTTATTCACACAGATACAGATACAGACACAGATATGGACACAAACATAGACACAGACACAGACATCAACCAATTGATAAACACTGATTAATGACCTACTATGTGCCAGGCACTGTGTTAAGTGTTGAGGATACAAAGAGGCAAAAGACAGCTCTTCCCCTCAAGGAGTTTGGAATCTAATCAAGGAGACAACATGCAAACAAATAGATACAAAGCAAGCGATATATTACAGAATAAATAGGAAATAATTAACAGAGGAAAGGTACTGGTATTAAAAAGTGTTGAGACATGTCCATGGACTCAGACATGGAAGCAGACACAGATTCAGACACAGACATTGACACAGACAGACATAGGCACAGATCCCAGCACAGACAGTGACAAAGACCAGAACAGACACAGATTCTGGCACAGACATTGACAAAGACACAGAAGCAGATACAAACATAGACACAGAAACGACACCGACACAGACAGACAGACATAAATACCAATAGACATGAACACAGACAGACACTGACAAACACAGACACGGACAGAGACACAGAAGCAGATACAAACATAGATACAGACACAGACACAGACATTGACACAGACAGGCACTGACACAGATACCAGCACAGCTTCAGACATAGACTTGACATAGACACCGATACAAAGATAGATACAGACACAGACACTGACACAGACAATGACACAGACACAGACACTGACACAGATACCAACACAGATTCAGACACAGACATTGACAAAGACACAGAAGCAGACACAAATATAGACACATACATAGACATTGACACAGACACAGACATTGACACAGACACAAACAGACATTGACACAGATACCAACACAGATTCAGACACAGACATTGACAAAGACACAGAAGCAGACACAAATATAGACACATACATAGACATTGACACAGACACAGACAGACATTGACACAGACACAGACATTGACACAGATACCAACACAGATTCAGACACAGACTTGACGTAGATACAGATACAAACATAGATACAGACACAGACTTGACATAGACAGATACAAAGAGATGTACAGACACAAACACAGACCCACAGACAGACACAAACACAATCACAGACCCATGGACAGACAGACACCAACAGAGACACAGACAGGCACATTCACATGGACACAGCATCAGGCTTGGGACAAAGACAATGAGTATCCCCCACTCTCAAGAGCTCTCCCTCCTTGGGCATTATCCCTGAGGGGGACACAGACACAGGGCTCTCCTCATGCTCCCTGCCTGCCTTCCTGGAGCTCTCCACTCTATTCTCTCCTCTGTATCAATATATGAAGCTATGTCTTTCCTATGACGCCTAACTCTGTGTTGGGCCCAGTGGGGGTAGCCACAGTCCCTGCTTCAAGGAGATCACAGTCTAGTCAGAGATGCAAGACACAAACACTAAATGATAAAAAGCCGGCTATGGGCCCATTTTAAATAATGTTCAGATGGTATTTCACAGGACCCTAGACCCTAAGTTAAAGCTGAAGGAGACCCAGAGGCCCCGGTCCCACCCCTTCATTTTTCAAATGAGGAAACTGAGGTTTCCAAAGAGGTTCCCAGTCTTGCCTAAGGTCATACAGACAATATGTGGCAGAACCAGGATTTGAAACCAGTTCTTTGAACCCCAAACTCTTTCCACTGAATGGTGGAGGAGGTCATGGAATTGGGAGAGCCCATGGAGATGGCACCAGGGCTAGAAGACTGATCAAGGGTCATGTGAGTGAAAACAGACTCAGATTTGGGAGCTCAGGCTCAGGTGTGGTCCATCACTGTCCCCTGCCTCCCCACCAGAGCAATGACTGATTCCTGACACCTTTGGGGTCCTTCTGGTCAGGGAGCAACACTGGGAACAGAGCCCAAGGAAGAGAGAAGACCCCTTGCTGTGAGGCCAGTAGGGTCAGCCAGTCAGCAAGCTTTACTGTGCTAGGTGCTGAGGCTATAAAGACAGAAGTGAGGCCAGCCCTGCCCACCAGGAGTTTGCAGTGCAACAATAAACATTCATTAAGCACCACCTTGTGCCTGACTCTGTAGTAAACACTAGGGGTTCTAAGAAAGGTCTAGGACAGTCCCTGCCCTTAAGGAGCTCACAGGGCAAATAACATACAGAAAACCAAACACAAAGGAAATTAACTGGCACGAGGAGAGGAGGAGAGAAGGTCAGGAAGAAGGTGCTGAAGAGCTTTACGGGAAGATAGAGCTTCTAAGAGGCAGAGGGGAAGAGGGAGGGCATTCCAGGCATGAGGCACAGCAAGGTCAAAGGCACAGAGGTAGATGTCCCATAGGAGGGCCAAATGAGACCCTATTTGTAAAGCACTTCACACAGTGTCTGGCACATGGTAGGCATTTAATAAATACTTGTTCAGAGGAAGAAAGAAGCAGCAGCAAGTTCAGTGAGGCTGGTGAGTGATACCACCAGGGAGCTCTGCTGAATCCCCCAGTGAAGGAGCTAATATCTGATCCTGAGGCAATAGGGAGCAGGGGAGGAGATTCCTGGGCAGCCCTGTGAGGACAGAGGGTCCAGAGGGGGTGTGAGGGCCCGGGTAGTGCCTGTGAGCATGAAGAGAAGAGGCAGGGGCAAGGGGGAAGTGGAGGGGCTGGGGAGACAGAGCCAGGGGCCTGGCGCTGCTTGGGAGGACCAGGCCCCTTCCTCCACAAGGGCCCCTACAGGGACGACCTGAGAGATGATGGTAAATGATCAGGTCCCCTCCCCAAGGTTAAAGGTCGGCTTCGGGATCTGGGACCCAGCAGCCAGATAGGAGGGGGAGGGGGAGGGCCAGAAGAGAGGGGAGGGGAAGGGCATTTGCATCTCTTTGCCTGTTAACCCGCCTCATTTGCCAGTGACCAGCGCTTCTGCAAGATCCGATGCCCAGAGATGTCTTATTCCTCCAGAACATGACCTGCCCCACCCTCCAGGGAGCCTCTCATTTCCCAGGCAAATGGCCTGTTCCTGCCTGTCCCCAGAGCCCCCACACCTGGCCCCGGGATGATGGCAGATGCTCATGCCAACAGTGGGGGGGTGAAGCAGAGAGGTGACTGCCAGGGTCTGGCACATAAGCGCTCCCTGACTGACAGCTGGGGGAGCTCCCAGGCGGGGCGGGGGGAGGGGAGTTTTAGGGTGGGGGATGGAATATCAGAAGGCTTGGGAACCCAGAAGCCCATCCCCTGGGGGAGGGCCTGCCCAGGCCCACAGACCACCCTAACCTTCCTCAGGCCTGAAAACAGGGCCCAGGACCAGTCTAGGACTCCCTCTACAATAAATCCCAAGGAAGGCAGGAGAGGGAAGAGGCAGGGAGGCCAGGCAGCGGAGGGGCGGGGCAGGGTTGAGAAGACAATGCTTTGGCTTGTGGCCCAGCTCTGGGAGGGCAGCCTCTGGCCCCCAGGAAATGCACCCAAGCCCTTCCCCCACCACGCCCAGCCATCCCTTACCGGACCCAGCCCATCGGCTATACTCACGAAGGACACAAAGGCGGCCAGCAGGAGGATGCGGACCAGGAGGTCCTGGAACTGCTCCAGCACCAGCTCCCACAGGGACTTCCCTGCCGAGAGAAGGGACCTGAGTCCAGACGGCCTGGACAGCCCCTCCTGCCCAGAGCTGCCAGGACGAGTTCCCCAAGGGGCTCCCTCAGTCTCACCGCCAACCCCAACACCCAGGGCCGTTGGATGTCTGGTTCTAAAGTGTTAGAGCCCTGAAGCAGTGTAGGGAACAGTGAATTCCAATCCTGCCTCCGACACTTAGTAGCTGTGTGGTCCTGTTAGCCCGTCTCAGCCTAAGCTTCCTTCCTATAAATGGACTGCCAATAGCCTTGCCTCCCAGGCCCGGGGTGAGGCTCCTGGGAGGCCACACGGGTCAGCGCCTTAAGGTGCCTGGTGAATGGGCATGACCATTCTGCTCAGCCCTGCTCCCTCCTAATGAAGCCAAACCTGCAGGGTAGACACCCCCACCCTCTCCTCTCTGAAGAGGAGGGAGGCATTTCATCATCAGGTCTCCAGAGCCAGGATGGGCCACAGCAACCGACTGAGGGGTCAAGGCCAGTCTAAGCCCAGGGTCCTCTGGCATCCTTGGTCACAGTGACCTTCCCACTAAACCCCTCGCCAAGGCCACGATCAGGAAGTCTTGGAGAGGTAAAAGCCCCTCTCCATAGCAAGTCTCTCAAACCTCTGCTGGAGGGGGGCAGATGAGTTATCTAGGCCAAGGCCAGGGGGCAGAGGCCAGGAAGAGGCCACCCCACAAGGTGCCAGGCCAGGATCTCCAGAACCTGTCCATGGTACTGACCCCCCAGGACCTGTCCGTGGCCATGTGCCCCCCCAGGGCTCCCCGTTCCCATTGGGCCAGGGATAAACAACTGAGTTCACAGAAAACCTTCAGCTCTACTTACCTTCCTCAGCTGGGAGTTCTGGGGGTTTTCAGGCAACATGCAGGAAAGAAACCAGCAAAGAGAAAAGAGAATTTTGGTGAGGGAGGGGCAGAGTCCACCCTGCCTCCCTGCAGCTTCCAGGTGTGTGCTAGGACTGAAGCCTGAGAGAAAGGGGGGGGGGGGCAGGCTGCTAGGGGATGTCATACTCACAGAGCAGGATGCCCCGAGTTCAAATCCTACCTCTGGGGTTTACAAGCTGTGGGACTATGGGCCAGTCACTTTACTCCTTTCTGTCTCATTTCTCTTATCTGAAAAATGGGTATCACACTAGCACCTGCCTCTTAGAGTGGCTGTGAGGACCAAACGAGGGCTTGCTTCTTATGGAAGACAAGAAGGGAGGGGTAATCTCGGGCAGCTTCATGAAGTGGGCTGGGAAGGAGAAGTGTGTCCTCTCAACAAGGGTCACAGACCTCCTCCCTCCCCCCCCCCACCCAAGGCACAGAAAGGGTATTTACTGAAGGGGTCCCTCCTGCTATGAAGGAAAAGCAAAATAAGGTATGTTCTTAAAATATTCATGATCTCCAGCTCCAGAGAATGAAAAGCTTTCCATACACATTGTGGTGGCAGAAGAAAGCCTTCGGTGGGGACCCCCAGTGCCTTCCTGGTCAGGTCTTCTGCCCCTCTGTGTTCAAAGGCCATCCATCCACTGACCACTCCATTAGAGACAATTTGTCCAAGGAGTTTTTCTGCCTAAATCTCTGGGCATGGTGGGCAGGGGCCCTGTGTGCCCTGAGACCATCACAGTGCCCAGAAGAGCCAGATCCGACAAAGCAGCTTCTGGCCTTACCAGAGCTTGGTCTGCACCCCCCACATCCCCACAGTACAAAGATGCACCTGCCCTTAGCCATCAAAGAAATGGAAACGGCAGCACCAGGCTGGGGGCTGGCTGCCCTTGAGTCAGTCACAAAGAAGACTCTAGTAGGAGGGACCCTTCTTCACATTTGGGGGCCAAGAGGCATCTGTCCAGAGCATTCAGAAATACCACGACCAGACTTCCCCCTTGCTGGGAATGACAAGGCACAGACAGAGCAAACCAACAAATATGAAGGCCACTGGGCGTGGATAGAGGACATGAGGGCCTTCGTCATGGACCAGAAGGAGGAACAGGTCTCACCAGCTCAGGGCTGAGACTTCGACCCAGCTTTGCCAAGCACACTCTGGGCTCCAAGGTGCTTAGCAGCGCTTGGTCAACCATTGCCGGGTGACCCTAAGCAATCCCTTTATCTCTGAGCCTGGACTGACCGAAATAGGAGGAAAAGATAGAGACCCCAGGGTTGTCTACAACCTCCTCCTGAAATGGGGACAAGAGCCAAGCTGTGTCTCAGAGAATCCCAAGAGGAGCTGGGCCCACTCAGCCTGGGTCCCCCAGAGCCCTTTGTGACTCAGGCAGCAGATCTGCAAGGCGCAAAGCCCGAAAACAGCCGTTGTGACCAAGGCCTTGCCCCATAGTCTTTGACGAAAAAGTGGGAGAAAACCTCAGGGCCTGCCCACAGGAGAGGCTGCAGCAAGCAGCTCATGGCGTCTTAAGGAGCACTTGGGAAAGGGCGAGCCAGCTACACTCCTAAGGACGGGGGTCTACACCAAGGTGGTAGAAACAGCTTGCAATGCTACTGAAGACCCTGGAAAAGGCCCTCCTAGATGAGCCCAGGGTCCAGCTGGCTGCTCCACCAGTGCCTGAACTCCATCCAACTTTGCCTGACAAGGTGATCAAAAAGAGAGGTGGGGCTCCATGGCCAGAAAAGAAAAAGGGATCAGAAATTCTGGATCCTCTTCATCAGCAGTGGAGAGGAAAGGTCAACGGTTAAGATGGTACAAGGGCACCCGATCAGTTCTGGAGCAGAGGAAACAGAGAGGAAGATGAAGGCATGTTTGGGCCATCTCTGGCCACATGGACCACCCTGATCTGATTGGGGCAAGGACAGCTGAGAGAAAATAAAGAATGTTCTTTAAGAAGGTCGACCCCATACAGTTTGACTGAGTCTTGAATCCATTATTGTTTCTTTTAAGAGCAATGGTTTCTGGGGGTAGCTACATAGCAAAGTGCTGGAGTCAGGAGGACCTGAGTTCAAATCCGGCCTCAGACACTTAATGTTTACTAGCCCTGGGACCTTGGGCAAGCCCCTTAACCCCAACTGCCCTGCCTTCCCCCTCCAAAACAGAGAAAAAAAAAAGAAAAAAACTTATTTTTTTTTAAAACCAAACTATAGTTTCTCAATGAAAGAGGTATTTGAATCAAAACATCTTCACCATTTGAGGTATGCAGATGGCGTCAAGCTATTGTTCTATTGAATAAAAAGCTCTTCTGAAAAAAAATCATCCAACATCTCCATTATCTCATGAAGTCTAGACCCCAGGTTGGCATGACAAAAGGGTCCCCCAGACTGAGCCACTACTGCTCAAGCAGCCCCTGTACGGCAGGGAGCCCAGGCTGAATGGACCTGGGGAAGCCAGCCTCAGGGCCCAGGCCTGGGCTCTGCAACCTCTCCGTACACCTGACTGCCACTCATTCTACTACGAAGTGAGCCAGAGCTGTGGGGCTTCAGAAAGCTTCACGTGTAGACACAAACACTTCGATCCAAGTCCCAGAACTCAAGAAAGGGCTGTCAGACCTGACCCACTCTGAGGCCAGAGGCTGCAGGGCCCTACAGTGCCCACAAGGAACTGCTCATGCAGACACCAGGCCAGCACAGACCCTCGTCTCCTCAACCACCCGGTCTCTACTGCCTCCCTCATGCAGCCTCCACTCGGCTGCTAAAATGGGGGTATGACTGCACCATTCCCTGCGCCATAAGAACTAACGCTTCTGTTGGCTCTGGCAGCAGAGCTCCGTGGGCTGTGCCATACCCATCTCTCTAGCCATATTCATCACCCACTCTTCATTCTTGTTTTTGATACAGTCAAACTAGCCTTCCTCCTTCACAACACTTTATCAACACTTCATCTCCCACCTCGGCACCTTTGCACAGGCAGTCCCTCATGCCTACCTTAAGCAGCATCTCTGAGAATCTTGGAGTCCCTTGAGAGCACCAGGCAGGGCCAGCACTTTCCTGGGCCTCAGATACCTCACATTTACCCTGTATGTCAGATGATAGAACACTAGGCTTGCAGCTGGGTCAGTGGGATTAGAATTCTAATTTGGCTTCAGACACCAGATGGGTGACCTTGGTCAAGTCACTTAACCTTCGTCTGCCTCAGTTTTCTCACATGTAAAGCAGGGATAATAGTACTTACCTCACATAGTTATTATAGGGATCCAACGGGTAATAACTGCAAAGCGCTAAGTGCAATGCCAAGCACACAGCTGGCATTTAATAAATGCTTCTTAGCGCCCTCCCTTCTCTGCTGTTTCTTCCCATGGAAGATAGGCTCCTGGAGGGCAGGGACCCAGCACCTAGCATGAGACCAGCACAGAGCAGAGCCAGGGCAGGAAAGGGATGCCTTCTGAGCCACCCCCTCCTGCCCCCCTGCCCCACCTTGGCATCTGCTGCGCTACCAGGAGGCCTGTGGAAGGAGGGACCTCCTCACTCACGGGAAGGCAAGCTGGTCCACAGAGTCCCAGCAAAGAGCCAGTCGGTCTCCAGCCCGGCTGTGGCTTCCCCCTGGCCCTCCATGCCCACTTCAAACCCCCATTCAGTAATCCAGGGGAATGCATGTGTTTTAAGCAGCAGGTATGTCTGAGGCTCTGCCTGGCACCAGGCACAAAGACAAAAATGGAGCAGCTCCTGTCTTCCAACTGCTCGCAATCGAGGGAGGGAAGACATCATGGACACAGAGCAGGCAAATGCCAAGGACTCCCTCCTGGAACTGCTCAGGAGACAGCTTGTCTAAGAGGCAGCTCCTGAGTCAGACCTTGGAATTCTAAAAGGTGCAGGTAAGGAGGGAGGGCATCTGGGCATAGGGACTGGCCAATGCAAAGGCACTGAGGTGGGAGAGATAATGCTGAGCTCAGGAGACAGAAAACAGACCAAGTTGGCTGCTTTTGTCGAATTTGTGAAGGGGAGGAATGTGAATGCAAGGAGAGTAGGAGAAGGAAGGGGGTTCCAGCTGGGCAAATGCAGCCCAGAAGTCAAGGATTGTATTGCTGCAGATACATATAACAAAGGCTAGGATGGGAGATGGGGGAGAGCTGGCTCTGACCACTTACCTTCCCCACTTGCTCCCCACTTCATTTGCATGCCATGCTGGTAGGACCTTGGAATCAAAGGGAGCCTTGTCACCCCAGCCCTCAAAGAGCTAATGTAGTATTTGGGGGGCAGAGTCCCCACAAGGGGCTCATAACCAGGAACTTAACAAGAATTAGCCAGATTTTTCACGCCCTAAGCTGAGACCAAGGACCTCCAGCCTGTCCCAAGAGAAAAGTCCAAAGAAGCTCCGTCTTTATCCAGGGCTGCCTGACGGTGGTCACCGCCTTTCAAGGAGAGGCTTTCTGGTCACTACACTCCAGAGACAGCTTCTGAGAACAGCCCATGTGCCCAAACACGAGGCTAACCAACTGAAACCCCTCGACTGGCAGTGGAGATCAGCTCAGTGACCAAGAGCTGACACACGGCAGGGAGTGGTGGCCAGGGTGTCACCAGGGGCAGCATGAGGCTAGTACTAGCCGCAGGAGCCTCCGCCTGTGGGATGGATGCCCTCGCAGCTGTGCCCTGGCCACGCATTGCTGTATGTATGTGTGACCTTCTTTGCCAATCATGTGGGGGGAAGAAGCACACGTTCATTAAACGCCTGCTGGGGGCTGGATCTCCAGGAAGGGCTGGGCAAGTTTTATCTTTTGGTCCTAACAACAACCCTCGAGAGGTAGGTGCTGTATTATGATTCCCATCCTACAGCTGAGGCAACCAAGGCAGACAGAGTTCAAATGACTTGCCCAGGATCACATAGCTAGTAAGTATCTGAGGCTGGATTTGAATTCAGATCTTCCTGACTCAGGGACAGACACTCTATATACTGCACAGGATAAAATGAATTTAGGACTAGAAACAACTTTAGGTGCTCTCGCACCTGAGAAAGTCTTTTATTCGTTGGTCCATTCATTCATTCCCTCATCAGGCCTTTCTTCACACCTACTATGTGCAGAGCATTACAGGAATCAAGACATCTGCAGTGCCCCCATGGAGATCACTTCCTGGCAGGAGAGAAAGGCTAGATGTTACACAAGGCAGAAAAGCCTCAGTCCAGGAGAGAGCAGTCAGAGATCCTAAGTCTACAGGAGAACAGAGACAAGAAAACTCATTTTTCCTTGGAGCTAGCAGGGAGGCCTTCCTGGAGGAGGCTACCTTGAAGGCAGAGATGGGAAGAAATGGACAAGATCCAGGTTGATCCCACAGACAGGTTGATCAGTCTCAGGTCACTTGGATCAGGTGATGGCTGAGAGGATGATGGACTTTGGCCAGAGGAAGGACCCTAGCATCTGAAGCCCCATCAGCAGAGGAAGTCAGCAATGGGAATGACTGATGGGAACCTCTTCTGAGCCCCCTGTTGAGTGAGCCACAAACAGGGCTCTTGGCTGTGACAACTGGACGTGGGGAGCTCCTTGTATAAGCCACTGGCATGGCCCAGGCTGACCACAATTCCCAGGTCCCCTTCTTCCCATAGGATGTTGTCAAAGATTTCAGGGAAATGATACAAAATTGGAAGCATAGGACAAACTCTCCTTAGTCACTGGTTTTTTCAGGTGGCAGATTGAGTCAGAAATAAACTTCGGGTATCCCTGGAAACTCCTTTGGGACAGCACCAAATATGGCCACATTTCATGCATTCTTTCACAATCATTCTGGAAGACATGCGTGCCCCAAATGCCAAGCTGTCAAGCTCAAGCGGGTACCTCTCTTGGCTCCACTGCAGGGTTGGCAAGGATGGGGAGGGCAAGATTTTGAGACACTTGTCACTGTGTCCACTGAACAATAGCCAGTGGTTACAGGGGAAGGTTGTGAGGGGCTAGCTATGAGGAGTCACAGAGCAGCAACCAAGAGAATCAGAGGGGCAATTGTTGCTGGGGCATTCTCACTTAGCTTGAAATTAGCCAAGAGCTCTGCTCCCTGGTGTCCCCAGCAAGGTCAGAAAGGGCATGAACATGGAAAGAGAATAGATGACGGTCCTAGAATCTCATCAAGTGAACAGTCTCAAAATTCTAGACCAAGTCTCAAGAGGGCAGGAAGCCCTTCATCAGTGTCCCTAGTCAGGGGTTATCCAACTCCCAGTTCAAGAACTCAGGACCTCCACAGGCAGCTCATCCCACTTTTGAACAGCTCAAAGTGTGTCCTCTAATGAGCTAACATCTCTGCAGCCTTCTCCTGCCCCTGAGCCCAGACACATAAGCCTAATCTCTCTTCCATAGCATTGTCCTGCAAACACAAAGAGTGCTAAACATTTCCAGGTCCCAGTATCTAAAGAGACAGATGTGGCTGCACAGGGTACTCATCATCCAAGTCGGATTTTTGTAAAGATGGGAAGGAAGGAAGGAAGGAAGGAAGGAAGGAAGGAAGGAAGGAAGGAAGGAAGGAAGGAAGGAAAGAAGGAGGGAGGGAGGAAACAAAGAAATAGGAAGGGCATTAAGTACCTACTATGTGCCAGACACTGTGAGAAGCACTGGAGACAGAAATACAACAGGAGACAGCCCCTGCTCCTGAGGACACTCCCCAGGGGTGTGTAGCACAGATAGGGGAGCAGTGACCAGGGAGGGGGGTTTGGGGCTGGAAACTCAAGGGGGCAGGAATGGAGTCATGGGCATTGGCAGGTCTCTTTCCTGGGAGGTAGGTGTGGAGATGAGCTGTGGGAGAAGGGACTGGAGCAATTGGGGCACAAAATGAGGTACCTCACTTGATGATATAGTTGGTTCTGGGCTTGAGGAAGCTCAAAGAAAGCCTAGGACTGTGTCTCAGGGGAGAGGATGATGAGAAGTGAGAGCAGAGAGACGGACAGAAGCTCCCCCTCATTACCTGGCTTCTATGGCATTCACCAAGGGTTGGACGCCCACTTGTCAGGAATGCTACAGTTGGGTTTCCAGGGGGAGCTGTGGCCTCTGATAGCGCCTCCAAATTCCAAAATCCCGAGTTTAAGCAAACAAAAGGATCCACAGGGAGCAGGAGCACAAGGAGAGAAGGAAAGATGGCCAAACTACCCTTTCAGGGATTCTGATAACTGACCCTGGAACAACTGGTGGGTGAGACTGAGGATCCATCGTGGAATCCCTAAGAGATGCCCTGCCATTGGGGAACCCCAGCGAATCTCCAGCTCCAGCCCAGACCATGCCAGCCTCTTGCCCCCATGGACCCGGGGCACCCCTTCCCCTTTCTATCTCTTGCCTGGCCCCCAGGCTCAGCTGGGCTCCATACTCAGGCCAGCACCTTGGACAAGGATCAAGGCCACAGCAGTCACTGGATTTGTGCAGGGATGGGGGGGGGGGAGGGACGGTAGGGGAGGGGTATAGAGGGTTAACTGAAAGGCAGAAGAGCACCTTGGGATCCAAGCTGGCCTCGGCAGAGACCAAGGAGGTGAGACTTGTTAGGGACGAATACCAAGTCCTGCTCTCAGATCCCCCAAAGCAAATGAGTGAATGGATGAACTCACTCATCAAACAAGAACATATTTGGCTCCTATGGGGTCCTCCTGCACACGTGTTTGAGAAAGTCTGTCTCTCTTACTCATCTGACTCCAAGGTCCTTCTCCTCACTTCTGCCCACCAGAGAATTCATTGGGTCCAAATGACCTGAGATCAGCCTGCCCACCTGTGGGGTCAACCTGAATCTAATCCAAACTCTCCACCCCAATGCTTCTGATGAGAGGGCACCTCCAGACTGCCCTGTGGCCACGTGACTTCCCTCTCCCCCTGGCCCCCACCTTTCCCATGTATTTTCTGTCTGCTCCTATTTGAATGGGGGCTCCTTGAGGGCAGGGCTGGTGTTTCTGTATTTGTGTCCTCAGTACTCAGTGCTATGTCTGGCACATCACCAAGCCAAGTGAAAGCTTCTTCATCATTCATTCATTCGTTCATTCATTCATTCATTCATTCACAGTGGCAAATAGAGAGAAGGAAGGATGACTATGGATCTGACTTTCAAAAAAGGAAGCAAACAGGGCTGTTGGCTTCAATTCCAGGCAAATTCTGAGTATATCATTAAAGAGGTGGTCAGTGTGCATTTAGAAAGGAAAGCAGCGATCACCAAGATGTAGCCTGCCTTCACAGGAACAGCTCTGCCCACCTAGGTCACTGTCCTTCCTGACAGGGTCACTGGGCTGGCATATCAGGAAAATGCTGCAGGCTGGTTCAGCGCCATCCAGTTTGACTAGGGCATTGGACACAGTCTCTCATGCTATCCTTGCTTATGAGAAACGTGGGCTGGAAGATAATGATCTGCCAATCAAGGAATCCGCATTTGTTAGGCCCCTGCCTAAGTGTGTCAGGAACTGTGCTGGGAGCTGGGCAGACAGACAAAAATCAACCTATGCCTCTTCTCAGTGGGCTGCCATTCTGTTGGAGAGGCAAGATGTGCATACAACTGCATGCATAGAGAAAAAATCCAAGATAATTTTTGGTGGAGAGCATTAGCACCTGGAGGGACAAGGGAACAATGCCCATGGCTGCTGTTTAGCTCAACTTTAAGGTTATATCTGATACCTCATGAGCCTCACAACAGACCTGTGGGAGAGATGCTTCAAGTGGTGCTGTCCACCATTTTGCAGGTGAGAGAACTGAGGCTTGGGGGATGCAGTCACTTTGCACTGGGAAGCTCAGCATTTTCCACCAATGATGTGGAGAGAGGTAAAGACAGTACCCTTAACAAATCTGCAGATGGCACATAACTGAGAGCAATTTAGTACCTGAGTCAAGATCCAAAAAGGGCTCAAGAGATGAGAATGATGGGGCAAACCTGTGAAGGTAAAGGAGGTCCAAGTGTAGACTTCCACTCGGGTTCACAAAATCAATATCTACAGTACAAGCTAAGGGTAACATGTCCAGAGAACAGCTCATCTGAAGAAGATCCTGGGGCCCTAGTGGACTACAAGCTCAGTATATACTAACAACATAGCCTATAGCATCCCAGAAAGCTTGGCTGGCATTGAGAAAGGCACAGCCTCCAGGAAGGGGAAGTTGGTGATAGAGCAACTGTCCTCTACCCTGCTCAGACCCCTCTGAGGGGATGTGCTCAGGGCTGGGTACTACCATTTAGGAAGGACACTGAAAATCCAGCATTGATAATCCTGCTTACCACTGCAGGCAAATGAAGATCATGCCATATAAAAGCAATGGAGGTGTTCAGTGTGAAGAAGACTCATCAGGGGAACACAGTGACTGTCCTCAAGTATCTGCAGGTCTGTTGTGTGGAAGAATCTGCTTTGTTTGACTTGGGATGCACCATGGAGCAGCAACGGGAGGAAGGTGCAGAGGCAGATTTAGGCTCAGGATCAGGAAATGTTCCCTAAGGATCAGAGCCATCCCCCAGAGGGATGGATTAGCTGGGAAAGCAATGAGTTCCGCATCCCTGGAGGTCTTTAAGCGGAGGCTAGGGGTAGGGATTCCTTTTTAGGTCTGGATTAGATGTGGTGGCTCTAAGGCTCTGGTGGTCTTAAGAGGTCACTTGGTCCATCCTCTGGCTCCTGGACTCTGTCCTCAACAGCAGCATGGGCTAAACTGGGAAGGCATATAGAATTCTGCTGCCTTACCCGTTCAAACAGCCACCCCCTGAGGGCAGGGACTCTGTCTTTCTGCTTCTGTGGGTGTTCCCAGTGCTTAGCCCAGGGCTTGGTCCACAGTAACCCTAACTTGAGTGTCTCATCCCCCTACCAAGAAGGCAGAGACCATAACTTGGCCCTACCCTTGAACACTGTGTGCAGGAGGACCCCAGAGTTGCCAAAGATGTTCTTGTTAGATGAGTGAGTTCATCCATTCACTTGGCATTTGCTTTGGGGGATCTGAGAGCAGGACTTGATATTTGTCCCCAGCAGGTCTCACCTCCTAGGGTCTCTGCTGAGGCCAGCTTGGATCCCAAGGCAGTCTTCTTCCTTTCAGTTAACCCTCTATGCCCTTCCCCCACGTCCCCTCCCCCCTCCTCCACCGCACAAATCCAGTGACTGCCATGGCCTTGATCCTTGTCCAAGGTGCTGGCCTGAGTGTGGAGCCCAGCCAAGTCTGGGGCCAGGCAAGCACCTGCCTCATATCATGACGTGTTTCCAGAATCTAACACCTAGAATTTGTGTCCAAGGCTGCCTGTAGCCTTCTATATGACTGAAGACCAGAACACACCTAGTGTGCTGCTACTGCAACAGCAAACATGTACATGTGTGAGTGTGAGCATGTGTGTGTGTGTGTGAAAGGGAACATGACCCTTGCACCATGAGCAACAGAGCCCACCGTGTCTCTCCTGATTGAGTTTCTCTTTCTCTATCCCTGTGCTTATGGGAAAGATCCCAGGCCTGGGAACTAGGAAGCATGGGCTCTCACACATGCCATTGGCCTGTTTTCTGACTGGGAAAAGGAATAGATGAGACAGAATGATCGCTGAGGTCCCATGGGGCCCAGGAGAGGGACCTGAGATGCACAAGGCAAGCTGCTCTCTCCAGGTGTCTGGGGAGTCATCATGCTCTTGGTGGAAAAGCAAACAGCTGAGGGAGATGCTGGGCCCTGAGTTCAAAGCCCGGCTCTGTAGCTCTGGGCACGGCACTTTACCTCTGCCTGCTTCAGTCTCCCCATCTGCAAAACAGGATGACAACAGCCCTTCTCTCCCAGGGTTGTTGGGAGGATCAAGTGAGATGGTATCTATACAGCAGTTAGCAGTGCCTGACACATAGTAGGTCCTCAGTGAATCCTTATTCCCCTCTCTTTCCTTTCCAGGCCAGCCTCTATGCATCTGCTGGTGACTGTCCTAAAGCACAAGTCTGACTATGCCATCCCCTAATGCTAATCCCATAAAACCAGTGCTCCCTATGGTTCCCACAACCAAGGACAAAATCGACTCTGCTCTTTTAAGCCCTCCCTGCCTTTCCAGACTTCCTCTACATCACTAGGTCATCTAGATCTTCCTCTAGACCACTCACCTCCACACACACTAGGTGAGCCACAGGCCATATCCTCTTTGCTGTTCCTCAGATAGGACTCTCTGTCATTTGGTATGTGTCTCTGTATGTCTGTGTGTGTATGTCTGTTTGTCTGTCTGTCTCTCTCTGCCCTGACTGACCCCCATGCCTGGAATGCTCTCACTCCTCTGTTCCACCTCATAGCTTTCCTCAAGACTGAGTTCAAACCCTGCCTTCCCAGTCTCCCTAGGTGCTAGCACACTCTCCTCTGAGGTTACCTTCCACCTACTCTGTGTGTGTCCTGTGTATACCTTGTTACTGATGCACTGTTTCCTCCCCCAGAAGAATGTGATCTCCTGGAGAGAAGGCACAGCACCTGGACCTCAGGAGGTACATAATAAATGCTTGTGGATTGGGATGATTGGGGGAAAGAGAACAGGAGTGTTCACTGAGGACACAACCCTAGGATTCCCTTGACTGCCCCCTTGCCCTGCCAGCTATCTGACAAGTCAGTCCATCTCCTCAGAGTCTAGGATTCCCCTGGAATCCTAGCCATCAGCCCTAGACCTGGGCTCCTCCTGCCTGCCCCACTTTGCTAGGCCTGCTCTGGGGCAGGCAGGCTCCCACTCAGACCTACACCCCTCACAGGTGGATTTGCACACAGGCAGGGAGCAGACAGCTTCCCAGGCTGTGTGGGATTGGGCACTGGATTCCAGAGCTGCCCTGAGGCTGCCACACCACCATGGCCTCAGCAGGGCCACCAGGGGCTTTTCCTAAAAGGCACCAAGGAAGGAATGTCTGAAAAGAGAACTATTGGATTGGAAAAAGTGACAAAGGGAATGCTTTCCAAGAAACCTGCAAAGACTTTTATGACCTGATGCAGTGGGAGAGGAGCAGCCGAGAACAATGTATCCAGCAACAGCAACATTGTAAAGAGAAAGGAGTGTGGAAATCTTAAAAACCCGTGAATCCCATGATGACCAAGCAGGCTTCCAGAGGAGTCCTGAGGAAACAGGCTTTCTGCCTTCTTCCAATCTCCTCCCAGGGAGGGACCTCCAGAGGCCGGTCCCCAAAGCTGGTGCCAGAGTTACCAGGAAGATGGTGAGCCCTGCTCTCTCCCCTCTCAGCATCCCTGGGGAAGAGGCCATGGATGCAGGTGAGGAGACAAAGGTGAGCAGGCAGCCCCAGGAGCTTTGAACTACACACAGCTCTCAGGCATGTTGGCTTCCTGTTTGATGAGGCGCTGACCACATCTTCCTACTCCCAAGCCTTCATTCAAAGGGCAATATTGCCTAACTGCCCAGCTACCCGAACCCCAAAAGGAAGCAGGCAAGCATCTGAAGTGAGCCATCAGCTAGCAATCCTGCAGACTGCCAGGCCCCCAGAGGGAACGGGACATACTCTGGGATGAGGGTTAGGGGCAGGATGTCGCGGCACTGTCCAGGGCTACTGTCCTCTCCATAGCAGACTTAATCAAGTGACCCTAAGGGTGGGATGGGTGAACTGAGCAGCTTAGGGCATGGGACCACCTTGTTCTGGGACTCAGTGTTCCCATCTGGAGAGTGGGAGCAGAGGGAGCCACTGCAAATGCTCCTGAAAGGTGACCAACATACTATATTCTCAGCTTCATTGGTTGATTCTAAGTCATTCCACTGACCACACCTAGTGCCAAGGCAGACACTCACAAGACATTCTGTTGGATCAGGGAAGCGAATGTGCTAAGACCATTCTATGCTCCCTGCTAAGGCTTATCTCCACCTCAGACTTAACTCTCCACAATGGGAGGGCTGCTTGATGGGACAGGAATGTATCTAAAAATGTCAATGACAGCAGAGCAAGACTTGGGGGTGTTTAATGGATGAGGTGCCCCACACCAAAGTCTGGGAGTCATTCCAGAGGGAACAAAGAAGCCTTGCCTGTCTCCCCCATTTTTCCTGTCCTGACCATCTCAATGGGGACAGACAGGGGGCCAGGGACAAGACTGGCAGGCAGGAGCATGTGGGAGAGGAGGTGCCAAGGGCCAAGCTACCCTAAGGGGCACCAAGGGCCAGGCTACCCTAATGGGCACCAAGGGCCAGGCTACTTTAACAGGCACCAAGGAGCCACTGAAGTCCTCCTGGTGTGGTGGCAATGCCCAGCCCAGCCCAGATGGCTTGCAGGGTGAGTGCTTGGGGTCCCTGCCTTCCCCCTCCCCCAAAGCTGGGCAGCCAGGCTGGCAGGCAGTGGCTGGGCTAGTGGTGCAGGAACATCCCTTGTGTTGGGAAGGCCGTCACAGGCCATCTGTTGCTGTTGCCCTCCTCCTTCCTTAAATAGTGAAAACCAGTATTTCAGCTTTCCCAATGTCAGCTCAAGGAGAAGAACAAGCAAGGCCTCTTTTTATACAGAAGATGAGGGTGGGGGGATCATGGGGTTTCTGATGTGTGTGCCTAACAATAAAACAAGTCATTGTCGTGGAGCAGCCGAGGAGAGCAGCCAACATACACAGAAGTGGGCCAGAGGCATGGGGCCCACCCTCCACTTTGGAGACAAACAAGGCTCTCCTTCCATGAATGGCCAGCATCTCATCCAAACCAAATCATCCTTGCTCCAGCGCTCCCAGCGCCAGAGGCAGCCACAGGCCCCATCCTGGGCCCCTGCCCCACCACCTAAAGCTGTCAGAGAAAACCAAGGCTGAGTGGAACCACTGGTGAGGGGCTGGGCAGAGATGGGGAGGTACGGGGGTCTGACCAGTCACCTGCACCCTGGCTCTGGGTGCGGCTGTGTGCTCACTGCTCCCTGTTGCCTGTCACCGCCCCTCATCACCCACACCATCCCCGACCAGGACAAAGTTCACAGCAGGGAGTGGGGAAGGAGGGAGGGAGTCCAAGGGCTAGAGACAAGGTGCAGAAAGGAAGCTTGTCCAGTGAGCAGTGACTTCTGGCTCCCAGACCCATTTTTCCTGCCCTGGGCCCATCTTTGACCACTCTAAAGAGTCCTAAGACAATTCAGTGGAGCCAAGTCCAAGAGGTCCCTTCCCCAATTCCAGTGGTCTACCAGGAGCACCCAGGAGCAGTAGAGATGAGAGCCTGGTCCTGGAGGGGAAGAAAGGAAATCCCGGGCTCCGATGGAAATCAGGGGCCAACTGCCCTAGAAAGTTATGTGCCCTCAGAAGCAGGCTCCACAGAAGCAGATGAGGGCATCGGCGATCAGCCAGGGGAGGTTGTGAACTGAGGCTGTTAACTTTGGGGGTCACTGTTCTTTCCTATAGAAAGACATCATCATCCCTGAGAAGCCTCACAGGATCACCTCCTCACCAACTAGGCCTGGAAGCTTGGAAGCCAAGGACAAAAAGGGGAGAACTAGAGGAATAAGAATGCAGAGAGGAGGGACTCTCCCCTAGCACTCCATCTCCCACCACCCTGCCTTTGCCTGGGCTGTGCCACATACTCTGTACTGCTTTGGGCCTGCTGCTGGGGGCTAGCTGCCTCCCAGCCGCCAACACCTTCCCCTGGAAGATCACCTTCTCCCTGCTCTGTGAATATCCATAGTTGGCTGACCCCTCAGAGACTGGAGCTGCTGGAGGACAGGGCTGCTTTCTACCTGGCTTTGTCTGCCCACCCCACACTGAGCACCACAGTGCTTAACCCATCCTGGGCACCCAGGCCTGCAGGCCAAGCCAAGCTCCTGGCCAAGGGACCTCACAGTGAGCCTGGAGACTAGAGTCCACCCCGGCCAACATCTTCAGGGAGGCTCCTCATAAACAGCCCTCACCCTTTGCTCTGAAGAAGATCTGAGGCTCCAGGGAATTTCCAGCTCACTCACGTGATGTGGCTGCTAAGAAAGCTAAAGAAATATAGGGTTGTATTAAGAGGGTCACAACCCCCAAGAAGAGGGAGGAGAGCAAGGCCCAGAATCCTCTGCTCTGGTCACATACCGCCCCCTGGAAGCCAGGGCTGTCTCAGGGCCCACACCTCAGGGAGGACGTGGTTCAGCTGGAGGGCAGCCAGGGTTGGGAAGGGCCTGGCACCATGTCATCAGGCCCTAGAAATGGGCTGTAGAAGATCTGACCAAAGGGCATAGCTGGGCCGGCCCTCAAGGCAGCTCCCTGCCCGAGGCCTGCTGTCTTTGGGGTCAGATCAGACTGGCCCTGCTCAGCCTCAGGGGAAAGGCTTCAAAGCAAGGGATGAAAGCTGCCAGGAAAACCTGTCTGCCCAGCCATTTGTGAGAGGCATCCACACCCCTGTCAGCCATTGTGGGCCCTGTCCAACTCTGTCAGGCTCTTCAGCAGCACTCCCTGTTCCTAACAGCTCTGCAAGGGGCAGCTCAGGCAGGCACCCAGCTAGTGGTAGGAAAGGAGAGGGACCCCAGGATGGTTAACTAGAGATCTGACCCCTGGCGAGATTTAGGCAGGTGTTGGCCTTTGCAAGTTCACCCTGAAGGGGCAGTGGGCCAAGTTGGAGTGATGTCAGAGAGCCCCTAAGCCTGCCCCCTTCTTGCCAAAAGACGGAGCAGGAAGAAGGCCCAGGCACTAAGGACCCAAGGACCGAGGGCAGAACTGGGCAGAGGGTTTTCTTCTCTCCGTATTCGTGTGGGCCAAACCTTCAGAGACCCTGGCTCAAGTTAGGCAGATGCTTTTCAAGGCCCCTCTGTCTATCTGTCTGTCTCCTCTCTCTCTCTCTCTCTCTCTCTCTCTCTCTCTCTCTCTCTCTTTCTCCCTTTATCTCTCAGCAGAGAACAAAAGGATTTCAGTGTGCCTGTGTACCAGGGAGGAGGGAGAGCCCCTGGAGGGAACCCAGGAGATGAGTGGGCAGGGAGAGAGGTTAGAGGAAGGTCCATTAGCAGCCCCCTTCCCCCCTCCCTTTTCTTAGCAAAGGGCCGGGCAGGACAGGACAGCAGATAGAGACACAGAAGCTGAGAAATACTTAGCTCAGATGCTAATAAAATGTTATAGGAGAGGATGGAGCTGCAGAGTACTCTCCTCTCCATTTTACAGATGAGGAGACTGAGGCAGCTGAGTGTTATCTGCCTCACCAAGCAGACTTGGAAGAGGATGGTTTCAGTCCGTCGACCTGTAGCTTACAAGCTAGGAGCCCAGCAGGCATCTGCTGGGCTGCTGCTCTGGTTTCAAATCCCACCTCTGACCCATTCTGGACATGTGACCTTGGGCAAGTCACTGAACATCTCAGTGCCCCAGCTGATTCTGGCCACTTGTGGCCCTCTAGGTCCTCAAGCGCAACCCTTTGCCTGAGTCCCAGTTTTACCAAACAAACCCTTTTATTTCTCTGTGGAGTTTGGATTCTGTCAAGGGCCACTCTTGAGGACCTAGAGGGTCACATGTGACCTGTAACCCCACCAAGACGTCTGCCTGTATCACCCTCCCTGATTTGGCTATACTCATTGCTCTTCTGAATGCCTTGCCACCTCAATGTCATCTGCTCCAAGCCCACCAACCTTCCCTTCAAAGTCCAGCTGTTCACAAGCCACCCCTCTCCCCTACCCTTCCCCTCCCCCTCCCTATTTCCTACCTCCTCCTTCCCCTCCCCCTTCTCCTTCCCCCCTCCCCCGCCTTCCTCCAGGGTATAGGACCTGTCCGACCTCCTCACTTCCTCTAAGACCATCATTGGCCAAGTCAAGAAGATGGAAAACATCGATGAGCCCCTTGACCATCTAGGGCTTAGCACAATGCTGAGCACACAGTAGGTGCTTTTAATCAATGTTTATTGCATTGAATTGAATCTAGAGGCTTTATCCCGTGAGACCAGTACTGCACAAGCACCAGTATCCCCAGTGAAATGTGATATTTGTGGGTGAGGAAATGAGGCTCAGAGAGAGGGTGTGGCTTGACCCCTGTGGTTACACACACACACACACACACACACACACACACACACACACACACACACACCCGTGGGCCCTCCTGCCTCATTGCCTGCATGGGAGCCCCTCCATGAAGGCAATGAGGGCAGCTGAGAGTGGAGAGCCCACCTGGAGAGGTGGGAATTCTGCTGACACCCAGTGCTCAAGGCCAGTGGTGTCCTGCAACAACCCTGAGATAAACAGTCATTCCACACCGGGAAGGACACCAGCCCAGGAGACCCCAGAAAGCCACCCCTGCCTTCAAGGAGCTCACAGGCTAATGGGTTTCATGAAACCCCAGAAACATAGGTGTATACAGGAGAAATAGGGGGTAACCTTTTCCTTTGGGGTCTTTTTGGAGGGAGAAAGACAGGGCAATTGGGGTTAAGTGACTTGCCCAAGGTCAAACGGCTAGTTTTGTGTTAAGTGTCTGAGACTGGATTTGAACTCAGGTCCTCCTGACTCCAGGGCCGGTGCACACCTACTATGCGCCAAGCACTGGGCTGAGGGCTTTACAAATATCTCAGTGGCTCTCACAAGCACTCTGGAAAGTAGGTGCTAGTGCCATGTTTCACAGCCGAGGAAGCTGAAGCAGGCACAGTCAGGAGGTGTCTGAAGCTGGATTGGAACTCGGTTCTTCCTGAAAGGGAACCAAGAAGGCATGGTGTGCTGGGTACTAGCCCTCTAAAATTTGAGGGTCCCTTACAGCTCCCGTCACTACGGGAGGGGGAAAAGCAAGGAGACACGACTGCTGGCTCCCCTCCCACCTGGCCCCTGCCAGAGTCCTGGCTCCTGTAAATCATCCTGCTCAGGTTGGGGCCTCGACCTTCTTGTCTGTAAAAGGGAGCAATAACATCTGCACTTCCTGCCCCATGGGGTGCTGGGAGGAGCTGAGATCCCAGGGCCACAACAGCACACTAGTCAGAGGCAGCGGAACTGTGGTTACTGTGTGGCTGGCATCCCGCCCTCCGGGAGGGCAGGGTCTATGCTTGGCTTTCTATGCATATCCATCCATCCCCAACCTTCCCCAGAACACAGTGGGCATGACCAGTTTGTGGGATTGACTGATGGGCCCAGTTCACAAAGGGTTGGTAGCCAAAGGGAAAGCTTTCTGTGGGTACGTCTTTTCCGTTCCTGTGGGTACCAAAGAGTCCTATCCACAGGGCCCTAGGCCCTGGCCTCCAGGCTCCAACCTCACTGACTTTCCTGAGGCTCTACTTGGGACCAGATCTAAAGACAAGAAACCCCACCCCCACCCCCAGCCCCTGGCACCCTGGGCTCAGGGCACGGCCAGGGAAGAGGAGAAGCCAGCAGGCTGATGAATCAGCCCGGAACAGATGCACTGAAGGCGGAGAAGGCGGGGCTCCAGCCGGGAGATTGGGGGGCTGGCAGGTGAGCTAGAGGCCCCCCGTGGCCCCAAGAGCATAAGGACACAGCACTGAGGCTTTGGAGCTTCCACTGGGGGCGATGGAGAAGTCAGGCATTCCTTTACCCACTGACTGCAGACTAGCCCTGGCTCCTGGACCCAACCTGCCTCCTGGCCCAGCTTAGTGGCTCCCTCAGAACAGGAAGCCGGCGCCCTCCTGCCTGCCCTCCCTCATTTCCCCCACCAACTACCACAAAAGCCATCTTATATCTGTGGTTGTCAGCAGGCCCTAAGTCATGTGGTAGCAGCGACCTCAACAGTCATTGAAGCTGAGCAAAAGACTGAGCCAAGGCCCCACAGCCAGTACAAGTCTGAGTCAAGACCAGAACCTGTCCTCAGAGGCCATAGTCAGTGGCCCCTCCTTTCTGGAGCTGTGAGGGCCCTGTCCAAGGTCCCCAAGGAGGAGCTAGATGGAAGAGTCTGGATTGGAACCCAGGCCCTGGGCACTTTCTGCATTCTTGTACAGCCCCCTAAGCATGGATGCTTCAGGCCCAAATACTGATGAAAACTGGCGGCAAGAAAACTGTCTTGCATGGCTGGAGCTGACCATGTCTACGTAGCATCCCCCACCCAACCACAGTCAGCCCTCAGCTGCTATGAGATAGACAGAGAAAGAGAGAGACAAAGAGACAGAGACAGACAAAGACAGAGAGACAAAGACAGAGACAGAGAGACAGACACACACAGAGAGACAGAGAGAGACAGAGACAGAGAGACAAAGACAGAGACGGAGAGACAGAGAGAGAGGGAGGTAGAGACAGAGGGACAGAGATAGGGAGAGAGACAGAGACAGACACACACAGAGAGACAGAGACAGACAAAGACAGAGACAGAGAGACAAAGACAGAGACTGAGAGACAGAGAGACACACACAGACAGAGAGACAGAGAGAGAGGGAGGTAGAGACAGAGAGACAGAGATAGGGAGAGAGACAGAGACAGACACACACAGAGAGACAGAGACAGACAAAGACAGAGACAGAGAGACAGACAAAGACAGAGACTGAGAGACAGACACACAGACAGAGAGACACAGAGAGAGGGAGGTAGAGACAGAGAGACAGAGATAGGGAGAGAGACAGAGACGGAGGCAGAGAAAGAAGAAGAAATTAGAGGGTCCTGGGTCTAGAGCTGAAAGGGACCTCAGAGAATGGGGCCAATAACCCATTTTACAGAAAGGGAAGCTGAGATGTGGGGGAGGGGGCGCCAAGGTGGTTTGCCCAAGCTTGCATAAGCAGAAAGTAGCCACTTCAGGATTTGAACACGGGGCCTCTGTCTCTTTTGCAGGGCCCCTTGTCCACTCTCCCCAGCTGCCTCTACCTTCTCTCCCCCATACAAGCCTGGAGAGTCCATTCAGCAAGAGAAGCCAGAAGCTAGCTAACCATCACTCCCCTCAAAGACTGCAGCGCTGCCATCCTGGTGGTGAGTCTGTGCTGCTAACCCTGCTGGAAAGGCATGTATCCCCTGGGGCCTAACTCTGGAATCCCTGACACTACAGCCTGAGGGTCTGAGGCCCAGGTTCAGCTCACATTCAGACCCCAGTTGCCAAGGCCTGGGGGAGAAGAGAAGTACCAGCTGGGCAAGGCCCTCCCCCAAAGAAGAGGAAGGGCAGCATTTCACCCGCCCACTGGCCCTCTGTTCCAGGCTGTACACACAGAGGACTGGGGGTGGCGAGGCTTGGACCCCACTCCAGCAACACGCGCCTAAGCTCTGAACAGCCAGTGAGTCAGCACTGTGCCCCCAGACACCGGGTACCCACTTACAAACAATCATACTTGGGAATGAGGTGAGGAGGCAAAGGCCACGACATTCCCACTCTCAGTCACGCAGCCACTGCCTCCAGATGGGAGGTTGGGGAGGCTGGGAATGCTTGGGCTCAGCTAGCCAAACCTTTGGGAATCCGGGGTCCCCTGCACCCTGAGGCTACTTAAAGGACATTGAGTGTTACCACGGGAATAGGCCAAGCACCAGCATCAGACAGCTCTCACTCAGAACCATTCATTCCCCCACACCAACCCTGGAAGATGGGCAGGGCTTGGTCCCCATTTTACCGATAAGGAGGTAAAGGCTGAAGCTGAGGGAGAACTTTTCTAGGACTCTACAGGCCTCTCAATCCTCAGTTTGAGGAACTTTCACCTCAGCCAGCTTCCCTGAGGCTCTGGGTACCAGACTGAACCTGCCTGACTGGAGGGCTCCAGGCTCCTGCCCCTTCTGACAAGTGGAGGGTTGGGGGAAAGCTGTCCTGTCACCAATCACTTCACACCCCCAGGTCTCAGTCAGTCTACTGAGGAGGGGGGATATTCAAACACCATATTTATCTCACCGACTCCTCCCACAAGTTAACTAAATTTAGGACCTCAAAAAAAAAAAGCGATCTTCTGCCCCGGAAAGATAATGTTTACAGCAGTGACAGCTTGAATAAGCAAATAGAGCCCCAAACCTCCACTTGACAGCTGTGGAGAACAGCCGTGCTCGGCAGGGCTGCAGACAGGCCCGCCTCGGGTGCAGGGAGGACTGACCTGCAGAGGCCTGGGCAGCCAGCCAGCACTAGGAAGGTGGGCTCTGCTCCGCAGTGCTCAGGACAATCAAGTTCCCAGGCCCTGATGCAGGGCAATGTCCGTCAGGAAGGTGGGGCCAGCCTCCTCGTTCCCATTTGAGGGAGAGGAAACTGAGACTGGGCAGAAAAGTGACTAGGCCAAGGTCACATCGCCAGATCCCTAGGCCCAGCTGCCTGACCCCAAATGCCTGCTGCTTCCTGGAGGCTGGGGGTGGAGAGCTGGTGGATCCCCCAGGCAGCTTCAAGGGACAAAGGGCTTGTCAAGATGGGAAAGATGGGGGAGCAAGGGAGAAGAGAGTCAGATAATGGGAGGAGTCCGTCTGGGGCCAGACTCTGAGCTGACCTTCCAAGAAGGACAAGGCAGGCAAAAGCCCACTTCTGAATCTGAAGCAGGCTCCTCTCAGGCTCCAGGAGAGCAGCAGGTGGGAAGAGCCCGACTCTGATTGGCTCTGACCTTTGTGAGGTCACAAACCCCCCCACCCAATGAGAGCCTCTCCTATAACATCTGTGGGGGGGGGGGGACTGTACTTGGGGGCCTTAGATGAGCCGACAGATAGAGGCAGCTAGAGTGAAGGAAGGGAAGAGGTGTTTCTGGAGAGGAGAAGGCACCCTGGGGGTTCAAGGCCCTGATGTCCCAGCTCGGCAGGTCTCTGGGCCCCCCTCCCTGGGTTGCTGGGTGCTAGAAAGAGACAACAGATGTCCAGCTCTCTCTAAATGGAAAGCACCCACTGAGTCCACAGAGTGAGTGTGTGAGTGTGTCTGTGCACAGAGCCTGGGGCCCGAGCAGCGGGCTTTCCCATTGACTCCCTCAGGGGAGTCACTCAAGCGCCCTGGGGAGATAGGCAGGGCAGTGCCTTACAGATGAGGGAACTGAGGCTGGCCCTGGGCAAGGAAGCAAGGCAAGTCGAGGAAAGGGCCGTGAGCTGGGAGGGCAGAAGGCCTGGGGTCTAGGGACACCTCCTCCACCAACCTGCCCAGCTCCCTCCTGTCTGGGGACCTCTTAGCTCCATTTCCACTAGGAAGGAGCAGAGCTAGGTGACTTTCTCAGGCCCTTTCCGGCTTTCAATTCCCCGGTTAGACAGAAGCAGTAACCGCTCTGGGTCCTAGCGTCATCGGTGCCAAAGCCCACAGTGACAGCCAGGGCTCTGCCCCTGCCCGCCTCTCGTGCCAAGGCCAGGGGAGGGGCTCGGTCCTCAGGTGGGAGCGGGCGCGAGGCCTGCGGGAAGCCCCGGAGGAGGGGAAGAGGTTGCTGGCTTCCAAGTCCAGCGTTGCCTAGGCTACCCAGCCAGCTCTGTATCTGCCACCGTGGGGGGATGGCGGGCTCGGACCAGAAAGAGCCTGGGACAGAGGTCATCCAGGCCAAGCGCCTCAATTTACCGAGGAAGAACCCGAGACCCTAGCCGGCCAGGGAGCTCCCATGGTCTCCCGGCTGGGAAGGAGCCAAGGCAGCATATGAACCCAAGCCCCGTGAGTCCAAACCTACTAGAACCATTACAACCCCCACCTAGCAAAGGTAGCCCAAGGGTCTCACTACCGACTCCTGGCGAGCCCCGCCCCCGGACACCCACACGCCCTTCTCCGGGTACGGGAGCCTCGGGAACTGCAGCAGAAGCGTCTGGGGCCTCATTTCCGCCCCCCTCCCGCCTGGGTGTGGGGCCCCCGAAGGCGGGGGTGGCCACAACCGAGAACCTTGCCGCCGCCACAGCCCTAACCCCAGCTTCGGGTTCTCATCCCGCCTGGCGCTGGGACCCTGGTCAAGTCCCTGCCAGTTCTAGGCTTCCTCAGTTTCCTCATCTGAGCACCTCAAGCTGACTGTAAGGTTTTCCCCACATGCCAGCCCTGAAAGGTTCACTGGTCTCAGGAGGCCAAGGGGGAATCCCTGGGAAGAGAAGCAGCCCCTTGCCAGGCGCGCAGCCCTTTCCCCCATCCTGCTGCTCTGAGAGCCGCGAGTCGGCAGTCAGGTATGCAGAAAACAGCACATCCCCCCCTCCCCTCCCGAGCTCGGCCCCCTACCCTGGCGTCTACGCTAGGCTTCGAGCCGGGGTGGGGGGTACCAGGGGTGCAAGGAGCAGCCCCCCCCGCCTCTCCACTCACCCCGGCGCGCGGGCCCCTGCCCAGGCGTCTGCTCTGCGCCGCGGGCCCGGGGTGGGGGTCCAGGGGTGCGGGGCGGCGCACTCATCCACTCACTCACCATTGAGCCCATACTTCTGGCGGCTGCAGCGGACCTGCTCGGGACTCAGCCCGCAGCTCTCCCGCACCGAGAAGCGCCGCAGCACCGCGGCGGCTGGCTGCAGGTGGGCGGCCTCCATAGCTCGCAGGCTGGCAGTACCCGGCCCGGGAGCCCCGCGAGGTGCAGCCGCCCAGGAACTTGGCCCGCGGGCGGCCTGAGCAGAAGAGCTGGCCTGGCTTGGGGTAAGGGGCTGAGCCGAGGGTGGGGTGTGCGCCCGCCCCACTGAGCTCGGGGAGGCTGGGGGAGGGGGGGCGGCTGTCCGGGGCTGAGCCGCGGACTGGGAGGGGAGGGGAGAAGGAGAGGGACCCACTAAGGGGGAGGGGTACGGTCCAGTCCGCCGGCCCGGACTCGCAGCACAGCCCTTTGCCCGCCCCCTCCATCCCAGGGGGACCGCCCCCAGGCCGAGGGACCTCCCCACTGCGCCTCCGCCCCGCCCCGGGGGCCCCGCCTTGGCGTCCCATTGGTGGCCCTGGCCGCCTTATTTGCATCGGGTCCCCCTGGGGGAGCGCGGTAGTAGCCTCCCCCTTCCCCTCTGTCCCCCTCCAGTTGGCCCCTCCTCCCCCAGGCCAGCTGAGCTTCCTACACCGCCCGCCCGCCTACTCGCGGGCAGCTTCCGCGCAGGCAGCCAGGCTCCCTCTCTCTCCTGGGGTCTCTTGATGCTCCCCCGCCCTGCCCCGCCCTCCAAGGCCGGCCTGAGGGCACCCTCATACTTAGGGGCTTTTTTCGGGACGTCCCCAAGGCCCCTGGAGGTCACCTGGACCAAGGCCGTCCATTTTACAGATGGGAAAACGGAGGAAACCCAGAACCTAGACGACCCTTCTTCAAGGTCACCCAGGGAAGAGCGGAGCAGTCTATGCACTCTGACCACAGCTCTCGGCTCCTTCAAGCTCACCTCTCAGCATTCCGCCTTTGCAGAGCCCAGAATGACTCCTCTCCCCTCTCCAAAGCCTCCTGAACCTCAGTCTCCACATCTACAGAGTGGGCGTGATAACCTACCCACCTCCAGGCTGGATCCAGGAGCCTCATGCACTGCCCTGCTGGACTGAGACCAGCCCACGGAGCGCCGGTGTCTGTTTTCGTCCGTGTCCTGGGGAGCTCCTGGGCCCTAGGCCTGATAGGAGGCCACCCTAGGCGAGGCCAGGAGGACTGCAGGAAGGAGGGAGGGAGTGGCCCAGGTTAGCCTCAGGGCCCCTCTCCCAGCTCTGCTGCCTAAGTGGCTGCCGTGACCCCCAGTTCTTGCCTGCAAGGAGTTTACAATCTCCTGAGAAGGAGGCACCCCAAAATTCCCTTGGTCTAAACACCGATAAGGAGAAAACCCAAAGGAAGCGTCCTCTAGGTCAGGACAGGCAGGAGGCATACCCACAGAAGGCCTCCAGGCAGAAGGGGCGCTCGAGCAGGAATTTTGCAGTCAGAGATGGTGATGGTAGATGAGGAGGAGGACTCTGCCTAGGTACATGCTTGGAGGTGAGAGAGAGCAGTAGCAGGGCAGCAAACTGCTGTGGGAGGAATGAACGGCCAGTCTCCCAGAAGAGAAGGTTGGGGGCTGGGAGAGAGGTGACCAGAGGCCAGACCTGGATTGGGGAGGGCAGAGATACCGAGTGGAGATGATGTCCATGGGCTGGGAGGAGGAAAGGGATGTACCTGAATCGGCAGGGAGCCTGGGGAGAGGAATGGACCAAATTTAGTATCTGCCTGGAGCTGGAGGGAGCAGGGGAAAGAAGAAAGGGAAGGCACCGGTGGAAGGTGGTGCCTGGGGCCCTGGGTTCAAATCCCAGCTTTGCTATTTACTACTGTCGGAGTATGGCAGGTGACTCTCATCTCTGGACTTCCTCAGTTTCCCCATCTGTCAGATGAGGGGGATGGGCTCTGACCTCTGAGGTTCCTTATCACTGCTGTGATGATTCTAGCATCTGCATTCAACTGAACCCCCCTTTCTTAGCCTGGGAAATGGGAAGGTGGGCATGCTGAGTCAGGGTGGGGCAAGCTTGAGAGGCTGGCAGGAGGTAAGGACCCCCCTCGAGTGGCTGGTGATGTGGGACTGGTGGTGGGGTGACAGAGGCTGTGAAGCAGGCCAGAGGAGCCTTCACAGGCAGAGCAAGCCCCGGAGTGGGGGAAGGACCAGCCCAGTGAGGAGATCCAGGGGGCATCCGGGAGGAGAGGCCGCTTGGGCTTTGGAGGTGCAGGAATGCCAAGGAGGAGCCGCGTGGAGGCCAAGCTGGGGGTGCTGCCTGGGAGCAGGTGCCCTTGAATATGCCCCCATTAGCTCCTAGACCTGCTGGCTCCCCCAGGGAAGGCTGGGTTCTTTGCATGCGGCGGCAGCAGTTCCTTCTCACTGCCGCCCTTCACCACCCTCACACAGATCTGGGAAGCATCTCCGCCAGGCTGGTGCAGAGGGATTTCTGTGCCAAAGCAGACTGGTTGCCTGGATTGGGCCAAGTGCATCTTCCTTGGAAAGGAACAAGGCTGGCACGAGGGGGGTTCCTTCAAATCCCTTTTCTCCCCATCAGGGAAGGACAGTTGTGCCATTCATCTGGGCCCCATCCTTCCTCTCTTCAGGACATGCTTCTCTTATAGCAGATCAGAAGCCTGAAGAGAGGGCACTGGGCATCTGGCCTCCATCTGGGGGAAGGAGGAGGGACAGGCTTGCCAGGAGCCATCCCAGGATGGCCAAACCAGGTTTAGGATTGCAGAGAGGGCCTAGGTCTTCAGCATGAAAGATCAATGTAAAAGTAGGGGAAGGGGCTGATCATAAAGCTTGGCCCAGGAGGGGGCTGGCACAGGCAGTCAGTACCACCTACCATAGGCTGAGCCCAACCTTGGGCAACCCAGATATTTCTTTTGCCCAAGTATTCCCAGGCATGGCCAGTGTGGGATGCAGCAAAGGGGCTGGCTCTTTGGCCATCTCAGCCCACCCTGAAGGATTCATTGAGGTGCTTCTCTGTATGGCTGGTGGCACAGGGCTCCTTCCAGTCTCCTCAGGGTCTGGAGGAATCCTAGCCAGGCTCTCAGAGCTCATTCCAGCAGCTCCCAAGCAAAGTGCCAGCAGATTCCACTGAGTTGGAGAGCCTCAGAGTCTGCTGGACAGGGCTCATTTCCCTGTGGACCAGCCCGACAGGCCAGAGCCCTGCATTCAAAGAGGAGCCACCGAAGAAAATTCAGCTTCTTCCTTAGCCTCCCATGGAGGCAATCTCTTGGGCCCAGAGGGACTGCAGGCTGCATCTGGGATGCTGAGGAGAGGAGACTCAGGAACACCAGAGAGAAACAGAACCATTCCCTGTTTGGAGCACAGGAGAGGGATCAGGGGCACTTAAGGGGAGAGTCGACCCTCAGGTGGCTAGCTCAACAAATGTACATGATGGCTCTTCTCAAGCTTCTCCCTTCACCTCACACATTCCTGCTAACAGCTGTTTTCTCCCTTTCTCCCCAACCCCCCCAATCATCTCCCACTCTCCCCCTTTCCCCAGTCTCTACTGATAAAATTTTGCCATTCTTTGCCAAGGCCAACCCCTCTGCACGTGTATCCTTAATCCTGTCCCCTTCCCTGACAAGCTGCCAACTGCAAATCTTCCCTCTCCTCACCTCCTTCTCTGCACCTTGCAATGGGCCTGGGTCCTCGATCCATTCCAAAGCCCCCAATGCTGCCATTCCACATCTGTCCTTTTTCTCAGACAGATTCAGCTTCTCAACCCTGGGCCATCTGACTTCCTCACTCACATGAAAAGATCCCTTCAGGGTTATCAGTGATTGTGATGATGGCCTGACCCATCGTGGAAGCTGTGTGTAGCCAGAAGGGCTGGTGGCCATAGAGGCACCGATTGGCTATGGGGGGAGGGCACATGAAGGCTGGTGCCCTTGACGAGAAGACAGATGTGTAATGGTTTGGGGCGCAGGGTGTAGAGAGGAGTTCAGGTTTGGACAAAATGAGTTCAAGATGTCTCTGGGACATCCAGTTTGGAATATCCAATGGACAATTGGTGATGTAGGGCCCAAGGTCAGTGGAGAAACTGAAGCTGGACAGATCTGGGAGTCATCAGTATATAAGAGTGAAACCCACATAGGAACCGAGGGTGTGTGTGTGTGTGTGTGTGTGTGTGTGTGTGTGTGTGTGTGTGTGAAGGGGAGAGGATTAAGGGAGGGTTATGGGGAGGAAGAAGAGGAAGGGCCAAGGACAGAACCTCAGAGAACATGCATACCTAGGGGGGTATGATATGGATGACCAATTGGCACAGAATAGTCAGACAGACAGACAAGGTGAACTGGGAGCAAGCACTGATGAAAACCCAAAGGGGAAAGTGTTCACAATGGGGAGAAGGTGATCGGGTGATCGGTGGTATCAAATGCAGCAGGAAAGTACAGGAGGAGGACTGAGGAAAGACCATCAGCTCCAGCAATTAAACATACATTGGTAACTTAGGGAAAAGCAACTTCAGTTTTGAGGGTGGAAGGCAGAAGACAGTGGAGATGATGGAGTGCAGGGTGGGGAGAGCTGGTTCAGACTTTTGAAAGAATTCAATCAGACCTTCTCTTTAGCCAAAGGGAGCTTTATTGACACAAAAGCACGCAGGCCTGCGACTTAGCAAGGAGCTAAAGAAAGGCCCTGATATAGGACAGGGACCAGACTTACATAGCCAGAAGCTACACAGCCAGTAGGATGGTGATGTAAGTTTTAGAATTTCTAAAGGGAGTTGGAGATTTAGGGACAAGATAACTCTTGCAAGATAAGGAAATGGGATGAGGACAATGAATGATAAGGAGGCAAGAATTTTTATGACCCAGGATGGGAGGAGACAAGGAATTTTAAAGTTTTCATGGTATTTCATAAGGGTAAGCTTAGGACATCAGGAAATGGGCAACTCAACCTTTAGGGCACCTCTATATATTTTTTAAATATTTTAAAAATGTGTTTTCTTGTTTACATCATTCATTTTCAAGACATTTTTGAATTACAAATTTTCTCCCCGTCTTGCCTCTGCCCCAATCCTAAAACAGCAATCCCACTGTAAAGCCTCTCCCCTGCTCTGCTCTCTTACTTTCTGGTAGGGCA
>CM053600.1:207040830-207084814 GCA_028646575.1 Pseudocheirus occidentalis
AGAGAGAGAGAGAGAGAGAGAGAGAGAGAGAAGGAGAGGGAGGGGGAGGACCTTAAAGGTTGTCAAGTCCAACCACTTCCTTACTTTTAGAGAAAAGGAAACAGGCACAGAGAGGGTGAAGGACTTGTCCAAGGCCAGTCACACAGGTCAGAGACAGGATTTGAACACATATCCTCTGAAGGCAGTTCCTTTCTCCATTATCCCAAGAAGTTGGTCAGATTTTCCAGACTCAGACTGTGTGAGATGAAGGTACAAACCTCTTTCTAGACCCTCTTTCTGGAAGACTGGAAGGAGGAGAGTGAGGATGGTGGATGTTGGCCTGAGGTAGTGACAGGGTCAAGGGAGATGTTTTAGTTTTAACATTGGGGAGACTTGTGGGTATCACATCAGTGACAGGCAGAATACTTGGGAAAAATCAAGGGAATTTTATTTTTTGTGACTGTAACTGGCAAATATATACAATGTAAATGACAAGGAATATTCTCAGTCAGTCTGGGACCACGGATTCCTAATCAGCCAGATAGAGGAAATCTAAGGGTTTCAAGTTCCTCTTAGCTGGGGAGCCCTCTGGCCGGCTCTCAGCTAGGGATGGTGACTCACAGCCGAGGCTATGGGCTAAAAGAGTTGAGCCCAATCCTGTCACACATAGTAGCCATTCTCATCTCATTCCTTATTTCTTCATGTGAATTCTTTTACTTTTTTCTGATTACTACTTTATTTTACTCCATTGTAATTGTTCCCAGCTATCTCTTCTCAAACCACTGATGATACCGGAGGCGTCAAACTCATGGGCAAGTGCTGAAACCCACAATCCAGTGCTGCTGAACCAGATCCGTTTTCAACCTTTCCTTTTCTGCCAGTTCTTGTCTCCTTTCCTGATGTCTACAAATGTGTTTGGGTCTTGCCCATCCTAGAGAAAACCTCAGTTTCTTCTCCAGTCATCCCTTCAAATGATCTTCCTGTGTCTTCTCTACACTTTGTACCAAAAGCTATCTAAATCCCTCATCTCCACTTTCTCACCTCCCACTCACTTCTGAAGCCCACATACTCCAGCTTTCACTCCCGTTCCTTGGTCTCTCCAAGGTCCCAGCAACCTCTTTACCACTTAAGCCTCTTCTAAGACCTCCTCCTTCTTGACCTCTCTGCAGTTTTTCACATTGCTGACTTTCCCTTCTCTCTGAATCTTGTCACTTCTCAGGGCTCCCACAATACTGTTCTTTCCTGGCTCTCCTCTGAGGTGTTTAATACCTCTTCGTTGATTGATTCTTGTTGTTGTATCCATTGTATCCACCTTATTTGATGGGATCAATGGGCCTAGAAACCCGGCAGTAGAAAGAAGGCCGATGACCACAAGAAAAGTGATTCTGCCCAACAGAAATGACACCCAGTGGAGAATAAAAATCTGACACCAGGCTCAAAGAGGACATAGTTTGGCCAAGAGTTTCAAGGAGTGCCCCAGGAGGGACATGAGCAAAGTCTTCGAGGGTCTGAGGGTACAGGAAATGAGCTAAGCAAGGGCCAAAGAGGACAGGAGGAAGCTGCACAAAGGCTGCAGAAGAACAGGTTGGCAGTAGCTAAAATGGCATTACTCTCTGTGGCAGAGGGAAGAATGAATGAAGAAACAAGGACTTAAGGAGGGGAGCTGAGGGTTGTCCTAAGGTGGCTTGTTCTAATAGTAGCTGCCATCATGGTAGAGGACTGCACGGAGACGTTGCTAAGCCAGGAGAGCCACTTCCTGAGGAGGACTCAGTGGGAAAAGTTAGTTTGGACTGGAAACGAAGAGAGCAGAACCAGGAAAAGCCCCCAAAACTAGAGTGGAAATGGAGAGGACACAAAACCAACCAAAAATTCAATCCTGTGAAACTGGGGTGACCAAGTTCTGCCCCCAATAAAAGATGTGAAAATGCACCTTCCTCTATTCTGTGAGAAGGGAGAGGCTGTGGGCTCTGAACTCTATATTCATTGTTAGAGTCAGTCAATGTGCTGGTGAGTTCTGCTGAACTGCAAGTTTCTCCATTCCTTTGGTATAGAGGGTGGGGATCTGCATCTGTGTAGGGAGGTAAGAAAAATATATTGGGAAGAGAAGGTGATACAGAAACAAAATAAATAAGATGCATTACCAAGAGGGAAGCCAAGTCAGACCATTGGAATGAGGGGGGCAGGTGCATCACCACAGACTCATCTTCAAGGCTTTGTTTGGTCTGGAAAGGTGGGCAATCACAGCCCTGCCTGAGCCAGGAGGTGGTTGGTGTTTTACAAACATTCAAAGAGCAGATTTGTCCATGTTCTCCAGTCAGGAGATTTGTGGCTTCATGATGACGGATGGAACATCGGTGGGGACAGCTTAGCAGCCTCACTTCAAAGGCCTCATTCCTGAGCATTGGGCTGCCTCTTGTCTCTCTGTGTGTCCCTCAGTCTCCAAGCCCCTTGGATCTCCTGCCCTTCCCCGAAGCTTGTGTGCCCACTTCACAGCCAACACCCCAGCTCAGAGCGTGTCACTAGCTTTTATTGAGTATTCCAGGCAAAGGTAATCAATCTTCTGCTCTACTGAAGATTGGTCTCTGCATCCAGGCAAGCCCATGAAATATACCCTTGTGTCTGCACTGACTCAGAGCCTTTGGCCCCTAAGAGATCACTTTCTGACTTAGCATCAGAACATCCCTCTTCCCTCCCATTTTAACCCCTGACCAGGAGGCTGTTTTCCCTCAGACCTACTCTGGGGGCTCTTCACTTCCTCCAAGTCCTACAGGGTCGCGTTGTGAAGCTCCTAACGTCCTCCCCACTTGGCTGAGGGCAGCCACCCTACACCTTCCTGCTCCACTGGGGAGCCTTCCCTGACAACAAACAACCATCAGAAGACAGTTTGTCTTGTCTTTCTAAACTTGGTCTCCCAAATGAGATATTTGTAAAGCCCTCAGCACATAGTAGGTGCTTAATAATTGCATGTTCCTTTCGCTTCCTCCCCTTCCTCCATTCTTCTCTCTGTGATACTTTCTTCGACTCTTCTAAGCTAGGAATGCTTGACTTCCTGCCAACATGGTGCTTCTTTGCTTGTACGTTCCAGGGTAGGAAACCAATCCAGCCTGCAAAATGGACCCCAGCAGCCCTCCCTATAAAGCCCCAGGGCCTTTCCTCAGACACGAAACAAGAAGGAACCCTAATCATGCGCCATGTGCCACGTCCTTGTGAGTGACCTCTGGCCATACCACCTCAGACCCCCTTCTCCTCTTAGCAGGGCCCTTTGCCCGGCAGCCAGCAGCTCCAGCCATTGGTCCTCTGCTCCTCTCTGGGCCCCCTTCACCCAGGGACCCCCTCAGAGAGGGAAGGAAGCCAAGTGAAAGGGCCTCCCACTGCCACTGGCTGGCTCAGACCCCAACAATGCCATAGGCCTCTGAGCATCTCTATCTTAATGATCTCTGTAAGTCTGGGCCAGAGGTGAGACTGGAGCCCCTTGTGCTTCCCCTTTCCCCACCCCGAGAGCACACAGGCCTCCTAGCTACCAGACAATAGCCGATGAAATGCAAAACACTGGCCCTGAAGTTCACCTTAATTTCCAGTTTCTTCCTTTGATCAATCACCATGGCCACAGTGAAAGGCCAAGGCCAGGCAGCCCAGACCCTACCCTGCTGCTAGTCACACCCTCTCCAACCACTCCACAGGACCTTCTGTCCCTTCTGAGACCCCAGAGCCACAAGGAGGAAGCTGCTAGACGCTGGTCCTGGCTGCTTACCTCCTGGGCTCAGGCCCTACCTCCCCAAGGCAGGCTGGGAGGTGACAGGGCTGCGGCTGCTGAGCCCTCAGGCGTCTCCCTGGCCTTTCTGTCACACAGGCCCTGTAGCTCAAGGTGCATAGCAAGGGTGCAGCATGGAGGGCTAGGTTCACACCTGCGTCCCTTACTCAGGAAAGGCCTCAACAGAAGAGCAAGCAGGCTAAGCGGCGGCCTGGGCCCTGCCATCTGACGCTGGGCTGAAGAGCCTGGGGGTGCCTGAGATGAAGAAGTGATTTCAGGGAAGGACTGTGTGTGTGCTGGTGGAGCTGAGCCCAATGACTTAACACAGAGTTAGGGCAGTGGCCTCTGCCTGGAAGGCCCAGAGTCAGCACCTGGAGGGATGGCCAAGCGCCCTGGGCCTTACTCCCCCCTTCCTTCCCCCCTCCCCATCCCGGTGAAGGGAGATGGCAGGGACCACAGTGGACTTTCTCTGGGGCCCAAGGAATCCTGTCCATTTGTGGCTGCTGGTTGACATCTGAGTTCTAGCCCATGGGGGGAGGGGGGAGGCACTGCTCATTTGTCTTGCAAATGGAAGTCATTTGTATCCCAAACTCACCAATGGAAAATTAATTTGATGGCTAGATTCCAATCAGTTGGCTGTGCACCAAGGCTGAGGAGAGTCAGGGTAGGCCTAGGCTATTCCACAAATACTCGTCTCCCTGATCTAACATCTGGCTCCCAGTGCCCCTCCACAATGACTGGGCCAGAGTCAGGCAACCAGGCTGGGTTCACAGTGCAGCTGGTGGGCTAGAGGGAGAGAAGAGGAAGGGTCTGGGGCCCTCGGTGGTTCTCAAGGCCAATGCCCATTCTTCTTGGAGCTGGCTCTCTGCCACAGAGGCCCCTTCTAGCACGGTGGTGTATGAGGTTACCCGGATCCATCCTGATCCAGCTGCCCCTCCTTAAGAGGCCGACTTCACTAGTGGGTGAAGGGGCCCCTCACAAAATGGGGATCAGAAATGATGAGGCCAGCCTATGTACAGGTATTGCCCAAATCAAGCAAGTCAGACGCACCAGAAAAACAAATCCATTACATCCCTTAACTGCACATTCACTTCAGGGTGAATTCAGGGGAATTCAGGGGAAATTCTTCAGGCCTCAGGGAAAAGCTGAGGGCACCCCCAGTCCCACCATCTCAGAGCTTCCAAAGTCCCTGCTTTTGTCAAGGTCACCATAATCTCCAGGATCCTGGGTTTTCAGCCTGGCACTGATCTTGCCTCCTTGTCCTCTCTTCTCCCATGTGGCCAACATGCCCCCGACATCTCTGCCTTCTATGCCCTTCCCCATACTCGCACTGTGGTCCTTGGCCCTCTAGCTGGACTATCTATGGCACTGGGAGCCAGAGGTTATTGTCCCACTCCACAAAGGGGGTGCTAAGTGATTGGCTGGTGGCAGGCCCATGACTGGGTTCCAAGGCCCTGAGTCAGGCTCTCCTCTCACTCCACTGTTTTGGCTGGTAGGCCTAGGGCTGCTTTTCCTGGAGGGACCCACAGGAGAGAGCCTCCAACCTTATGCTGGGCCTCCCCAACTCGATTTCCTAGAGCACTCTAGAACCTGGGAAGTGAACAACACAGACCAGTGTGGAAATTGAAGTTTGCCAAGGAGTGACCTGGCTCCCTATGACCACCAGCTGCCATGCTTGTGGAGCGGCTCTGCAACAGGGCCCTACCAGCAGGGTCTCTGTGGACACAAGGTTGGGGCTCTCTGGCAACTCAAAAGGTGTGTGCCCTTTCACCTTGAAGGGGCTGAAGGCACCAAGGGGGAGGGGATGGCTGGGCCCTGCCCCCAAAGGGCTTTGAGGAACCATATCCCTGGAAGGCTTGTGACCTTCCTAGGGAGGGGTGCAGGCCTCACCATCCCCATTCAGCAGTTGGGGAAACAGGCACAGAGGCGGAACTTTTCCCCCGGGGTCACCATCACTACTAAGAACAAGGACCAGTTCCTCCCCAGCACAGCACTGACCTTCAGTCCCCTTGGAGAGACCATGAACCCTGGGCGGGGCCATGGTGGAAGGAAAGGATTTCAGCAGGAAGCAGGGAGGAGGGGGGGAATTGCATCCCCACAATTAATCTCCCCCACCCCCAGCCCCACAGTGTCGGGGCAGGGATGGATGCCCCAGGGAGGAAAATTCGACAGAGACCCATTCTTGAAGCCCAGGGTCAGCCTCCCCACGATGGGGTCTGGGGGAGTCACTGATGCCATCCTTGCCCAGCCAGGGAGACAGAGAGAGAGGGAGAGAGGGGGAGGGAGAGATAGAGATAGAGAGATAGAAACAGAGACAGAGAGACAGACAGAGACAGCCAGTAAGGGAGAGAGACAGGAGAGAGAAGAGAGACAGAGAGGAGAGAGACACAGAGAGGGGGGGGAGAGAGAGAGAGAGACAAAGAGAGATGGGGTAAGAGACACAGAGGCAAAGATAGCCAGAGAGACAGAGACAGAGAGACTGGGGGGGGGGAAGGGAGGGAGGAGAGAGACAGAGACAGAGTGGGGGAGGGAGGGAGGAGAGAGACAAAGACAAAGACAGCCAACAGAGAGAGACAGGACAGAGAGAGAGAGAAACAGAGAGAGGAGAGAGGCAGAGACAGAGAGAGAGAGGCAGAGACAGAGAATAGGGACAGAGACTGAGCCCAGAAGAAGAAAGGTACCACTCCATGAGGGCATTGGTGATCTCTATGCCTGTACTGTAGCTCTGGAAATGCCACAGTCTGCTGGCCCCTCCTGGGAGCCAACAACAGCCAGTAACACTCCTCCCTACACTGTGGTGGAGGCTCAGGTCTCAGCCAGGCCATTGTGCCTGGGCAGGAAGCTACCCAGACCTCACCCACCTCCCTTGCCCTCATGACCCCTTGAGCTCTCTCAGAACTTGTTCCCTAGGGAACAAGAGGGGTGTAAAGAGAGGGAGGCTGCAGCTGGGGCAGCAGAAGGAAGACTGGACAGGCCTGGGACATTGGGGTTCTGGTCTGGATTCTGCTGCTAGCTGGCTGGGCTCCTTCTCAGCCTGTCCCCTTCAGACCTCAGTTTTCTGGGTAGCATTTTGGAGCTGACAGTCAGCGCACATGCTTATGAGAGGCAGGTCAAACTTCCATGACACAGGGACCTTTGCTAGGCCGTGCCATTGGGGATCCACCTTTACCTGTGGCCCAGCCAGGCTCAGAGCTTCCAAGAACTCATCTCAGTGTCACAAAGGCTGTCCCCAGAATCAGTCTCTAAATGGTCCCAACTGAAAGAATTAGAGGAGGCCAAGAAGAAAGAAAGATCTCCCTCTTTTCAGATCAAATGATGGCACACTCAGAGAATCAAGTAGAAAATCACTTAAAATAATGAACAACTTTAGCAAAGCTGCAGCGTATAAAATAAACCCACATAAATCACTGGCATTTCTAGATGTAACTAAGAAAGCCCAACGGCAAGAGTAGAGAAATTCCATTTAAAGATACTGTAGACAATATCAGATACTGGAGAGTCTACCTGCCAAGACAAACCCAGGGACTCTGAACACAATCACAAAACACTTTTCACACAAAGTCAGATCCAGATAACTGGAAAAACATCAGATGCTCATAGGTGGGCCGAGCTAACGGAATCAACATGACAGTTCTATGTAAATCAAGTTGCTTATTCAGGGCTGTACCAATTAAACTGCCAAAATTATTTCATAGAGCTAGAAAAAATAATAACAAAAATCATCTGGAAGAACAGAATGTCCAGAATATCAAAGGAATGAATGGGGAAAAACCAGATCTCAAAATGTATTATAAAGTGGAGGCTGTCAAATAGAGGAGTGAATCAGTGGTGCAGGCTAGGTACGCAAGACAGAGCAGTCAATGACTAGAGTAATCTACTATTTGATAAACCAAAGACTCCACCTTCTGGGATAAGAACTGCTCATTTAACAAAAACTACTGGAAAAACTGGAAAATAGTATGGCAGAAACTGGGCATAGACCAACATCTTACACCGTATGCCAAAATAAAGTCAAAAAGGGCACAAGATCCAGATATAAAGGCTGACACTATAAGCAAACTCAGAGAGCAGGGACTAGTTTACCCATCAGATCTACGGAGAAGGGAAGAATGTGTGACCAAACAGGAGACAGAGAACATGATGAAATGCAAAATGGATGATTTTGATTACACTAAATTGAAAAGTTTTTACACAAACAAAGCCAATGCAACCAAGATTAGAAGGGAAGCAAAAAGCTGGAAAACAATTTTTACTGCCAGTGTTTCTAAATAAAGGCTTCATTTCTAAGATATAAAGAGAGCTCAGCCAAATCTATAAGAATACAAGTCATTCTCCAAACAATAAATGGTCAAAGGATATTATCAAGCAATTTTCAGATGAAGAGATTAAAACTGTCTATAGTTCCATGAAAAATGCTCTAAATCACTATTGACTAAAGAAATGCAAATTAAAACAGTATTGAGGTACCACCTCACACCTTTCAGACTGGCTATATGACAGAAAAGGAAAATGATGGGTGTTGAAGAAATGTGGGAAAATTGGAGCACTACTGTGCTGTTGGTGGAGTTGTGAACTGATCCAACCACATTCTGGAGAGCAATTTGGAACTATGACCAAATAACAAACTGTGCATATCCTTTGACCCAGTAATGCCAATACTAGGTCTGTGTCCCAAAGAGACCCACACATACAAAAATATTTGTAGCAGTTTTTTTGTGGTGGTAAAGAATTGGAATTGAGAGTATGCTCATCCATCAGTCAATGTCTGGACAAGATGTGGTATATGAGTGGAATGGAATATTATTGTGCTATAAGAAATGATGAGCAGGTGGACTTCAGAAAAAAAAACCCAGAAAGACTCACATGAACAGATGCTGAGTGAAGTGAGCAGAACCAGAAGGACACTGTACACAGTAACAGCAACATTGTAACAAAGATCGGCTGTGAATGACTTATGCGAACTGATACTGAGTGAAGTGAGCAGAACCGGGAGAACATTGTGCCTAGACAGTAACAGCAACACTGTGCAATGACCAAGTTTGTTAGACTTAGCTCTTCTCAGCAATACAATCATCCAAAGATATTCCAAAAGACTCATGGAAAATACTGTCCACAGAGAAAGGGTTATGGAATCTGAATGTAGATCCAAGCAGACTATTTTCTTTTTTTTTCTTTCTTGTGTTTTTTCCCTTTTTGTTCTGATTCATGTTCACAACATGACTAATATGGAAATATGTTTTATACGTGCATAGCCTATATAATATTGCTTACTGTCTTGGGGAGGGGGCAGAGGAAGGAGAGGGCAAGGGAGGAAAGGAGAAAAAAATTTGGAACTCAAAATCTTACAAAAGTGAACGTTGAAAAAAATTATCCTTTAAAAAAACCAAAAAATTTGAATTCTATTCTGTCCCTTCCTCCCTTCCCACCTTTTCCCCCTCACTGAGAAGGCAAGCAATTCAATATAGGTTATACATGTGTAGTCATGTAAAACATTTCCATGATAGTCATATTGTGAAAGAAAACATAGGCCCCCAAAAATGACCTCAAGAAAAATAAAGTTAAAGAGTATCGTTCAGTCTGCATTCATACTCCATTGGTTCTCTCTTTGGGGATGAATTTTACATCCTAAGTCCGTCAGAGTTGTCTTAGATTGTTGTATTGCTCATTTTACAATATTGCTATTACTTTGTACACAGCACATTCCTTTTTTCATCAGCTCATGTAAGTCTTTCCAGATTTTTCTGAGAGCATTCTGCTCATCATTTCTTATAACACAATAGTATTCCAACACAATCACATACCACAATTTGTTTAGCCATCTCCCTCAATTTCCCATTCCTTGCCACTATAAAAGAGTTGCTATAATTTTGTCCATATAGGTCCTTTTTAAAAATCTCTTTGGATACAGATCTAGTAGTGGTATTTCTAAGTTAAATGATACACAGAGTTTTGTAGCTGTTTGGGCATAGTTCCAAATTGCTCTACAAATTGCTCTGGTGGTTGAATCAGTTCACAACTCTGCCAACTCCACAGTATTAATGTCTAATCTTCCCACATCCCCCCCCCACCATTTGTTCTTTTCATTTTCTGTCCTATTCACCAATCTAACAGACATGAGGCAGTACCTCAGAATTGTTTTAATTTGCGTTTCTCCAATCAATACTGAGTTAGAGCTTTTTTTCATACGAGGTAGCTTTTCATAGAGAGAGCTTTGATTACTTCATCTGAAAACTGTTCATATCTTTTGGTCATTTATCAATTGGAGAATGGCTCTTATTTTTATAAATTTGACTCAGTTCTCTACATGTTTGAGAAATGAGGCTTTAATCAGAGAAGCTTCACATTTTTTTCACAGTTATGCTGGTAACTATTTACTTCCACCCTAGCTCCCCCATTTATTTCATTCTCTTTTCACCCTGCTCTTTCTTAAAAGTGCTTTGCTTCTGACAATCTGACCTCCATTCTATCAGCCTCCCGCTCTTCCTCTTCCTCTCCTTTCTTGGAGGGGAAGATAGATTTCTATACCCAACTGAGGATGTATACCCTCTTTGAGCTAATTCTGTTGAGAGTAACGTTCATTCACTTCCCCCTTCCCTCTCCCTGCTCTTCCCCTCCACTGTAAAAGCTTTTTCTTGCCTCTTTTATGTGAGGTAATTTACCCCATTCCACCTCTCCCTTACCCTTTCTCCTAGTGCATTCCTCTCTCATCTCTTAACTTTATTTTTTTAGATATCAACACTTCATATTCAACTCAGACCTGTGCCTTCTGTCTATATACACTCCTGCTAACACCCTAATAATGAGAAAGGTCTTATGAGTTACAAGTATCATTTTCTCATGTGTGAATGTAAACAGTTTAACATTTTAAAGTCCCTAATGATTTTCCTTTCCTGTTTACCTTTTTATACTTCTCTTGAGTCTTGTATTTGAAAATCAAATTTCTACTTAGCTCCGGTCTTTTCATCAAGAATGCTTGAAAGTCCTCTATTCCACTCAAGATCCATTTTTTTCCGCTGAAGGATTAGACTCAGTTTTGCTGGGTAGGTGATTCTTGGTTATAATCCTAGCTCCTTTGCCCTCTGGAATATCATATCCTAAGCCATCCTATCCTTTAATGCAGAAGCTTCTAAATCTTGTGTTATATTGACTGTGGCTCCATCATACTTAAATAGTTTCTTTCTGGCTGCTTGCAATATTTTCCTCTTGACCTGGAAGCTCTGGAATTTAACTATAATATTCCTGGGAGTTATTTACTTTCAGGTGGTGATTGGTACATTCTTTCCAGTTCTATTTTACCCTCTGGTTCTATAATATCAGGTTAGTTTTCCTTGATAATTTCCTGAAAGATGATGTCTAGGCTCTTTTTCTGATCATGGCTTTCAGACAGTCCAATAATTTTAAAATATCACTCCTGGGTTCATTTTTCAGGTTGGTTGTTTTTCCAGTGAGATATTTCACAGTCTCCTATTTTTTTCATTCTTTTGGTTTTGTTTTATTGTTTTTTGATTTCTCTTTAAGTCATTAGCTTCCATGTGCTCTAGTATAATTTTTAAGGAATAGTTTTCTTTAGTGAGCTTTTGTATCTCCTTTCCCATTTGGCCAATTTTACTTTTGAAGGAGTTTTTGTTGTCAGTGAATTTTTGTGCCTCTTTCTCCACTGGGCCAATCTGCTTTCCAAGGCATTCTTCTCCTTGCTGGCTTTTAGGGCCTCTTTTCCCATTTGGCCTTGTCCAGTTTTGAGGGTGCTGTTTCCTTCAGTATTTCTTTGTCTGCTTTACCAAGCTGCAGACTCTTTTCTCGTGATTTTCTCGCGTCCCTCTCGTTTCTCTTCCCAACTTTTCCTCTACTTCTCTCGCTTGATGTTCAAAGCCCTTTCTGCTCTCCCACGGCCCAAGACCCATTTACGTTTCCCTCAGAGGCTCCAGATGTCGGAGCTCTGGCTCGGCTGTCTTCTTCCAAGTATGTGTTTTGCTTGTCACCATGTTAACTTTCTGTGGTCAGAATTTTTTCTGTGGTTTGCTCATTTTTCCAGCCTCTTTCTTCACTTCTAACTCTTTCTTAAAGTGGGGCTTGGCTTCCCGGGTGGAGGGTGCCCTGTCCCAAACTTCAGGGGTTTTATGCAGCTGTTTTCAGAGATCCCTTCTGAGGACCATAAGTTTTCAGTTCTTCCAAGGTAGTATGATCTAAGGGGAGGTGTTTACTCCTCTCCTGGCCTGTGCTCTGGTCAGTGAGTGACCACAAGCCCTCTTTCCTGCCCTGGAACTGTGAAGAGGGTCCCTCCTTCATTGTAGCCACAAGCTCTGCTGGGCTAGTGCTCCTCCTCCCCCAAGGATCGCCACCCAGAACTGTGACCCAGATCCGAGTATGGGCAAAGCAACAGAGTCCTGCCTCAGTGCCAGCAGAGAGACCCCCATGATCTCCTTCTGACCAGCTGCTCAATGCTCTCACCATCTGTGCGCTGAGAGCTCTGGAGGAAGCCCCTTGCCGCTGCTGATTCAGTCGCTCCCAAGGCAGGCTCTTGCTTTGCTGGGGCGGGGGCTGTGCTGGCACAGCCTGCTTTGGCCTGAGCTCCGCTCTCACCCAGGTGTGAAATACCCTTCGTGCCCCCAAGTTGTCTTTGGGGTCTATACACTGACAAGTCTGAAAGGCATCCCAGCTGCAGGTGACTCAGTCACCCCAAGCTCTCTCCTGCTTTTCTGGGCCTGGTCTGTGCCGGACTGCCCTCCTCTCTCACCCGGGTGCAACAAACCTTTCCTGCCGACCTTCTAAGTTGTGTTGGGCTGGAAAACCATTTCACCCCTTTCTTTTGTGAGTTCTGCCACTCCAGAATTCGTTAAAGTCATTATTTAAAGGCGTTTGGGGGAGAGATCAGGGGAGCCCCTGCCTTCTTTGCCATCTTGACTCCACCCTATATGTCTCATTTTAAATGTGTTTGTTGTAAATAACATATTGCTAGATTTGGGGTTTTGATGTATTCTGCTGTTTCCATTTTATGGGTGAGTTTGTCCCATTCATATTCAAAGTTATAATTACCAGTTGTGTATTTTTCTCTCCATTCTCTTTTTCTCAGAGAATGAGCCCAGCATTGGTAACATAGGGGAACAATGCGAACTGCAAGGAGACACAATAATGTAATCAGGGAAAGAAGGGGTGAAAGCACGGTAATGCCGTGTTATAATCAGACCCAACAAACAGGGTGAAATCTGCGGCTGTACAACAGCCCCTTCAGCTATAACCGCCTCTCTCACACTCTCAGTCAACACAACCTTTCCTGTTTCTCTAACGCTATTGAGATGTCTCTCCACAGCCATTGTACAAATTCAGCTGTCTTTGTCTCCATCTGTAAAGAGGCGACAGACGCTGCAAGAACCGCAGAAGACGTAATAATAGACGTAAGCATTATAATACTAAGCACAATACATGAAATACATCTCTTCCGCTGTCCCCTTTCTGCCAGTTGTATAAGTACTTGGTCAGAAAGGCTACCAAGCCACCCAACACTATTTAAAACGCAAAAGGGGCTTGAGTCACAATCATAACCTGCCCACTCCCAACAATAGTGTGGTTTACACACTGTGCAAGCTGACATTGAACGCAAGTAGCATTCCATAAGGTCTCTCCCTGAGTGTCTATTTTCTGTAGTGATGTATCCTATGAGATAAGCAAATTGACAGGGAGGACAAGCAGCCAGATTGGCATAAACGGTATTGTTCATATGTATATGTCCTCCTTGACGGTCATATACAACTGCCACTAAACCACTAGCTGCAAAAGCTTTCCACAAGTCCCACTGAGTTCATTGTTGTTCTTGATCACCCTCTTCTGTGGTTCCCGAGGTGAGCGGTGTCAGCAGAACCAAGCAGCTCCGCGTTCTCAAGTGGGTCATCCTGCTGCAGGGGCATCTTTTCCTTCTGGAGAAGGGTGTCAGCGGCATATTTGCTGTATCAGGTGCATCCTTTGAAGGCTCTGTGAACACTCGAGCATGCCACTGTAGGATACAGATTGAAGCAGCTCCATCACCTGGGAAAACACAAACATACCCTTTCCCCCAAGTAATCACTGTCCCAGGCCCCCTCCAGGTGTTTGTGGCCAGGTCCTTCCACATTACTTGTGTGGCCTGGTTCTTTTGTTCCTGAGTCCCTTCTATCTGACTGACCCCTTTCCCTTCCTGACACCAAACTGGCGCTCAGCAGGAGTAAGTCCATCTACACTGCATATCCATGTACACAACTGAATTCAGCCTCCTGCAGGGTGTTCTAACCCATCTCCCCCTTTCTTTGTTTTTGAAGAAGAGTTTTGATGTCTCTATGCTTTCTCTTCCCTATTGCGTGGCTGGCTGGATTATAAGGAATACCCATATTATGACTATGGCATAATCCTTATAAAATGTTTTTTTTAAAGAAATGCTCACACCTGTGTGTTTGAGCGCCTTCTTGGGCTATGGGGAACCAATCCAGGTCTGATAGCAGGCTCTTCAGCTGAGAGGGTTTAATCAGCTATCAGACTCAGAGTCCAACTAACCTGTGGTCCTCTACAATTCAATGACAAATCAGAGCAAAATATTCACAGCAAATCAAGGCACAGCATCCACAATGATACCACTCATCACAGAAAATCAAAATACAGCACTGACAATAACTTGTCACAGAAAATGGCCACATAGTTTTCACCACAGTGGTCACACAGTTTTGGACAAAGTATAATCATTTAGTCAGTCAATCCCTTAGTAACTCAATCATTCAATCATCCTTAAGGAGGAGGGTCACAAAACATGATAATCAAAGTTCTCCACTCATGGGGCACACTAAGTTACAATATCTGTCAGTATTCAGCACTTTCTTAAGGGGGTAGTGTAAAATACATGGACCATCCACCCCTCAGTCACAAATAAGTTACAATATTCTCAGTTGGTCCACAGTATCCAAGTAAAGTCTTCTTTCAGCTTGACTCAGGGTGGTCTCGCAGATTCCCTAGATCCCCTTCCATGGTCTCAGCTCCTACCTGGATTCACCAAACTGTCACTTGGGTTCAAAGGCAGACAGCTCCCAGGTTCTTGTCCAGCTCTCCATGTTGTTCCTGTTCCACACTGAAGCTCACAGTGTCCAGTCTACCTTAAATCCTTCACAGTCTCTGTTCCTGGGAAGACAAGGCTTAACAAAGCCAAAACCAGGATCATACAAAGTACCAGTATCACAGTCATGCTTCCTCAGTCTATGGCAGCTCCCAGGAAAAGCTGGTAGCTCCCCAGCAGAAGCTCCAGCTGGTTCCCAGAATCAAAACCACTTCACCCAGGTTCCCAAAATCAAAATCATTCTCTCCAGTCTGGGTCTTTACTCTTCAGTCTCCTCAGCAGCAGCTGCTTTTGCCTCCACAAAGCTTATCTCAAGGAGTTCTGACTCTCCCTCTTTGGGGCTTTTCCTTATATACAGTATTGCTCCTCCCTTTTCAGCCCTTTCCTGTGATGTCAGCAACAGGAATTCATACCTTCTGCTTCTTTAACAGAAGCTTAATATGAACTAGGTGCTAAGTACCTCTTAGCTTTCCAATACAAAGGGATCTTGCAATTTCATTACCATTACAACTCTTTATCCTTCTCTCTCTCTCTCTCTCTCTCTCTCTCTCTCTCTCTCTCTCTCTCTCTCTCTCTCATCCTGCTCCTCTTCAGAAGTCTAGTTTAATTCTGACAACTGGCTCCCTAATCTAAACACCTTCCTAAGAGTCCCTCCCTGTCCTATCCCCTTTGCCTTCCTTTTCCTCTGTAAGTTAACTTTTATGCCATTCTAGATGTATATTTTTTTGTCTTTAATCCGATTCTGATAAGAATAAAGTTCTAGTGCTGCCTGCCTTCACTCCCTCCTACCTCCTCTGTGCCCCTGCTCTGGCCATGGTGGCACCCCCAGCGGCCACCTCTGAATGGGCCCATCCTCTGCACCATAGTGAGCCCCTGTGGTTGGGTCACAAGGATTGTGAGGTGAGGACAGGCCCCCGCGCTGCCGTGCATCAATGCCTCCGCCACATGAACTCATTGAAGCCTGCCTCCCAGAGCCGTAGCTCCCACCCAGCTCCCAGCACTTCTGAATCCCAGCTCCATCTGCAAGGACAGCCGCTTGCCATATGGCCTCACCTGGATGCCTAGGACAAAATCAGCTTTCCCTCATTCTGGGGCTGCCCAAATCCGCTGCCCTCTCATCCCTTGGACTCCTCCTTTGCCCTTCCCCTGTCCCATCTGGGTACAAGGTCTGTGGTACCACCCTGAACCTCTCTACCTCAAGCCACCACCTGTCTCAGGCCTTCTGTGTCCCTCCCTGCCAGATGCTCCTTCACGATAACCCCACTGTATCCAGGCTCTCCTTTTCTGTCCCATAGCCAGAATCTTCCCCCAGTTCTGCTGGGCAAACCACTAGAGAAATTGGCGGGGGGGGGGGGGAAGGGATTGGAAGGTGCAGCCACGCAGGAGTCCTATGCCACCAGCCAAAGTGCAATAGAGGTTGGCCTTGGGAGAAAGGGAACAAGGCTGCTTTATGCTGTGAGATGGAGGAGGAGCAGGAGCAGGAGCAGGAGCAGGGGCAGAACATGGCTGGTGGATGGGGAACTGGGAGAAGGAGCTGTGAGGCCAACCTCTCACCTGAGGTGGCAGAAGGGTGTCAGTGGAGGTGAGATGAGGAGCTGCCTCTCAGGGACCAGGGGAGGTGACTTCAGTCCCAGATGCAAGATTATCTCTAGCCTTGTTCAGCAACGTGAGCAGAAGCCAAGAGAGCTGGGAGAGCCCGTAGAGCTGCTTAAGTAAGTCGAGGCCAAGGTTCAGCAGGGCACCTTCCATGGGCAGGTGTGTGGGCCCAGAGCTGCTTCCCCAAGCATTCAGGGCAGGACAGGGACGTGTGGACGGGCTGGGCAGGATGGCTCAGGGCTGCCCCGGCAGCCAGAGGCCTCCCCAACTCCTCCCAAGCAACAAGAAACGGGAGGCACCAGATCTCTGGAGCCAGTCTGGACTGGACCTGGGGTGAGCAGGGCCCCAGATGGGTGCTTCTCTCGGGAGCCCTTCACCTTTGACAGGGAGCCAGAAGCTGCAGACAGAGGTCCTTGAAGAGGCAAACTGTTGGCTGGCTGTCAAGGGGTTTCCCTGTACCACTTACCCCTTCCAATGGGCTCAGTGGCTTCCGAGAATGGCCCCAAGTCTGTGGATGCGGTGTTAGAATTCTCCCTTGAACCCCAGTTCTATGCTTAATGCCTACTGGACATTCCCACCAGAGCATCTCAAAATGACCTCTAAAATGGAGCTTTTGTCCTTTCTGCAGAAGACATCACTCTGCCCCTTTATCTAGGTTCAAAAACCTCATTTCTCACCCATTTCCCTCCCCTCTTCCCCACCATAGGCCTTCCCTAGTCCCTCCACCCCGCCCCCCCATTAGATTGGGAGCCCCTTGGGGGGAACCCCATTCTCATTGCTCTTCATATGGCCAATGACTGGCACACTGGGTGGCCCGTGGTAAGCTGTCAGAGAAGGCTCCCAGAGAGGGCTGTGAGAAGAGGTCCTGAGGGGCAGGATTGGGGGGGGGGGGGGAGGCACGGTAGAAAAAAGTAAGACCAGACACACGTGTTGTTTTCTTTTTATATAGAATTTGTACAATATATTTCTCTTCATTTGTATATTATACCCACATCTTTCTTTTTACAGGCTGAACTCAACTGGTATCATCTGAATGCTTTTTTTTCAACCAAATAAAAATCCAAAATAGGAAACCCGTAAGAAAAGAAATCTAAAACTGTGTTTAATGAAAATAAGTTGCCTTTCATTAGCAGTATAATTTTTTTTACATTGTAAATGATTTGGAACAAAGAATTGTTTTAATCTTCATTAGGCACATGTTTCTAGCATACCTCTCAGCAATGCCTGCATCCCCCCTTTCCCCACAGGCATTATGGGTCGGGGCCCAAAGAACGTGGGTCTTCCAGAATTCCTGTGTGGCCGTCCAAATCAGGGACAGTCCCAGAAGTCAGCTATAAGGCAGTGTGAACTGACAGTTATGTCATGTCCCAGGGGGTCACAGTCCTTTAGGAGAGAGGGGGTGACAGGTCAACAGAAGGCGCTCACTCTGCTTTCCTATGACTGCCCCAATCCAACAAAAGGGCCTGTGGGGGGGAGCTCACAACTGAGTCCAGGGTTTACTGACGAGTGACTTTCCTGATGTCAGAGAGAAAACAAAGACTTCTGCCGAATTCCTGTGGCGGGGCTGAGTGGCGCTCCCATACCCTCCTGCTGGGCAGGAGCCACTGGGGGACCGCAGGGGCAGACAGAAGACCCCTGAGCCCAAGCAGAAAACCCCAGGGCGAGGCCTTTCTGGCCGTGCTACAAGGGCCTCACAAAGTCAAGTTTTGGACTGTGCAGAGCAGGGGGGGAAGGAAGACACACACAGACATATGGGCCTATTCCTCATACCTGGAGTCTTACCCAGCCAGACCCAGACATTCCTATCAGTGGTGCAGTCATGCGCGTACCAGCGGCCATGCTGGGGAGGTAGGTGGCCCCCTCGGGGTGCAGTGAGAACACATTGGTGCCATCTTTTCAGACCCCAACTTCCTATTTCTTCAGAAACCAACAGCTAAGGCTGAGATTAAAGCTGCCCATTGGGACCAACCCAGTTATTGCTGATTTCAGAGCTGTTCCAGTCCATGGCTGGAGGTCAGTCTGCTCAATATGGCCCCTTAGGACAGCTGAAGTCACCAGTAATGGAAAAAGGAAAACTGGAGAGAATCCATTATGCTTTCACAAGGAGGGCTAGTCTTGGGCTGCCTCTCAGGGATCCATAGTCCATGGCCCTCTGTCACCCCCGACTCCAGCGTGTCCTGGGCAGCAGATGCCTTGAGTAGCCTGTGCACATGTGGAAATGCTCCAGGGGTAAAGGGAGGAAGCTCAGCAACCAGCAGATACCAGTGTCAGATCTGTCTGGTTCTCAGAAGGTCACTTGTCTGCCCATGGTCACTCTCTGGGCTGGCCCCAAAAGGGTCTCTCTACCAGCATTGGCACTCTAAAGCTCATCCATGGTCTGAAGAAACAAAAGCCACCACTCAGGCATGTCCCCTCTTCCCAGAGGAAAGCCTTTCAGAAATGATCTTCCATGATGGCTCTTCTTGCTGGCCTGTTTGGATAACCATTGGGCCATTGGGACTAAGAGGCTTCTCTACACACCCCGGGGCAGGCGCACAGTGAGGCAGAGGATGCAGCGGGGTTAGCCCTTCCAAACACTGGTCGATTTGTTTGGGTAGTCGATGGCGAGACTTATGGCGGCGATGTTTCTCAAAGCCTGTGTGTGGGGAGAACTGCAGCAATCAGCAATCTTGGGGAGAAGGGCTTCCCGAACAGCAGCCCAGTGCAAGTGAGAGAGACCAGGGGTGCTGCAACAGACTGTGGGGCACACCGACAGCCCATCACCAGGCCCTCAAACAGATAGCCCTTTAGTGCTTAATGAGGGGAGATCTGCCTCTCCTGGAGGCAGATAATTAGATGCTGAAGTATCTAAAAGCCTGGTCCCAATTTACTTTTCCAGGCCTTTACTAGAGTAACAAGCCTTTCATGCACTCCATGGTCAAAAGGCCCTTCTCACTGCTCCCCACCTCCCCACTTCCTTGGCAAGTCTGCTCACCCCCTCCCTCACCTCCCCCACCTCCCTGGCAGACACGGAGCAGGTGCATGGTAAATGTCTGATCGATGGCATGCTGATTTTATGGACCCTTGTTAAACTCCAGGTAAACTGCAAAGCTTTCACGGAGGGCAGGCTCACTCCCCCCTGAAAAATGGAAGGAAAGCCTCTCATGAGGGTTCTCTAGGCAGACTCTGTTCTTATTACAGAAGCCCACCTTCCCCCAGACCTTGGAGGCTAAAAAGGACTTTCTTCACAAATGTGATCTCCTTGGGAAAGACACTGCTGGGCTATGGTGCCCACTTTACAGATGAGGAGACTGAGGTTCAAAGACATTACTCTCCACTAGCTGATGTCAGAAGGAAGATTTGAATTCAGGCCCACATTCACCAACACCACTGCTCTTTCTACAATCCCATGCTGTGCATCCTGGGATCACAGATTAAGGCACACAGGGCTTTCTTTTTATTCTAAAGCTGTTGCTCCCTCATTCTAAAATTAGTAATCATCAAAAATGTCCCAGTAAAATTTTAAAAGTGAACATGTAGAAAACCACAAGCTCTATTATTGACAATTAAAGCCTTATGCCAGAAATAATCTGGGTATGCAACTAAAAAACAAGAAAAATAAATTTAAAAGGCTCCAATTAAACACCAAGCTGGGAATCCTGAAAATGAAAGGAGGTAGCAATAAAACTAAACGGAAACATAAAACTAGGAGCTGGTTTTATGAAAAACCAAATAAAACAGATAAACCACTGGATAAAAGATAAAGAGAAAAGAAAACCAAGTCATAAAGATTAAAGACTTAAGGGCATATTCACCACCAGTGACAAGCAAAGTAAAGAAACTATAAATTGTTTAGTAGGAAATTTTCTTGCTATGTCACCTATGCCAACCAATGTGACAATCTAAGTGAAGTTTCGAACATGGGTGAAAACGGAAACTGACCCAAGTAACAGACAAAGAAAGAAACACTGAACCATCTAAGTGAAATGACAAACACAGGCAAAACCAGAAACTGACCTGAGTAACAGACGAGGAAACAAACACTGAACTGCCTCATCCCAGACAAAAAAAAAATGACCAGCTAACAGGGAGCTCCCAAGGATCAGACAGAGCCACATGTGAATGCTACCAAACGTTTCAAGAACAACAAATGCCAATGATACAGACACCATTTGGGAAACCAGGCAAAGGTGCCCTGCCAGATTCCTCTTATGGCACAAATATGGTGCTGATCCTAAACCAGGATAAGCAGAAGCTAAGAAAGAAAACTAGAGACCAATTTCCCTAATAAATACTGTCCAAATATTTTAAATAAGATACTGGCAAGGAGATTACAGCAATGTCACCAGGATCCTGCCCTATGGCCAGGTGGGTTTTTACCAGGAAGCAGGGTTGGGTCATTAGTAGGAAAACTATCAGTGTGACTGATCACACTGATAAAAGAGCAACAAAGATCACAATGATTACCTCAACAGATCCAGAAAAAGCTTCTGACATTCCTAAAAGAAGAGTAGAGAACATAGGACTAAATGGAGTTTTCCTTAAAATGGTAACTAGTATCTATGGGAAACTGCGGCCAAGCATTATGTGTAACAGAGCTAAGTGAGAAGCCTTTCCAATAAGATCAAGGATGCCCATGACGACTGTTATTGCTCAATATTGTACTAGAAGTGTTAGTGACAGCAATAAGAAGAAAAAGAAATTGAAGGAAAGAGAAGAGGTAATGAGGAAACAACACCATCACTCTTTACAGATGACATTATGGAACACTTAAGAGAATCAACTAAAAACTACTCTAAATAGGGGCGGCTAGGTGGCGCAGTGAATAGAGCACCGGCCCTGGAGTCAGGAGTACCTGAGTTCAAAACCGGCCTCAGACACTTAACACACACAAAAACAAAACAAAACAAAACAAAAAAAAAAACCTAGCTGTGTGACCTTGGGCAAGTCACTTAACCCCAACTGCCCTCCAAAAAAAAAAAAAAAAAAAAACTACTCTAAATAATTGAAATAAACCCCCATAAATCATTAGCACTTCTATATATTACCAGTAAAGTTCAGCCGAAGAGACAGAAAGAGAAATTCCATTAAATAACTGTAAACAATATAAAATACTTGGGAATCTACCTGCCAAGACAAACCCAGGAACTATATGAACACTATTACAAAACACTTTCCACACAAACAAAGTCAGATCTAAACAAATGGGAAAATATTGATTGCTCGTGAGTAGGCCAAGCCAACACAACAAAAACGACAATTCTGCCTAAATTAATTTACTTATTCAGTGCCATACCAATCAAACTACCAAAAAGTTACTTTATAGAGCTAGAAAAAATAATAACAATATTTATCTAGGAGGAAAGGTCAAGAATATCAAAGAAATTCATGAAAAAGAAATATGAAGGAAGGTGACCTAGCAATACCAGATCTCAAACTATATTATAAAGTAGAAATTATAAAAAAAAAATCTCATATTGGCTAAGAAACAGAGTGGTGGATCAGATTAGGTATACAATACACTAAGCCCAAAAGCCTGAGCTTTGTGGACAAGAAATCACTATTTGACAAAAATTTCCAGGAAAACTGGAAAACAGTATGGCAGAAACTGAGGGATAGATCACTCTATATATCAAGAGGTCAAATTGGGTACATGATTTATACATAAAGGGTGATACTATAAGCAAATTAGGAGAACATGGAATAGTTTACCTGTCAGATCTATGGATAAGAAGTATTTAGGACCAAACAAGAGATAAAGAGCATCATGGGAAGCATAATGGGTGATTCTGATTATATGAAATTAAAAAGGTTTTGTACAAATAAAACCTATGCAGCCAAGATTAGAAGGAAAAGAGAAAACTGGGCAAATACTTTTTACAGCCAGTCTCTCCAATAAATGCCTCATTTCTTAAATACATAGAGAACTGAGTCAAACTTATAAGAATACAAGTCACTCCTCAATTTGATAAATGGTAAAAAGATGAATAGGTAGTTTTCAGAAGAAATCAAAGCTATCTACAGTCATATGAAAAAATACTCTAAGTCACTACTGAATAGAGAAATGCACATTAAAACAATTCTGAGGTATCACACCAATATGACAAAAGTTAGAGGGCATGCAGGAAAACTGGCCCAAGCATGCTCCAGTCTACACAAATGGTCACTAACTGGTCAGCTACCCTCTGAGTCTTTGGGCATGTGAATTATTTTGAGTTCTCTGACACTCTGAATAAGGGTGCTGTGAACACATTGTTGGTGGAGTTGTGAACTGATCCAGCCTTTCTGGAGAGCATTGGAACTGTGCCCAAAGGGCTATAAAACTGTGCATACCCTCTGATGCAGCAATACAAGTAGTAAGGCTATATCCTAAAGACATCAAAGAAAAGGGAAAAAGAACAAATTTGTACAATATTTATAGCAGCTCCTGTCTATGATCCAGACAAATATATTCTCCTTTCTTCCCCCTTTCATGACAGACCGTGGGGGCCTCTGCACTACTAGATGAAGCGGCACCAAGCATCTCTCAATCCGCTTTCTACCACGCTGTCCAGCGCTCTGGACCCTCTAGTACTTGAGACTCCCTCCAGCCTTGGTAGGCACTCACGAAGGCAGTACTGCCCTCCTAAAGTGACCAGACAGTCCAAAAGCACCAACCCCTTCTGTTTCTGGTGGTCTGCTATCAGCCCTTGCTGGCCGGTTTGGTAAAAGTGGGGACGTTTGCTATCTCCCATTTTCCCTGTCACTGATGGGCTTGGTAGGTCCATCCCCTGTCCCTTCCAGGCCATTCTGTCCAGAAGCCGAAAGGCAGGCCTCAAGGATCCTTGGACCTGGGGCCTAGATCTTTCTGGCTTCCTCTCAGGCCCAGCCCCAATCTATGGATGGCTCCTAGGGGACTCCTATCTACCATTAGCTCCTTCAGGGCACAGATGGGCCCTTTGTGCTGTGTCTTGAGGGTTCTAGCAGTTATCGGATGCCATGTTGGTTCTTTGCCTCTCTCTGAGGGCATCTAGGAGCAGGGTGCTGTGGGACCCCCCATCCCCCAATGACACCCTTCCTGGAGGAGCTGACTCTCCAGGGCCCTTCCTGTGCTGTTCCCCAGATTTACCTGGGCTGTGCAGCACAGAAGGTAGTCGTCCGTCGTTAAGGCGAGCACATAGTCTTGTGAGAAGCCTAGTTCCTGTGGGTAGAAAGCATGCTGGTGAAGTGGAGGGAGGATGGGCCCAGCAGCAGAGTGGTCAGGGATGGGCAGGAGGGTCTGGGGAAGTCCCAGACTGTGCCTTAGCCACAGATTAGATGTGGGAACCTCCCATCACCCAGGCAGGGATAGGAGTCTTCACTGCTCAAGTCCCATCCAGCTCAGATGACTCTATTGTCCTGGAAACAAAGACCACCCAAGTCTCTCCTAGCTGCTTCCTGACCCCAAGGATGCTCTTCTTGCCCTAAATAGTCTGGCCGCAGAGGTCAGACCCCCAGTGTGCTCTGGGGAGAGGACAGTCATGGATCCCTTACCTGGACTCTGTTCTCGGTAACGAAGAAAAGTTCAGTGAGGGCTCGGTGTAGGGGCAGGACACTGGGCTGACTCACATCCTGGCACAGACCCTTTTCCATCTGGGCAAAAAGCTGCCAGAGGGGCTTGAGCAGGGTGAGGTCAGAGAGGTCACTGGAATGGAAGGAGCCAAGGAGACTAGGGTTACTGGGCATGACATCTCATAATGTGGCACCATCTCTATCTCCAGCACGAGGTTACCCCAAAGAGCTCCAGGGAGCCATGAGGCTGGGGGGATGCTGACCAGCACCTTCTCTCCAAGAGTTTCTAGAGCGAGAGGAAGGGGAGAGATGCCCTGTTGGCATGACTCCTGTAGAGGAGGGCATCCTGAAGGCCCGTCTGCTCTGCCCCCTATGTGGGTAGCTGGCACACACGCCTCTCCCTGCTCAGTGGGGAGCCCGCCACAAGGAGTGAACAGAGCAGGCTCAGCGGAGGACCACTCATTTCTGCGGGGTGACTTACGCTGCTTTCTTGCTCCTGTTCACGACTCGTCCAAAACTTCCCCTTCGAGTCTTGGGAACGTGGGAAGGCTCAGCAGCCTCCCCACATACGGGCAGTGGTGGGCCATGGCGGTACTAATCTGCTGCCCCTGCTCCCGGGGAGGCCAAGGCCAACCAGCTTGGGAGCTCTGAGCTGCCATGAGCAATGCCCCCAGAAACGGGCCACAGTGCAGCCTGTGTCTCAGGTTGGGACCAACCTGAGAAAGATCGGGGTTGCGAGGAGCTCTGACAAAACTGGGAGAGCCTGTATTAAAACAAACCCGCCATGTGTGCGGCATGAGACCCTCACATGACTGTGTGCCTGGGTAGGGGCCCAGCCACCATCAGGGGGAAACGCGATCTCCTCAAACCTGGCACCAATGACGGCCTGGGACAATTTCCACGGCCCCCAGCCCTCTGTGCCAGCGGATAGCTGGGCTATCCTGGGCTAACCTTGGCTATCCTTGGGCTGTCTTCACCCGTGAGGGCCCTCACACCCAGGGTTGTTTCTGCCCAGTTGTCCCCTATTGCCTGCGGCCCAAGCTCTCAATGTGGGCTCAGATGGCGATGGGGCAGGTCACACTCCCGCTTCCCCCCGCTTTTTGTCATCAGATTGGCTGCAGCCCCAGGCCCAAGCCCGGCTTCTCTATTTTAAACCGCAGCCCATTCCCAGACATTCTCTTCTTCACCATCTGTGGTTTCCTTCCCAAACTCCAAGTTCCTGGCCGCCAGTTGGTGCCTCTGAAAAGCCCACCATCTGGGCACCCTCCTCCCCAAGAACACCAGAAGGCTGAAGCTGGGATGAAGGAAGCCCCAGCACCACCACCCAGGCAGGTGACTGGGCACGGCCCCAGGCCCACCATGGGAGGGATGGGCATCGGCTCTCCCCGTCCGTCCCCCGCCGTCCAAGGCTCCCATCATGGCCCTTCCCCCACATCTATCCCCTACTCTGGTCTCAGGTTCAACATAGACAATTCCTGAGCTGGAGGCAGCTGCTCCTCAGTCACTTCCAGTCACGTCCGGCTCTCCATGAGCCCATTTGGGGTTTTCTTGGCAAAGATATTGGAGGGATTTGCCATCTCCTTCTCTGGCTCATTTTACATTTGAGGAAGCTGAGGCAAACAGGGTAAAGTGACTTGCCCAGGGTCACCCAGCTAGCTAGTGTCTGAGGTCAGATCTGATCACAGGCCTGGCACTTTATCCATTGCCCCACTGAGCTTCCCCAATTTCCAGGGACTTGAGAGCCTCTGGTCAAGCAACCCGTCCCCTCTGGTCACACAGACCCCCAGAGGCAGGTCTCCCAAGTAGTCCACATCCCAGGGAAGAGAAGACACCTTGCAACACAAAGGGGTGAGTGGAAACCCTAACCCACACACATACTCCATGGTCTTCCAAGCTTCGTGTCTGAACTGCCCCTAGAGAGACAGCAAGGCCCCCAGGAAACACACCCTTGGAGGGTGGCACAACTAGGCTGAAGAGACACATACTGGAGAGGCCCCAGAGGAGGCTGGGGGCCATTCTCACTGCAGGATGGCGCAGTCACCTCAGCACCAAGCCACAGGGAGGAGAGGAGGCTGGCTCTGTCACTGCCCTGGGCCCTGTTTTTGGATTAGATTTCCAAGGGGCCAGATGGGAAATACCTCCTGGAAGGGGGGGCTCACATGGCACGGCTGCGAATGCCATGTAACGAGGGGGAATGCAGGACCTGGCCACAGGCCAAATCCTGGCCCTGGAGCACCTACCTGGGAGCGCCACACTGCACCATCTTCAGAAGTAAGTGGATGGCTTTGAGGCGTTGGTGACCGGTCTGGCGGCAGGCCACACCCACTTGCCACGCCCAGATCTTTGCTAGGGGCAGGTGTGGGATTAGCCTTTCTTCTGACAACACCTTCTTCAAAATCTCAAATCCTGGCAATAACAAAATGAGCAGGAACAGCCCACGGTCACCAAAGGGGATGCCTCTGTCCAGCAGCCCCAGCACAACATTTTGCAAACTCAAGAAGACAGAACAAAATGGCAGCCCAGGAACCGGGCTCGTTGAGGGGCTGGGATCAGGCAGAGTTGCTGCCTCCTCTGGGGTACGACGCCCATTGTCCTCTGACCAACTATTTAAGTGGCCAGAGAGAGCTAACAGTTCCTCCCAAGGCCTGGTCTCCAACGGCAAGGGGGCTTGGGGGTGGGGCCTGGGGTAAAGATGACTTGGCCACACCGAGGTTCTGATGCTGCTGGATATCCCATCTGAGGTGTCTGAAAGGCAGCTGGAGGTGCGAAAGGGAGGGCAGCAGAGGCTGGGGCACAAAGGTGAACCAGATGGTCACTAAATCTATAGTGAAATCACCTGTGGTCAGAGGGCATGACCTGCAGGAGGAGCAGTCAAGAGTGGGAGGAGGGGAGCCAGGAGAGATCCAGACAGAGAGAAGGAAAGGGGCAGGGCCCCCAGAGGGCATTCCCAGCCTCCAGAAGCAGCCCTGCTGCTCTCCAGGCCCACATTCCCAGCTACCTCCCCACCTACCCATGGACCACAGGCCCCACCTCCTCTCTCGTCACCCTCCTATCCAACCAGTGGCCAATTTCTGTCCATTTGATGACCATCACGTTTCTGGCACCTGTCTCATTCCCTTCTCTCCATTCCCTCTTAGGGCACATCATCTTTAATGGTGAACATCCAGAAACATATCCAGCACGTGGGGGACAGCTGCACACAACAGTTACTATCAAACCACACAAAATGCACCCAGGGCACACACCTCTGTTCCTCTTTCTACCTGTTCTTTGTCAGAGGGCCAGCCAAGGCCGCGTGTGACAAAGCGGGTGCCTGGAGCCAGCACAGGCAGGAGGGGCTGGAGCCAGGTCCTGTGGGTGGGGCCACACTTCCTGGCCTCTCTAAGACTTGCCTGACCCAAAGCCCTTCTGGACAGTTCATCCAGTGACAGGCCATGACTAAAAAAACATTTACAGACATCACCCTGAGAAGCGAGAAGGCTGGTCAGTCAGCCATGCCTTCCCTGGCCTGCCGAGCTGGGGATGAAAAGAGGCGGCAGTGTGAATCTAGGGTGAACACTAGGGCTGTTCTAGGTGGGGGGGCGGCATGGTGTTGGGCATGGCCATGCCTCGGCATCCATCTGCTTCACACCCTCCGGGTGGGCTCTCTGGGTCAGGGATGGCACCCACCTGTTTGAAATCTGCCCAGATGGCCCGCAGTCACAGTGAACTTGTAGCCCCACTCCGTGTTGCTCATGTCGGACGTGAATCTGTAGTACAGCGTGTCTCCTGCCGTGAGCCAAGAGCCAGAAGCAGAGGTGAGGCCTGCTGGAAACTCCCTACCCCAAGGGGTCACCCAACTCTGCCCACCTTGGGACAATTTGCTTCTACGAGCAGGCCCCAGCCCCTAGCCCCCTCCCATGGCCATGTGAGCTCACAGGACCTGTAGGGACCCTACATCCTTCTACCTAGACCCCTCCTCCAATGACAGGCTGAACCTAACACTGCTCCAAGGAGGTCATGAACAGAGCGTGCTGGAAATAGCTTGAGGCCTGGGTTCAGATCCCACTTTGAGACAAGATCAAGGCAGCCTTCTCACATGGAAGACAGAAGGCATCATTACACAGGAAGCTCAGTAACGGGAATGAGAATTTGAAGATCTTCCCTGACCCTTAATAGACCCGGGGGTTATCTGTGGACCTTCCCTGCTGTAAACGCTGCCCCCAAAAGGCTGAATGCAGTCACATGGAGTCTGCAGTGGGAGGAGTTTGCTGAAGGAAGCAGAGCCATAGGAAGCTGGGAGCCAAAGCTAAAGAGGGCATGGAACAGAGGAGCTCAGGCAAGGAGAGAGAGAGGTTTGTGAGTAAAGACAGAGCTTGTATTGGTTTGTGGGAAGGCTGAAGGGGAGCAGCTGTTATGGTTTATTAGCATCTTTGCTACTTTGATGGAACAGGCTTACTGGTATTGGGATTTAGTTTTCTGGTGTCTAAATAAATGCTCCAGTTTTGTCCTCCATATGGAGAGTTTGCTGTATTTTGCGTTCGAGCACTATATTGAACTATTTATAGTCATGGTCGATGCTATAAATATTGCACCGGCACTACATTTGGCATCGTGAACAGGATGGTGCAGACCTCTAGTTGGAGGCAGAAGGAATTCAGAAGAAATGGCTATCCCAGGATGGGAGGATTTGCCTTAGGCCTCCCTAGCAAGAGAGTGGTCTCAAAGTACAGGGCTCGGTGAAAACTGGGAACAGAAGCTACAGCAGGGAGAGCCCAGAGATTTATCCCAATAAAGCCTGGGAGAGCTGGAGGCCGTGAGTGGAAGAGGCTGGTTTGCTGACAGGCCAACATGTTGTATGTAGAAGCAGGGATGAGCTGTTACAAGAGTTGGCCAAGTGCCAGATCTGAGCCCTCCTTTAGAAGAGCAAACTGGAAAATCTCAGGTGGTAGGAGAGAGAACAGGAGAGTCTTGGCTGAAAGCAGAGAGGGCGGTTGTAAATTTGGCTCAGAAAAAGAAGAAAAAAAGTAACAAGGAAAATTCAGAGAGTTTTGGTAGCGTCTGAGCCTAGCTGCTATGACAATGACTCCCCGGAAAGTGCTTGTGCTATGTAGAATATAGAATGATGTAATGTCACCAAGTGAAACTGTTTCATGGTGAAGCTTCTACAAGGGCAGAAGCTCGCCCCATACTGAGAAGGCAGGAGAGTCAGGGAGGACAAGCGGTGTTTAAGGAGATACTCAAGTGTTTCACTCAACAGGAGATTACTGATAGTTTGAGCAGATTACCCCAAAGGCTGGGAGAACCCTCATTGTCCTGGATGGTAAGAATCAGTATCAAAGGAGCTGCAGGAGTAGTGACAGACTGTGTCAACTGCTTGAAATGTTTAAGTATTTGTCTGAATCCTTTTGTTACTTTGTAGAGAAGTGGGTCCTGAGGGCTGTGAGGTTCTCTGATCCCGCAAAAGGTTATCTATATCCTGATGCGATGTTTTTGCTTCGGGGCTCACTTTGGGAAGAGTTGTGTGACTTAGCCAGATGAGACTCTGCGCAACTGTTGAGCCCCTCCTGGCTTTGAAAACCCAGATGCTGGTGCTTCTCTCTCTGGTAACTAACTGTATGTAAGTGATGGTCAAACAAGTAGAAGCCCTGTCTGTTGGTCGCTGAACTGTGTTATTTTTGTCTGTATTTTTGTCTGCTTATAACTTCTGTTTGCATTCTCTGAAGTTCAAGGTGCTGACTTTTTCCCCTGAACTAGGTAACTGATATATGTTCGATTAAAGTAAGATTGTTAACCCCCTTTTTGAGATGGTTTCCTTTAGAAAAGCAGATCAAAGAACCTTTGCTAGCAGCCATCCTGAGTATGCTAGGGCGCTTGCTGGCTAAAAGCCTCTATGCCGTTTCTGAGAGAAAGAAGTTTAAGGGAAAGCGCACTAGACTCTGGGTGGCCAGAGCGAGACCAGGGAATTAATGAGTGGCAGGACTGCAGGAGACTCTGAACCATTCAGATCTCAGCATGTAAGTCAGCCCTCACAAACCTCCCAATGCTCTACCAAATGTAGAATCTGGAGTCCAAGGAAACAGGCATGAGCCTGGTGTCCTCCTCCCTCTCTGTGAGGACTGGGCAGGAGGTAGGTGGCATGACCTGACCACATGTCCTCTCAGGGTACCCCCGGACTCCCGTCCTGTAAGCACCTAGCAGGAGGCCCTCCTCCTGACACTCCGACATGTGACTGCGCATGTGGCCTGACTACCTGGGAGCTCAAAGTCTGTCCACTTTTGCGAGGAGCCGCTGAAGCTGCGGCGGTCCTGTTGCAAGTCGCTGCTGCTGGACACAGTGAGCTCATCGCAGCCCTCCTCAGTGCTGCACCGTGGGTCAAACTTCACCGAGAGGTAGATGGCGCCGGGGATGTGAACTCTGTCCTGGGAGGACACGAGAGTGAGTAGGGGAGGTTTCCACATGTACCCCACCTTCCCGCCATGGATGCTTGGCTAGCCCAGGGTGGGGAGGGCCAGGCACTGGTCAGACCCCTCTGCACATGCCCCAATCCCCCCACTCCACCTTCCCCCTCTGTGACATCTGCATCCCCCACCTTCCTTCCCAGGATGCTCCTTGTTATCCCACCAGGCTGAATCGGCCTGGGCCCTGCTGGCCCCAATCAACTGCAGGGCAGGGCTAGGGGTTCCAGGACCTCTGTTTAAAGAGGGGGCTCAGCACAGTTTCCTCCTTGCTTCCCACCAGTTGACCCTCTCTGGGACTTCTCTGGTCTCCTCCCTGAAAGTGTCTCAAGGGTGGGAGCTGTCTTTCTTTGGATTGGCCTCCCCATGGCTTAGGACAGCAATTAGTCACTGTCTGTTGAGGATAAAAAGCTCTGGAGCCCAGTGGTCTGGCGGTCTCCCTGTGCCAGCCTTGCCTGCACGCACCTCAAAGGTGGTATTGTTTTTGTATGGGTGCTTGGACTCGCGCGCCTGCACAGCCGTTCCCGGCTCCTCCATGAAGTGGCAGGCTGTGAGCGCCAAGGGGCCCAGCATGTCCTCGCTGCAGCCGCAGAGCACTTTGTGTAGGATCTGCGAGAGACAGGCAAGTCAGGGAAGGTGGCCCGCCAGCCAGTAGCAGAGCAGAGTGAGGGAAGCGGTGTAGGCCCCGCCCCCTCACCTCATCCCACAGCTGCGCCTCCTCCAGCTGCATCAGCATGTCCAGGATGTAGGCCATCTGGGCCGGGCTACTGAGCTCCAGGACGTCGGCTGTGATGGGCACCGACTCCGGCCACTGGGCGAGGAGGGAGGCCAGCACATGCCGGGCATAGAGGACAGCCGTGGCCTCGTTCACACGCTGCAGGTATGTGCGGGAGGCACCCTTGGCCTGGGAGCCCAGCTCCTTGTACAGGAGCCCGGCGCTCTTTACCCGGCGCTGCTTGGCGTAGCTGAGCTGCAAGTCACCCTCAGTGCTGGCAATCAGCTTCTGGGTCACGGGGTCGGACTCTTCGGTTGCTCGGTCACAGGCCACGGGCTTTGACTGCGACACAGAGCCCGCCGTCAAGCCCCTGCCCCGCTGGCCTCTCTGGGGCCCTGCACCGCCAGCAGAGACCATGGGGCCGGGGCACCTACCCAGTACGGCAGAACCGGCACGTCCGTGTCCACGGCCCGCGAGGCCGCCTCTTCCAGCCGCAGGCGCTTCCGGGGCTGCCATTTCTGGGCGAGAGTCTGGATATGTTCATCAGTGGTGATCACATCCCCATCAAACCTGCAGAGAAGAGAGCACAACACTTCTGGGTTGAGGGCACCAGGCGGCTGGGCACACTGAGCCTGGGGCCAGAAATCCGAGTTCAGAGCCAGACCTGGGCATGTTCTGTCAAGGTGACCCCACCGCCCCAGTAAGTCACATCACCATTGCCTGCCGCCTCCACTTCCTCATCTGTACAACAGGGCTTCTACCCACAACGCGCTTAGGTAACCCCGGATGCACCCCGTTCCCCCCAGAGTATTTCCACGGCCACAGGCTCCTTCCTGATATGTACTTGGGACTCCACTGGACAAGAGCCCAACCTCTGTCCTCCTCCCTGTGTCCCAAGGGTTCCAAGTCAGGGCCTGCTTGTCCGACCTTCACAGTCCCGGGAAGGGTTCCAAGTCAGGGCCTGCTTGTCCGACCTTCACAGTCCCGGGAAGGGTTCCATGAAGGCTCAGTGACCAAGCCAGCCTTGGGACCCACATCCCCTCCTCCAATATAAGTTGGTTTCTAGGGGCAGGTTCCCAGGTGCCCTCCCAATGTGAGCTCCCTGAAGGCACCCCCAGGCGTCCCCCCCCAAGGGCCTTAGGACACCTCAACATTTGTGTGGGCCCCACCCCTCAACTCTCCTTGTTTTCCTGACCTCTTCTGAACCTCCAGAAAGAAGGAGTCAGTCTTCTTCATCTGCAGCTCATACATGGCCCGGAGGACAGGTAAGGGGGTATTCAGAGTGTCCTGAGTCATCTGAAGGGTGAAGAAAAGGAGAAAGGAAGGAAAAGGGAAGGAAAAGGAGGAAGGGAGAAGAGCGAAGGGAGAGGAGAGAGAAAAAGGAAGAAGAAAGAAGGGAGAGAGAGGAAGAAGGAAGCGAGGGAGAAATGAAAGGAGAGGGAGGAAGGAGGGAGGAGAGAAAAAAAGAGAAAAGAGAGGTAGAGAGAGAAGAGGGAGGCAGGGAAGAAGGGAGGAAAGGAGGGAGTAAGAGAGGAGAGGAGGGGAGGAGGGAGGGAGAAGTGAAAGGAGAGGGAGGAGGAAGGGATAAAAAAAGAGGGGAGAGGAAGAGAGAGGAGGAAGGGAGGGAAGAAGGAAGGGAAGAAGGAATGGAAGAAGGAAGGGAAGAAGAGAGAGGAGAGGAGGGGAGAGAGGAGGAAATGAGAGAGAGGGAGGAGGGAGGGAGAAATGAAAGGAAAGAGAGGGAGGAGGAAGGGATAAAAAAGAGGGGAGGGGAAGAAAGAGGAGGGAGGGAGGGAAGAAGGAAGGGAAGGAGGGAGGGAGGAGAGGAGGGAAGAGAGGAGGAAATGAGAGAGGGAGGAGGGAGGGAAAAATGAAAGGAAAGAGAGGGAGGAGGAAGGGATAAAAAGAGAGGGAAAGACAGAGGAGGGAGGGAGAGAGGGAAGAAGGGAGGAAGAGAAAGAAGGAGGGGAGAGAGGAAGAAATGAAAGGAGAGGGAAGGGAAGGGAAAGAGAGAAAGGGAAGAGAGAAAAAGAAGAGAATGAAAAGAGAATGAGAGGAGGAAGAAGAGAAAGAGGAAGAAAGAGAGAGAAGGGTTTGTGGCGATGGTCTGTTCCCACCTGAAGGCTAAGGAGGATGACCAATGATGGCGGCGAAAACACAGGCTCCCACCTTCCACCACAGGAGAATCCCTGGGGAGCACACGACCAGCTGCCACCCTCCTGCGGGGCAGTGTGGCCCACCTCATGGAGCAGGGGCTCAGAGGCACTCTGGGAGATTCTGGGGGGCAGGACCTGACCTGCCTGGTGTCTCAGCTCCTCAGGGGCACTCCCCTCTCTCACCCCAAACCCCTGAGCCAGCCAAATTAATTTGCTACTTCAATCCATGATCCATTCCAGGGCCACGGATGGCAAAAGAGGCCGGGTGTCTGGGCCCCGGTCAGGGAGCGTAGGTCCGGTGGGTGGTTGGTGCTGCTTTACTCTGACTGCATGGTCTGGACAAGCAGGCAGAGCCAGGATGCACTGAGGCTCCCCTGGCTCTGAATGGAGAAGGCGATGCCCATCAGCACAGGAAAGAACGTACCAGAAAACAGACCTTGGTGGCCTCGTCCAGGCCCTCGAGCGGGTCAGGCTTGCTCAGCCCCGTGTCCCCCGGAGGGCTGCCTGGCTGCGGAGGCCCAGTCCCAGGCTCCTGCTGGGCCCCACCACTAAGCTCCTTCTTGGATGAGTACAGCAGGACAGACAGGATCTGCCACAAGAAAAGCCAAGGCCAGCCTGAGACGAAGCCCAGTGTGGAGTCTAGCACCAGCCTCTCTCTGCCCCTGCTGTGGGCCAGGGCCCTCCACCTCACGCAGTCCCCAGTCCTCACCTCCAAGTCACGCAGGAGCCACGTTTTACTGAAACCGGTGCCTCGGCTGCATTTCTTCACCAGCAGCTTCAGTAACCCCGACTCCAGGAAGACTGCCTGGATTCCTTCGAAACTGTGCGCCTGCCACAAGGAGGACAAGGTGTTGGCCTGGGGAAGCACAGTTGTGGCCTCTCATTCAGAAGGACTGGCCCCAGTTCTCTCTCTCTCTCTCACACACATACACACACACACACACACACAACCACAATCACATGCAAAATCGCACACATAATCACAGACACATTCACAATCACACATGCACACTCACACTCGCTCATAGTCACACACATGTGCTCCCCCTCACCCCTGGCCCACAGCCTCTCACCTTCAGAGTTCCATACAGGCCTTTGAGAGCCAAGGACAGAACCCATGTGGCCTCGACGGCCTCTGGGCAGCCACGGTCCAGGCTGCTGCGCAGCAGCTGGCTGCTGATGGAGGTGAAGTACTGCAGGTGGGGGCTCAGTGGTGTAGATGAGGCCACACCTCCCTGGCCACACGGCCGTACCAGCTGGCAGTCTTTGACTGAAATGAGAGGAGAGAATCACAGGAGATCCCACCGCCCTCTCAGTCTCTCCCCCAACCTCTAACGGGCGCAGCTTTGTCCAGACGCTGAAATGAGAGGAGAGAATCACAGGAGATCCCACCGCCTTCTCAGTCTCTCCCCCAACCTCTAACGGGCGCAGCTTTGTCCAGACGCCTCCTGGGGTGGGGGGCAGTGACGCAAGCCCCCCTTGTACAGGCCGCATCCCCTTCTCCCTTATCTCTGGGGGGCCTCGGCACCTGGGCTGCTCCACGCTGTGCATTCATCTCTCTGGGCAGGCACAGACTATAAGCGCCCCAAGGGCAGGGCCTATTTCCCTTTGTCTCTGAGGCCCTAACTGACCAGAGCAACAATAGCCCAATGACCAAGGTGATGGACTGGGAGTGGGGAGGACCAACTGCCTCAGGCCCTTTCTAATCAAGTCTGGTCAAACCCTCATCTCTCTGAGCCTCAGTGTTCTCATCTGTAAGATGGGGAGAATCACAGTCCCACTTTCACCATACTGTTGGGGAAGCGAGTGAAGGCCCAAGTCCAGCGCTGGGCCAGCCCTCGCTGTGGCAGTGACCACCGGCCTGACATACATCCCAAAGGGGGATCCTCTGGGGAGCCCCCAGCTCTCTCATTCTCAGACCATGAGTCACAGTCAGAACCTGTGTTCCGTTTGCGGGTTTTGACGTCCACGACAACGGCCCGGCTCTTCTCTGTGAAGTGCTTCAGGACGATCACATCATGAGGCTCGTTGGCGTTGTCCAAGTACACGGAGCGTGAGCCCACACACAGCACCTGGGAAACAGAGGGCCATGATACAGTGGACATGCAGCCTCCCCACCTGGCCTTCTGGCTGTCCTTCCCACCTCCCAGCCTTTGCCCTCTGTCAGCCTGGCTCACTCCCACTCCGGGGCTGTGAGAGGGAGACCCACCTCGGGAAACCCCACGAGCACGAGCAGGGTGAAGATGTTGGTGTGCTTCAGCTGGAAGGGTAGCTGTTTCAGGCAATGCTCTGTGAAAGCTGCCACCACGCCACGCCACCTGGGGCAGCCGTGCAAGGCGCGCAGGATGTCTGCCATAGAGCATGCCCAGTCCAGGCCCACGCGGCTGCCAGACCGACAGGAGAGGGTGGTAAGGCCTCCCCCTATGGCCGACAGATGCCAGGCTTGCCCACCCCGCTGCACCACGGTGGGCTCCATCTACCCAGGGGACCAAAGACCTCCCATACACTCCTCAGCCCCCAGATCTGGGGAAGTTACAGGTGGCTACCATACATAGACCCCACAAAGACAGGGCTCCTCCCCACTGGAACGGCTGTGTCTGGGTCACTGATTTTATAAAAAAAAAAGAGGCCCAACGAACCAAAGTGGTGCTGGGATGTGTGTCAGAGGCTACCTGTCCAGGCACACAGCTCCCAGGCTGAAAAGCAGGTGAACCGTCTTCCAGCCTTCGGGCACAGCCAATCCATCCCCTGCCGAAAACAGGGTGTGTTTGGCCGACAGGGCCTCGATCACTGCAGCATCCACCTGTGCTGGCAAGAGCCGGACCACGAACTGACCCAGCAGGCCCAGGGTTAAGTGGGAGGTCTCATTCAGATGACCCGCATTCGAGATCACCACTTGGAACATCAGGGGCAGAATGTGTTCCAGGTTTGCCCAGGAGATAGTAGAGCCCTGTAAGAAGGAAGGGGGCACCCATCACATCCAGGAAAGGCAGGCAAGCGCCAGCCGTGCCCAGCTGCTGACCACTCAAGGTGGGCTGGGCCTGGGCCCTGTGAGAATCTGCCTTCCTAAGCTACAGAGAAGGAAGAGAGGCTCAGCTGCTCTGGCTGGGCAGGGAATGACTCTGCAAAGCCGTTTCAGGAGCAGATACGTGTGGAGAACGGCTTCTATGCCTGCGGAAGGCAGATGGGCATGGGAGGGAGGGGTATCCAAGGGACAGCTTCCATGAGGCAGGGATGCCACTCAAATGCAGGTCTGTTTTCACATGAAGGCCAATCCCTCAGCAAGACACCAAATGGCTGCTCACCTCAAATTTATTAGTTTTTAAGCCGAGTTGATATGAAAACCTTTGCTTTCTCCAATACTTGATTAAAATTCAAAATACTGGTGCCCTCTATCCAGACACAGCTAAGAGGCCACAGTTGGCAGCCAAGTCCACGCACCCAAAGATCTCCCCAGTCTCCCCCTTCTTCCATCCACTGGAGTGGTTCGAGTAAAGCCTGGGGCCATTCCCCCTAAGAAGCCACAGCCAGCGATGGCCAACTGATCAAGGCATGGCCAGTGTGCACCTAGTCGAACCTCACAGTCTCTACTAAAGGCTGACAAGCCCCTCCTCCCCCTCGGCTCCCCAGGACAGCCCAGATTCACCCCTGATTTATAGGAAGATCTCAGAAGAAGACAGAAAGTGCTTCCTGCATGAAGCCAATTCCTTCATCTGCTCCAATGGTCCGGATGGCCAACCCCCCATCCCACCACCATCCCCCAGGCTTCTCACTGATTGTAAAGGAGGCAACATGGCAGCCAGCAACCCTAAGATTCTCTTCTGGGAACATTCTGCAAACATGTGCTCGGTGCTCGGGGATACAATTCCTTCCTCCATGGTCTTCAAAGGGGAAGTTCCTGTATTGAAGAAGCAGGTAACCAGATACTTAGGACAGTGCCAATCACCCCAGAAATGCCATTATGGGCAAGCCACCTGCCTTAAACAGAGCCAGCGGGTGCTGGGTTCACCCAGCCCCTGGCTCTCCAAGGCCAGACTGTAGCCCCAGCAAGATCGGCCAAGGCGGCACGGCCCTCTGGATGGCCCTGCCCAGCGGCAGCCTGGGTCTACTCCACAAAAAGTGGCAGAACAGAGGCCAGGATGCTCATCCCTGGCCAGCCCCCTGGCGATGGCACCCTCGGCCAATGAAGACAATGTGCCCAGGTGGCGCATCCTGGTGCTGTGGTGACTGCAGTCAAGCAGCAGCAAAGCAGACCAAGGGGCATGAGAATCAAGCCTGGTTTTGCATGGACTGAGGCAGAGTCAAGTTCAATGACAACGATGTGGTCAAGGCCGTGCCCATCCCTTTGCGGCTGACAAAGGCAGCACTGAGCAGAGGAGCCAGAGCACGTGTGAGGACAGCCAGCAGGGGCTCAGCTCTGGCTGAGAACACCTGCACAGGACACGGATTTGGTCCTGGGAGTCAGAGAAAGAAGACTGAGGGGGAAGATGATGCAAGCTGAGCGTGGAGAACCAGGAGTGCCTGCGTTGCCCACCTCGGATGCCTGGCCGAGGCCCACAGAGCCTGGGGGAAGTCAACAAAGGGTGGTGACAAGAGGAAAGACAGGTCCCTCACAGAACAAGACAGAGCTATCCGTGGAGGATCGCGTGCTCACTAGCATCCCTGCTGTGTCAGGATAACAAGGAAGGCCCTTGGCACTGGGCTGGCCCGTGCGTGCTGGGCCCCAGTCTGCACAGCTGACCAGCTGGCCTCCAGGACAGCAGGTGGTGAGAGGTCCCCCCAGGGCACAAGGTTTGGTCAGGACTCCAGAGAGATGTGGGGAGACCCTTGAGTGTAGCCCAGCAGTGATAGGGAGCTCAGAGAATAGGGGCGGGGACTCAGCAAGGGGTATGAATGCTCTGCCCAGGCTCAGAGAGGAGGCCTGCACCCAGGCTGGCCAGCCCAGGCACTGCTGGGCTCAAGCAGGGTGCAGAATAGGTGACCAACTGAGTCAGAACCGGAGGAAAGGCAGGGTTTCCAGCAGGAAGCCTGCGGCAAGGCAAGCCCAGCAGCCCCCTCCTCCTCAGCACCCAGCTTGGGCATCCCCTTGCACACAAAGCCTTTCCTCCTCACTTAGAGAGGAGGAGGAAGGGAAAGAAGATAAAGAGAGAGGGAGGAAGCAAATGAAGGAAAGAAAGAAAAGAGAAAAAGAGAGAGGGACAGTTCCCTGGGAGATTTGGGATGATGGGGAAGCCCAGGAGAGGGCTGGAAGGCTCATCAGAACAGGAATCAGAGGTTGGGAGAAGGCAGTGTGTTAGGGACAGCCTGAAGATCACAATCCAGGGGCTCCCACACCACTCAGCACCCAATGCTTTCTGTGGCACGTGTGGTTCCAGTGCGGAGGGGCTTATCTTCAGGCAGTAGCCAGCAAGGATGGCAGAGGGCTCTGCCCAGCCCAGGGGGACACAGTGGCAGAAGGGAGACACCTGGGACAGGACGGCAGGTGAGGTTCTCAGCTGAGAGGGGACCGGGGGTAATCTCACTGCGTTCTGGACCTTGGTGTGTGTGTGTGGGGGGGAAAGTGATAAGAGGTTCTAAGGAGACAGGACAAGACAGGAAGGGAGGAGGGCATGGCTAGTGCAGGGAGTGTGCCTGGCCTGGCCACCCACCAGACCAGCCCCGCATCCCATTTAGGGGAGCCCTAGCCTAAGACCATTTTCCTTGCCCCCACGCTTGGTCTATGACTTGGCTCTGCGGGCCACGAGGCCTGCTTGTCCCCAGCTCTCTACAGATGGATGTTTGCACCCTCACAAAACGTGAGGTCCTTGGGGATGAGGAACAAAGGCCTGGCCTATAACAGGCTGCTTCTGGGTGTGCACCGGGCAAGCAAAAAGAAGGGAGGTCAGAGAGGAAAGACCATCTGCCATCGGCATCACGAGACCGACCGCAGCAAGAGAAGGCGAAGTGACCTCTACCTGGAAGCCCCGGGACGTCAGCGGCCTCAGGGGAGGCTTGGCCCAATGGTGCCATCCTTGAAGACGGACCCTGGCTTCCATCCCCTGACGAAAGTGGTTCATGGCATGCGTCTCCTTGGCCCTAAAACCAGGAGGAAAGCAAGCGAGTGTGACGTCAGACGCCTCCGGTTTCTTCCACAAGGGGCTGACTCCCCCAGGACGGCAGTCCCCCACGGCCAGCCCCTCCCTCTGATGCACCCCTGGTGGCCCCTCCTGTCCCAGGATGCAGGCAACGTGCGCACCAAGAGCTCCCTCACAGCTGTGACCTTGCCCTTGTCCAGGAACCAAGAATGTGGATGCAGCAGACTCCATGTTAAGAAGCGCTCATTAGTTTCTAAGGCGGCATGTGGGGATCTGGGTGGTTTCAGGCATAGACACACCCTACAGCTCCTCCCTAAAGGCTTCTGGCGGGTGGGCACCTTGCTTACCTGGTCCGCCCTGCCCGTCTCCTCAGTGGCCTTCTCCCCCACCATCTCCGTTGCATCATCTGGAGAAGAGCTGATAATCGTCTCACTTTCCGAGGACGAGTCCCCATCTGGGAACACAGAGAAGGGCGAGGGTTCAGGTGGAGGATCTGAGGGGAGGGCCGTGGTGGAGGCCCCATGACTGCCTTTGGTCAGGCGGCTGCTCATTTCCCAGCAGGGCTCGCGGCACATGGAGGCCCAGCATTTCTCTTTTATGACACACGGTTCCCTTGCGATCTAAAGTCTACCCCCCCGTCATGTTCACATTACAAGATGAGGGATGGAAGGGTCTCTGCTGACTCTTCTGATAGGCTCAAGCGGACGTGGTGGGGCATGGAGAGGAAAGAAAGCCAAGAGCCTGACCCCACAGCCACGCATGTCCATTCTCAGCACATGGCCTCAATCTGAATGGTCTGAGCCTCTGGACACTGCTCAGAGCCTGGGCCCGACACACTGCCCACAGTGTGCGTGCATGTATGCGCACGTGTGTGCCTGTGTGTTTGTGTGTGCCTGTGTGTGCATGCATGTGCATCTGCCATCCTGCCTCCAGCACTCCCCACAGCCTGTCATAGGTTTTCACAGCTGAAAATGGGCCTGCACAAGCTGCGACTGCTGAAGCATTTCTCCACACACAGCATGCTCTCCTCTACATTTTTTGTGGGCCACCTGAAACCCTTAGGCAGGCCGTACCTGACCTGGCAGCAGCAGGCTGTGCAGGACTAGCTTAACAGGACGTCCCACAAACCCGGTGGCAGCTGCCATGCTGGGACGCTTTAGACGCCCAAATGAGAGGACACAGGCAAAAGCCTGGGCATCAATGCCAGCGACCAGAAGCTCCTGGATGCCTCCTGCCCAGGCCTCAAGGGCCAAGTCTAATGCACCCTTGTACCAACTGCCCAGAATTGATCTTTTCCCACTTTTTGGGAGGCAGGAGGCAGGAGGCAGAGTTTGTTCCTGTGACCTTACACCAGGCCAGAGGACTCAGGGCAGGCTGCCTGGGGCCCCACCAGCCTGCGCTAAGCACCACTGCCAGAGGCGGCTTGGGAGGACATTCTTTTCAGACCACCTTTCCATCACTGTATTTCCATTAAACTGGTCTCCTACATGATAAATGCTCCTTACCTACCCCAGGCTGCTGAAGCAGGGTGCCGAGACTGTGTTAGGGAATGCCCAGCACCAACAATATTGTTTTGGGGAGTGGGGAAGACAGGACCTCACCTCTGGTCCACTGCGCCTTCACAAGGCAGTCCCCGATGAGCTGCAGACACTGACCCTGTAGGGCAGCGGCGGCCTGCTGGGCCTCAGCGCCCGGCCTCTCCCCTTCGACCTCACCACCACTGGCCAGGTCGGCAGTGTACAGCATCAGGGCAGCAAAAAGCAGCCAAGAATAGTTATGGATATACGGCTGGATAAGCCTCTGGCGGTCACTGGTGCGAATCGTCACCATGGGGTAGACGGTGATGCTGTGGCTGGGCAAATGGCTGCAAAGGAAGGACCCATGTGACATAGGCTGGGCCGCAGGAGGCTGGCCACGCCCGGCCCAGAGCCCATGGAGAGTACCTGGATGAGTATTTCTTGGCTGAGTAGCATCCATAGCAAAGATCAAAGTCATCGCACACGTTGCAGTTCACCCTGCGGCCCACGATCACCCCTTGGCAGTGGTCGCAGGCGTATTCCATGTTTACCATCTCATGGTCATCCTCATGGCCCTCTGGCTTCACTCCGCCTACGGGTGGAACGGGGAGCATCAGACACCACGACTCATGCAAACTGGCCCATCCGGAGCATAGGACGAGCCCAGGCTCCCTGCCACAGAGCTTGGTCACATGCCAACAAGGAGAGGCTGAGGCTGGCCAGGCACAGAGCCAAACCTCCTCAGGTCTAGACCCTTGTGGACTCTATCTACCCCAAACCCCCTGCAGTGAGGCAAACCCCTCTGCCTGTCCCCTTCTGTGTCCACATTCCCCCAGGCCCAGCCCGGGCCCCATGTCTGCAGCACCCTAAAGCACCTCCTACCCAACCTGCCCTGGTGGTACGCTATGCGACTCAGTTCCCTCGCGTCCACCCAAGTTCCCAGGTTGGAGGGTCCAAGGTAGGGAGCATGCTCCTGTGAGCACAGAGACACACTTGCTCCACCAGGCTCAGGGTGCACTGGTGTGGATGCCAGCCCACGCTCCTCAGGCTGTACAAACATGGCGCTGCCCAGAGGGTGGTGGAGAGACGTGGATTATCCTGCAGATGGAGTGCCAGTGGGGTGAACTAGACAGTGTAGGCCCTGGGGCATAAAGACCCAGATTCAAATCCACCCTTGGGCCTCAGGTAGCTGAAAAGTGCACACAGCATGAAACAAGGCATTGGGGAGTTGTGGTTCATTCCTCGTTTTCCCAACTACCTGCAGAGTGTACGGATCCCACGGCAAAGGCAGGAGAAGGCCGTGCATGAGAGCGTTCAGACGCCTGGGAGGCCCTCGGCAAACACAACCCTGCCCAGGTGGTCCCAAGGGGACTGCTTGTCTCCATTTTACAGATTAGCACACAGAGTCTCAAAAGGTAAATGAACACCTTACTCAAAAAAAGCTTTTTGAGAGGCCCCAGTGAGAAATCCCCTGTAAGATGAGGGGTGGGGGCAGCTTTGATGACCTCTCAGGGTCCTTTTAGATTGAAATCTAGGATTTCTGGATTGTATGAGGAAGCCTCCTCCCCACAGAGAAGACCAGTGCCAGGCAACACTTCCCACAGTCCTAAGAGTACCATACCAGGCCCTAGCTCACTCTCAGGGCACTCCCTGCAGCTCCTGATGAAAGGACAGAAGCACTGCCCAGGCATCCCTGAACAAGGAGACTGCTAGCAACCACTTATGCGAACAAGCCGCCGAGAGAGAGACAGAGAGAGACAGAGACAAAGAGAGAGAGAGAGAGAGAGAGAGAGAGAGAGAAGAGGGGTGCAGGAAGGGGATGTGCCCAACATGGCACCTCAACTTGCAATGGGAATGATGGGGACATGGGACTACACAGCTTTGGATCACCTTCCTGGGTTCCACTTTCAAGTGACAGTACAGACCCTGATCTTGACTGAGAGCAACATTTAGGATCTAAGTCAAAGTGACAAAAGCCCTGGTGAGGGAAAGTGTCGTCTCAGAGTCCCTCAGAGACAAGGAAGGGGAAGCAGAGGGCAGGGCCAATGACAGGCTGACTTAGGAGGTTGGCAGGAGAGGTACAGGGGACGCCAGCCTAGAGACAACAGAAGGGAGCCGGCAACTCGTCTCAAGGGGACTGCTGTGGACCCCGGGGCTCGCCCTTGGCACAAGACAGCAGAGCAACTACACAGCTTCTGCCTCCTTTCAGCTCCCAGTTCCCAGGCCAAAGAGGAGCACTAGAGCTTGCGGATGTGGAGAAACAGCGTCTCCCAGGATCACACCGAACACTGTCTGAAAACAGGAGCACGAAGAAGCCTCAAACCTGACACAGTGCCTCCCTGCCCTTAGGTAAACAGACACCAACGTGAACATCAAGTTCAAGGTCAAGAAACAGCCTTGGAGAAGAATTCCACTCAAGAGAAACTGCTGGGGGCGGAGCCAAGATGGCATAGAAGCAGCAAGGTTCTGAAGCTCCCACACAACCACCCTAAACACCCATAAAATATGACCCCAGACAAAGTCTAGGACTCTCAGACTCACAAAAATACAGAAAACACATCTCTCGCTGAAGGCAGCTTGGCAGCAGGGGATCATCGCAGCAGGATGCAAGCTGAGGCCAGCCCAGCCTGAAACAGAAACGCAGCCAGGCCAGGCCCAAGGGCGGTCAGGAAGAGCTGAGCCTCCCAAGCTGCAGCTTGAATCTACTTCAGAGAAAATCTACTGCACCTGAGGGGATCTTCACATCCAGCAAACCAGGATTAGAGACGGTCCGCGTGAAAGTGAAACTTTGAAACTTAATTTGGGGGAGGAAAAGCAGTTTGGCCAATCTGCAACCAGGGCAAGGAACCAGTGGGGGAAGGGCAGGAACTGCTGTAACCAGCGGCTGCCCCCACTGGGCTGCTTCAGAGCCCCTGGCCTGCGGATCTGGTAGGGGGGCTGAGTTGTTTGATCAGGGCCAAGTGCTCTTGCACCTGGATCTGGATTGTGGTCTTGGGTGGTGGTCCTGGGGAGCGCTTTCAGCAAGCAAAGCTGGGGGGGGGCCTGCAACACCCCCCTAATAGCTCTGGCAGCTGGGAAAACCCCAGCAATTTGGAACAGAACTTTCCCCCCTGGAAGCAGAGTTTCACAGAGCTAAAAAAACCAACCAATTAATTGACTGGCCAACATGAAGAAAAGGA
>CM053600.1:207085314-207160378 GCA_028646575.1 Pseudocheirus occidentalis
AACTAGGAATTAAGATATACAGGGGCTGGGATAGGAAGACCCTCCTTGCCCTACCAGAAAGTAAGAGAGCAGAGCAGGGGAGGGGCTTTACAGTGGGATCGCTGTTTTGGGGTTGGGGTAGGGGAAAGATGGGGAGAAAATTTGTAATTCAAAAATCTCATGAAAATAAATGATGTAAACGAGAAAACAAATTTTAAAAATTAATTTAAAAAAAAAAAGAAATAGCCTTGGAAAATGAGCAACCGGCAACAAAAGAGCCTGACTATACAAAGCTACTTGAGTGGCAGGGGAAGGACAAGACATAAACGGAGAACAGGTCAACAGTGTCAAAAACACCTACAAGCAAAGTCTCAAAGAAAAACGATCACCAGACCCAAGCCCAACAAGAATTCCAAGAAGAGTTAAAAAAAGAGAAAAGAATGGCAGGGGAACAACTAAGGAAAGAAATAAAAAAGATGCAGGACAATTATGAAAAGAAAATTAATGGCTTGGCAAAAAAGGCACTAGAAATACTAAAGGAAAAAAAATACCTTAAAAAACAGAACTGGCCTAATAGAAAAAGAAGCACAAAACCTCACTCTAGAAAACAATTCCTCAAAAATTAGAATTGGGCAAGTGAAAGCTAATGACTCTGTAAGATATCAAGAAACGATAAAAAAAAAAATGAAAAAACGTAAGAAAATATGAAATATTTTGTTGGAAAAACAACTGACCTGGAAAGCTGATCCAAGAGGGATAGTTTAAGAATTACCGGATTGTGTAAAAGCCACGATCGAAAAAGAGCCAAGACATCATTTTCCAAGAAAGCAGCAAGGATTTACTGATATCTCACAACAGGGGGTAAAACAGAAGCTGGAAGGATTCACCAACAACCTCCTGGAAGAGATCCCAAAATGTAAATGCCCAGGAATGTCAACAGCCAAATTTCAGAGCTGACAGGTCAAAGAGAACATACTTCAGGCAGAAAGAAGGAACCACTTAAATATTAGGGAGACAAAGCCAGGATCACAAAAGATTTAGTAGCTTCCACATTAAAGGGGCTGTAATGTTTTCCAGAAGGCAGAGCAGCGAGGACCACAACCAAGAAAAACCTACCCAGCAAAACTGAGTATGATCCTTCCTAGGGAAGAAAAAAGTGGACACTGAATGAAGTACTTTCAAGTGTTCCTGATAAAGAAAATCAGGCTGAGAATAAATTCTGTCTTTTCAAATAGAAGACTTAAGAGAATCATAAAAGGGTAAACAGGAAAGAGAAATCAAAGCAGATTCAATGAGATGAAGCTATTTACGTTCCTATACATGTAGACGGCACATGCAACGTCCAAGAACTTCAGTTAAAAAGGCTCTACACAAAAAGGTGTGGGGATGAGTCTATTATGCTGTAATGTTTTTTTTTTTAATGAAAGGGTAAAAGAGGAATGAACTAAGAGAAAGGGAAAGGGAGAGAAATATTGGGGAAAACTACTCCATATAGAAAAGCTTTGAGAGGAAAGGGGGATGGTAAGCAGCACTGCAGTCTCCCTCTCATCTGAACTGGTTCAAAGATGAAAGGAAACAGGAAGGGAAGGGGATAAAAGGGAGGCTACCCTCCCTTAAGGCAGACAATTAAGGAAGATAATGGACAGCAGCAAAAACAGGCTTCTGAAAACAGAGTAAAAAAAGAGACAGAAAATGATAAACAGAAGAAAACAGGACAGAGGGAAATACAAAGCTACTAATCATAACCGTGAATGGGAACGGGATGAATTCACCCATAAAATGGAAGCACAGCACAGAACGCATCAAAAATCAGCATCCAACAATATGCTATTTACAAGAGATGTATTTGAAACAAAAAGACACAGAGTTAAATCAAAAGGCTGGAACAGAATCTCTTGTGGTTCAGCTGAAATAAAAAAGGCAGGGGTAGCAATCATGATCACAGACAAGGCAAAAACAAAAATAGAACTAATTAGAAGAGATAATCAGACATTATTTTTCTAAAAGGCACCACAGACAATGAATCAACAGCAACATTAAAATGGCAGAACATCCAAATTTAAAAGCTAATGAATTATAGTATAAAATAGTGAAAATATACCAGTGTGGGACTTCAACAACTTTTCCCCTCTCGAACTAGATAAATCTAATAAAATCCACAAAAAGGCCAAGGAGACAAACAAGTTTAGAAATAAGACATCTATAGAGAACTGAATGAGAATAGAAAGGAATGCATCTTTTTCTCAATTGTAAATGGGACCTTCACAAAAACTGATCATGCAAATCCTCACAAACAAATGTAGGAAAGCAGAAATTAAAATTAAAAGCAAATTAAATGCATACTTTTTTGGACCATAATGCAACAAAATTTATATTCAAGGAAGGGCCTTGGAAGCATAGATTGAAAATCAGTTGGAAACTAAAGAATCCTTAAACATGAGTGGGTTAAAGAACAAATCACAGAAACAATCAATAATTTCATTAGAGATAATGACAATAATGAAACAACATACCAAAATTTGTGCAATGCAGCCAAAGCAGGACTTGGAGTAAATTTATATCCCTAAATGCATATATCAATAAGAGGGAGAAAGAGCAGATCAGTGAAATGAGCATGAAACTTAAAAGAAAAAAAACCTAGGAAAATAACAAATTAAAAATCTCCCCTTAAATTAAACACCAAAATAGAAATCCTAAAAATCAAAGGATTAATAAAACTTAAAAGTTTAAAAAAGTTAACTAATAAACCTAGGAACTAGTTTTATTAAAAAACAAACAAGCCCAAACCATGTGGCAGAGGAATTAGGCACTGACCAACACCTCAGACCATACACCAAGGTAAGGTCAAAACGTATGAATGATTTAGACCAAAAGAGTGATATCACAAACAAATTATGAAAGCAATGAAAAATTTACCTGTCAGATCTATGGATAAGGCAAGAATTTACGAACAAAGGAAAGAGAGAGTGCATTATAGGAAGTAAAATGGATTACTTTGATTACATCGAAATTTCATTACATGAAATTAAAAAGATCTCGCACAAACAAAAGCAATGCAGCCAAAATTAGAAGGAAATCAGGAAAACTGGGCAAAGTTTTACACAAAGTTTCTCTGATAAAGGTCTCATTTCTCAACTACACAGGGAACTGAGTCAAGTTTATAAATGTAAGTCATTCCTCAAATGATAAATGGTCAAAGGATATGAACAGGCAGCTTTCAGAAGAAGAAATCTAAATGATTAATAGTCACTAAAAATGCTCTAAATCACTACTCTGAAACACCATCTCACACCCATCAAATTGGCTAACATGACGGAACAGCAAGACGACAAATGTTGGAGAGCAGAGGGGAAATGCAGCACTATTGGTAGAGTTGTAAACTGATCAACCATTCTGGATTTGGAACCATGGCCAAAGGGCTATGCCTACCCTTTGACGCAACAATATCACTGCTCGGGCTGTATGCCAAAAAGAATAAAGAGAAAGGAAAAGGACGTACGTGTACAAAAATATTTACAGTAGCCCATTTTGTGGTGACCAGGAACTGAACGCTGAGGGGATGCCCATCAGCTGGGTAATGACTGGACATGTCATGGTATACGGCTGAGATGCAACGCTATTGTGCTGTACGAGAAACGATGACTAGGATGATTTCGGAAAAACCTGCGAGGACGCATATGAGCTGATAAAAGTGAAATGAACAGAACAAAGAGACAACAATACTGGAACGAGGGCGACTGGGACAGCGATCTGAGACAGCTCAGAAGAGCCCTGAGGACGCTGCCTGCAGACTGACAGATAACTTTGCCACTTCATTTTTCTTGCTTTTTTTTGAGCAATAAGGCTAATATGGAAATGTGATTTACATGATTTCACATGTATAATTGTTACCATAGAGCTTGCCTTCTCAATGGATGCAGGAAGGGCTGCAGAGATGCAGAAAATTTGCAACTCAATACTTTTTAAAATGAAAACTAAAAATAAATAATTTTTTAAGAAAAAAAGAGAGGGTAAAGAAAAGACCCATAGAAGGCTAAGGTCTACCCACGGCCCCATTAGCAAAGTCACCTCGAAAGGGAAGGGACACTCCTAAGCCATCTCCAGAGACTGAGCCTGCAGGAGGAGGTGCCAGGGAGAGCCAGGGGATCCACAAGAAACCTATACAGGCCTGATGGAAAAGTCAAAAGGAGTATCCACACCTCCAGCTGCATCAGCCTGGCGAGGTGCACAGAGGAATGAGAGAGAAGGAGAGGGAAGGAAAGAGGGAGGCAGAGAGGAAGGAGAAGGCAGAACTAGCCCATCTTCTAGGGTGAGGATCAAGGAGAGAGCCTTGCCAGAGCACCACAAATGGATGAGGCCTCCGGACCCCAGGCTAGAGGATGGAGGAGACAAGAAGAATGAGCCCAGGCAAACACTCTGGCCCACTGCATGTAAGAGAGACTGGCCAATCTGGGGTATTCAGCGGTCCTAAAGGACACACTGGGTGATCCGAGCAGGCAGGGCTCAGAAAATCCACAACCCGCTGCATTTCCACAGTCTACTTCAAGCCCACATGGGCAGTGCTCAGACCCACTTCCGTGCAATGGTGCCTGCCTGAGGGCCAGGTCACGGCCTCTTTCCTCTGGAGCTCAAAGCTACAGCACACCAATGATAACCCACACCATTTGCATGGCGCTCTGAGGTTGGTGATAGGTTTCATCCTCTCCGCGGAGCCTAACGGCCCCCAAGAAGACACTTCTCCCCAGTCACAGACAAGGAGCTGCCCTGTTTAAGATCCAAACTAGAAAGGATGGACCCAGGGCAGGTCTTCCTGACCCCATGTCCAGCACCGTGCTCCACCATGGGGGCAAAGAGGGGCATTCCAGGTTGGTGGGGCAGATCTGGCTCAGTGGTGATAACCCTCTTCACCCATGATGGCCTGGCACAGGAGTGCGCAGATACATCCCTCATGCCCACCATGGAGGTGCTTTCCCAAGTGGAATGCCCCCCACCCCCCACTTCCCACAGATGAGGGTCCCGGGCTCAGCCACAAGTAGCCCAGATGATGCAGGGCACTCTGCTTCCACCCAGGGAACCATACCCAAGAAGCACGTCTTGCAGAGATCCATATCGTGACACTGGAGGCAGCGGTAGCGACGCCATGGGGCAATCTCATCACACCCATCACAGGAAATGTCCACGTTTAACAGGTCACAGTAACGGGCGATGAACATGTGCATCTGCAACACCAGAGACAGGGCCGCTGAGGAGGGGCGGCTGGGCACGTTTCCAGGCCGCCCCCCACCACGGCCGGGGGCCGCCAGAGGCACGCACCTTCCTCTGCTTGTCCGAGTCCATCTGGCCGATCTTCTCGTACCAGGCCTCGAACATCCCGTCCTGGCACTCCTCCATCCACTCTGACGTCTCTCTGTAGGAAGCCAGCTCGTCTTCTTCACTCCACTGGCTGAAAGGAGAGAACGCAGTGAGACAGGACTCAGAGGCTGGTGTGACACAAAGCACACCCTTCAGCCCATCAGAGGGTCTTAACCAGGCACCAAGCACTGAGTGTTTACGTGACAGAAATTAAGCTGTCCCTACCCTCCAGAGGCCCACACTCTGCTTGAGGAGAAGACACACAGATGGTTCGGTGTGTAAAAAAGAAACTAAATTGATTCTGAGGGGGAAGGAATCAGCAGCTGGGGTGGGCAGGGGGTTGGAGACGAGTTCTTAACTTGGGAAGGAGCTAGGGATGCTGAGAGGCGGAGGCCGAGGAGAACTGGGCCTGCGCAAAGGCAAGGAAACTGGGTCAATCCGTGTGCACCACTCAGTGCGGAAAACAGACTAGGGCGGATGTGGTGGGGGAAGGCAGTGGCAAGGAGAATGATGGGACCCCAGAGGCCCAAGCAGTCAATGACACCGACTGTGCAGAACGTCACCAGTGGACCTGCAATCCAGAAATAAGAGTTGGGCAGCTAGGAGGGCGGGTCAGAGTGGCACGGTTCAGAGGCAGGAATGCCAGGGAGGTTGTCCTTCTGCAGCAGTTTTTCAGTCATCTCTGACTCAACGTGATGCTATTTGGGGTTTTCTTGGCAGAAACCAGAATCATCTGCCGTTTTCTTCTATAGCTCATTTTACAGATGAGGAAACTGAGGCAGACAGGGTGAAGTGACCTGCCTAGGATCACACAGCTAGCAAGTGTCTGAGGCTAGATTTCAACTCAGGGAGATGAGTCTTCTCAATTCCAAATCTGGTGGTCTGTGCACTGTAGTGCTCCCTGGCAGTCCTGTCAGCTCTCTATGCACCACGGCACCCCCTGGCTGCCCCTTCAAGCCCAGCTCTCTGTGCACTGTGGTGCTCCCTGGCTCAGCTCTGTGCACCAACGGCACCACCTGGCTGTCCCTTCAAGCTCAGCTCAGTGCACCATGGCACCTCCTGGCTGCCTCGTCAGCTGTGAATGATGGTGCCCCCTGGCTGCCCCTTCAAGCCCAGCTCTCTGTGCACCATGGCACCCCCTGGCTGCCCCGTCAGCTCTCAGTGTACCACGGTGCCCCCTGGCTGCCCCGTCAGCTCTCAGTGTACCATGGTGCCCCCTGGCTGCCCCTTCAAGCTCAGCTCTCTGTGCACCGTGGTACTCCCTGGCTCAGCTCTGTGCACCATGGCACCCCCTGGCTGCCCCTTTAAGCCCAGCATTCTGTGCATCACAGTGCTCCCTGACTACCCCATCACTTCTCTGCACATGGAGCCACACTGAGCTCAGAGTCAGTAATCCTGACAATAAGGGGGGGGCGGGCCTTCCTGCCTTCAAGTGCAGACATTCCCTGCATGGGGTCCCCAGGGACGAGGGTACTCCACAGAGGCATGGAGATGCCAAGGGGGAAGGGAGCTGAACCCAGGACCTGAATGCTTTCAATGCCTCTATTTCACTATAACTGGTTTCCCATATGAAAAGGGGAATATTAGGCATCCGGGTTCAGAACCTAGCGCCAATGCGAGGGTTCAAGATGCCCAGCTGGGCCACCGCCCAAGCTCCCGGTTAGAGTAACCCCAAAAGAGAACAAGGCAAGTTCTTTTTCTGGAAGGAGAGGAGACTGCGTTAAGTAGCTTCTCACACCAAGGGAAGCTTTACCACAACTGCAGTAACGGCTGGCAAGAAGTCTCAGACTGACCCAAAGCTTGGGGCGCACTTTGCACCCAGTCAGACCCCTGGCCAGGGTCACCCAGCCAGTGAAGGTCCCAGGTACAGCATGAGACAGAGCAGGATCCTGAACCTGCATGCTGTGGGAAGAGCAGTATCCCCCACACTGCCAGATAGCTCCTGTCACGGAGGCAAGAGACCAACCATCGAAGGGAGACACCAGGTCCATTGCTCTCATCCCCCCAAGAGCAGCGGCTACTGATTGACGGCCACTGAGAGGCAGACAAAAGGACAAGAGCCCTGGGCAAGAGGGCGCCCCTCTTGGGCATGCCCGTAGCCATCCTCCTGTGGAGAAGGGGCCAGCCAAGCGCCAGTCATAGGGTCAGCAAGCAGGCAGCCTGCCCCAGTAGATTGCTGATAGGTGCCAGGCCCAGAGCCTCGGGAGGTGCCAGGCTTCCAGCACTGTGCCCCGGGCCATCGGCCCAGGAAGCTGCCTGTATGGAAAGGCGGCCTCATCACCATTCCCACAGGTGTGACGGCCACAGCTGGTGGGAGCTCAGGAGGAGACGTGTGCCCCGTCCCATGGCTCCTCATTATATCCAGAGGCTGGACTGACCACTCTGCTGCTGTTCCCGGGGGCCTGGGCCTCTCCCTCTGACTGACAGTTGTCTCCCTGCTTCGAGGGCCCAGACCCCCTCAGATCTGTCTACGATGAACTCCTTGCCCATTAGCTCAGAGCTGGCTCACCACCCATGGCCCCCACAGGGCTTCTGGAGGACATCTGGAGCAGGCGGGGACACAGAGAGCAGGAGCCAGTCTCTTCCTTCAAGGGGCCCCAAAGTTAGCTGGGGATACCTGAGCCCGCCTTTGGCCCCACGAGGAGGAAGAGAGAATGCCTCATGCTCGGTTCTCCCTGGCTGCAGGAGGTCTGCTGGGGCTCTGGTCATCAGAATAAAGAAGAGAAAGGAGTCACACATCACGTGAAACCATTGGGGTCTGGCCTGGGGTGGAGGAGTGTGAGGCTGGGAAGGCAGAAGGCAGAGGTCTTTGTGCCCACAGGGCCATCAGGGCAGAGTCAGGAGCCCCGAGGGTCCTAGCAAGGAGAATGAGCTCAGTCGAAGGTAGGGCCAAGATGCTCCCGGTTAGAGTAACCCCAAAAGAGAAGGACCAGCCACCTTCAAGGCTCCAGTGACCATAAGAGGGGCACAGGAGTGTGTGCTCAGGCAGCAAGCAAAGGGCACAAGCAAGGAGGTGACCTGGAGGGGATGCCTGAAGAAGGGAGGTGAGTAGGTGAGGGCGCCGCGGCCCAACCAATGGGGAGTGCCAGTTGTCATTGGGGCTCTGCGCCAGCTCTGTCTATGGAGCTGACGGAGAGCAATAGAGGAGGAAGAACACGAGAACGCCCCTGAGCTTTAGCCTGACTGCCAACAGGAGGGCACGCCCACCTCCCCTCTTCCAGCCAAAGGTGCAGAGAAGGTGCCGCTCACAGCCTGCCCCGGATTCTCCCTGGCTCTGCAGACTCCAGGGCCCAATGGGCTGGGGATGGTCTGCCAGGCCAGTGTGCACGGTCAGAGCATTCTGGCCAGGTATGCGCTCAGGACAAGCCCTGCCTGGGAGGCCACTGCCCAGCCTCCAGCCTGGAGGTGGATGCCACCTCTTGCTCCCTAGGGCTGTCGCCTCCCGTCCCAGGGAGGAGCCCGATCGCCAACACTCACCAAATCACACTGTCGTGAACACTTATGTTTTCTTGGGACATCGTCATAAGCAGCTCTGGCAGCTGTAGATCCAGCAAGAAGGGGAGATCGCTGGGCTCCCAGCCCATATCCAGAAGATGGAGCAACGATGCTTGAACACAGGACAGGGCGGGGAGGAGTGACCTGAAGGAGCAGGCGAGGAGCATCAGACGCAGGAAGACGCAGCACTCTCCTGCCCACGTCACCAGGCCTGGCCCATCAAAGGCGTCAAAGATGCTCAAACCACTCCCGGCTTAGCCCCTGGGACACCTCCCATTTCAGAGTCTAACCATGGATCTACAGGAAAGATTCCCGCCCCCATGGAGCACAGAGGAGACCGAGGGCCCCCCAGCTTCTCCCAGGCAGGCAGTGACTCCAAGGCTGTCTGGCCCGCCTCCTCACCATGGAAAGCAGACTGCCAGGGCAAGAGGGGAGGCCAGCCTTCTCTTCCCAGTGTCCCTCATTGCACAGCACTGACCTCAGTGCCTGCCTCCCATACTTGACCCCTTTCCTTGGGGCCATGGTGGCATCAGCAGGGGAAACGCTGCCTTACCATACCTGTCATTCAGGGCGCCAAAGTCCCTCACGGCATCTACCACAAACTGGAGGAGCTGATGGTAGGCATGTCGGATTTCTCTGTGCAGCTCGGCCCCGCAGCCTTCCAAGTGCCCAAAATAGCTAGAAATACATGGGTGTGGGCAGCCTGGGTCACTCGAGAGATGTCCAACCATCAAAGTGACTAGAGAAGTCACCCAAAGCAAACAGCCAGGGAAACCTAACTGTGGCCAAGGAACTTGGGGAACCAAGGGCAGGGCATGAGTGTTCCCACAGAGAGCAGTGGAGTTGGGGGACAGATGGGAGCCCACAAAGAGCTGTGGGGCAGGGCAGGAGGACAGACAGACCCGAGCCCAGAAAGGGGATGAGCCCTTGCCCACACTCACTTGGCAAAGTCCTTCTGGCAGGTGAGCAGCTCTAGCAAGAAGAGCAGACAGGGGGGCTGGAAGCAGTGAGGCCGCCCAAGGAGCTCCAGGCACCGCAGGGTCGCCTTCAGGGCGTCCAGGACGCCCTCGGCCTGAGCTCTCTTCAGAGAAAGAACCTTCAGAACGCTGGGGGGGCAGGCACAAGTGTCAGATGGCATGCAGGGGTACACCCCCCCCCCCGCGTAATGCAGACCCTAACTAGCCCAGGAGAAGCCCCCCCCGCCCACGTTAAGAAACCGCCAAGCCCTCCACACCAAGGCCGATGCTGACAAGGGTGTGCCAGAGACAGTCTCGGCCTGGGCATCTCCAGGTCCTCCAAGTCCCCATCTCCAGGGCACTCACCTATCGTGGGAAAGTGCCTGGTCCTTAACAAAGTCCATCACATCCTTCAGAAGGGGATATTTCTCGGTCACTGTGGGCAATGGCCGGGCCTCCTCCACAGACCTGAAAGAGAGGAGCCTCAGGCGGCCCCGACCAAGGGCTGGTCTGCGGGTCGGTGTAGATGGAGGAGAAACCATGTCTTCCTGCTGTGAAGTGCTCTGTTCCACAGGCATGTGCAAAGGGGCCGGAGAGGCCTCCGCCTGCTGACGGGGGCCCTCGGGCCCCGAGGCCTGGAAGTGTTCTTCTCCCACAGAGCCGCCCCTGTGCCCACGACCCCGTGGTTGGAGGGGCACGGCTTCATCTGGGCCAGCCGACGCCTCCCAAGGACCCGCTCTGGGGCTTGTTCCCATGGGCAGGAATCGCAGTAACAAAAGGGCCTTCTGAGTGCACTGTCTGGCTAAAGGGGAAAGTGGCACAGACACGGTGGGGAAGGAGAACAGGAAACAGCAGGGAGCCCGTACCCACCCAATACCCCCCGGCCCTCACAGCGCCATATGGGGGGTGTGCCCTGAGCAGACTCACCCTGGAGGGCTGCCACCTCTCCCCCCTTTCCTCCCCAGCCTCACCTCCCTGTGCTCTGTCCTCCCCAACAAGCTCTGAGTAAATCACTCCCTTGGCACTGTGCCCAGCCCACAGGCTTTGCCCCTTCTCTGACTGCAACCACTGCCCATCTCTGCCCAGTCCCAAGAATCACCAATGATACCCCCAGAACCGAGCATACAGTCGTATTTAATAAGGAGGCCATGACACGAGCCACGCCTCCCAACAGCCTAGCCCCTGTGGCGAGCCCATGAAGCACAGTGACCCCTCTGGCCTCTCTGGACATCACCCGAGCAGGCACAAGGACACTGACCCAGGCTCTCCGGGTTCATGTCCTGCATGGCGGCATCTGACTGTCCTTCCGTCTCCTCTCCCCTGTCCAGCAAGAATTTCTGCTTCATCTCTAACTGGGAAGAGGAGCCCAGCCGGGCGGTTAGAGTGTGGCAGGCGGGCTGGCACAAGGAAAGCACTTGGAAAGGAAACATCTCAGAGACGATGTGCCCAGAGGGGGCTGACCCCGCTGCTCTCGGCTCCATGCCCTGATGCCCGGTCTGCAGGCTGGGTATAAGCCACACGGAGGCCAAAGCTGAGGTCACCTTACCACCCACCCCTCTCTGAAAGCCTTCTTACCATCCATATCCTAAGGCCCTCGGCCAGGGCGTACACCTGGGCAAACTCCTCACTCGGCACCCCCTGGCCCCCACTGTCAACTGGGGAGAGAAGAGAAAGGAGCCCGTCACCAGCCAGCCCAGGTCTCTCACCTGCCCCCGCCCCAGCCCGGCAGTACACCTGGTGCCCTTAGCATGGCCAGAGGCAAAGGCCCGGCAATCTGCCCCAGTCCTCCCCTCTATGTGGCCTGCCCCAACTTCACACTCAGAACTGCCAACTTTGGTCCTTTCTAAATGACCCAAAGAGAACCTAAGCCATTCCCCAGCAGAGGCAACCACATCTGGCATTCCACACTATGACCAAGAGCCACCAGTAGGGAAGCCAAGACAAGGCTGCAGCTCAGATGCCCCACCAGCCACCAGCCACTCAGGCCCACAAGCAATAAGCCATCTGGGAGTGAGGAAGCCTGAGGCCGAAGGCCCGGCCCCTTGTGGCACCCTCTTGTAATAGGAATGGGAATTTGAAGATCTTCCCTGCCCCTAACAGACCTAAGGGAGTTTGAAGACCCCCTGCTGTGAAGATAAACTCTGCCCCCCTAATAAACTGAATGTAGTCACGTGGAGCCTGTGGTGGGAGGAGATTGATGAAGGGAAGCAGAGCCCACAGGAAGCTGGGAGTCAGAGCTAGCAAGAGAGTGTGGGGAAAAAACACTCAGGCAAGAAGATAGAGAGGTTTGCTAGTAAATATTAATCTTGTATTGGTTTGTGGGAAGGCTGAAAGATGCTGTGGCTCTCAGTGTTATTACGGTTTCTGAACATCTTTGACACTGATGGAATCAGCTCACTGGTCTGGGGATTTGGTTTTCTGGTGCTTAAATAAATGCTTCAGTTCTGTCTTCTACCTGGAAAATCTGATATATTTTGCAATCTAAAATTATTTAAAGTCACAGTCTTTTCTGTTATTGTGGGTGCTATAAATGTTGCATTGGCTCTACACCTTCCACCTAACAAGCTGCATCCGTGCCTGCATGGGGTCTGAGGCAGCACCAGGCTTCTCAGACAGTAATTGGCATCCTCTTAGGGCCACCCACAGGGCTACCCCATCCAAACCTTTGAAAAGAGAGGTTGTCCACAAGTGGGAAAGCCTCATCACCATGCCAGAAACCGAGAAAGACCATGGCCAAGGGCCCCGACAAGCAGCCCCACACACAGAGACCTCCCCAGTACGTGTCTCAGGGGACAGAAGGTGCCTGATAATGCCACATATGCATGCCAGCCCTCATCAGCCTCCCCCAACTGCTCTCACTGCCTCTAGGCCACCCCTTCTGCAATGCTACCCCTGGAAGCTTCCCCACACAACTCAAGTTCCCGTGTACCTCTCCCACCCAACTGTTCAAGATCCACCCCTCAACTGGCCCTCCAGCCACCACCTGCTCTGCTGCCTGCCAATCTGAGCTGATTTAGAACTGGCTCCTTTGGCCTCCTGGTGCCCTGCCCCTGCCCACACCCCTTCCAGATGCTCAGGTACCAAACATCCCCAGGAACCTTGTCCTGACCTCAAAAAAAAAAAGTTTCTCCCAGGACCCCCCTCCCAATGTCTCTCAAGTTTCTGCCTGTCAGTCCTTTGCAGCAAAGTCAGCAGAGAACAAGGACTCCAATCCATTAAAATTTAAGGACTTTTGAGGCATTCATTCACATCCACTGTATGCTAGCTGCTATAAGAATTAGGGAATGTAAAGAGAAAAAACCTCAGAAATGAAACAGCCCCTGCCTTCTAGATACCTCCAGTCTCCCAGGGACAGTGGATGCCAGCCTGTGATTCCTGAAGCAGGCAGCCTAGACTCCACCAAGGTGGCCGGGCAGAGGGACCCCCCAGAGGCAACCAGAGATCATTCTGGGGCAATGTCAGGTGCCCAAGAATCCCCCCAGGACCCAGCCTGAGGGTAGGAAGGGTATGCCTGGCTTACTTCTCTGCCCAGAAACTTGCACATGCCTGGGCATGTTCACCTTCATTCCAAGGCTCCTCAGGGACCCTCTGAGTGTAGATGAAAAAGAGGAGGTCTATCCATGAAGACCCATGAAATGCGGTCAAAAGTACATTCATCTGTCTGAGGCCTTCCCAAAAACTCAGGGCTACCTCTTCAGCTCTTCTCCCCACACCCCAGGCATTCTATTTGCCCTGAGAGAACAAGAAGCGTGCTGCTCTCTCGCACGTGAGGCGGATGCCCGCAGCAGAAGCTCCCCGAGAGCAGCACAGCTCCGTCGCTAGCTAGCCCCGCCCACCAAGGGACAGTTACCATAACTCTGCAGCTTCTCAAACAGCTGCGGCGTGAGATACACCAACGCGGCAAATGCGGCGTTCACGGCTCGATCCACAGCGGAACCCGCAACGCTATCTGTCTGTGGGACTCGCTTTTTACATGCCTGGGTGAGTCCGTGGAAAAGCTCAGCATTCTGCCCACACAAGCCCTGAGCAGGGTCTGACTTTGCGAAGTCTACGAGAAGATCGCGGCAGACAGCAGCCTGGGTGCTCTGACTCTGGAAAGCGAGACAAGCACCTAGGAGCTAACAGCTGGCTCTGGCTCAGCCCCAATAGATGGGATGACGGTCAGGGCTCGTGGCTCACCACAGAGGTGGTGGGGCTGGGGGCTCAGACATTCTAGGGGGGAGCTAAATGGGGGTGAGTGTAAGGAGACAGAGCAAGAAGGGGGGGGTGACCCCATGTCCCAGGTGGAGGAATTCAGGGGCCTTCTGGCAGCAGCAGGACCCCAGCCCTAAAGAAGCAGACCATGACAGATGGATTGCTGGGCACCCCTGCCCAGCCTGGGTCACCGGGACATTGGCATCTCTGCCTGAAATGGGATGCTGGAGAGTGGCAGGGAGTCTATCTGCATGAACAGTGACTAGAGTTTGAGGGGGAGGTGGGCAGGCAGGCCGGGCATCCAGGAGAGCAGTCCTAAGAGTCTTTCCCTTTGGGGAAAGGGTCGGTCCATCGACCACCATTCATTAGGGTGCCAGGCACTGCGCAAGACTCTGTAGACAGGATGAGCCACGTGAGGAAGGTGGAGACACAGCCTCCCTCCCGCAGCCCAGGAAAGGCTCCCTAGCAGACCTCATACCTCCTTGCTATCCTGGAGCAGAGGAGTGGGCCCAGAGGCTCCCGGGACCTCCTCTGGGCACAGCTGGTGCCTGAAGACTGGTTTCCACAAAGGGGAATGGAGGACGGGCGTCACTTTGGCCACAGGCAGTCCCATGTCACCCCCTAACTCTGAAAAGAGAAGACCTTTCACCACCCTTATCTTTTCTCAGTGTGGTCACTCTGTAGGACCTACTGAGGGTCAGGTCAAGTAGCAGCCAGGGCCAGGTCCCGTGGCTCATCCAAGTGACTGGCCTGGTTATCTCACAAATTTCTTTTTTTTTTTTTTTGGAGAGTAGTTGGGGTAAAGTGACTTGCCCAAGGTCACACAGCTAGTTTTTTGTGTGTGTGTTAAGTGTCTGAGGCCGGATTTGAACTCAGGTACTCCTGACTCCAGGGCCGGTGCTCTATTCACTGTGCCACCTAGCCGCCCCTATCTCACAAATTTCAAAGATCACTTCTATGATCTCCTAGGGCCAGGGCAGTTGCTCAAAGAAGAGGCTGGCTAGGGGCCTCCTGTGCCCCAGGAACTCTCAGAAAGCACTAGGCCCCATCCAGGAGCAGTGTCTCTCAGGATGAGCTGCATAGCCCCACACTCCCCACCCTCTCTCAAAGCTCCGCTTAGGACACCATTGCCATCACCTGACCAACCGAGACACTTACGGTCCACTCTCAAGGACAGACACTGGGAGGCCAGGCGGCCCATCAGCCTGGAGACCAGGAGCTGGAGGTCCAGGCCCCAGGACACGGCCACGTCCGGCAGACCGTAGGCCGTGACTGTGAATCTGTAGCCCCACTCGTTGTTGCTGCTGTCTGAGTGGAAGAGAAAGTGCAGCCGGGGGCCCACCTTAAAGGTCACTTTCTAGAGAGGAACAAAACAGGTAATTGGCCACAAGCACCAAACACGGGCGCTTCATTCCCCAAACCCTGTCGTCCCCTAAAAAAGGGAAGGAGAAGCCGCCGCCCGGGACCGGCCCCTTGGCCACATCCGATCCCTTCTCTGCCCCTGCCGGCCTCACAAGTGGTCTCACCTTGGGCCACTTGTCCGTGCCGACCTTGGTGTCATACCGGGTCTTGAGGCCTCGAGAGTCAGTGAACTCCAAGTAGTCATACCTGCGGGGTGAAGCCTCCTTACTCTCCTCTGCTCCTGGGCAGGGAGAGCAGGGGGCGGGGCTGTGCAGGCCACCAGACTGACCTGGTCTCAGTTTCACACTTATCATCAAACTCCACCTCAAAGAAGGTGGCCCCCGGACTGAGGAAGACGGCCACCTCGTGACAGTTGTTTTCATAGTTATGAGCAGATTCCATCGTCCAGGTGTTCAACACCACCGGCTTCTCCTGCTGCCAGATGTCCACGTCCATCTAGACAACGAAACACCTGAGAGGCTGCCCGTTCTCTAGAAGCCCACCCCCAAGTGTGGAGCCCACAAGCGGTTCTGCAGAGAGGACGGCCCAAGCAGGAATTCTCTAGAAAGGGCCCGAGGGTCACCTTTAGTCTCCAGCCAAAAGCCCTGTCCCTCTGCACCTTGGCTTGGCTACTGATGCTGCGTATGGCCCCGCCCTGTGCTGGGGAAGGCCTGGGGGAGGGCCAGATTCCTCAACGCCCATGGGCAGAATGGCCAGGAAGCAAGCTAAGGAAAGGGGTGGGATGGATGGTCACTTGCTCTCAGCAGGCCTGAGAGGAGGAAGGGGTTGCTCAAACCCTTCCCAAGCTGGTGCAGAAGTTACCTGACTGGGTCCTCCATCGGGGTCACTGCAGAGGGCCTTCAAGAGGGTGGTCAAGGTGCTGAAATCCTTCAAGAGTGCCAAGTGTGGGATGTCAAGGGGGCAGAAGTCCAGCAGGAAGATGACCTGCAGAGAGTGGGGAGGAGGCATCGTTGCAGCACAAGGCGGGGTGCCTCCCCTGTGGGCTGCCCCCCCCCCACGCCCCGCCGTGGGAGCTGCCCTGCCACTCACCAGCTGGCGAGCCGCCATGGCAAACACGGAGTCACACAGATGCTCTACTACTTTTTTTCCGCTGTACTGGGACAAGAGGGACCGCAAAACTACCCGCATAGTAGCCAGGAACTGGCCCACGTCTGACAGAAAGAAAGAAATAATTCAGCATGTTAAATGACAGGACGGCCTCCTCCTCAGGAATCCCATAGCTCTGTGGCCTCGAGAGAGCCCAGGTGCGAGTGGGCACCACGTTCAGGAAGAGCCCCTTCATGAGAGCCTGGGCGTGGGCACCACCAGGGGCGGGGAGGCGCTTAACACTGCTTCCGCAAACCTGGCAGACGGACGGCCCACCCCCTGGAATCCCCAGAGGGTCAGACGAGCTCACGCTGACACATGATGGGGCTCCCGGACCTGCAACTCACATCTCTCTGCCATCTCTGCAGCCAGCTTCTTGGCCCGCGCCTCGCTGCCCTTGAGCTGCAGGTAGCACCAGGACAGCAGGCTGCCCTGCACCGCCCAGAGTAGGGAGAACAGGGCGTGGCTGCTCTCCCCTGCGGCCCCATCCTGCATCAGCATGTCACACTAGGAGAGAGGACAGTGAGGAAAGGGGAGGGCAAGTGGATTCCCACACTCCTGCCCCCCAGAGGTCCCCAGCCCACTCATCACAAGGCCTCCCCTTCCAGGCCTGATCCTGGCCCTGACCATGGACTTTGCCATCCCAGAGAGGAGGGGGGCTCTCAGAAGGTCAGGCCTGGCTCATCCATTGTTCTTGCTTGTGTCCTCCCCTCCACCCGGTGACGCTTCCTGTCCAGGCCATCATCATCCCCCAGGGGTGGAAGTGCTGCTCTCCACTAATTCCACGACAGCAGTCCTTCCTTCTGGGCGTTCTGTCTATACCCTAATTCTCCAACACTTGGTCACAGCCCCAGTCATCCGTGGCTTGCTGGCAGGCAAGTCTCTCCTGGACTTCACCAGAGCTCTTGGAGGGGGGCACTTGGCTCTCTCGGACCTCTGGCCTTTTTCAGAAGTTTTTTTCAAAAGGGCCCCCATAACCAGGCCTGCAGGTGTGGCCCTCGGACCCAGTGTCCTCCCTGCTCTCCTCCAGGCTTGCATGTGACCCAAAGCCACTCCACGCCTAGGTGGTCCCCTGGGGCTAAGGGAATTTCCAGTCTTTCCCTAGCACACGGGGCGGGGCCTGACGGTGGGAGGTGAGTGAGCAAGGCTGGTCTGGTTTCTCCCGGAGCACGAAGCAATTGTGAGTGGGATGAAAGCAGCCCCCTCTGTTTCAGAGCAGGCACACAGCTCACATGCCTGCAGACACACCCAGAGCGTGTCCCAGCCTGAGACACGGGGCAAACCGGCAATAGTCTAGGGAGAGGAGCCATCGCAGTCAGGGAGATAAGAAAGGGGTGGAGGGTGGGAGGAGAGGCCAGCAGCAGGCCGGCTCCAGCGGCAAGGCTGGTGCCTGACCAGCAGCAATCTGGCACGCCATCCACCGCCTCTCTCCTGTCTCAAAACACTGACCAGAGCAGGAAAGCAGACAGGAAATCCCTGAGCCCACTGTGTTAGGCAGCGCCGGGGAAGGTGATAGCGGCACAGCTGGATAGGATGCTCTTGGAAAGCCCTGTGACGCCCAGACAGAACCACACCGGGAGGGCCACCCTTGTCCGAGATCAACAAGGAGCCAGAAGGGGACAGGGGAGAGCACGGCAGGGAGGGATGGCCTCGAGTCTGTACCGCCTGGCGATCTGCCTGAGAAGGACAGGCTCTGATGGGGGCACAGGCCCCAGAAGTGGGAGCACCCCAGCTCTCAGCAGAAAGCCCACCACAGCAAGACGAGTCCAGGGGCAGAGCCACCTCACGGGACGTGGAGATCTCAGGTGCAGAGAAGACAGTAGAAAGAGAGGCTCAGCTCTCAAGGAACGGGGTCCAGAGAAGGGAGATGCTGGGGGGGGCCTCACAGAGAAAGGGGGACTTGGCAGAAACAGATGAGGGGGACGCTGTATAAGAGAGGAAGAGCACAGGCAGAGATGGGGTCCAGCCCACAGGACGGCGGGTCCAGGGCAAGGGATCGGTGAGTGACCAGGACCAAGGTGGGGGACTGTCAAGGGGAGCTGCGGGGAGCTCAGGCTGGAGTCGTTTCTGATGATGCCATGTGAATGCAACGCAGAGAAAGAGCCGCAGCCATGGCCAGCCGTGGGGCTTCGCTTCCCTGCACACACGCACGCCTCCCAGGAAAGGCCGCCCTCCCCGTTGGTCTGCTGCGGTGCTGACTCTGAAGCCATCCACACCAGACGGGTTCACTGACCATCACGATCCAGCTTCTGCCCGGATGGCCTTGCCCCCTCTGCCTGCCCAAAAGGGCCTTTCTTGGGGTCCAAGTCTTCCAACCATGTGGCATGTCAGCCGTGGGAGGACCAACAAGATGAGAAGAAACCTGCCATGGGCCTCATCCAAGGGCCACAAAGCTTGCTCTCTTCCTCCCCGGCAGAGCTCGGCCAACTGGAACACAAGGCCTGCCCTCGGTAATCCACGGATGGACAGATGGAAGGCTGGAAGGGACCTCTCCATGTCGGCCAGGCTCCTTTCCCAGCCCCTGGTTCTGCTTCTGGTCACCCTCTGGACAACTCTCACCTGTGGCTTGCTTCCTTCCTGACCCATCGGGCCCCTCAGGGCCTGGGTGCACGATGCAGAGCCTGGAGCAGCCTTTCCAGGCTCGGTCCCCTCTGGGGACAAGTCCTTGATGCCCCTGGGCCATTTTCCCCAGGGCCCTTTCTGCTCCTCACAGCGGTCAGTCATGAGGAAGAGCAGAGAAGTGGCCGGAGAACACCAGGGCTAAGTCTCTTTGTAGGTTCCACCACAGCCACCCAAGAGGGGGACACGTGCTGAGCACTGATCTAGGGTCCCCAGAGGAGCACGCTGACAGCCAGGCACTGTGCAGATGGCCCAGGGCCGTTCATCTTTGTGCCCCGCCCCCAAGACTGAGATGTGTCACGGTTGGGGTGGGTAAGTGATCACTCAGCCATGGGCCAGTTGAGACTGCTGTGGGGCCTGTAAAATGCTAGTGCTTCCTTTTAAGAGGCCCTCTTCTGACTACCTGACCACAGCCACCCAGGTACAAATTAATCCCATCCACACCCATGGGCCCTGAGCTAACTAAACCGCTCACGATATACCAACCACAGGACGGCCCACAGAGAAGCCTGGCGAGAAGTTACCTCACGGGCGGCAGCCGCCTGCAGCGCATCCATGACGGCCAGCACTTCCCCCATGTCCAGACCCTCAGGGCCCCCCTTCTCCGGGAGCAGCAGCAGGCCCCCGGGGTCGCGGCCACTGTAACAGGAAGGCCCCGTGAGCAGGGCCTCTCCTAGGCACCCTCTAACCTCAGGTTCAGCAGGCAGGCACATCTCCCTGGTGCCCATGCCCACACCTGGAGCAAGCAGCAGCAAGCAAGGGTGAGAGCAGTGGTGACTGGCCCCCAGACACGACTCCTTTCGCTTGGGGGTCACTGTCTGGGCCAGTGACGACAGGGAGGAGTCAAGCCTTGGGCCCTCCCACCCAGCAAGTCAGAGACCAGAGGGGCAGCCGGCCCCTGTGGAAAAAGCCCTGCCTGCCCACACCCGAGATGAGGGTCCTCAGCAGGAGGGTCCACAGGTTGCGGGGCTCCGTGGGGATCTCCCCCAAAGTGGGTCTATGCCTGACCTGTATGGTCAGCCCCCGGGGAGCCCACTCACCTGAAATACGAGCACAAGGCCCTGAAGGTGAGGTGCACAGACGGCTTCTGCTCAGGCTCAGAGATGGTTTTCTAGAAAACAAACAGAAAACTTCCAGCAGGGCCCATCCTAAGGGGCCGTGCCAAGGGAAGCATCTCTGGCAGAGACCTGGGCTCCAGCCAGGCACCTTCCAACGGGAGACCCCAGGTCGAGAACAGAGAGAAATGCCAAGTATCAGTCCAACCCCCTGTGGGGCAAACAGCTTCCTGTGGTGGGCCTGGGGGGGCCACAACCTCAGCAGCTGAAGCCCCTGGGGCTCACCGGGCACCCGCGGCCGCTCGGACACAGCGACAGAAGGGAGAATGGTCTGAGACTTACGCTCTGGCAAAGACGCCCTTGAAGGGAGGGAAGCCAAAAGCGAGGGGGCTGACCTGGGGAAAGCTCTGGGGCCAGCAGAGGAGAGACCCAATGGCTTGGACAAAGAATTGAGATCGGAAAGGGCAGGTTCCATCTTCTGAGCCTTTCTGGGTTGGTCACTAGCCCTGCCAAATCTCATCCCCACAGGGACGTGAGGGGCCCGCCCAGGGTGGCCTGCCAAGCCACCTCCTTCCCCAACACCCACAGTCCCCGGGCAACGTGGTGGAGAGAAGACCCAAGCCGCTCACCATCATGGCAAACAGATGATGGCGCCGGGTGTGGCCATCTGGAAAGAAGACAGCGGCTCCCTGGAGAAGTGTGTTCCTGACTTCCTCCTGCAGTCTTTCCACCGGCCCAGAGGCATCACCCGCCTGGTCCACCACTGACAAAATACAAGGGAAGGAGGGCTGTGAACAGCCACCAGCAAAAAGTGGTTGTGTCACCATCCAACATACATGGAGTCCACCAGCCCCAGAGACAATGCTGAGTGTGGAAGGCTCTAAGGCAGCAGCCCTCAGTCCTTGGAGAAGATCCGGCCCCTGTAGGGGAGCCAAGACCAGGACCACTGTGGTAAGAAAGAGCAGAGAGCCCTGAAAGCAGGAGACCAATGTCCGTCCTTGACCACAGGGCTCTAGGACAGCTCCTCTGGATGCTCTGTCCAGGGCGCAAGAAGGATGGGAAGCAGCTCCTTGGGGGCCCCTAATCCCTGAGGTCACAGACCCCAGACCCCACAGCTACCTTGGCACAGATGTGCATACAGCTCCGTGGGGGCAGCCCGCTGCACACTACAGCTGCTCTGAGGCCCTGCACTTGGCAGAGAGCCCTGTCCTGCTGCAGGCTGGGGAGGGGGGTCAGTCGAGAGCTCAGACAAACAGCTCTGGAGAAGCCGCAGAAGCATAGACCGTGCCAGGACACACTCTTCTCTCGGCCTGGAGAGGAGAAAAGAAGGTCAGACAGGCCAGGGGCTGGGCAGTGCGGCCCCAGCACAGAAAAGGCAGCCAGCAGCCCACCACCACCTCACCTGGCCTCCAGTTTGCTGTAAAAGTCCCAGAAGAGCTGCAGGCTGAGGCCAGCTACGTCCAGCAGCGGTTTGTGCTTGAAGCCACTTTCTCTCTGTCGCGCCTTGAGTTTGGTGAGGATGAGAAAGAGGATGTGACTTCAACAGGTACCAAAACGGAACGCCTCCCAGAAGAGGAAGGGAAGGACGCCAAGTGCCCTTGTCACCACCCGCACCCCCAGAGCTCTGCCACGCTCATGCTCAGCGCCCTACCAGGTCCTGGGCCAGCTGCTGGACAAAAGAAAGTGTTTTCAGGAGCAGCGTCATGCCGCAGATGCGGTCAGCTGCGGGGTCGCAGGTGGCACAGTTGGCGCTCAGGCCGAGCTCCAGGCCGGCAGGGCGTAGGTAGCCGTACATGCTCAGGCCCTGGACCCCCAGGCGCTCAGCTGCATCTTGTCGCGTACATAAGAACTTGATCATCAGATACTACAACAAAGGGAGGAGGTGGCGTCATCGGCACGCATGAGGTCTGGAGGGGCTTTCAGGCTGTTGAGGTCCCAACCCCCCCCAAACCCAGACTTTACAAAAGGGGGAAGGGAAGCTCAGAGAGAACCTGAGATGCGGCTCTCTCTACACGCCCTCAAAGCGGGTCAGCCCCATGCACCTGTGGGTCTGCCCACCCGCAGGTGCCTTGGCTGAGTCCAACCAATCTTCATACAGACAAGGTTCTCATACTCACAGCCTTGGGCCCAAGACAGAGGCTCAGAAAGTATCCCTGACCAGAGTGCCCCATCCACGGCTGGTAACGAGGCACTGGGGGACCACCCGTGATCCCACTTGGCGGGAATGACCCAAGATGAGCCAGATTTCAAAGGAACAAGCAAACACCCAGGCCAGCCCTCACTATGGCTCCCCAGCACTCTCCCCGGGGCATGCGCTGCACATGGGCCTGACCTTGGCCACCCGGCACTGATGCATCTTCACGTCCACCTCGTCCCAGTCATCTTCAGCTTCAAACCAGCCGGCAGGCTCATTCTCCCCGAGGTCTGCAAAGGAGCCGCCTGCCCTGCAAAAGCCACAGAAACCATCCTAACCCCTGCTGGGGCTGGCCACACCTCTGGGCCAAAGGAGGATGAAGCAGTGGGCCCAGGGCTGGCCCCTGCGCCTGCAAACCCCTTCTGAGGGGATGCTCAGGAATAAGGCGGAGTCGCAGGCCAGGAAACAGGAGGGAAAGCCTTCCTATTTAAAGAAGAACCATCTGGGCCCTCAGATAACTAGGAAAGATCTGAGATATACATCAGGAAAGCACCAGGCCGGAAAGATCCTCCCAGCGCACGGGATGGTACTCAAATCCCCATCTCCCTATCGGAGGGTGGCAAAGGCTTCACATTTGGTCCTGGGTCCCTCCCACTGCTGAGCACAACCAGGGTATGGCATAAGAGACCTTCATTTCTCATCACCATCTGTATGCCAGGGACATGTCCCTTGGCATGCAGACAGGTGCCCCATCCCAGAAAAGCTGGGAAAAGGTGGAAAGCATCTGCCTCAAAAGGAGAGGCTTTGTTGGCTCAAAGCCCCACAACAGAAACAAAAGAGAAGTAGGGAGCCATGAAAGAGATGGCCGTGTTACTCATGGAAAGCCCGGAAGAAGACAGCTGTGGACGAGCAGACACAAATGTCAACACAGGCTGCCCACCCAAACAAGGAGCCCTCAAAGCCCAGCTGCACCTCAGGGCCATATCAGGCCATGCTCAGCAGCTTCTTAGAGACAAGGAGGCCCAGATCAGACACGGCAGGGGTCCTGGGCAAGAGACATTCTTAAAAACCAAGTGCACCCCTCTCAAGCTGGGAGAGCGCAGCTGGGTAAGGGCCTCCCTCTGCCACGCGGCCACGGAAGGGGCCCCCTCTGCCACGCGGCCACAGAAGGGGCCCCACAAAGCCAGGGAGGGGGCCTCTCCTCTGCCGCACAGCCAGGGAAGAGCACCCCCAATGCCAGGGAAGGGTCCCCCCCTCTGCCGCTCACCCAAGCCCGCTGTGAGCCAGAGCTGCCAACTCTCACCTAGAGAAGGTGGTCTCCCCTGACCTAAAGCAGAAGTAACTCCAACTGTTTCATTACCTGCTTTTTAAGAATTGCCTGAACTCTGGCAACTTCCACGTGTCATATCTCTCGAACCTTCGAAAGTGCTCCTCGGCCTGGAACTTCTCCGACGCAGAATTATAAGCAAACACCAGCCCACACTGGGCCCCGATATCCCCACGGCGCACCTGCAAGGCACAAGTGGCCTGCTCCCAAGTGCTCCTTCCAAAAGCCCCAGAAGCAACGAGAAAACTGGGGATCAGAACCTCCCAACTGCTGCCCTCCTGCAGGAGTATCACTGACACTTGTCAGGTCCAAGCTCTACGGCCAGCCAGGCACTCCACTAAGCCTGTCCTCGGGGCACTCTATCTGCTGAGAAGAGCATGGATGGACACTGCCAGGCCCGTCAGGGAGCACAGCGCCTGCTCTCCAGCCCAGCCACAGGCACTTCCTAACCAGGTGATCCCTCTGTCTGCCTCGGGCGCCTCATCTGTCTGAAATGGGGTAGCTGCATGTCTGTAAATGACAGCTATGAGGATGGCGCAGTTGCGTCCTTCACATGCGCACAAGATGTGCCTGGAGTGGATCCCTGCTGTCCTGGGCGGAGGGAAGGCCCAGGAGGAAATGCCCGTGACCCAGACACCTCCCAAACACTGCCATGGCCAGCACTTCCATGGAGAGGCCGGAGAGAAGGAAAAACAACCTCAGCAAAACACGCTGCTGACCAGAGGCAAGCTGCCGCCTGAGGCTGGAACACAAGGACAGGTTCATCTCCTGAACCGGACATGCACAATGACCGCCCACCAAAACACACCAGAGTGATGCTGAGCTAGCGCTCACGGCGGAGGCCACGGCCCCACTTCTCAGGAACCTGCCATGGGCGCGCTCCAAGGCCACCACCCAAGGGAGCCCTGAGCCTGAGCAGAGGCTGTAGCAGCCGGCTCCTTTCTAAAATCCAATTTGGACAAGCCCCACATAAGCGAAGGCAATAGCAGACCCCCAGGAGAACCCACCTTGATCCTCAGCTGTGTGACCTGGAAGGCCCCCTCTGTGCCTGTGGAAAAAATGACACTCGCCCTGGTCTTGCCTGTCTCCGTGAGAAAACCTGACAAGAAAACACAAAAGAGCTCACAGCCCCGAGCCGGAGGCTGCTGGGCAGCAGAGACCAGGGGAAGGTCGCATCCCCACCACCAGCAAAAATGCTCCTCAGGATCGTACGGACTGACTGATGGACTGAAATCTGCCTTAAGTGTGGGCACTGAGGTCAGAGCTAAGGGCCCAGCACAGTGGCTGGTCTGGGGCCGCCCAGGGCACCAGAGGCAAAGCCGCCCAACACTGCTGAGGTGACCCATGGGGCCCTCAGGCTTCTCTTTCAATTATAAATGGTGCTGGAGGAAGACCCTTTCTAACGCTACCATTCCGGGATGTAGCTCTTCACACGGTGACGAGGCTGCTCCAGGAGATACGTTACGCTAAATCCTTTGTACGTCAATGGGCCAAGGGCCAGGTCACCTTCCTCTGTGGAAGTTTCTGAAAACCTGAGGTTCTCATGGGGTGGGCCAGAACCTGGAATCATTCACGGCTCTGCACAGCCCGTGACTTAAAGTCAGGCTTTAGTGTGGGGAGCAGAAAACCGCGCATGCCTCGGTCTGCTCGACGTGGCAGCCACCTCGTCGTGTGGAAACGCCCAGAGCTTCTGACCTTCCCCTCTTTATCCCCCAGAAGCGGCTGAGGATTGGGCTGCCGGGTCCTCCCTAAGCCTCGCTCCTTCAGGAGAGACGGCGCCAGGTCTTTGATGAACCCTGGTGGGCCAAGGGCCAAAGGCCTTTCCGGTCCAGCTGATTCTCTTCCTTGTGGCCTCCGCGGCTGAGCGCGTGGTTCTCTCAAAGACAAATCTCTAAAGCCGACTCCAAACAAAAGTCACACAAAAAGGTGCAGACAGTTTGCCAGCTCTGTAAACCGGATTCCAAGCGGCAGGAGCAGCATCAAAAAAGGAGGCTCGGGCTTTTGGGCTTTTTAAACAAAACATCAGACGCCACATGCCCTTTGACTTGAGGGAGTTTTTAAGAATTTTAAGTTTCCAGACACATGCTAGCGTGCAGATCTATCATCTCCCGCCAACACCTCGCTGACGTCAAGACTAAGAATATCAACCTGCATCCTCAAGAGGTCAGCGACGCCCCTTTCACCCTAGGAGCACATTTCAGAACAGTCCACACAAGGACGTCAGCCCCCAGGCATCTCAAAAGGTTGGGACGATCTCTGAGTGCCGCCTGAGGCCGCCAGTCAGCCTCCCACGCACAGCCAGCGCGTGCTAGCGAGGCGTGGGCTCTCCTCTGGACGGAGGGCTCTGGCCAGCGGCAGGACTGGACTGGACGGATGCCCTCTGACTCCACACCCTACAGGTCTCAGCACCTGTGCCTGGGGATGTAAGACATGGCCACCAAGAGAGGGAGGCACTCAAGGCAGAATTTCTCAGAGCAAGGCCAGTGGGTCTCTAGACTCAGTCCTGGTTTCCATTCAGAAAGACGGACTCGAGAGGTCGTCAAGTCCAGTCCATTGTTCGAAGAGCTTTGGCCATGCAGAAGAATGGGAGAGCTAGACGAGGTCTTCAGATCCCTATGGCGACTCCAGGTTTGGCTCCGGGAGCCTCATCTCACTTGGCAGAGGGCACGGAGCACTGCCCTAGCAGCTTCTGGGTATATCAGTCAGGCCTCCGTTTCTGGGGTGGCTGGCCTGAATGGTCTCTTGGAGGCCTACAGATTCTTCAATTCAGTCATCTTGTAAAGGTCAGCTTTTGGGGTGTGAGAGAGGCCTCAGGGGCAGTATGGGGAACCCAAGGTACCTCCTGACAGGACTCCCGCCAGGACAGCTCTGGCTCTACCCAGTGTCAGGCCTGCGCGGTTTTCAGGAGCTCTGACAGTGCCTGGCCACGTGCCTTCACTACTCACCATCTCCAGTCCATGGTTCAGCCAGAAGGTTTTCCGGCCCTGACCTCTCTTCCTTCCCTTTGACGTCGCACGCCTGAAGAGTCGGCTGCAGAATCCTGCCTGGCAAGCAGAGAGAATCCGGTCACATCCAGAGGCTACGTGGGTTGGTGGTGGGGTGCACCCAGGACACGACCTGCCGACAACTACAAATCCACTTTAACTGAAGACAGTGACCACAACAAAAGCCACTCCTTCCCTTCCTCTGGCCCGTGGCCACCTGGGCCAGCCCAGGAAGGAGAGACCACCAGAAGGGGCTCACGCAGCCAAGAAGCAGATGACAGTGAATTCCCAGGAAGCAGATGACAGTGAGTTCCCAGTCTCCTCCAGACAGAAGTCCTGGGGACACCCCCTATAAGGGGGTCAGCAATTGAGGCCTGGACTTCACCATCACTCTGCAGCACCAATAAATCATTCATCTGGGCTCTGGGGGAGGAGGAAGCACTCCAGGATGACACAGAAGGGTGAAGTGCCCAAGGTGGAGCCCACCCCCCCCCCCAGTGGGAAACTTCAAGCCTGTTCACTTCCCCCCCAACCCCGACAGGTGAAGTGGCTGGACAAGGCCTGAGCCATTAGACCAGCCCTGCCCACTCAGGCCAACTTTGGGCTCAGAAGGTCTCTGCCTGACCTTTGTGGAAGGTCGACAAGGCCTCTGCCCACAGATCCAGCAACGATGGCAAGACCACTCATCTCCTGGCACCTTCACAAGAAGAGGGCCTATTTCTGAGAACGTGGACTCTCACAGAAAGTCAAGGAACTCCCAGCCAGAACATTTACCATATTTATAAAGAAGATTCTGTTGAACAGCGACCATTGAAGAAATCAGGGCCGAGGCCTGGTAGTGGGTATCCAAGTGGTCAGTGATGGCACACAGACAGCTGAGCACTTTGGCGATACTCCCTCTGGCCAGAGCAAAGGCCAAGAGGGTCAACTCTACCTCTGGGTTAGCCAAGCAACTGTAAATCAAGAGCAACAACATCAGGGCTCCGTTCTTCTAGACGCTGACTCGGGAAAAGTGGTAGCGGCCATTCATGGCTCAAGGCCAGGGTGCCAAACCCAGAAATGGACACCAAGGCCTGTGGTGAACCAGTTGATGGTCACAACCCTTTGCCCACTGGCAGGGAAACCCACGATCCCCAGGGAGAACTCCTCAAATCCACTAAGAGCTTTCACCAAAGCCTGAACCCTGCAAAGGACCTTCTTGTGGAAAGACCACCTGCTCCCAGACCCCCTCCACTGTGCTGGGAATCTGACACAAAGTGAGTGCAGAAGGAGAGTCACCAGGGGTGGGGAGCAGCATGGACAACACTGGGAAAAGCTCGCCAGAGGAGCAAGGCTGAGCTTCCTGGTGCCTCAGGAAGGCAGGAGGGTCAGCTAGGAGAGCAGTGGCGTGGCCAGCATTGCAAGGACGAGAGCACCAGCTACTCCATGGGCCATGGGGCCCTTAATCAGAGAGAAGGGTAGTAGATGTGGGAATCCACCCTCACACCCACACTGCCACGTAGCGTGCCCGAGGATCGGAAAGCACCATTTCTGCCAGTAAAGGTCATGGCGAGGGTGGGGGGAAGCCCTGGGACAGCCCCTCCTCTCCCTGCTTCTGGGAGCCAGCCCTGGGCAGCCCTTCCCACCCTGACGTAGCTTCCTCACTCGGAGCCAGATGACACCCATTAGGACGCAATGCTACACAGACGCACAAGATGAGACGGTGCCTCTTGCTACCCCGCTGACTGCGAGGTAGCCTGTGTTCTCCAGCGACATCATTCAGAAAAGGATGGGAAATTATCTCATCCGTGGACTCTGGCTCATCCACGCCACCTGCTAGGGGCACACACCTGGTTATCCTCACCAGGAAGCCATCCACCTCACCCAGGACATTGGGAGACAGGAAGCTGGCACCGTCGGTTGACGCCGGTGAGAGAGACAGCGGTGGCATGTGCTGCAGGGCTTTCCTAGACAGAGAAGCAAAGCCAGAGAGGGCGGGCTGTGGGGAGCGAGCCCCAGCCCTCCTCTGCTCACGAGACTGCTCCCTGATCTCAGAAAAGCTCAGTGCGGCCACTGACCACACCAGACAGCCGAAGGACACTTCAGCCTAATGCCTCTCAGCCCTCCTGATGGCATGGCCTGTCCAGAGAATCCCATATCTCTGTCCCACACCAATAGCTACCCAACCAGTGACCCCAGAAGGAGCACACGTCCCCCCATGCTGCCCCCATCCCTTTCCTTCGACTGAGCTGTGAAGGGCACAGACTTCTCTGGATTGGCCCCCATTATCTGTATCCTTCCCAGCTGAGCACAACACCCCTGATGGATCAGGCGCCCACCTATGGCAGCCCCATTACTGTGGTGGGGCTTGGGAACCCCAGTGCCCTGGTCCAATCTCTGCAGGGTCAACCCCTAGCACATGCCCACCTTCATTAGCATTTCTAAGTTCACTGAAACACACACCCCAAAAAGCCCAAGTCTGCCAGGCCGCAGGGTGGCCCCACAATGGACAGACGTGCCGTAACCACTCACTGGTAAAAGAGGTCAAAAGAAGCTTTCCAAGGTGCTGGGGTTCTCGGGGAAAGTTACGTGGCAGAGAGGAGAGGCAGAGGGCCGGCAGACCGCCGGGAGACCGTCGGGAGGATGGAGGCTTGCTTCCAGCCTCTCACCCCATCTTTTTTAAGACTCCAAGTGTGTAATAGGGACCCCACATCAGTGAGATCACGAGGCCTGCTCCTCCCTCTACCACCATTCCAGTACGTCCGCACGTCAGGGGCTCGAGGATCAGGACCTCAGCGATCACCAAGACCCCACAGGCCTGATGCTTTACGTTTGTCCTGAGTGACCAGGCTACTGCCCAGCTGCCTTTCCACTTCCAGAGTGCAAGCCCAATCCCCTCCTAATGCACGCTAAGTGAAGAGCAGGCAGGGGGTGGCTACCTGTCCTCTGGCACTGACCCTACCATGGCCCCGAAAGGAGCCCAGCCTTAGGGCACTCACTGAGTATTCTGCAGAATTGTCTGAACGAACACAGGGCTCGTCTCCATGGAGGCTGTCACCAGGGACGTCAGCAGGGACCAGTACCAGATGGCAGAAGCGTCTGACACCGAGACCCCGCCTCTGCGCACTCTCTGGAAGCCCACGGCCCTGAGCCCGTGGATCCTGGTATCGCAGCCATCACTGAGGCAGCGTTTCACATTAATCTGGACATCTGCCAAGGACAAGTAACATGCCCAGTGCCAATGTCAACGCTCTACGCCCATGGCTAGGGGAGCCGGCATGGGCAGCGAGCGCCGAGCAGGGGTCTGGAGACACCTTCCACTGCCCTATCTGTAAACGGGGCCAGAGGGGCCTGAGCTCTGCTGACCCCCCAGACACAATGGAATTCTGCCAAAGGAACCTGGCTTGAGCCAAGAGGCACTTTCAGAGGCCACCCCTGGCTTCCCGCAAAGCCCCAGATAAGGGAGGACAATCTTCCCTGGACAGCATTCAGGGGCCTCAAGCGCAGCCACCACTCAGGACACAGAGGAGCCACCAGCGAACTCTACATTCCCTTGAGCTCACAGGCAAGCGCAGAGTGAGGCTGAGTGCACTCCTCCCTGGGAGTGGCCACAGAGTCCCCAAGCATGCAGCTGACAGAGTATGCGCTCAAAGCCCTCTTGAGAACAAGCCTGAGAACTCAGGCCACCCAACTCTGCTGACCAGCCTTGCCTCGGCCGCTTCCTCCCACACACGCAGGGGCCTGCACCCCATGGCCCCCGCGGCCCCTAGGCACGGCTCGGTGGACTCACACAGCTGACTGATGTTAGCGTTTTCCAGCAGCGTCACGTAGCCCGTGATGTTACTGGGGATGTGAACATCTCGGACTTCCTGGAGATTGCCAGCGCTCCTCCCTACCGCCACTGTGACCTGCTGCGGCATATAGCTCTGGTCACTCGCCGCCACGGCAATGGACAAGTGCCTGAGGACGACATCTGGTTTCATCTTCAAGCTGCAGGGAGACATCGAGGCTCGTAAGAAGACCAGGCACCTACGCGGCACCTGTGGACAAAGTCACACCCTGCGCACGTTCATAGTAGGAGCTGATTTAACAGGAGGCAACGCTGCTCCAATGAATCAATGCTGGTTGTTTGCCTGCCATCCGTGGAGGCGTGGCTAGCATGTGGTGTGCGTGTCTGTGCACATACACGTGCGGGCATGGCTGCAGGGGAGGAATACAGAGACACCACATCCACTCCATGCACCAAAAGCCACTCCTCCGAGGCAGGGGCTTTGGGCCGCCCAGCACCTCCCCGGAGTCGACCGCTGCTCAGAATGACATCTCCAGAACCTGCTACCGTTGGAGCCCTTCCTAGATGGATGCCAGACCCACGTTTGGAACAGCCCTTCTCTCCCAGAACCAACTGAATCTAGCGCAGCTACTCTTCCTGGGGTTCCCCCAAAACTGCAGAAGTGCTGCCAGAAGGAGACGGCCACCCTTGGGGGAGGGGCTCAGGCTAACCCCTCTCTGGTGCCCCTTCTCTTCAGCTGCAAAAGGAGGAGGGGGAGGAAAACAGCCAGAACGAGGCCCTGGGGAGAGTCCGGTCGGCCCCAGGAGACCGAGCATACCAGCCAGGACCACTTGGGCTCAGGAGGAGCCTTGTGGACAAGGCGCTGCTCAGGAGCATCAACTCTCCCCTCCAAAGGCCTACTAAGGGCATCAGAGCATCAGGGTCAGGCCGGGGCTGCAGCTACAGGCCACACAATCCATTGGGGGAGCCCAGTACCCCCAAGCCAGAGCTGGCCATCAGAGGCGGGCAGAGATGGATTCTCATGGGGTAATCGGCAACAGAAGCGGCATTCAGGCGGGGGTTCTCGGCCTCCCAAGGGCCTGCTAGGGGCGGCCTAGGTCTAAGGTCGCCTGTGGGGTTCTCAGGAGAGGCTGAAGTTGGTGGCTCTGAAGGCAAGGAGGCCAAACTCACCCTCCCTCTAGGGGGGGATTCTCGTTGCCCCACCCAACCCCGATGCCCGCTTCCAGATGTAACACTAACCGAATCCAGTGGGAACGGGCGCTGCCATCAGACTGCCAGTAGGACGACGTTTCTCCATTGGTCATCTTGTCAACGTCGGCAGAGTTGGACGACGTCTCAATGTACGCGTAGCACTTGGCGACGGCCTTGAGCTCTTCTGACTCCTGGATGCCGTTCAGCTCTCCAGGGCCCTCTGTGACGGGAAGCGTGCCTCTGGTCAGTCGCGCCAAGCTGCTGGGGTGGCCCCAACCCCACTCCCCTCCGCCTCCCCATCCCGGGCCTCTTGCCCTCCAGCCGGCTCCGTCTCCCACAACCAAGAGGCAGTGAGGGGAACCTGCGGCGCAGAGTGTCAGGCCTGGGGTCAACAAGACCCGTGTTCCAATCTGGTCTCAAACAAAGGGGAGCACCCCCCCCCCCGCGCCCTTCCCCCTACGGCCTCACCCACTTCTGAGCCTCTGCTCACAGCCTCTCCCCTCACCCTTCACGGGCTCCCCCCACCTCACCCTCCCTGCCCCTCATCAGCCTGCACTCCAGTCCGTCTCTGGGTCCTCCCACATTGGTCCGAGTCTGACCCGGGCCCAAAGCAAGGACACACAGAAACAGCAGGTGACCCGCTCACAGAACCCCTGGGCCCAGGCCTCAAACCTCCCTGTCCACCCTTCCTGGGCTGGCCTTCAGAGAGCCACACAAAGCTCTCAGGATTCCACTGCTTTACCAGCACAGCAGCACTTCCCCCCTTCACAGACATGATAAGCTCGATCTCAGCGGCACCTCGCCACAGGAGGCCCCACGGAAGCTCACCAGCCTAAGTCTTCCCCCCAGGCCCCTCACCCTTGTCTTTCTGCACCAGCTGCTCCAGAGACTCTTTCAGCACAGACGACCTCATGGCACACACTGCGTGGCAGTAATCCAAGAGCGGGTACGGAAGCGCCAGGCTCGCGACTCGCTTCTGGTGGAGGAATCGCAAGATCATGGAAGAGTAGACCCCCAGGCTCTCCTTGCACTCAGAAAAGATGTCGATGAAACCTGCAAAGCACAAAGGGACCTGGGGCTCTAGACCCGAGCTCAAACCTGACCTCAGACGTTAGCGAGCGCCGTGGCCCACGACGGGCAGTGGCCTCTTTTCAGCCAGTTTTCTCAACTGTGGATCGGCCTCAAGAACCCTCCCCTCCTCCCCTCCCCAGGTGCAGCGAAATGATTTCTGCGATGCTGCTGCTGAGTCACAGGAGTCGTGTCTGACCCTCTGTGACCAGTGTGGGGTTTTCTTGGCAAAGCACTAGGGTTTGCCCTTTTCTTCTCCACCTCATCTTACAGATGAGGAAACTGAGGCAAAGAGGGTGAAGTGACTCGCCCAGGGTCACGCAGCTAGGATGCGTGTAAAGCTGGATTTGAACTCATGTCTTGCCGACTCCAGGCCCAGTGCTCTCTGCCCTACAAACACACAGGAAGCACATTCCGCGCCTCCAAGTGCAGGGGAAACATTAGACATAAAACAGAGGACAGGAAAGCCTCGGCCCTGGAGCCGGCACAGCCTCTAAAACACCACCCTCAGCATGCTGTCCATGCTAAGGGCCTGTCCTGGGTCATCCCTGCCATGGGGACCACCGGCCACGTACGTCCAAAGGCCACGTGGAGCGAGCCAGGCCCATGGCGTGGATGATCACGGCCGAGGGAGGGCAGGCAGAGCATGGTAACTGCTCACACGTGAGCACCGCAGGAGCCCCGAGCAGAAGGGGCGTCTGTGAGATGCAGCGGGCTCCCCCCCTCCTCCTCCTCCTACTCCTCCCGCTTGGGGCCTCACCAGGCACCAGGGAGCAGGCCTGCAGCTTCCTGGTGACATAGCTCAGCTCCCCGTGAAGGCTGGTGCCCCGGGAGCTCTTGAGCGTCTCCAGCATCTTCTCCACGTCCACAGTGCTCTTCCACTCGATGTCAAAGTGGGCGTAGATCTACAGGTAGGCAGAAAAAAGACCCAGCTGCACACGCAGGAAAACAGACCCCTTCATGTAGACTGTGGGCCCTACGCCGATGCCTCTGCCCCTGCCTTGGGAAGACTTGTTCAAGAATCCTCGAGGCGCACCTCAGAATGCGCCTTCTTGCCACAAGGCCCTGAAAGGCTTCTCACCCAAGACGGCGGCACATGGCAGGAAACAAGAATCTGATGTGAGCAAGGCTTGGGGGGTGGGGAGAGAGAGAGGGGTAAAGAGGAGAGAGGAAAGAAACAGAGCGACAGTCTGCAGACCCTCCCCCAGAGTCCTCCCAACCACCCTGTCAAGCGGGTGCATGCCCTCATAAATGCCAGCGCACAGCCGAGGACACTGAGGTTCACAAGTCAAGCGAGTTGCTCAGGGTCACCGGCCCCTAAGCAGCTGAGGGCAGGATTAGAACTCGGCACTTCCTGGCCCCTATCAAGGACAAATGCGCTCTCTTGTGACTTCATGCCAGGCATCCAGGGCATCAGGCTGGGTCTCCCTCATCCTCCCTGTGCCTCAGAGTGCTGGATCCCAACCTTCCCTGCCCCTACCTCCAGGGCAACCCGCTCCCATCAGCCCCTTCCCCAGTCTCTACTTCCCTGGCCCAGCAGCCTCACCTCCCATCATCACGTCCCCATCCCCGCTCCCCCGCACCTGCCACACAGACAAGGCCCCCTCAGTCCTAGTGCTGCCAGGGCTTTGTTTTTATGTGCCCACGGTAGCAAGTAGAGCCACCCCGCTGGGGCACCGTGCCCACGTGGCCAGCCTCCCTGGAGGTCTCCATCTCCACCGCCGCCTCGGCCCTGCCCTCGAGAAGCTCAGCACGCACCCAAGCCTCTCCTCGGTGCTCCTAGTGCCCAGCCACTGGCATCCAATGCCGAAGTGTGCCAGCCAGGTGGACGTGGTGCCAGGAGGGCTGCACCCATTGAGGGGGAGAGCAGACTGCGTGGGGGCTCAGCCCAGGAAGTCAGAGGGCCCCGAAAAGGATGTAGACTCCAGCAAAGCGGGCGGAGTGGGAGGGGACGGGGCGCAGAGCGGAACTGGACAGGGTGCAGAGCAGGGCCTGGCGCAGAGAAGGACAGGGCACACAGCGGGACAGGATGGGGAGCAGAGTGGGACGCAGTGGGCTCCACCCTCCCTGCGCAGAGGGCGGGGCTCCCCAGCCTGCTCAGACTCACATGCAGGGCAGCAGCGTGCAGGGGGAGCCGGTGCTAGCCCCCTCAGAAAGCACCGCTGGTGGTCACCACCATCGCCGCTGGCATTTACACAACACTGCGTCCCATGCATGCCCGTGAGGCAGATGGCATCATTCTGCCCATTCTATAGCCCAGCAAACTGAAGCAAATGCCCAAGGTCGCCCAGCCAGGGAGTGCCTGGGACAGGATCTGAACTCAGTTCTTTCTGATTCCAGTTCCAGGGTTCTACCCGCTATGCCACCCGAGGTCAGGAAACAGGTTGGACAGTGAACAAAGAATCCCATCCCCTAAACTCAGAAGAGAACGCCCCCAAAACACCAGCAAGCAAAGCCTCAAAGAAAAACAAAGCCTGGACAGAGGCTCAACTGGAATTCCTTAAAGAGATTTGGTTTTAACAAAACTCAGGGCACAGCAGGCACAGGGTCCCCGGAAATCTGAAAAGACCAGACGGGAGCCAGGGACTGCCAGGGAGCAAGAAACTACAACAGTCAGAGGCTGCGGACTAACAAGAAGGAGTCTGAGAGGTGACCACAAGAGCCTCTGGGCTGCCCAGATCTGCCAGCCTGGGCCCGGAGTTCCCAGCGGCCAGAAAACACCCACTGGAGCCCTGGTGGGGCTCGGGGCAGGACCCCCGCAAGGCAGTCGCTTCCACGCTGCAGAGGAGGACCCCTCCCCCAGACGTACCAGTGGGGCTTCCGTCCTGCGCAGCCCTACTAGGTGCTCCCAAAGACAGACTTTGGCCGGGCAGGAGCCCCGCCCGGCCGGTGGCAGTGCCCACGGCCCCCCTCCCCGCCCCCCTCACCTCCTCGCCTGCCCCCTGCTCCTCCAGCGCCTCGCACAGCTGGTCCAGGCTGACCACGGCCTCGCCGCGGGCCCAGCGCTCCTCCAGCCAGCGCAGCAGCACGGGCCGCTCCGAGGCTTCGGGGAGCTCCGAGGCGGGTGTGGCGCCGGGGCCTGGGCCCAGGCGGGCGGCCTGCCGCAGGGCTCCGGGCTCCAGCAGCGTGGCCGCCCCGGGCAGGCCGCCGGCTGGGGGAGCGGGCCGCGGGCCCGGGCCGTCCGGCCCCGCCGCCCCCGAGCCCGGCCCGGCCCCCGGGGACGCGCCGCCGCCGCCCACGCCCCCGGCCTCCGGCTCCTCATCGTCGCTGCTGGCGCTCGGAACGTTGCCCATGGTCCGGAGCGTCCGACCCGGCTGCCGGCCCGGCCTGACTGGCGCAGGCGCAGGCGCAGGCGCGGGACGGGGGCGGGGCGGGGCGGGGCGCGCCCGCTTCCGGTGGCCTCTTCCTGCTTCCGCCCCGTCGAGAGGCACCGCCCTCCCCGCACCGTCCTCGTCCTATCCCCTCCGGCCGGAAGGCAGCTGCGGGCGCCATCTTGGTAGGGGCACGCCGAGGGCCGGCAGCCGCCATTTTTGTGAGGGGCGGCGGACAGGCCCAGGCTCTTATGGAGAGGAAGAGGAGGAACTCGGGAGGTGGTGCGGCGCCGGGGCCGGGGCCGGGGCCGGGGCCCGGGCCGGGCTTGGCCTTGGCCTTGGCCTTGGCTATGGGGGCGGCGGCCGCTGCTTTGGCCACCTGGCTGCTGGATGGTCCGGGAGCTGCAGCGAGGCCCAGGCTGCTTCGTGCCTCGGAGCTGGCCCGATACCGCGGGGCCGAGGACGAGCCCGGCCTCTACCTGGCGCTTCTGGGCCGCGTGTTCGACGTGGCGGCCGGGCGGGCCCACTACGCCCGTGGCCGCGCCTACGAGGGCTTGGCAGGTGGACGAAGCTGCGGGGGAGGGGGGGAAGCACAAAGGTGACCCGGGCTCTGCCCCCTGCAGGGCTGGTTAGGGGGAAGGAGCTCCAGCTGCCCTTGTCATCCCTGGGTATTCGCACCAGCAGGTGATCTTTGCTCTGCCCCCTGCAGGGCTGATTGGGGGGAGGGTCTCCAGCTGCCCTTGTCATCCCTGGTTGTTCGCACCAGCAGGTGATCTTTGCTCTGTCCCCTGCAGGGCTGGTTGGGGGGAGGGTCTCCAGCTGCCCTTGTCATCCCTGGGTGTTCACACCAGCAGGTGATCTGTGCTCTGCCCTGCTGCAGGTAGAGATGCCTCTCGAGCCTTTGTGACTGGGGACTTCTCGGAGAAGGGATTGAGTGACGATGTGGCAGACTTTTCTCCTTCACAGATGCTCATCCTGCGAGACTGGCTGCTGTTTTATGAGAAGAACTACGTGTTTGTAGGTGCGAGCCTCCTCTCCTCATACCCCAGGCCTTGCCAGGGTCTCTCAGGGTGGGACCCCTTTCCAGGAAGTGCCTTAATGGGAAATGGCCATTTCCTGTGGCTCTCTGTCCCCACACCAGGTTAGTCTCTGGCTTGTAAAAGGGGAAGGGGCACATTGAGGGGACAAGAAAACCTGAATTTGGGGCAGCTGCAAGATTTCCCCCTAAAAGTGGCTGGAGCATCACATGAAGAGAAAAGGCATGAAGAAGGTTGTAAAAATGAGCACGCAGGAGAAGAAACCCACCTTAAAGAGCTATTCTGGTGACAGGTGACACTCCAGAGGAAGTGGCCCAAACACAGCTACAGAGGAAAAGGAGCTTGAGTACAAGTCCAGCCAGAATTGGAAAAGAGAGAAAGCAAGAGTTTCCAGAAGATACTTTTAAAACTTGTTTTAAAATCCAAATGAGAATGGCAGAGGGAAAGCATGGAGGGAAAGAAGAAGAGGCTGTGAAAAGAGAGTGAAAGGTTTGGAGTAGAAAATACAAAACAGTCAAAAGCTGGAATCAAGGAAACGTAAGGTGGAATACAGATTGAGAACAAAGCATTTCAGAATCATTGGGCTTCCCAAAAGCCAGGACCAGGAAAAGAGCCAGATACTGCATTTCCAGAAATTGTCTTCTCCCCCAGTAGAACATTAGGCCCATATGGCCAGGGACTGCTTTATCTCATCCCCAGTAACTAGCCTCGTGACCTGCACGTACTTGGAACCTAATAAATCTTGGTCAAATTGAATTCCCTCAGGTAAGTACGAAGATCTTAGACTCAGTCTGATGTAGATGTGCAAAGAAAGACCAGGCAGGCACTGCCTAGAGCCGAGTAGCTGCACAGGCTCTCATGAGCATGAATTGGTAGCTGAAAATTTCATCTGGAAGAACGAAAACCAAACCCTTTCTACACATTGTGGCTGATGTCCCTTCCGCACCTGCTTCTCCCCCTTATCCCTTGCCCTCTAGTGCCCATCCCAGGTGCCAGGATGATTTCACACCCATTCTTAGGACCTGGCAGTGGCCTGAGACCCAAGTGCAGCCAATCATGCAGCTGGCACTGGCTCATATCACTTCACTCGGATCAGACTCAGATGATTTGTCTGACCTTCAGGGGCCAGATCCCTTCTAGCTCTTCCTGACGAGTGATCCTTAGACTCCAGGGAGGGAGCTGCTCATTACATCTGAAGTAGCCTAGGCTTTTGTTATCTGGCTCTTTGTGCTGCTGTGGACCATAGCACACTAATACTGGTTGTGGACTTTCTTGTCAGTGGTTTGCCATTTCCTTCTCCAGTGGATTAAGGCAAACAAGTTAAGTGACTTGCCCAGTGGCACACAGCTAGGTAGTGTCAGGCTGGATTTGAACTCAGGTCTTACTGGCTATAGGCCCATCACTCTACCACTAGCTGCCTCTTCTGCTAGAGCATACTGACCATTATTCATCAGGATGATTGGAGATGACCCCAGGATACAATGGGAGACCCTGGCCCTTTGAAGCTAAGGCCTTTTTAGGTTCTCACTGTGAGTGAGGTAATGCTCATTCAGGGAATAGGCCTCTTTAAGAAGTAAGTCAAGGGATGGCTTCTTTAATCAGAAAGAAAGAAAAAAAAAAGCAATCTGGGAAAGGAAGACCCTCAGGGTTGGTTACTGGATCTAGATGGCTTCAGAGGAGAAAGGGAGGCCAGGGACCTCGCATGGACCTCCCTTCCTCACCTCAAAGTCAATGGTAAGTCATGTCATTTCCCCGATGCCAAGGTCCTTTTTGGAAAGGAAGGAGAAATACAGCAACAATTAGCAGTAGCTGCTGGGAGTGGGCGTGGGGTGTTTGCCTGCCTCAAATCTCTCCATCCCTCCAATCCATGCTCCAGTCAGCCAGCAAAGGAATCTTCATAAAGCCCAGTTCCACCATAGCATCCTGCTTCCTGCACCCCACTCAAACTCCAGCGACTTCTCATCAGCTCCAGGATGAAGTAATGAAATGCTCTGTTTCGGGTTCAAAACCCTTCCTAACCTGGTTCCCTGCTGTGTTTTCAGTTGTTTTATGCCCTGGCACATACTCTGATCCAATGCCTCTGGTCTCCTGGCTGATCCATGAACAAGACACTCGTCTCTCTCTGCTCCAGGCGTTTTCTCTGGCTGCCCCCAATGCCCAGAACTCTCTTCCTCCTTGGTTCTGACCAGTGACCTCCCTGGCTTCTACAAAAGTCTTCTCTGACCCCTCTTAATCCAGTTAATTTGTTAACTGTTTCCTATTTTTCCTGTATGTAGCATGTATGCTATGTTTGCTTGCAACCTCCCCCATTAGATGGTGAGCTCCTTGAGGGCAGGGGCTGTTCTTTGTCTTCTTTGTATCCTCAGTGCTGACCACAGAGCTGGCCTGCAGTAGGTGGATGGTAAATGTTTCTTAACCTTCATTCCACAGAAGATGGGGGTTGTCACATCCCCCTCAATATTCCTTTCTCCAAGTTCCCCCAGCCGATCCTCACTTGGCCTGGTCTCCAGCCTCTTCTCCATCATTCTTTTAGACCTAAGAGATTTTGGAGTCTGACCTCATTTTGTAGAAGAGGGATCAATCGAGTTTTGGAAAAGGTAGAAGGCTTTGGCTTATTCTTGGAGAGCACCAAAGGAAGGAAAAGGCCATTTCCTTTTTCTGGGACTGTCCACAATCTTCCTTCTGAATCTCCCTTGCCTCTTGTCTCCTGTTTGCTCCCACTTGGCTGCCAAAATAGTGTCCCTAAGACCCACTTGGGTAGCCCCAGCCCCCAAATCCTCCTTGACTCCACTGGCCAGAAGATGCAGGGCTCACTACCATCTGAGTGGTGGTGCTGTGCCCAGCATCTTTAAAATGTCCTCTGCTGTTCTCTGTCATAGATGAGCCCTCTCTTAAACATCTTTTCCATCTCTATTGCACTGCCTGATGTGCCTTCCCCATTCTCTCTACTTTAATAAACCCCTTCTTTCAGGTTCCAGGCCAAATACACCCTCCCATGTACAGAGGCCTCCTTCAAGGCCTCTGGAGGATTGCTCCTCCCTTTCCCTATCGGCCACCCTTTTGGGTGTGTTCTGTTTTCCCCAAATGGATTAAAGTTCATGGCCTAGACTCTGGTTTGGCCAGTACTTGAAACAAGTGTTGGTGATAATGTGCCAGGATGAGGGCTGGGTTTAGAAGGCAGGGCAAGGTCCAGAGGTGAAGCCAGCTCAGCACAATGTGACAGGGAGCCACTGAGCCCATTAGTAGGTGGGAACCAAGAGGCCAGGAGGAGGTCTGGTGGCAGGTAAGACTGGGAAGGCACACATCTTACTGCAGTCTAAGAATTATCAGATGCCTACTGTACAAGGTGCAGGGTGACTCTTCAAAGGTGTGTTCCTAGAGAATAGACATATTCCCAAGAGAAAGAGATACTCCTTGGATCTCAGTACTCCTGGGGCCAGAAGCCTGCACACTGCATTGTCCTTTTCTCCCACGCCCTTCCCAATGCCTGCTTTTCTGGTTCCCCCCTCCCCAGCTCGTACTCACAAGGTGAATTCCAGGGATACCCTCTGGATTTGTACTTCTGAACTCACTTGTCCTTTGTTTTGAAGTGATCTCATGGGACAAGGTCTTTATTGGCTCATGAATTGGATTTAAGTGAGGCAGAGTTGCACAAAGTCATCAACCTCTCTCTTCCGGAGTCATCAGAGTCCATTGGCAGGACAAAAGTCAAGATGACTGTCAGTGGCCCAGGATGTAGTGGATGAACTTGGGGTCTTCAGTGTCTAACCAAGCTCTAAGTGCGCCAGAGCACCTGCATCAGCCACCTTTGTGGCCATTGGAACAAATTGTTCTCATCTATCCATTCTGCTGAGGGAAATCTTCACATGCTTGGGATAGACATACCCCTAACTCAACAGTGGACATGAGGCCTGTCAATTACCTGGGTTAGCCTGTGTGCTGAGATGGTTTTTACCAGGGTGTGGCCACTTGGCGTGCTGCAATTTCTTAAAGTCACAAGTGAGAGTTGGGGAGCAGCCCTGAAAAGGGCTTGGCAGGCCCTCATACCAGAAGTGCTAGTCCTCTTGAAACACCCCACACATCCACCTGAACCATACAGGGTATGAGCCTTCACTGGTATACCTACCTTTCAGCAGTCAGCCAAAGAATAGTGAATTCAGAGGAAAGGCATTTACTGGAGTAGTAAAGAGTTCAACTGGGGCAGTCCTTCACAAATGCTGTCTCACTGCGTGCTTTGTCGTGAAGGGTGAGTCTGAGGCTAGCTCATTTTATTTCACTGAAGCCAGGTGGTGTGTGGCCATCTGAGCTCAGACTCTTAGATTCTTTCAACAGTTTCAGGGATATTTTAGAAATTTTAAACTAAAGCCATTTTCCAGGACTTGACTGCCACAGAACTCTAATCCATAAAGAAGCCTAACCTAGATGCGTTGCCTAGACATTAGAAAAAAATGCAAGGAAAGGCTCAGATGAGTCAGCAAGACTTCTCCTCCCAGCTTTGTGACCAACTGCTCCCCTTCATGCAATGTCTCCTGTAGCCAAACCAGGAAGCTCTGCAAATCCTCTGAGATTCCTCACCTCCAGGTCTTTGCTCAGATCATTCTTGATGCTCAGATCATTAAAATCCAGTTCACATGAATGAATGAAGCATTTTATTCATTTGTAATTAAATGTTTACTATAGGCAAAGCCTGTGCAGAGTATTGGGGATACAAACAGAAGTGCAAGCTAGTCTCTACTCTCTGGGAGCTCTCATACAGTCCAAGGCTCTGTCCCCAAAACTCTCCAATTGACAAACACCATGCACCCCCTTAATGCCTCTCACCTCAGATGTATCAGCTTTGCATTATTCTGTATGTTGGTGACTGAGGACAGGAACAGTGCCTCCTAGCACTGGCCACAGTGCTGACCACACACAGGACAAACTTGGTGTTTGTGAAATCATCATTCGTATAAAAGACTTTCAATGACCCAGAGGAATTGTTCCCAGTGTCCAGCGGGAGCAGTAGGTGAATGGGTCCCTGCCCTCATACAGCTTGTAATCCAGGAAGGGACCATACTTGAGAGGACTTTGCCTCAAGAGACAGGGAGGATTTGCAGAGATGGTGGAGGGAGGCCGGGGCAGGGAGAAACTGCTGCTTCTGGCTCAAATGTTGGGACCCGGAGCTCTGCAGGTGGGGACAAGTCAGCCACCCACAACCACCTGCTGTGCTCATGTTGACCTGTTGCCCCCAGGAAGGCTGATCGGAAGGTTCTACAAGGAGAACGGAGACCCCACCCCTGTGCTCCTCCTGGCCGAGGCCACCATGGCCCAGGGAGTTGCGGCCAGGGAGACAGAAAACCAGCAGAGGCAGCACTTCCCTGCGTGTAACTCGGAGTGGAGCTCAGGCGGCTCGGGCCGGTTCTGGTGCTCCCAGCAGAGGTAAATGGGCAGAAAGTCTAGGGGGAACTGGCCCTCCTCAGAGCCCCTTGCTTGGGGCTGGCTGGGGCTGGATGTGGCTAAGAAGACTGTGAGGGCTCCTTGGAAGCCTTGACTCTCATTTATCCGAGCCTCCATTTGACCAACTTGTCCAGCCCCTACGGAGTTGTTGTGAGGATCTGGTGAGAGCATATTTGTGAAGCACTTGGTGCAGTCCCTGGCATGTAATAGGTGCTTCATTGCACGCTGAGAGCCGCCCTCAGTGCTTTATGGTTATTCTCCTTTAGTCCTCACCACAACTCTGAGAAGCAGTTGCCATCATCCCCATTTTACAGTTGAGGAAACAGGTGAAATGACTTGCCCAGGGTCACATAGCTAGTAAGTTTTTGAGGCTGGATTTGAACTCAGGATTTATTGACTCTAGGCCCAGTGCTCTGCACAGTGTTGCTTGACGGAGGAGGAATCTGAGGCCCAGATAGGTGAGGTGACTTGCCTCAAGTCCTGGAGGTAGTGAATGGCAGAGGCAGGATTTGAATCCAGGCCCTGTGGCTCCAGAGTCTTTCTCCATGCACCACTGGCTCCTGGGGGTTTATACTGGACAGCAGAATCCCCAGATCAAAGAATAGGAACATATTTGCATAATCATAAATTGCTTTTTTGGAATGATTTTACTAACTCACAGCTTCACCAACCATGCATAAGTGTGCTTGTTGGTCCACATCCTGTCCTTTGTCATCTTTGCCAATTGCTGGTGTGAGGTGTAACCTGAGGGCTGTCTCAGTTTGAATTTTTCTTATGATTAGTGTTCCTGTGGCTCACTCTCCTTTGGAGAATTCTTTGACCCCTTATCTCTCAGAGAATGGCTTTTGGCCGTACTCATTTCCATTCATTATCTATATTATCTTGGACACCAAATCCTTGAGCGGACACATTCTAGAGTCACACATCCCTCCCTGCAGAAGCTCTAAACCTATGTCTCCCTGCCACCTGTACTTTCTGAGAAGATATTGGGCACCAGGTGGGAGCTCCCTGATTCCCAGTTCCCCTGCCCCCCACCCATCCCTCCATCTGCTAAGAACGGCCCCAGACACCACCTCCCATCTTCTCCAGCAGACCAACCTCCTCAGTCGTGCCTCTGCTTTTGAACCTGACACTTCTCCCTCTCCACCAGTGCCTTTCAATGTGTCCAAGGATCTGCCCTTTCAGGCTGGCTCCCTCTATCTCTCCAGCCCCTTAGAAAAAGCTACTTATACTCAGTGCCCCCACTCACCACCTATACTTCCTCAGTACCCCTCAGTGTTCTTACAAGCTGGCTCTTGACCTCATTGCTCCCTCCAAAATTACTAGTTTTCACTTCACTACCCAAACTGAGGACTTTTCCTGCCTCCTCTCTCTGTCTCCCTCTCATCCCGCCCCCCTCCAATCAGTGCTCACCCAGACTGCTTCCTCTCCCTTCTCTCTCCCTGCCCTCCTTAGCTCTTGGGGCTCACATATTCAGCCTTCCAAGTTGTTGATTCTGGCCCCCCAGAAAGGGGAGAGGATTGCCCAAATCCCCACAGGTAGGGAGTTGCAGGGTTGGATTCGAACCCTTGGACACTGCCCCCCACCCTATCCCACATACCCTTTGGATGCTTAATGTGAATTTTTAAAATAAAACATTGAAAAGGGCAGTGGACACTGTTCCAAGAGCTACATGCCCGTCTCCTCCCCGCTCTTGCCCACTCTTTGGAAGGAGTTTGGTTTTGGTGTTTTCCCCACTGACCTATACATCTGGGAGACTAAGTCCCATGGCCCCCAGGAGGCTGACTGTTTGCTCTCCTATTCTCAGTGGAGGCGTGAGCAGGGACTGGACAGGGGTCCCCAGGAAACTGTATCAGCCAGGCAGGAAGAAGCCACGATGTGTGTGTGTGAGAACCACGGGCCCCCCCACTGGCCAGACAAGCTCCACCGACCATGGTGACCGCGGAGACTTGGACAACCCGAGCCTGCAGGAGTACCCGGGCTGCCCACCACTGGCCAGCAGCTGCATCTTGCAAGCCTAAAGTCTTAGGGGTGTTGTCAGAAGCTCCATCCAGAGAGGCCTGACCTGGACAGAGAAATGACAGGACCTCTGAGTTCTGAGAGGGAAGAAAAGGAGGGAGGGAGAAAAGGGGAAAGGGAAGAAGGAAATAAGGGAGAAATAAAAGAAAGTCCCTGCCCCCAGGGAGCTTCTGAAATTGCAGAGGTTCCTGGGGAACCAGTAGTGAAGCCCAGAGAGCATCCTGGGGGAACTCGGGGAGGGGGGGGAAACAAGACTGGGCTGGCTGAGACAGCCTCCTTTCATCGGGCTTCTGGGTGGAGCTGTCCAGTAGGAAGGAGGGGACTCTGAGGTGTAAAGTGACCATTCAGGATAAAGGGGTTTCCGAAGGTCCAGGAGTGCCACATCAGAGGCTGACCTGACCCACAAAGAATAACCTGAGAAGGGTGATGATGGCTGATGTTGGTAGGAGAGGTTCAGGCTTCCCACCCTTGGCCCAGCCCTCCTCCCCCTCCCCATCTCAGCCCTGCCAGGTGTGTGTGGGTCTATAGGGGCTCTCAGACACCCAGCTCCAGAGCTAAGATGCGAGGAGGACCAACGCTGAGATCTGTGAATTCAAAGCAACCAGAAACCCCCTTTTCCTGGGCCCTGGCCAATTTCTTGGGGCCCTGGGTCAGAGTCATAGCTTTGGCAGTGAAAACCTTAGAGCTTAGAACAGCTCTGGGCACTGTGGACACACTTAATAGACTGAGAAATCACTTGGAGGTCACTGAATGCAGTGGGAGGGTAGAGCCCCCGTGAGGGTGGCAGGAGCCCCTGATTCCTGTGCAGCTTGACCCCCCTTTTCAGTAGCAGGACCAGCCTTGTCGCTGTCGTCACCAGAATGACGCAAACATTGACTAGATGCTCCCTGCGTGGCACGCCATCAGACCCACACAAGCAGCAAAAACAGGATGCAGACTGGAGCATGGTTTTGAACATCCTTTTTCTTTTTCTCCCGTGTTTTCATTCACAACGTGATTAATATGGAAATGTTTGGCATGACTGCACATGTATAACAAGTTGCTTGGGGGGGGAATTTAGGACTCAAAATGTTTAAAGAATGTTAAAAACTTTTATATGTTATTGGAAAAAAATAAAATATTTTAAAGAATAAATACATTATTAAAGCCTCTGTGATCATAAAACAACAAAGAAGCAAATATGGACCCTGCCCTCAGGTAGCTTAGTTTGTAATAAAAAGGGGAGGATGGCTGAGATTGTGGGGGAGTGCATTGACTCGCCCCATCCATGGACAGTGATAATTGATTTGATCTTGGTTACACACCTGGTGGGGAGATTCAAGGTAAAGGTGAAGCATGGCTAGGCCTTCCCTGAGAGGCCATCCCCAGTGAGGACCATCTGTCTCACAGAGAAGATAGCCAAAAACTTAGAAATAGGTTTTGAAGACGTGGTTCTGCTGACCTCGGACCCACACACCAGACCTTGCCCACACTGCACCCTAAGAAAGGACCCAAAAGTGGGAGATGCTCCACTAGAGGTCTTTCAGGTCAGGCCTGAGGCAGAACTTTCCTTCCCTCATGAATGGACACCCAGAACTTGAAGAATGGGGAGGTCGTGGCAGGCACTGCTTGCAGAAGTGTGAGGGGCCTGACTGGAGGTGTGAGATGGGAAAACAGGAGAGAGGTTAGGGCTGGATTCATACATCTGAGAGCAAAAGATGTCAACTCAAGTAGTGGAAGGTGATGAGATCACCAAGGGAAGCTGGGGAAAGGGAAAGAGAAGGTTTGGGACAGCCACATGTTCAGGTCTCCCAACCCGAAGGAGGGCCCAGCCACGGAGACAGAGGAGGAATGGTCAGAGAGGGAGGACCAACTGAGTTCCAGGCTACAGAAGGGCCCAGGGGGCTCAAGCCAAGGTTCAGGGCCTCCTTGCTTTGGGGACCTTGGTTTCCTAAAGCCCTGGTGACACTCTCATTCTGGGAAGGGTGACCAGTCGGACCCTGCCCCCTCCCCTAGAACTTGAATAATTTTTGGCTTCTCTGAAGTGCAAGGCATGGAATAATGAAATGTAAATAAAATGCAGAGGTGTTTTAGGGGAAATTTGGCAAGAACTCTCACTTTCAAATAGCCAAGGGATACTTAACAATTGTTTTCAATTAAACACTTTCCCTCCTAATTTCTAATTAAATTTGCACAAGTTTGCTGTTCCTAGAGCATACTGAGGCCTATTTAATCCTATTACACTCCTCCAAATGATCACAAGGTATAATTCCAAACACAGGGCAGCCAGGTGGTGCCACAGTGCACAGAGCACTGGGCCTGTGGTCTGAAAGACTCATCTGAGTTCAAATCTGACCTCAGACACTTACTAGCTGTGTGATCCTGGGCGAGTCGCTTGACTTTACCTCAGTTTCCTCATCTGTAAAATGAGCTGGTGAAGGAAATGGCAAGCCGCTTCAGTATCTGCCAAGAAAACCCCAAGTGGGGTCACAGAGAATTGGACAGGCCTGAACAACATCATTTCAAACTGGGGGCATGGTGCTATGATGGCCAGCAGCTCAGAGCCTTGTCTGCAGGAGCAGGATTTCCTCCAGCTAACTGAGGGAATGGGCTCTGAGGGTCTCACGGGTCCCCATGAGGTTGTTCAGAGGATTTAGGGCCATGCTCCTTTACATCCAGCAGCATTTGTGAGGCAGAGGGGGCAAGATGATCACCCTAGTTTTACAGAAGGGAAAAAAAGGCACAGAGAAGTCATCAAAAGTGACCAGAACCAAGAGTGGAAACATGGCCTCCTAACCCCCCCCCCCCACACCCAGTGTTCTGGACTTGACCTTCCTACCCAAACTTTGCAAAGAAATGTCCAGGCAAGTATTTTACCAACCATCCCCTGGGCTCTGTGGGACAAAGGAAACAGCCTGGTGTGCACCAGACCAGCATGGGCAGCCAGCTCCTGCTCTCCTTGGTCCAGGGCATGAGGCGCCTGGATGCCCCATGGGCTCCCTCAGGGCATTCCTGTTAGGGACCCTGTTAGGTCTCTTGATACCTCACTGGGGAGGAGACTCCTAAAGAGGGTGTTGATACTCCACGTGAGATGGACGGGTTGAGCTGATCCTCAGCTAACAGGAGTGCATGTGATCAATCACCTGGGGGCAGAATGCAAAGGCTGCACCTGCTTACAATAAGCAGGATAATCTCTCCGTTTCGGGGCAGACACATTGGCTCGCTGTGGCGAGGGCATGGCCGGGGGAGGGGTCCTAAGGGGCCCTGGAGAAAGGACTTAAATACAGGCTACTCAGAGGCAGTTCGGTGGAGCCAGGCCAGTCTAAGTCCAGCCAGGCCAGTCTAGTCCAGTCACACTGAGATAGAGGATGAACTCTCAATAAAAGCTAGAAGCAAGTCCTGTGTCCTGAGTTTTCTGTGCAGCTGTTTCTCCCAGAGTGGACAGGAGCCGGGGACACCCGAGGCCTGTTGAGGTGGGTATAGGTAAGCCCTATACATCCTGACCCAAAAAGATAACCCTCACCTGAATAAAAAACCAGTAACATCACCCCGCGCACACACACACACACACACACACACACACACACACACAGAGTTACCAAAGGCTTTCATTTTAATGTGTACATGGTTGATGCAGTCTAGTATTATTACAAGGAATCATTACAGTTAATGCAAACATCCATTCGGAAAAATACATTCTAGTCCAGACTCCAAGGTGACCTTGGCCACATGTGCCTGCCTCCTGGTGGTCCTCAGACATTCTTTTTGCACAGCACCCCAACCCTAGGACCCCATGACCCCAGACCCAGAGGGGCACAGAGTGTTGCCCAGGAGCTTTCCCACTGAGAGCCGGCCAGCTTGACCAAAGGGGCCAGCATCACTGGGAAGCATCAGGCTGAGGTACCATTTATGCACATGGAAAGGAAACCGGAGAGGCCTGAATCCGCAGTCTTTAAGGCATTGAGAATGGTAACGGTCAGCAAGCTCTTGGGACAGCAGGAACTGGTCAGTCCCCCTCCACACAACAAAGGGAACAATGAGGCCTTAGGAGTCAGCCCCCACCTTCTTCTCCTCTAGGGGTTTTGTGCTTTTAGGGGTGCAAGGGTCTCAGCCAAGCTCTGCAGATGCCTGCCTTCTGGGCCCCTCTCACTCTCAGGCCTTTCCACCAAGGCCGTCTGTGATCCTTGCTACTGCCATTCAGGCCGAGGGAGCCGATTTCTGGGTGGGCACTGGACTTAGGCCCAGGTCACAGAAAAGGAGCCACCAGCCAGAGGCTGGGTCTGCCCCCGGTGACATCCTGTGAGCAAACAAGGCAGGGGCTGTGCTTGGAACAGAAAGCGAGTGAGAAGGGGCACGCTGCCATTCCAAGACAAGCGTCGGGCATGGGGAGCTAAAGTCAACCACAAGGGTCCAACTCCTGGGGAGAAAAGAAGCATCTGGGGGAAAAAAATCCCAACCAACCGAGAAGCTCCTGTGTCACTCACAGTCCCCTGCAGTGTGCACGGCTCCCCACCTCAGGAGGGTCAAGTCTTGGGGCAGGTGCAGCTGGGGGTCACCCCAACAGGCTGTAACGTGCTTGGCTCATGGGTCACGAGTTGTGACCCAGGACTGGGACCAAGTACTTGGGCCAGGCTCACTTGTCCCCTTGCTCGAGGGCTCTGGACTTTCCAACTGTGAATACGGAAGATCCGTCCCCTGTGGCTGCCTGGAGCTGCTGTTCCTTGGAGCAGCCTGGAAGGCGTAAAGATGGTCTATACCCCAATCCCAGACACCCACAAGTGTGGTGGCAGGGCTAGCATGGAGGCAGGCTGGCACCATGAGGGTGGGGCTGTGGAAGGAGGAATGCCACCCCAAGATTCTCCATACCACCCAAGCCCAGAACATGAGCTGAGGGCGGGGCTCCCGAGTCAACACGGCACCACCTGACCCTGACTGGGCCCAACACACCCATCAACATGTCGTGTGTGTCCTCGGCACATTTCAACACATGATTTAGACTAACGTGTTAACATGATGCAGTAACGGAAGAGGAACAATGGGCTAGAAACCCATCTCATGGCAGAATTAGAGTTATTTGGATTAAAGAAATAAGTTTCACCTAATTAAATGCTAAAAAATGAATTCTTGTGATATATGCTTAGGGAAATGCATGCCCCAAAGAGCAGAGGTCCTCCAAGGTGGAAGCTGGCCAGCGGCTGCAAAGAGGTGTGTGCATGTGTGCACACGTGTGAATGTACTGAGAACACACGTGAGGATATGTGCATGTGCACACATGTGAATGTATTGTGAGCACGTATATGTGTGAAGACATGTGTGTGCACGTGTGTCATGAGGTGCCTGCATGTGCATGTCTGAGTGTGGTGTGTGCACATGCATGTCAGCGTGATGTGTGCACACGTATTGTGAGGTGTGTGCATGCAAGTGTGCCAATGGGTGTGGTGCGTGCACATGTGTGAATCCACATGCATGTTAACTTGCGATGCATTATGAATGCATGTGTGTGCACATGTGTGAATGTGCATGTGTACATTTGAAGTGTGCAATGTGTGAATGAGTGTACACACATGTGAGGTGTGTGCACACGTGTGGGTAAGTAAAGTATGTGCATGCATGTAAATGCATGTGTGTGTGTGGCACACAGGGCCACTCCTGGTTCCTCATCAAAGGGGGAGGTTCTTACTCCCAGGAAACCCCATGTGGAATGTGACAGCCCTAAACAAACATGGTCCTAAATGAACTTGTCTTTCCAACACAACCAATGAAGCCAAAAGCTTACTTAAAATGTGTGCATGTGATGGGTACATACACTCTCTAAATCACAGAAATATTCAAAAGTACCACTTGTCTCTGACTCCATTCTACGTCTTGTATAAATATGTGTAGGTGTGTATGAGTATGTATGTGGCTGAGTGTGTGTGCATCTGCAGGATGCGTGCATGCCGTGGCCCCAGAAGCATCCTGGCCAGGGCAGGGTGAGGGGGCAGGGAAGGGGGCAATCCTGGAACACACCCACCCAACCTGAAGACGACCTCAGAGACACTGGCTCAGCAGAGGCGAACTCGGTCAAGGAGATGGTCCCTCTTTTCAGGGGTATTTTTCAGGCCCCAACTGAGGTGAGCCTTCCCTCGCCATGATGGAGGTGTGACAGCCTCTTGCTTGAAGAGAGGACAGGAAGCCCTCCTCTCCTCCCTGTTCCTCACCAGCAGGGGCCACCGCAAACCTCCTCTGGCCTTCAGGACTGCACTGACAGGGTGAGGACAGGGAAAACCTCGGTGAGGAAAGGGGGGCTTCCCAGCCAAGGCCGCACCCAAGATGCCAAGTCCCAGGCTTGTTCTTGGACATCTGAGCTGCATAAATGAGGCTTGTGTTCCAAAGGAGATTCCCCACATGGGTTAAACATGGGCATTTTTCTTGTGACCACAGGTGGGGGTGTCACATGTTCGAGGTTTGCTGTGGGTGTGTGCATGGGCTGGGATGCTGAGCTAGCCCCTGAACGTCCCCAGCACGGGTACACGGCTCCCTCTTGGTGTCCCTGAGGCGGAAGGGGCTGCTCTCATGGCAGGGGCACCTCCAGGGGAGCAGTCCTGTACCCCAAACATGGCGGAGAGGTCAGCCTGCTGCCCAGGCAGCCCATGGGAGAGCAAGGATGCCCCCTGGTAAAGCTTTCTGTTGTTAAGGCCACTTTTTTCCTGGCAATCCTCTCTGAACCCTGTTTCTACAAAGTGCCCACAAGCACTACAACTGAGCTGGTGGGAAAAAGCCGCCACAAAAGCCCAAGGCAGCACCGCACCAGCTGGAGTCGCAGGCGTCCCTGGCCCAGCAGGCGTGCCCCCTCCCCAGCCGCAGGCCTCAACACCAGGCTCTCCTGGGGGGCTAGTACAGCCACAAGTGGTCCGGTCCAATTGAAACCTCAGCTGAAATCGATCACAGCCTGATACAAAGACAATCGGATAAATCATTGGTAATGGAGTAAATCACTAGGGGGTCCTTAATTGCTTTCAGTCTGTTGCCACTGCCTTCCCTCTCCCTGGCTGCAGGGCTGGTGGGCTGGGTGGCTGCTGGGGCCGAGGAGAACGGAGCCAGGGCAGCCCCCGGCCCCCTTAGGAGACTCCCCCCAGGGTCAGAACATCAAAGCAAATGTTGCAGACTCTCACGGGCTTGTTCAGATCAAACTTGATGATGGGGATCTCCTTGGTGGAGCATTTGTGGCAAAGGAGGCGTCCGCAATGCCGACTGTGGGAGCAAAGAGAGGAGGAGGCGTGAGGGGAGCCAGCCGAGTGCTCCGCACAAGGGAGCCCCATGGACATAGCCATGTCATCTGTGGGACCAGAACCTCACGCTGACATGTGGGAAGAACCAGCGGTGCTCACAAGCCTGCACTTTGAGAAGGAAGGCCGCTAGTCAGGATGAACGACTGACCTAAACTAGAGACCAGGCAGGGAGATAAGAATCCCCTACTCATTCTGCCATCGGACTAAGGGGGACCAAACCTCACAGTGGTGATGAACTACCCTCCCTACCAAGGCTGAACCAAAGCTCCAGAGAAGGGCAGAAGCCCAGTCATTCAAGGGCTGCTTGTGAAAAGCCCAAGTCTTGGGTTCCAAATCTCCCCCCCTCCCTAGGGGCGTCCTGACAAAATGACTGGCAGTCTCAGCCTTCTCCATCTGCTGTCTCTCTCAGGCCTGGCCATCCTTACCAACCCACAGACTCCCCATTACCTTGAAAGGGAAGCAGGGCCCATGGCTTCAACCACAAGCCAGGCCCCTACTGGGCAGGTGGACAGCATTACCCACAGGTTATAGGGAGGTCTTTGTCCACTTGGGGTCAAGAAGGAGAGGAGTGAGTTTCTCAGATACCTGGGGTGTCCCTGACCCTGGGCTCAGACATCTTTAGCCCCTGATGATCTGGACTCACCCAGTCTAACAGACCTTATCCCTCCTGACCTCTCTGCAGCCTTAGACACTGTCCCTGTCTACTGGTTCCTCCCACATCCTCAAAGAAGCGTCCCCCAATCCAGCCCTCTCCACTGGCTATCACTCTATCTTTCCTCCTCTTCATGGCTAAACTCAGAAGACTGTCTCCCCTTTCCTCTTCTTTTTTAACTCATCATTCAAATAAAGATGCTTCCTCCAAAGCTGCCAAAATGCAAGGGCCACTTCTCAATCCACATCCTCATCAAAGGCTCTACAGCAGTGCTTCTCAAACCTTCCTAATGCTGGGACCCTTTAATAGTCATATGTGGGAGTGTCTGCATGTGGGTGGACCCAATGGACAGAGGAGGTTCCTAAGACCATTGGAAATGTGTTTTCCGATGGTCTTAGGCAACCCCTTTGAAAGGGTCATTTGACCCCAAAGGGGTCGCAACCCACACGTTGAGAACTGCTGCTCTACAGCCTCTGCCACTGCTGATCACTCTCTTCTCTCTTCTCTAGGCTCTGGGGACACCCCCTCTCTCCTGCTTCTCCTGCCTCACTTTTCCTTCTCAGGGCCTTTTGCTGAATCTTCATTCAGATCATGCTCACTAACCCTGGGCCTCCCTCATGGTTACCGTGAATCCTCTTCTCTCCTCCCTCTATGCTATTTCACTTGATGATTTCATCAACTTCCATGGATTCAATGATCATTTTTATGCTAATAATTCTTTACCTACTCATCCAGCCCCAACCTCTCTCCTACTTCCAGATTCCCATCTCCAACTGCCTATCAGACATCCTTTTACCCCTTGCTGGTACCTCTTGTCTATTTCACCTTTGCAACATCTTTTGCCTGTTTCACAAACCCTTCCCCCAGCATCTCTCCTCTATTTCACCTCTCCAGCACCTCTATCTGTTTCACCTCTGCTATATCTTTGGTTAGTCTCACATCTGCAGCATCTCTCCTCTATTTCACCTCTCCGGCATGCCTCATCTATTTCATCTCTGCAATACCTGTCCTCACCCTGCCTCCACTCTGATGTAGGCCCCCCCTTAACCTCACATGTGGACTCCTACAATAACTGCTGGGAGGGAGGGTCTACCTGCCTCAAGTCTCTCTCCACTCTAACCCCATCCCACACTCAGCTGTCAAAGTGATTTTCCTAAAACACAGGCTTGACCTTCCCCACTCCAAGAAACACACTCAACAAACTGCAGTGGCTCCCTACTGCCTCCAGTAGCAAATACAAAAAATACTATTTAGATTTTTAAAGTCCTTCATGACCTGCTCCCTTCTACCTTTCCAGACTTCTTCAAGCTGATCTCCCTTCCCCCTCCCCCCCCACTCACCAATCCAGTGACCCTGGCCTCCTGGATGCTCCTAAAACAAGACCCTCCATACTCCAAACTGAGTTTTTTTACATGCTCCTCCTTCATTCTTGGAGTTCTGTCCCTCAACTTCACCTCCTAGATTCCTTGGCATCCTTCAATCACCCAATTAATTGATAAACATTTATTGAGCGCCTACTACGCGCCAGTCACTGAGCTAAATGCTGAATACAAAAAGAGGCAGAAGAGAATCCCTGTCCTTTAATGGAAGAGACAAGGGGACAAATCTATACAAAGCAAGCTCTACACAGGACAAATAGGAAATGATGAACAGAAGAAAGGCTCTGGAACTAGGAGGGGCTGAGAAAGGCTTCCGGTAGAAGGGGGCCAGGGACGGCAGGAATGGGAACAGAGGAGGAACAGCATTCAAGTGAGGAGAGCCTTGGGGTAGGCAGATCCCCAGACCCCCAGCTGCTACTACAATGGTCCAGGAGGGAGGACCACCTCCAGAATCTCTTTTCCATGCTCCCTTCATCTGAGTGTTCGATCCCATCTATCCCTTGTCTGTACGCTGTCTCCCATGTTAGACTATGAGCCCCTCAAGGGTAGGGCTGTGTTTTCTGCCTCTCTCTGCATCCTCCCCTAGCTGACAGCTCATTAATACTTGCTGACTAACCCTCATCAGCATAACGTCCTCCCAGTGTTCCAGAGGGCAGATGAAAGGACATACAGAGGCATCAACTACCATTCAGACAGACTGTGGATCTGCTAGAGGGCCCCAAAAGAGGGAGCAGGGCTGAGGACCGCCCCAGGAAAGACATCCCCTCAGTGGACCCTGAGGCAGACCGTGTCCCCTGCTCATGATAGCCACTCCTCTGCTGCCTCAGCAGGTGATGAGCTCCCCCTCCCTGGAAGTCTCCAAGCAAAGGGAAGATGAACACATGGCAGAGGCTGTACCTGGCCTGGACGAGGAAACCCCTGGGCAGTCAGGCTCATCTTTTTGAGCCACTGGCCCGTCCCTAGCCTTCCTCTTGGTTCAGAAATTCAGGCTGCCCAAGACCAAAGTCACAGCATCCCTCTGAGGTGGGAGGTCTCTGGAGAGACAGCCTCCACCCCAACCCAATGTCCCTGCTGTCTTTACCTCCCAGGCTGGCGTCTGACCCAAAACTCAGGGAAATGCCAGGCCAGGCTTGCAGGGCCTGACTCCGGGTTCTCTCTCACTTCTGTGTCTGGGCCGCCCCCCACCCCCACCCCACCCATGAAAGCCTAGCTCTGATCATCTCGTTCCTGGCCTTCTTGGCACTTGACACCCCTTCCCTCAGACAGCGGCCCCTGAGGGAGGTACTCTGTCTCTCACTCGGCACCCAGATCGGGGCTCACCAACTAAGCTAGGCACTGTCTCCACCACCATGGCCGAGGAATGCACAAAGAGAGGGGACGTCTTACCAGTGATGCTTGCGTGTTGTGACCCCAAACTTGGCTGTGCACTCGTAACAGTTGGAGCCATCACACCACGGAGGCTCTTTGGAGAGCATGTCTGAAGAGGGAACATGGCCAGATGGTGCCTGGTAAGCCCTCGCTCTCAGGGGTGCTGCACCCCACCCAGGTGACCCCCACCCAGGGAACCCCACCTGGGGGACGGAGAAGGCCCAGCCCACTCACCAAGGAGCCTGAACAGAAGCTGCTTCGTGGCCACCTGGTAGTTGAAGATGTTGACCCCCTGGTTGTTGTGAGTGCCCAGGCGAGCCCCAGCACGCACGATTGCACGGCACAGGTTGGCGTTGCCCTTCATGTAGGCCAAGAGCAGCACTGAAAACAGTCAGAAGTGCATGATGGGCAGAGCCCGAGGACTGCAGAGGACAGCCTGGGTTGCGCTGCCATCTTCTGGATATGGCCAGCTCCATCCAGCCCCACTTTGTGTACCGATCCTCCCCAGCTACTGCCACCCATTCTCCAGCACTAAAATGACCTGGAATTCCAAACGGGCTTCAGGCCACCCCCTCACCTGTGTTCCCTTCAGCATCGGGTTTGTCCAGAGGGTATTCGGGCATACACTCTAGGAAGAGCTCAAAGATGGCGGCTGCATTCTCCTTACCGTAGTGGCCCAGAATATGTATCGGTGACTGGCCCCTAACAGAGGTGGGAGAAGGGAGGTACTGAGCCTGGCCTTCCCCGGAGGCCTCCTGGAGCCCAGGCCTAGACCCAGTCAGCTCCCCTGTCCAGCCTCATTTCTTCAAGACATCAGGTGGAGGAGGTACCTTCTGCCAACAAGGGGCCTTAGAGCTGGGCCCTAATAGAGCAGACCCAGTGAGGAAGAGCAGGAAGGCTTCTGGCCCTCAAAGGGCTCACACTCTAAGTGAGAGGTAACCTCAGGGCCAAAATGGGGACCTGCAGAAGGAGGGAGGCTGTGCCAGACGAGGGGCACTGCCAGAAAGTGTATGGAGCCTCTGTGCCTGCCCACTCACCACTAAAACAGAAGGGTAAACAAAACCTTAGCACCAAGACCTGTAACTCAGCAAGACAACTTCCTCCAGAGCGATAGGAAAGTCACAGGGATTTTGGGAAAAGAACAACTGTGGACACGGGGCCTTGGACATGATGCCCAGAGATGCAGCAGGAGTGAAGATTTGGAGAAGACCAGTGGCTGACCATTAGAATGAGAGAAAGGGAGGGGGCAGAAATGTTCCCTGCCTGGGGGCAGGGAGGGTCGACCCAGGGCAAAGACACCCAGCACAGGAAGGGGCTGAAGCATCCAGACTGGTGACAAAAGCCCAGCAAAGTCACAGATGCGCTCAGTGGCTCAGTGGCCATGGTCATGGGGTCTGAGCCTCCACCACCCAAGCCACACGTGCAGCCCTCCTCTCTCTGTCCATGGGAGAAAGGAGCCCTGCGGCCAACGGCTCCAGGACTGCTGACGCTCCTGAACCCTTCCCCATTCCCCTGGCACGTGGCCGGTGCTCAGGGATGCCGCTCACCTCAGATTAAAGGCCTCTGCGTCCACACTGCACTCAGTCAGAAGGGCCCGGATGGTGCTGAGCCGACCGTGCATGACCGCAAGATGGAGAGCTGCAAAGAAAGGCTCATCAACTCTGAAGCCAAAGGCTGCTCTGGGGTGCCCTCCCGCGGCCGTTCTTGGCTGCTCTTTTCTGGGGTCTGGGCTTCTCATGAGGGGGACCTAAGTAAGATGGATGCCATGGATGGTGGCCTGCAGACTGCAGGGTACCCTGCCTCCAACCACAAAGCATCCCCTCTGCACCTGAAATATAGGCCCCCAGAACCTCCTCCCCAGGGGAGGCCAGAGCCAAGAGAGGGAGCCAGGCCTCGCCCAGGCACCTGCGTGGCCCAATACCGTTATTTCCGTTCTCGTCCACAGCAAAGAAGTCAACCCCGTTCTCCAGAAGGACAGAACAGATGGTGGGCAGGTCTTGCTGGGCAGCCAAGTGGAGGGCAGTCTGGCGGTGCTTGGTCAATTCATTCACCTTGGCACCTGCGAGAAGCTGCCGCAAAAGCCAGGTGTGAGCATCCTCCCTGGCACGCAGGCTAAGCCTGTACTGTGGGTGAAAAGCAGGGTAGAACCCTGCAGAGAGGGCCGGCCCGTGCTGACCTGGGAGCCAAGGACTCCCCGAGTCTTCTGACCATTAAGGGAGTTTACATAGGAAACGGGTCAGTGGGAGCCAGAATGAGTTGATGGTGCCCCAAGGCCATCTGTGAAGATCTCCTAGCTGCTGATAAACGCAGGGGTTTGGCAGCAGGCACTGACCCCCAGCCTGGGAGTTGCTCTAGGCGCCTCCAGATTCCCTAGCTGAGGGCAGAAGAAACAACCCTAAGCTTAGGATCTTAAGTTCAAACACTGGATGGCTCCTTCCCCCTTAGGCCACAGGATGTGACCTCTGGGAGTCTGAGCACATCAGGGAGCCTGTGCCTTCTGGCTTTAGGGGCCATCGGCTTAGGGAGGGGCTTTCAAGCAAGAGCCAATCTGGCCCCGGCCCCAAGAGTCATTCTGTGGGGTAGCTCAGCCTGGATGGGGCCCCCACCAGCCTCCTACTACTCAGGACCTGGGCAGTGGAGCCCCTGCATGAGTAGCCCTTTGCTCTTTCTACTCCTCCTTAGGTAGAGGTAGTCCCCCTACTTGAAACAGCTTGGGGGCTCCACAGCACATAGTGTTCTGGAGTCAGGAAGACCTGAGTTCAAATCCACCCTCCAACATTTACGGCTCTGTGTGATCATGGGAAATCACTGAATCTGTGCCTGCCTCAGTTGCCTCAAATGTAACATCAGCTTAATAAGATGAACAGCCTCCCAAGGATGTAAAGCGCTTAGCAGAGAGCTGCTACCCAGCAGGTCTTCATCTTCAATCTTCCCCACCCCTTCTGGAGTTCTGGCCACCCCACACTAGCCCAGCCCACATGGTTTTGGCGGACAAACTCATCCTTCCCAGCCTACATCCTGTAAGCCCATGGAGGATGGGGAATGCCTGGTGGGTGCTTCATCTCCCAGACTCCGTACCAGATTGCGGACAATGATCTCAGACCCTGCCTGGACCGCCAGGTGGAGCGGGGTCAGCTTCGAGGCATCTTGAACTCGGGAATTCACATTCGCTTGGACGCTGATGAGGAACAGCACGCTTTCGATGTCTGAATTCTGGACGGCCACGTGGAGAAAGTTCCGGCCCTTGTTGTCCACCTGTGACAAGGAGCACAGACACAGAGCCACGAAGGGAGGTCAGCACATGCCCCAAGCACACCCAGCCCTCACAAAGGGGCCCCAGACACCCTGCTCGCAGAAGCTGCTCTGCCTTGACTGGCACCCCCAAGGCAAGGCCAAAGCAGCCCACAGGTGGTAGCTTCTGCAGTCCTGTTTTATATCCTCTACACCTGTCTGCGGGCCTCCCGAAATCCTCTGGTGGACTGCTTGTGGCCTGAGGGCCAATGGCCATGCAGGCTCTCTCCAAGGCTAGGTGTCTCCTGCAGCTGGGCCTGTGCTACAAGTGGGGGATGGGGTCAGGCCCCAAGCAGTGGTGCCAAAAGAGATGGTCCCAGCACAGCCAGGAAGGCAGAGGGAGCAAAGGCTTGCAGGTGGGCCAGGAACAAGACAAGTTGGAGGTGGGAGCCCAAAGGGTCTGAGACAGTAGGACCTGCTCCTGGCACAACGGGCACCAATTCAGCGGAAATGCACTCTGAGCTGAGGCAACAGAGGGCTCTCCTGAGCTCCCAGGCTTTGTTCTCTCCCTGAGGCAGGAGAGGAGACCAGAGCGCCTCCCTGGAGGAGGGCTCACATGTGAGCCTTTTGAGCAGAGGGACATACATGCACGTGTGCACAGCCTGGCACACACAGACACACAGACACAGACACACACAGACACAGACACACAGACACACACACAGACACACACACACACAGACACACAGAGATACAGACACACAGAGACACAGACACACACACAGACACACAGACACAGACACACAGAGACACAGACACACACACAGACACAGACACAGACACACACACACAGACACACAGACACACAGATAGACACAGACACAGAGACACAGACACACACAGACACACACACAGACACAGACACACACAGACACACACACACACACAGAGACACAGAGACACAGAGACACAGACACACACACACAGACACACAGAGACACAGACACACAGAGACACAGACACACACACACAGACACAGACACACACACAGACACAGACACACACAGACACACACACACACAGACACACAGAGACACAGACACACAGAGACACAGACACACACACACAGACACACACACAGAGACACAGACACACAGAGACACAGACACACACACACACACAGAGACACAGAGACACAGACACACAGAGACACAGACACACAGAGACACACACAGACACAGACACACACAGACACAGACACACAGAGACACAGACACACACACACAGACACACACAAACACAGACACACACACACACAGATACACAGAGACACAGACACACACACACACAGACACACACAGACACACACACACACACACACACACACACCCTAAGGAGCCCTAGGCAGGCTCTGGCCAAAAGGCCACCCAACAGGCAGTGTGGGGTACTGGGCTGCTCTGCCCAGAGCTCACCAACATTCTCAGGCCTGAGGGTCACTGTCCGCACGCAACAAGCATTTAGGCACAGGTACAGATGAGCAGACGGAGGCTGCTGGAGCCTGAAACTCTGAGCAAGGAGCTACACAGACACACAGACATACCCTGTCCCAAACCTGCTGCCCCAAATGATAACCAACGGTTTTGGCCACCAAAACTCAATTGTGCATGGTTGGGGCTGCCTCACTGTCAGTGAGCGCCGATGAAGCACCTACTGTATGCTGGGTTCTTCCCTACAGACTTAGCCCCAGGGTCACTCGGGGCTCCTGAGCACGAGAGGGCATCAGCCGCGTGTCCCTCCTTCTTCAGATGGGGCTGTGCCAACAGCAGTGCCCCCTCTGTGCACCTTCCTGGGCAGGCTCTCAGCCCAGTCCTAAGCTCACTTCCAGTCTATTCCTTTCATTGTGATGCTCTAACAAAATGAATGAATGAAAGGGTGACCGTAAGAGCATTCGTTCATTGTGCACAGCCACCGAAGGCACAGAAGACCAAAGGAACACATTTCCCTTCCCCAGAGCACCGTCCCTGCAGCTTCCTGGCCTCGTGCCCACACCTGCTCAGCAGCTCCGGGCTCTCGCTTCAGAATGGCCTCTGCTGCCTTGTTGTTCTTATAGGTCATCGCACAAGCGAACGGGGTCAGCCCTTGGCGGTCACGGACGTTCAGACGGATGTCGGGGTGGGAAATCAGCAGCTGGATAATGACACTCTGCTGGTTGCTGATAGCGACATGAATCGGTGCCCGGCCCTCAGCATCCTAGAGGGAAAGCAAGAACTTCTTCCTTTCTTTTCTTTTTTAAAATAATATTTATTTCCCCCTAGTTACATGGAAAAACAAATTTTAACAATTTTTTTCCTTTTTGTTTTTGAAGTTTTGAGTTCCACACCAAACCCTTCTCTCCAGCCCCGCTCCCTGAGAGGATAAGTGGGCTAGGGCTAGGACGGGCTGCCTGTGTAGCCTCATGAAATACTCTTGCTAATCCTTCTGTGCAAGAAGACACCAACACAAACAGGGAGAGAATGTGAAAACCAGCCTGCCTGGGTCCACGTTCAGCCCAGCCAGTGAGTGCTCTGGGACTGTGCTGCAGAGAAGGGCTGATTGTTATTACAATGTTGCTCTTAGTTCTGCCCACTTCACTGCACATTGTTACAATGTTGCTTTTAGTTCTGCCTACTTCACTGCACATTGTTACAATGTTGCTCTTAGTTTTGCCCACTTCACTGCGCATCAGTTCATGTGAGTCTTTCCAGGTCTTTCTGAAATCATCCTGCTCCTTATTTCTTAGAGCACAGGAGTCTTCCTTTACATTCACGCACCACAACTTGTTCAGCCATGCCCCAATGGATGGGCATCCCCTCAATTCTTCCAATTCTTGGCCACCACAAAAAGAGCTGCTATAAAGATTTTTGTACAAATAGCTTCTTTTCCCTTTTTTTGGATGTCTTTGGGATACAGACATAAAAGTGGTATTGTAGGGTCAAAGGGTAGGCAGTTTTATAGCCCTTTGGGCATCGTTCCAAATTGCTCTCCAGAATGGTTGGATCAGTTCACAACTCCACCAACAATGTATCAGTGTCCCAGTTTTCCCGCATCCCCACCAACACTCATCAATTTTCATTTTTGTCATATTAGCCAATTTGACGGATCCAAGGTGATGTCCCAAAGTTGTTTTAATTTGCATTTCTCTAATCAACAGTTATTTAGAGTATTTTTCCATATGGCTAGATAGCTTTGATTTCTTTGCTAAAAACTGCCTATTCATACTCTGGCCATTTATCAATTGGGGAATGCCTTGTGTTCTTACAAAATCGACTCAATTCTCTATATATTTGAGAAATGAGGCCTTTATCGATACTTGCTGTAAAACCTTTTCTCCAGCGTTCTGCTTCCCTTCTAATTTTGGATGCATTGGTTTTGTTTGTGTGAAAACTTAATTTTATATAATTAAAATTACCCATTTTACCTCTTGTAATGCTCTCTGCCCTTATTTATAGATCTGACAGGTAAACTATTCCTTGCTCTCCTGAGCTGATCATGTTATCACCCTTTATGTCTAAGTCATGTACCCATTTGGACCTTATTTAGGACTATTTTTCTCACTACATGGAGATGAAGACAATACATATGAACATTCTATGTGTAAGAGCACAAACTCAGTGACTCTTTCAAGGAAAATAAAAACCTCAAATGGAAATCATGTTTAAATTAAGAAAAGGCAGAAACTTCATGAGGATGAGGTGAGAGCCGGTCATGGTCACGTCAGCAGCTCTAACTCTCAAACCCTCAATCTCTCTTCTTTGATGGCAGACTCCTCCTAGCCCACCCAGGGAGTGCTGAGAGCCTGAGGGTGGTATGCTCTAAAGAGGTGTGTGAACCCTGGGGCAGGGGCTGGGCAGGGCCTCCATCAACAGCCTGGAACACAGGATGGAGGGACAGCTGGGAGGACAAACACCACCGCCTACCCCAACCCCAAGGGCTCTGGCACCAAGCCCAAATTTTTCACAAATTCAAGAGAAGTCTGAGGAGGCTCAGCCTCCCCAGTCAAGCCCTTAGGAATCTCAGGCCAATGATCTTCCCTCCAGTTCTACAGCTTTAGGAAGAAGATCTCAGAGCCAGTCAGGGAAGTGACCACAGCCCAGGGCAAGAGAGGGGGCTACAAAAAAGCCTTAGAAGAGGAGAGACTTGGGTCAGGCCAGCCAGAGGAAAGTCAAGGATACCAGAAGGCAGTGAGAGGTGGGGGCCAAAGGGGCCGGGCCCAAGGAGCGTACCTGTACACTGACATTGGCCCCAAATTCCAAGAGGCACTGAACTGTCTCCTCTAGGCCCCAGGAGGCTGCCAGGTGCAAGGGGGTCTGGCCATCTCTGGCTTCTTCGTCTCCTTCTCCATTAGCCCCCGGCTGTCTTGGACTGTTCACATCACAGCCACTGTGAGTAAGGAAAGTTATCAAGAGTTCAGACCTTGAGCACAGATGAGGCCCGGCTGAGTTGCACCTGCTCCCAATCTCAAGGCCGTCTCAAGGCACTGTGCCTAATCCGGGAGGGGCAGTGTCTTGTGTGGGGCCTAAGTCCAAGCCCACCATCAAGAAGCCTCTAGGCCAAAGTTGGCACAAAGCTGCTCCTGCCTACCCAGCCACCCTAGCCTCATGAGGCTCAAGCTCCTTCAGACAGCGCCAACCCCAAGAAAACCAGATGGGCTTGGCTGGCTCCTTCCCAGTGCCGAAAGCTGACATAAAATCAGGCGGGCCAAGAAGAAATGGCACCATTTTCTCCTATATCAATGTGCCATTTGCTTACACCACAGGTCATCTAGGGCTCAGCTGAAGGAAATGGGAATGCTTAGTTTGGAGAAGACATGGGAAGTAAAGGGTCTGAGGTCACCTGCAGCCCCTGGCCTTGATCCGGAGAACAGATCAGGGAGTGGAAAGGAAGAGGGAGGGGCTGCCTCCCCAGGAACAACTACCACCCCTTCACACAGGCCCACTCCCTATGAGCCTTCACACGGGTGGCAGTTCCCTGCTAACAAGGGTACGCCAGGGAAGGCCTCAGATTGTGGCCCACGGCCCCCAAGCTGAGCTCCACCCCTTAGGGACAGAAAGCATCCCAGGAAGGGGGGACAGCAATGCCAGACACAAGGCTGTGACCAGCACTACAGGGGGTCCCCTAATTTATCATAATGGCAAGAAGGTCTCAAGCAGGAGATGGAAGGACCCAGTATCTGAGGAGGCGGAGGGCATAGTCTAAGAGTCAGTGATGAGTGCCAGGGCAAAGCCCTGGGCACCAACAGCATGAGGGAGCCTGGAAGGACTGGAATGAAAGGATGAAGGGGTGAGTTTAGGGAGGTTGGGCCAAGGGAGGATCGGGCTCCTACCTGCGGATGAGGAAGCAGGACACAGATTCGTTGTTCTCATCAATGGCTCTGTGTAGGAGCGTTTGAAGACACCCACCCGGGCCTGGGCCCCAGCACGTGGCATCACAGCCGTGCCTCACCTGAGGGAAAAGCCCAAGGCACAGCTGGCCTGAGCCTGCACCCCGACAGCCATTTTCGCCCCCCACCCCGGCTGCTCTGGCCAGCTCTCATCTTTAGCCAAGGGAGCAGCTGACAACTCTGTCCCAGCACTGATTAGCTTCTGCCAAGCTCACAGCACACTTAAAAAGAAACAGAAACATCCATTTTCCTGGCACCAGCTCAGAGGTGCAGGGAGTCAGGAGGATCTGAGTTCAAATCCAGCCTCAGACACTTGCTAGTTCTGTGACTGTGAGCAAGTCACTTGATCTTGTGTAATGGGAATGGGAATTTGAAGATCTTCCCTGCCCTTTAAGAGACCTGGGGGGAATTTGAAGACCTTCCCTGCTTTGAAAGGAAACTCTGCCCCCTAATAGGCTGAATGTAGTCACAAAGAGCCTGTGGTGGGAGGAGTTTGCTGAAGCCCACAGGCAGCTGGGAGATAGAGAGGCTCATGAGTAGATGTCGATGCGGGAAGGCTGAAGGATGCTGTGGCTCTCCGTGTTATTATGGCTTCTGAACATATTTGGTACTACGATGGAATCGGCTCACTGGTTTGGGGATTTGGTTTTCAGGTGTCTGAATAAACACTTGTCTGTCCTCTGCCTGGATAGGATGGCACATTTTGTGATCAAACGTGACAATTATTTATAGTCATGGTCTTTATCATGATCGTGGGCACTGTGAATACTGCACTGGCGCTACACCCTGTTTGCCTCATTTCTCTCATCTGTCAAATGAGGACCCTCGAGAAAGAGGAGGCAAACCCCTACAGTATCTCTTGAGAAAACGCAAAACAGAGTCACAGAGAGCTGGACACAACTGAGACTGAGCTGCTGAGTGCCTTAGTGGCCCTGCTCTGGGTTCCTCAGAGCTCAGGTCCACCAGGGGTACTCCCCTGACACCTGGGGATCCCTTCAGCTCTGCTGTCCTGGGAGGTGCAGCTGGGCTGCTGTTCAGAGGAAGCCCCTCCTCCCCTGCTCTCCTTCCCAACCCTCCCTTCTTCCCTCCCTCCACTTCCTTCTTTGCCTCCTTCCTCCTTCTGTTTCCCTTCCTTGATTCCTTCCTTCCTTCCTTCCTCCTCCCTTTCCTTCACTTCCTTCTCTCCCTCTCCAATACAATCTGCGGACGGGGTGCCTGTCCAGTCCCTTTACCCATTTCTCCTGCACACCTGGCCGGTTGTCTCACCAGAGTAGAAGCAATGTCTTCTAGGTCACTGGCCAGGGCGAGCCACAGCGGGGGGTTTCCTTGGTCGTCCAGCACGGACATGTCAGCCCCACGAGTACAGATGGCATCTACTACCAGGGGAAGCTGGTTTCTGATGGCCAGCTGAAGGGCTGTCTCACCATCCTGGGTCCTATGAAAGTCCACCCACACAGCCACATTAACACTTGTCCCACCCCCACAGAAGGCTGGGGATGGGCACAAGGAAGGCCCCCTTGCCAGGACTCAGCCCAGGGCCCACCTCTCTTGCTCTCTGCCCTCTACCCATGCCAGGGGAGCCCAACACCAATGGACAACCTGCTGTGATGAGTCGTTGGTGACACATTTGCTTTTCTCTTATTCAATTCAAGAAGCATTTGCCAATTCCTACTGCGTGCAAGGACCGGAGAAGCCAAGGAGAAAGGGGCCGTCATCTCCCCATGAGCAGACGCAACGCTGAGCAGAAATCCTCCCACACTCACAAACGAGACACAAAGTCAAACATGACGGCCTGGCTCTCTCCGGGATCCAACAAGCCAAAAGTCAGAAGGGAGCTATCCTTTTGAGTTGGGGACACGAGGGAAGGCTTCAGGAGAAAGGCTGCATCTAAGGCAGGCCTTGAAGGAAGAGCAGGACAGTAACAGAAGACATGGGGAAGGAGCACCTTCCAGACAGGGGGCACAGCCTACACAAAGGTGTGGAGAACAACAGAGGGCACAAGGAGGAAAAAAGGCGAGCTTCAAACCAAAGGGGAGGGGCCTGAATGCCATCAGAGAACCTGGAGGAGAATGCCAGGATGTGGCCTGTGCCTCCAGGAGGCTCTGCCAGCAAAGGGAGCACCAGGGAGGTAAGAGTGGGGAGCCCGAGGCCACAGGGCAGGCAGGCTTCATGTGTGGCCTTCTTTGAAGGGGTGCCCCAGGGCACGACCTGCAGGCATGCACACACGCATACACACACACACCCAACACCTTGAGGGGCATCCCAGGAGCACAGGCTGCGTACACACACAGACACGTGCCATGCACACACCCCCTACCGCTCACGCACACACATGCACACACACATACACACACCAGGCTGGCTCCCTCACCGGATGTTGATGTCTGCCTGGTGCTCCAGAAGGAAGAGGGCGCTCTTGCCGTCCTGCCGGCGGATGGCCATGTGCAGCAGCGTCTGGCCGTCAGGCATGGCATCATTAATGGGGGCTCCCGAGCCCAGCAGCTGGGCAGCTATCGTGTGCATCCCTGCAACAGGCCCCAAAGCCCAGTTTAGACCGCAAAGCCCCATCCACAAACAACAGTGTCCCCGCTTCTCCAACGTGGACAGGGCCCACGCATCAGGTCAGGTGTGGCCAAGGGCAAGGTGGATCTGCCCAGGGCCTATAGTCCTCAAGCCGACCCCCTCATTTAGCAGAGAAGGAAAGTGGAGCCCACATCACACAGAGGGGGCCCGCTCGAGTCATGCATCCTTTGGGTGCTTCTGGAAGCACCGACAGGCCCTCAAAGAGTGGCCCATGTTGGCATTTCCATGACCTCGGCACTTGGCCTTACCTGTCCACAATGCCAGCCCCAGGACAGTCTGGTCTCTGGAATCCTTGAGACTGAAGTCTGGAATGATTTGCAGGGAATTGAGGGCATGAAGGGCATTGGCTAAATTAAAGGAGAAAAAAGATTGGATGAGACCAGTGGTGGTGCCCTTCCTCTTAACTTCTGGCACAGGAAATACTGGCACAAAACTGCCCAGCGTGGAGTACCCATGCCCAAGAGGGCAGACACATGGCACTGCCCAGTGTGGTGTGCCCAAGCCCAAGAGAGCACCAGCATGGCACTACCCAACTTGGTGTGTCTGTGCCCAAGAGGGCGGCAGCATCACACTGCCCAGTGTGGCGCACTTGTGCCCAAGAAGGCAGCAGCATGGCACTGCCCAATGTAGCACACCTGTGCCCAAGAGGGTAACAGCATGGCACCGCCCAGCATGGAGCACCTGAACCAAGGAAGGTACTGTGCTCTCTGAGCAAAACAGAACTGCAGGAGCTCCAAAGAATCACAAGATGCACCAACTGAGAGAAGTCTCTAGCCCAAATGTTCATGTGGACTATTTGTGCCTGGCAGCCAGAGGGACACACCACACCTTGAGCCCAACATCACGACATCCCTTCAGTTGGTCCCCATTGAGCACCAAGGACAATGACCACCCAACTACTAATGGTCCCCAACTCAGAACAAGCCCCTTTCCCCAGAGGTTTTCCAAATAGGCGTCCAAGGCAAAAAATCTGGGCAAAGCTTCGGCTTTCCCTACTTAGGGGCTTTCCCCCAGCCACCTCATTCTGGGGCAGGCCCACCATCCAGGGCTCCAGCTCTGAGCAGACCCAAGGGAAGGCTCTCTCAGGTACCCGATGAGTCCCAACACCAAGCCCCTTCTGTGCCCTGGCCACCCGCCCTTCCTCTTCACTGCACTCTCTCTCCCCCAAGCTGCCATCTGAACACTGAAAGGAAGCTGACTTGTTCCTGTGAGACACTCAGCATGTTCTCTTTGATGTGAAAAACATGAAGCCCCTCTTCCCCTGCTCCCCCCACCAAAGTCTGAATAAAGGGTCCTGTTGCTGAGTGCGGGCCGTGTGCCCTTCAGCCCTGGCCGCTCCCAAGCACTCGCTGACCGTAAACGTCCCACAGCCAACACCCAAACACATCTCCGGCTGAGCCGTGCCCCTGGCCGGCTGCAAGCTGAAAGGGGCCTGCTCACCTGCCTACCCCAGCCCGAGCCGTGGCAGAGCCTAAGATGGCTCCAGAGGCAGGGCTGCAGGGGCCAAGAGAGCACAGAAAGAAGCCCCAGACGAGGGGACGTGTCAGGGAGAGAAGAGAGCCAACACAGGGGACGAGGAGGGGACCCCAGGGAGAGTGCTGCTCCCTGTAGGCTACTGCTCACCTTTCTGCTCCAGGATGACAGACACGACATCTGGGTGGTTATAAGCTATGGCCATGTGCAGCGGTGTCTGCAGGGAGATGCCCTCGGCCAGGCCTGAGGCCGCGGGCACAGCCTCTTCAGTTTGAAGGTTGGGGTTAGCGCCCTGCTGCAGGAGCTCGGCTGTCAGGGTGGACAGGCCGTGCCGGCAGGCCGTGTGCAGGGGTGTTTCTCCCTAAACAGAAACACATGGCGGGACAGTCCCACGTGAAAACCAAACGGAAGAACCTTGGGCAGCCTCTTTGCTGACACCCAGCCTGCACCACACCCCAGACTTTGGGCTCTGCTGAAGCTTCTCCCCACGTCCTCGGTTCATCAGCCACGGCCAACAGTCAGCAGGCCATCTGGCCCCGTGCCCTCCTCAGCCTCTAAGCACCAGGCCTCTTGGTCCTTTTTTCAAAACTTATTTTAAGCTTCAATACAGATTGAGAAAAGGAGAAAAAGAACATGGCCATGTGCACAGCAGAAGGTAAGAGCAGGGTCCCAATGCACAACCCTAAATCCCCATTTCATGGAAGCCTGGAGCATCATGGGCAGGTGTGGGGCTCTCCCCCCACCCTGGCTACAAGCAAGCAGAGACACGCTCCTTAACAATGGCCCTGGTCTGCTCCAGGGTGGACTTGGGGCAAGGTGAAGGAGGAACAAATCATGTTTGCTCTTTGGAAAAAATCAGGGAGATAGCGGAGCAGATGGAAAGTCCCAGCTCTCCAGACTCTCCCCCACAACAGAGATGCTGGCGGCGGACAAAGAGCAGGTAAAGATAAATCAGGACAGGGTGCAGCCCGGGCCTCCTGGAGGCCGAGGTTCGGTCTTGTGAAGGGCGACCCCTCCAGGAGCACCCCAGCGTCCTCAGCCTGGCGTTCAATGGCCCCGATGGACTGGTCCCATCTTCCAAGTACGTGAGACCACCCACTGTCCCTGAATATGCCCCCGCCATGCCTTTGCTCAGTCCATTTACTGCACTTCAAAGTCCCCTCTCTTGGAGTTTATTCATCAAAATCCTATCCACTTTTCAGCTGTACCGAGGGTGCAAGGCACGAGGGGGCACTACGACACCCAGAGCCCCAGGCCTGGAGTCAAACCCCTCCTCAGATAATTCCAAGATGTGTGACCCTGGGCAAGTCACTTCAGCCTGTTTGCCTCAGGTCCTCTGGCTATGAAACAGTGGAATGAAACAGGACCAAACAGTGCCTCCCTGCCGGGGTCACTGTGATGAGATCCCATCTGTAAAGCACTCAGCCCAGGGCCCAGCACACAGCGGGCACCCAAACAAAGCTTGTTCCATTTCCTTCCACACCTCCTCCAGATCTCTCCCTTCTTCCACTGATTCAGGACATGCATGGGGCACCTGGCCACTGCCCCACTCAGCAGTGACACTCCTGGCCACTCTCACTTACCCACCGGTTCCTGTGATTGACCTTGGCTCCATTGGCTGCCAAGAAGAGGGCTGCGGCCTCATTGCCCGACCCGGCTGCCCTCTGGAGTAAGCAGCTTCCTGCAAGGAGACAAGGATGGCACATGGGTGGATTTCCAGGCCATGCCCCACAGGGGCTTCCAGGAACTGTAGCCTCAGGGAACAGTGCCATAGGAGCTTCTCAGGCTGGCTCTTGCACCAGGAGGGCAGCTGCTGAGAAAAAGGACAGGAGGCAAGAGCAGAGGCTGGGCAGGAGCCTGGGTGCTAGAAGGCTAGGAGCCCCACGCTGGCCTGCATCACAGAAGCAGAGGGAACAGAAAGGAAGGGAGGGCCAACAGGCAGGAGCGGGCCAGGGCCTCAGCTGCTGAGGGAGCCTGGGGGCCGGGTGAGACCGCGTCAAGCCCGAGACGGCCAGATCAGGGGGCCCAGCCAGGGTCAACCAAAGGGGCAGGCTACAGCACCCCCGTGACCAAGGAGGAAAATCAGGCCCAAGGATCCGCTGCAACATTGGATACAAGGCATGGCCGCTTCCCCTTGTGTCTGAGGTCCACACAGGCCGACTGCCTACCCGTCAGGGTGTCGGGCGCGTCCGTGTTGCTCCCGCGCTGAATCAGTCTGGCCGCATAGCTGTTCTCATCAAAGGAGGTCCCGTTGACAACAGGCACATCATCAAAGGGGTTCACTGCTGGGTCTGAGGACACTGTGATGTACTGGACGGCCAGCCACAGGGCTGTGCTGCCTTCGTGGTCCTTCAGCTCTAGATCTAACCTGCGAGAAGCCGAGGATGGGCACCCTCAGACCACAGCTTCCCGTGAGCTGACCACGCTCACCACGGGTCCCCTGCCCAGGATCGGGCGGTCTGACCCTTCATCCAAATGCTTAAGCTCCGCAATGTCTGTGACATGCGCGCGGTGCATCCAGGGGCTCAGCAGAGTAGCACCCTCCCAGGGTTGGTGTGACTGACCGGCTAAGCTCGATGGCCATGGCCGTGGGTATCCAGATCCCTCTCTACAGGAAGGCTGGGAAGCCTTGGCTCCCAGTACGTACTGTTTACATTGCAGCAGCTGACTGAATACGAGGTCATTCCTGGCAATGACGGACACATGCAATGGGGTCCTGCCGGAAGAGAGAGAACGGGCTGCAGTCACTGGGAGAAGCCACGGGCAGCACTACCAGCAATGGGCCCCCGACGCACAGACAGGGGGATGAGAGGCAAGCTGCAGGAAAGGGGGGAGACCGCAGAGGAGGCCCCTCCTTCCTGACTTCCTCGGTCCTCCCAGCAGCCCTGGGAGGCAGGGGCTACAGCTGAAGAGCTGCCCAGGACCACCCAGAGGAGACCCCAAGCTGGCTCTGACCAGTGTCCCGCTCTCCAGCAAACAGCAGAACCAACATGTCATCCTCCCCCCAGACGGGATCTCCAGCCAGACTCCCCCCCCAGGAATGCAGCCCAGCAACAAAAAGGCCACTAGACTACCTCCCCATGGGGTCAAGAGCAAGACAGAGTGAAAGCCAATGGCACGCTAGGAGAGGGCCAGGGGAGCGCAGAGCTCAGGCCTCTGGTTCTCGCTGCCTGACCACAGCCCCTGGGCAGGCCAAGCCTGGATCGCTCATCCCCATCCCAAAGGGGTCCACGGCCAGACCAAACAAGCATGTTTCTGAGGCTAGGTCAAGAGCCCCTTAAAAACATCTCAAGTGGGGAGCTGCTTCCGGCAAAGGCTGGGCGCGGGCCCCCCTCCCCAAGTGTGATGATGATGAGCTCATCTGGGGCCCAGGCTGGGTTCTGTGATCAGCCGGATGCCTGAGGGGAGTCCTGGGGCACCTGTGCAGTTAAACTCTACGTGCTGGGACCCCAAAAAGATGATGCCACCATGGAGTATCAAACTTAGATGTGCTCTGCTTGGCCCAGGGCAGGGGCAGGCTCCTCAGGAAGGAGCCTCCCGACACAGCCCCGCGACACAGCCCCGCCCAAATCACGCAAGCTGGAGGCCCTCCAGGGATGCAGCACTCACCTGCCTCTGCTGTCCTGCATGTTGGGGTTGGCCCCGGCCTGCAACAGGGACTCGGTGATGTGCGCCATCTCCGATGCGGCATCCGCCGGGCCCTTCCTGCAGGTGGACGAGGCCACCAGGTGCAGAGGCGTTTCCTGGGCCCCCGCGGTGGCTGCGTTCACCAGCGCGCCATTCTTAATGAGGAAGGCGGCTGCAAAGCTGTCTCCTGCGGAGTAGGTCATTCAGGAAGATGTGACATTCCTTTCACATGCGTGTGCAAACACAATCACATTCACAATGCGTGCGCACACTCACACTCACAGACACACAGAGTGCTGAGGAGGCCCTTCTGGCTAGGAGGCCCCCAGGACTGCACCCATCTGGCCTAGGGGTTACTAAGAGACTCTCGGTTAAAGGGCCCTCATGAATGAGCTTCCTTTGCCGTGACAGACTTCAGGGGAATGTGGCTCCCCAGCACAGAGCCGGGCACACAGCAGGTTTGTGGCTCCATCAGCCAAAGCTGTGTGGGGGTTGGGGGCTTGCCCTGAGTCTGGAGGGAGGGGCTGAGTCTGGCCAGGAGGCCCTGGAAGTGCCCCAGAGCCCAGCCTTCAGTCAGAGCTTCAGCCTTTGATCTGAGAATCCTCCCAGTGCCTGGGAGGCCTGACCCCCAGCAGAAAGGCCAGAAGCAAGACAGGGAAGGAAGGTCTGGGATTCCAGCCCTGATAATGACCTCCCTCTGGGCCTCAGTGTCCTGCTCTGTAAAAAGGAGAGCCGGGTTAATGAGGGCTACCTGCCCTTGAGCCCTGCAGCCATCCCCCTGGGAGCGGCCCTTCTAAGAGGGCCCTGGGCTGCAAGTGCCACGCGTGGCTGGCACACACACACTGGCAAACCTTTCCATGAAAGTGATTTACAAAAGGGAGGTGCCCAGGTGTGTGTGTGGGGGGGGGGGCCTTTTCTGAACCGTCACACCCTTGGCCATGCCCAATAAGCCCTCGAGGCCCCACGGCCTGCCCTCAGCCTCTGCTCCCTACATTCCACATTCTTCTCCCATAGGGCTTGGGGCACACTGTGCTCTGCCCAACCCCAGGGACACCCCATCATCTCCTGTGTCCTTCCCTGCAGAATACACTCAGCTCCTCCTGAAATCCTGCCCTAGCTCCAAGGCCCTGCTCAGGGACCCCCTCATCCAGCAAGGCTCTCAAGCCCCTCCAGTGGACACAATACTGGGGACAACCCTTAAGGCAGGGAGGCAGCACCCTATGCACCAAGCCCCGGGCCTGGAGTCAGGAAGAGCTGAGTTCAAATTTGGCCTCAGACACTTACAGCTGTGTGACCCTGGGCGAGTCACTTCACCTTCATCAACAGCTCCCAGGGCTAGAGCAAGGATGGGAACGTTGGCACCTTCTTCTGTTTCCTTCCGTCTCAGCCTCAGTGTCTAGACTGAGCCAAGGCGCTTGGGCCTGAAAGGTGCGGGACGCAGTGGCCGAGGCCAGACTCCTGGGCCTGCTGGGGCACACGTGGCCACTAGCTTGGAGCCATTACCACAGAGTATGCCCCCTGCCTGTAGCCTCCTGTTCTCTTCCTCTCTGCTCCTTCCAGCACATTTTCTGATCTTTGCTGGGGGCCCTGAGGTGCTAGCAGGCATACTTACACCCATATTCTGGCAGAAGAAACAATCTCATTAACCTCAGGGGTTTCCAAGCTGCTTCCCTGAAGGCCACGATGGAGACAGAACAGGGCCAAAGGTCCCTCACATACAGGCACACTCTGGAACGAGGCAGACACAGCCGGGCCACATCTCCCAAGTCAAAGCGGCAGATGCTTGCAGAAGGTCGGCCAAGAATCGACTTTATCAGGCAGAGGAAGGTGCTTTCGCCAGATAATCCTCAAGCTCCCCCCATAAACAAACCCAAAGAGAAACAGAAGCCTGACCGCTGTCCTCCCCCAGAGCTGGCTGATTCACCATCCTCACCACCCAGACACCCCATGGGAATGCTGCCATGCCAGGCCCAACACAAGAGCAGGCAGCCAGGAGCAACATGCCCTGGGCACCTCTGACCCTGGCCCTGGTTTTGCCAACGCCCCAAAAGGGAAGAATCCTGTCCATGTCCACGTTCCTCTGCCAAGGGGCAGCGCGGCCCACCCCAGCTACACATAAGTCACCCATAGGCCAGGGCAGGGAAGGCCCCTGATGTCCCTAAGGAACCACAGAAGCCTCAACTCAAGAAAAGAGTGTGCAAAAGGTACAGGACAGAAGAAGGTAAAGGAACAGGGGCCCAAAAAACGAGAAACACCCACTGAGCCACACGACACTGGGTGCAGCGGGCGGAGAAGTCCCGACTATGCCTCACAGTGGGAATGAAGGCCTAGTGCCCGGCCAGAGGGGCAAGAAGCCCGACGTCAGATGGCGCCTGGGGAGAACGGAGGGAGAGGGTAGGGAAAGGCCCAGGCTTGGGACGGTGGCGCTTCAGGAGTGGCGGGGGACACAGTGCCAGCCTGAGCGCTCGGCATCTGCTCCTAGAAGGGAGAGGACACCGGGGGGCTTTGGTGAGCGGCAGGCAACCCCGCACGCTAGGAAAATGCCTTTGGTGGAGTGGGGAGACTGAAGCAGGCCGGACCCCAGTGCCAGCAGCTACTGTGGTGGTCCCAGCATGAGGAGATGAGGATCTGCAACAGGGGGAGGGCAGGGCCAGAGGGGAGTGATCTTGAAGGTACAACAGGCCATGAGAGCAGAGAGGTCTGAGGGAGGAGTCCAGGACTCCCAAGTGTAAGCTGGAGGGGCCGAGAGGATGGTGCTGCCCTCGACGGTCACAGGGAAGAGTGTGGGAGGAAAGAATGAACTGAAGGCAGCTGCCTGGTTTGGGGTGAGCCCCAAAAGAAGGGTGCCAAGCAGAGGCCCAAAAGTCGGAGCCAGGGTGCAAACCAAAGAAAGCCTCCAAAGCTGAGACAAGACAAGAGAAAGGCCAGAAGAACATGCCGTCCTGCCCTCTGCAGGGGCAGGGACAACAGTGTGACACCACAGGTGCTGGTGGATGCCTCTCAGTGCACTGGTTTTCCTCCCTTTCCCTAAGTCTTGGTTATGACAGATGGCGCTCAGGGAGGGTGTCAGCGAAGGTTAGTGGGGTTTCACCTCACAGGCACAAAGCTCTCTTAGATAAGAGGGGAGCCACGAGGGTGGAGCAGGACCCGGTGCAGCCACAGCCCCCTGTATCCAACAGATCTAACAAATGTACTGGATCCAAGAGTGATGGAGAAATCCAGAAGCAGCCTGCAGATCTTCCATGACCCTCTGAACTGGCACTTGGTAAACAGGCACTTAGCACTTGAAGCTATTTAAGTCCTTAACACCTTAACAGGAAGGGGCAGAACAGGGAGGAGCTACACTGTCTATAAAGAAGAGAACCAGCAGGACCGTCAGCTCTTCTCTCAGTGACCACCTGGAGGCTGCACCTTTCAGCTGAGACCCTCCTTCTGCAGCTTTTACTGAGAACTTCCCAGAACCAGGCCGAGGAGCTACCTTGAGTGAGAGAGGAAGAGGGATCCCTGCTTGAGGGACCGTGAAGGCTTGGGAATGTGGGTGTTCACTGCACTAACCAGGTACACTAACTTCATGACTACTGTAAGGACTTTAGCTTTCTGGTTCTGAGACTCAGTTTTCTGGTATTTGAATAAAGCCTTGGTTCGCCC
>CM053600.1:207160478-207172389 GCA_028646575.1 Pseudocheirus occidentalis
CATGCCAATGCCCAGGAGAGGCTTGGTCTCCTCTCCATCCTGGGACACTGCGATGGGGACAGGTGCCGATGGGAGCTTTGTGACCTGCCACCTGTTCAGGGAGGGGAGCAAGAAAGAGTCCCGCAGTGGAGGTGGTGTGGCCAGGGAGGAAAGCCATGGGTGACAGGCCGAGAAAGGAGGACATTCAGAAGCCAGTGGCGGCTGTGTCCCTCAGATCTTAGGCACAGAGAGGGATCCCAGCATATGCCCCGGCCTGCAGGATGATGACCAGGGCAGGTGTCCCACACCAAAGGGGATCCTTCAGTTCTGCTGCTCTGAACCCACAGAGCTTCCCAGGTGGCTGAAAGGGACAAATTCTAGCAGCTCAGACCCACACTTAGGGCTGAAACTTGCAGAATTCAGACCAAGAGGGTCACGATCAGACTTTGTCCCGGGTCAGACCCCTCTGGGAGCGCTGAAGGCTTACAGCTGCCCCTGTGACCCAGAGATCCTTGAATGACCTCAAACCAATCAAGCAGCAACAAGACGAGCCCAGACTTTTGCTCCAGAAGGACCACGGGGCCCTAACCTCAAGTCCAGAATCAGGCTGCAGGCTGGAAGAATTGGCAAACAGAAAAAGCCTCAACGTAAAGAGTTGCTGTGGTGGCACGGCAGGCACAGACTTGGAGGAACAGAAGGGGTCCAAAGCATCCAGAGGCAAAGGACAAAATGCCCTAGATGCCCTGCAACACTAGAGGCAAGAATGGGAAAAGCAGCGAGAACTGGGAAGAAGGAACAGGGAGGGCATGAGGGTCTGGGCACAGCAGGCACAGGCTCCCCAGAAATCTGAATGGACCAGATGGGAGCCAGTGACTGTGAGACAGCAAGAAACACTAGAACAGTCAGAGGCTGCAGACCCGGAAAACAGACTAAGAAGAACAAGTTCGTGAGTCTTGACCACAAGACCCTCGGGGCTGCCCAGATCTGGTCTGCACCATGCCAGCCTGAGCCCGGAGCTCCCAGCAGCCAGAAAGCATGCACTGGGGCCCTGGGGGGGCTCCAGCCAGGACCCCCCACAAGGCATCAGCCACCACGATCCAGAGCAGAGGACTGGGAGTGCGCCATGGCCTCCCCAAGGCAAAGGATACTCTCTGAGAGCCCAGAATAGCACACCCAGCAGAAGTGACCTTGAGTGACCAGAGGACTTGCAAGTGTCCCTGCTGAGAAGGAACATGAACAGGAACACACACACACGTCTAAAAATGTATTTCACTCAATACAGAGCAGAGAAAGGGGAGATGAGGGGAGGGGGAAGTAGAGGAAGGGTGGAGATTTGGGGCACACGCCCAGGGTCACTCGGCTAGGGTCCGAGGCCAGCCTCTAGGCCCGGTGCTCCAGTCACTGTCGCCCCGCTGATGAGAACCTTCTGCACCACAATGGCTGCTGCCTCTGACCTAGCACGTGGTGAGCGTGGCCCCCCCTGGAGCCTCACAGCAGCCCTGAAGCTGAGCCCCAGGGCCACGGCTAACTCCACCCCACATGGTCTCTCTCTCCACCAGCAGACAAGAATGCCAGCTGCTCAGGCTGCTCTGAGAATACTGATGTTTGGACCTTCCCAGGGGGTGCTGCTTAAACAAAAGGATTTCATAGTTCATATCTAGAGGTTGTGGCAGAATTGCTTGGAGGGAGGGAGGTCCACCACAACCTGCCTCCAGAAGAGCCCAGGACAGAGGCTGGCAAGGGCCAGAGAAGGACATAACGGGCAGCTTCAAGGGCCCCTGGCTGCGGCATGCTGGGGAAGCCCTCCCGGGGATGGCGCCGCCTGCCCAGCCTCACCTCTCTGGATGGCTTTATGCAGCAGGCTCCACCCATTCTTGTCCACCATGTCCACATCTGCTCTGTGGCTCACCAGCGTGCTGGCGATGCTTTCCAGTCTTCGAGAAAGGGCGAGATCTAAAGCGAGATCTCCATTGGGATCCAGCTCATTCAGCTTCAAGGGCAGCTATTACAAACAGTTGAGTGGGTGAGCATTCATCACCAATTCCAGGGGCTCTGGTTCAAAGAAACTCTCACCTCTAATTCCGTCAGATAGACTTTACAAGCTAAAGCGTGTGCGTGCGTGTGCCTGTGCACTATCCTGCCCGGGACCAGTTTTCCTGGGGGGCCCTCTTCCCCACCTCCCCATCTCGCTTCTGATCCTCCACTCAGGCACTCGTGCTCAGTACCTGGGCATCCATCTCAATAAGGTACAGGAAGACGACGTCCTCGCGCTCTAGCCGGATGGCTTTGTGTAGCGGGTGCTGCGTCTTGGACCGGATCATCTGGTACAGCAGCTGCGCACTCAGGCTACTGAAGTCCTCCTTGCTCAGGTCATCCTGCAGGAGTGGGAAGAGGGAACCCACACACCAGCTGAAGAGACCCTGGCAGACAGCCCCGCCATGAGCCCCTGCCTAGAGACCCTTCGAGGAGAAAGCCTTCTGGACAATTCCACCCACCCCAAGGCAAAGGATGACTTTCATCCCAGACACCCACGAAGGAAGCACTGGCTGTTAGCCTGGCCATGATGGGAACCTCAGGGAGCAGCGGCCCCTTTGCCTTACAATCTGTGGTAGAGGGTTGGTCAGCGAAGGCTGCCTGGGTCTTGTATAAATTCCAAAGGCTTCATCCTTCCCTATCCTGTCCCGCTGGACTCAACACCCACCATTCCCCTTCTCCCCCACGTTGACCACATGAGTACCACATTCTTACATTTTATAACTATAGAGAAGCTCTGTGTGTGTGTATGTATTTAGGATTAGGGTTAAATGTATATGCCTTCCCACACCCTGAGGCCAACACTTCACCTCTGCCTTTTCACCAGCTGGCCCCAAGGCCAGGTGTGCCCTTGCTCCTGACCTCAGTCAATAAACCCTCATTAAGCAGCTGTGCTAAACACAGGGGTGCAAACAAGGAGCTCACAGTCTAATGGAGGAGACAGCACAAAAGGGAGGGGGAGGCCCCAGCAGGCCTCTTTCCTGAGGAGACAGGGTAGAAGATGCTGACTCTGCTTCACCAGGCTGGTTCAACTGGACCCACTGAAGGAAGCAGGGGATTATGAATCTGGGTTTTTTAGCTTTTACAGATTGCAACCCGCAGAAGAACGTTTCTGTCTCTGTGGCTTCATTCAGTCTACAGAAGGCCTCAGCAGAAGCCTCATCTGGACTCAGGGTCATTTTTCTCTGTCCTGAACCCAGGCTTAAGCACCCTTAAACCCTGGGTCACAGTGGCCCCGAGGCCACACTAACTCAGAGATGAGCCCCCTTTCTGGAACATCTCTGACCACAACAGGAACACCCAGATGACAGAAAACCAGAAAACAGGACGGTTGTGAGAGCCCCACGGGGCTGGCGGGGCCCCTTGTATCTGGGTCCCCGGGCCTCGGCCCAAAGTGCATGCTTAAGAAAGGCTCTTCCTTCCTCTGCTCCTAGACACAAGGTGCTCCCTGTCCATAGCCAGCCCCACCCCGGCCCACCAGCCTCCCAAAGCACCACACAAGGGAGAGATGGGAAGAAGAACTCACCCAGTGGCTGGCAATGATTTCTGCACAATAGTTCATCAAAGTGGCAGCATTCAGCTCCTCTGCAGTTTGGTAGAAGCGGATGCAATTCCTCACATTTACTAAGGACATGACTCCTTTCTCACACCTACCCAGGGAAGAAGCACAGCAGTCAAGACTGGCCTTTGATCAGGCGTCTAAAACCCAGAGCCAGCGAGTGAGGCTGTGGGGATAAGCTATGGGCCTTTTGGTGAAGGTGGAGAGGAGGTGAAGCAGGGCCGTCCCCTGCAGCCAGCACTGGGTTAGAGCGCTAGAGATGCTGGCTACAGGAGTTGGCTGGGAAGCACAGGCAAAAAGAAGCAGTTCTGTCCATGAGCCACAAAACCCGGCAGGGAGAGTCAGAAAGGGAAATTCCACTTACAGTAACTACAAATTGTGTAAAGCCCTCGGGGGTCTATACACCGAGAAATACACACAATTACAAAACGGTCTTTTCATTTTAAAAATTATTTTTATTCAGTTCTTTAAGTATTTCCCAATTATATGTAAAAGATTTTAACAATCTTTTTTTAAAAAAAATTTTGAGTTCCAAATTCTCTCCCTCCCTCCCAAACTTCCCTTGGAAGCAATTTGATTTTGATTATACATGAGAGGTCAGGCAAAACATTTCCATATTAATCATGTTGCAAAACAAAATGCAAACAAAGTGAAATAATAAAAACAAAGTTCTAAAAAAAGTCTACTTCTAGCTGTACTCAGTCCATCAGTTGTCTCTCTGGAGATGGAAAAAATGCTTTTTCGCGGCTCCTTTGGAATTGTCTCGGGTCACACTAAGTCTTTCACAGTTATTGTTACAATACTGTTGCTGTCTACAATGTTCTCCTGGTTCTGCCTGCTGCACTCTAAATCAGTTCATGTAAGTCATTCACAGCTGATTGTTGTTACAATGTTGCTGTTACTATATACAATGTTCTCCTGGTTCTGCCTGCTGCACTCTGCATCAGTTCACGTAAGTCATTCACAGCTGATTGTTGTTACAATGTTGCTGTTACTATATACAATGTTCTCCTGGTTCTGCCTGCTGCACTCTAAATCAGTTCATGTAAGTCATTCACAGCTGATTGTTGCTACAATGTTGCTGTTACTATATACAATGTTCTCCTGGTTCTGCCTGCTGCACTCTGCATCAGTTCACGTAAGTCTTCCAGATTTTCCTAAGTTTACCTGCTCATCATTTCTTACAGCATAGTAGTATCACATACCACCACTTGTTCAGTCATTCCCCAGTTGAAGGGCATCCCTTAATTTCCAGTTCTTTGCCACCACAAAGAGAGCTGCTATAAAGACTTTTGCACGGGACGGCTAGGTGCTGCAATGAATAGAGCACTGGCCCTGGAGTCAGGAGGTCCTGAGTTCAAATTTGGCCTTAGACACTTAATCCCCCCTCAAAAAAAAAAAAACTAGTTATATGACCTTGGGAAGTCACTTAACCCCAATTGCCCTCTGAAAAGGCAAAAAAAAAAAAAAATTAAAGAGTTTTGCACATGTGGGTCATTTTCCCTGCTCTTTGATCTCTGGGACACAGCCCCAGTAGTGGTACTGCTCAGTCCGACAGTGCATCCACAGCTCCACAGCCCGTTCTTCAGAATGGTCAGATCAGTTGACAATTCCACTAGTAGCGCGCTAGTGTCCCAATTTTCCCACACGTCCTCCAGTCGGATGGGTCTGAGGTGGTATCTCAGAATGGTTTTAATCTGCATTTCTCTAGTCAGTAGAGATTTAGAGCATTTTTTTCATGTGACTATTGATTAACTCTAGATATTTTTCTTCTGAAAACTGTCTATTCATATCCTTTGACCCTTTATCAACTGCAAAATGGCTCTTTTATAAATCTGGCTCAGTTTCCTGTGTAGTTGAGTGATGCGGCTGAAGTCAAGGCTTAGACAGTATGCTCTGACCAGGGCCTTTAGGTGACGCACCCAGTGGATTCACATAAGGCCAACTCCCTAAAACTCCACTGGAGTTACACTCAAAAGATTTGTGTCTGAGACCCCAACCGCAGCTGAGCCTTTTGCCCCCCAACTTCAGATACTTAAAGGCAAGTCTCTCATGAGATTATTGGCCCTATTGATGGGGGTGTTGGGGTGCCTAGCTTTGTAACATCCAGCTGCAATTTCGGTTGTAAAGTTACACACACCCCCTTCCCCCCAGCCATAAAACCATTAACTCTGCCTCTTCTCTGAGCAGCGTCTGTGGAGCTGCCATAAACCTGCTTGTTACAGTAACAAGTCATGCTACGAATCCTTCACCCAACCTTCTATAAGATGTTAGAGAAATGTAAAGCTCCCTTGTTCTAGCGGCCAGTCACACCCATGAGTCTTTCAATGCACTACCAGTAAGATGATTCCTCTCCAATCAGGCCCCAGTTAGTCTTCTCCCCTCCAAAAAAAAAATACAGTCTGAAATCTGAAACTGTTAGTCCGCCTTCCATAATTTTTTTTCATTGATTTCCTTGATATTCTTGAACTTCTGCTCTTTCAGATCTATTTTGTTACATTTTTTTCTAACTCCATAAAATAATTCTTTGGCAGTTTAGTTGACATACCACTGAATAAGTAAATTAACTTCGGCAGAATTGTCATTCTTATTACATTGACTTGGCCTACCCATCAGCAGATAATGTTTCTCCAAGTGTTTATGTCTATTTGTGTGAAAAGAGATTTGTGATTGTGTTTATGTCTTCCCTAGCTTTGTCTGGGTAAGCAGTGCTTTATGCTTTATGCTTTATTCTGAATGGAATCTCTCCTATCTAGCACACAGAAATGCTAATGATTCATGTGAGTTTTACACCCCGCAACTTTGCTGAAGTTGTCAGTTGTTTTAACTAGTTCTTTAACAGGTTCTCTAAGTGTACCACCATATCATCCACAAAGAGTGAGAGCTTTGTTTCCTTGTTGCCTAGTCTTCATTTGGTTTCTTTGCTACAGACAGCATCTCCAATATAATACCGAACACTAGTGACAAAGGACATCCTCGCTTCACTTCTGATCTTACCTGGAAGGCTTCTGGTTCATCCCCATTACAGATAATGTTGGCTCTTCACTTTAGATAAATACCATTTGTCATATTAAGAAAAGCTCCATTTATTCCTAAACTTTCTATTGTTTTTAATAAGAACGGGTGTGGCATTTTTGTCAATAGGTTTTTCTGCATTTATTGATACAATCATATGATTCCTGCTAGTTTATTTATTGACATGGTCAATTAAGCTGATACATTCCTAATATGGACCAGCTCTGCGTTCCTGGTATAAATTCCACCTGGTCACTATGTATGATCTTTGTGATATGTTGCTATAATCTCCTTGTTAGAATTTTATTTAAATTTTTTACATATATTAAGGAAATCAGTCTACACTTTTCTTTGTGTTTTTGTTTTCTCTGGTTTAGGCATCAAAATGATATTTGTGTCATAAAATGAATTTGGTAGGACTACTTTTTTACCTGTTTTTTTTTTTTTTTCCAAATAGTCTATTCAGTACTAGGATTAACTTTTCCTTAAATGCTTGGTAGAATTCACGTATGAAGCTATCTGGTCCTGGGGATGTTTGCTTGTTTGACAGAGCTGATTAATGGCAAGTTTTATTTCTTTTTCTAAGATCGGGTTATTTAAGTATTCGATTTCATCTTCTGCTATTCTGGGAAGTTTATAACTTTGTAAATATTCAACATTTCACTTAGATTGTCATACTGGTATATAATTGGACAAAATTAATCCTAATTATTGTGTTAATTTCAACTTTCATTGATTCTGCATTTATTCTTCCTTTCTGACATTAGCAATTTTCTTTTTTTTTTTTTTTAAAAAAAGAAAATTAACCAATGCCTTATCCTGGTTTTTTGTTTTTTCCCCCCACAAAACAGCTCCTAGGTTTTATTTATTAGTTAAATGTTGTTGTTGTTTTTTACTTTGAATTTTACTAAGCTCTCCTTTGGTTTTCAGGATTTTTATTTTGGTGTTTAATTGGGAATTTTTAACTTGTTCTGGTTTTTTACATAACCAATTCATTGATCTGCTCTTTCTTTCTTTTACTGTTGTACACACTTAAGAGATACAGATTTCCCCCTAACTGCTCCCTCGGCCGCCTTCCACACATTTTGGAACGTTGTCTTATCATTGTCATTCTCTTCAATGAAATTATTGTTTCTATGACTTGTTCCTTGACTCACTCGTTCTTTAGGGTTAGATTATTTAGCTTCCAATTAGCTTTTAATCTATGCTTCCACTGTCCTTTATTAAATGTAACTTTTATTGCATTATAGTCTGAAAAGGAGGCATTTAATATTTCTGCTTTGCAGAAACCTCAGGTTGTAAGGTTTTTATGCCCTAATATGTGGTCAATTTTTGTGAAGGTACAATGTACAGCTGAGAAAAAGGTATATTCCTTTCTCTTCCCATTCAAATTTCTCTAGATTCTCTAAGCTTCCATTCATCTCCTTGACTTCTCTCTTACTTATTTTATGGTTAGATTTGTTTAGCTCTGAGAGGGTAAAGTTGAGGTCCTCCACTAGTGCACTTTTACTCCTCTAACTCATTTAACTTTTCCTTTAAGAATCTGGATGCAATGTCATTGGTGTATAGATGCTGAGTATTGATATGACTTCATTGTTTATGTTCCTTTTAGCATGATGTAGATTCCCCAATTACCCCCTTTTAATTAGGTCTAATTTTGCTTTTGCTTTTGTCTGAGATCAGGATCTCTACCTCTGCCTTGTTTACTTCAGTTGATGCGTATTAGACTCTGCTCCAGACCTTTATTTTAATTCTGCACGTCTTTCTGTTTCAAGTATGTCTCTTGTGCACAACATATTGTTGGATTCTGGTTTCTTATTGTGAGAGATAGTGAAGGGGTAAGTTTCCACAGGCCCCAGAATGAGGTAACAAAACTTAAAGGAAACAGTGCTAGTTGTCTTCTCATTGGTGTGTAGATGTGCACAAGTAAGGGATTGAAGAATGAAGGATTGAGATTGCTTTGTGCCCATCAGCTTGAGACTGTAAGCCCACCTCACCGACCGCTGGTGAGACTGACAGGGGAGTGGGCTGGCTTAGCATTAGGAAAACAGAGGCCTGAGAGCTTCCCCCATTTGCACTCCCTGGCTGATGCCCCTTGAACGAACAGGACTGTGCCCTTTCTCATAAGAAAGAATAAAGACCTTTTCTGTTTTCTGACTCAGATTCTGATTTTGAAGATCTGGCAGTGGTTGTTATCCCCCGTTATCCATTCTGCCTCTGCTTCTGTTTCGGTTTATGTTTAGTTATGATTAGTAACTATGCGTTTCCCTCTATCTTATATTCTTCTCTTTATCCTTCTCTCCTGCTTTTTATCTTGTCCCTCCTCTAAAGTTTGTTTTGCTTCAGATCCCTGCCTTTTCTCTGCCCTCACTTTTAACACATTCCATCCTTCTCTAATCATCTTCCCCTCCTCCTTCCCTGTTGGGCAAGACAGATTTCTATTACCAACCGAGTTTGTATATTCGAGCATCGTCCACCCTGCCACCACTACCCCCTTCACTGTAACAGCTCTTCTTTGCAGCCTATTTTATTTAAAACAATTTCCCCCATTTTTCTGTCCCTTTCTCTCCAAAGCATCCATCTTTCTCACCTATCCGTTTTTTTTTACTCACTTCCACATCATCTTTCTATGCAGAACCCTTCAAATTGTCCTAATAATGATATCTCTTAGAGGATACATGTATTACCTTCCTACATGGAAAGATAAAGCTTTACCTTATTGAGTCCCTTATGATTTCTCTTTCATGTTTCTCTTTTAATTTCTCTTGAGTCTTATATTTGAAAGTCAAATTTTCTATTCAGCTCTGGTTTTTTCATTAGGAAGGCTGGAAAGTTCTCTGTTTCATTACATATCCTTTTATTTCCCTTGAGGGATTTTTCTTAGTTTTGCTGAGTGGGTTATTCTTAGTTGTAATCCAACTCTTTTGCCTTCTGGAATATCCTACTCCAAGCCTTCTGCTCCTTTAATGTGGTGGCTGCTACACCTTCTGCGATCTTTACTGCAGCTCCATCATATCTGAATTATTGCTTTCTGGCTGCTTGAAGTATTTTCTCTTTTAGCTGGGAGCTCTGGAATTTGGCTATAATGTTCCTGGGAGTTTTCGTTTTGAGATCTTTTTCAGGTGGTGATTGGCAGATTCTTTCAATTTCTATTTTACCTTCTGGTTCTAGGATATCAGAGCAGTTTTCTTTGATAATTTCTTGAAATATGATGTCTAGGTTTTTCTTTGACCATGGCTTTTAGACAGTCTAATGATTCCTACATTACTTCTCCCTGACTTGTTTTCCAGGTCACTTGTTTTTCCAATGAGATATTTCACATTTTCTTCTATTTTTTCATTCTTTGGACCTTGTTTTATTGTTTCTTAATGTCTCAGGCGGTCATTAGCTTCCACTTGCTCAATTCTAATTTTTAAGGAATTATTTTGTTGAGTGAGCTTTTGTACCTCTTTTTCCATTTGGTCCATTCTGCTTTTTAAAGAGTTATTTCTTTTAGTGCTTTTTGTGCCTCTACCAAGCTGTTAATTGTCTTTTCATATTTTCTTTTGCACTGTTCTCATTTCTTCCCCCAATTTTACCACTCAATTTCATTTTGAAAATAATTTTTAGATTTCATCAAAGAATTCTTCCTGAGCTTACGTAGAATTCACATTTTTTCAGGCTTTGCTTACACTATTCTGTTATTTCTATCTTCTGATGTTGTGTCGTGGTCTTCCCTGTCCCCATAGTTCTTTTTATGGTGAGGGTTTTTTTGTTGTTGTTGTAACCCATTTCTTGACTTTGGCTTTCTCAAGAGGATTCTTCTGTGAAGATGGCAGAGTAGGTCAGAAAATTGAAGCTCTCAAGACTTTCCTCCACAAAAGAGATAAAACAAAGAGCAGTGAAATTAAATAATAGTAGGGGTAGAACAAGGGTCCTCCTGGAACAAGTGGAGATCTGAGGAAAAATTCCAGGAGGAGGTTTTCCTCCCTGTAAAGAGTAAACACCTCCAGTCTAGGTGCCACTTAAACAACAAGCAGCAAGCCTTGGTCCCAGCCGCGGGATCTTTGACCCTAGTTGGGCATCTGGGCTAGGGAAGATTCTAGGGAACCTCTGCCGACAAGGAAGGCCAGACCCAGCTGTGCTGCAGAGATATGGTAGGGGAGAAGGAACCGGCACAGGCCCAGTGAGTGCAGAAGCAGCGGGGCCAGATGCCTCTGGCTGTGGGCACTTTTAGAGGAGGCTGGAGGGTCTGGTTTGAGCTCAAGGCCAGAGGGGAGAAGTAAAGAGAGTCTGAGGCCAGAGGCACCATACCCCATACCCCAGGACTAGAGGTAATTATAAAAACTAAACTATTACCCCCCCCCCAAAAAAAGGCCCAGGCAAAGGAGAAAGAATCTAACCATAGAGCACCATTATGGGAACAGAGGAAACTGGGGTTCATCTTCAGAGGAGGATATTGAAGCAAAGAAGCCCTCTTCTGCTCCAAAGAGTAACATCCAACGGTCATCTGCCTAAAAAGAATTCACTGTAGAACTTAAAAAAAGACTTCAAAAACCAAGTGAGAGATTGTGGAAAAACTAAAAATAAAAATAAGAACAATCAACGAAAAACAAGAAGACTATGAAAAGAAAGTCAACCAATCGGAAACAGAGCCCCAGAGTCTCAAGGAAATGACCCCCTGAACATCCAAACTGGGCGAGGTGGAGCCAGCAAAGTAATGAAAGGTCACGAAATAAAAAGCCAAAATAAAAAGAATGAAAAACAGAAGAGAGTATGAAACATCTCATAAGAAAAACAACTGACCTGGAAGACAGACCAAGAAGAGAAAACATAAGAATAAACAGACTACCTGAAAGTTATAATAAAAAAAAAATCTTGATACAATAATACAAGAAAGAATTAAAGAAAAAAGTTCTGAAGCATTAGAACAAGCGGGGAAAGCAGAAACAGAAAAAAACCCACCCGTCACAACCTGAAAGAGACCCTATGAGGAAAACTCACGGGAATATTGTGGTTAAAGTCCAAACCCCCAGCTCAAGGACAAGACAGTATAAGCAATGCAGAAAAAAGCCCAGTTTACAAAGGGCGGTCCTACAACTGGAACCACACAAGACCCGGCAGTGGAGACACCAACAGATCGCGGGTCTTGGAACACAACACAGCGAAGAGAAAATGAACTGGGCTTTCGGTCGAAAACATCACGTCCAGGGGGCGGAGCCAAGATGGCGGCGTAGAAGCAGCAAAGCACCACAGCTCCCACACAAACACACTAAAAAACTCAGAAAATGGGACGCTAAACAGATTTTCAAGCTCCAAAACTCTCCACAAGACAGAAAGCACTAC
>CM053600.1:207172889-207210402 GCA_028646575.1 Pseudocheirus occidentalis
AGCCTGTATTGAATTTCTGCTCCTCCCAGTGGGAGTGGGTGACAGGGGAGGAATTGCTAGAATCCAGTATTTAAAGCTATACAATTAAATGCAACTGGGAAATAATACATACAGGGACGGGGGCAGGGAGGAGCTCCCTGCCCTGCTAGAAAGCTAGAGAGGTGTTGGAGGAGGGCATAAAAGGGAACAGATTGTGGGAGGGGCCTTACAGTGGGATCAATGTTCTGGGCTGGGGGGGTAGGGACAAAAAGGGGAGAAAATTTGTAACTCAAAACCTTGTGGAAATGAACAATGTAACCAAGAAAATAAATTAAAATTAAAAAAAAAAAACATCACGTCCAGCAGGGCTAAGCATAATTCTGAATGAACAAAACACATTTAATGAACTGTGGGACTTCCACGACTTTGTAAGAAAAAAAAAACCAAAGACCTGAACTTAACAGAAGATCTGGTACACGACAGCCAAGGGCGCGTACCAACGACCAATTATAAGGAACGCAATGAGGACAGACTGTTTACCTCTGAAGGATGTAAAATGTAAGACCTAATAATAAGATTGTTATTAGTAATCAGGCAGCTTATAAGAAAGACTGGAGCAGACCTGAGGATCATATGCCTTCACAAAGGAAAACTGTGAAGGAATAGCTCAAAGACTAATTACCTTCTATAAATGAGGTGTGAGAAGAACCAAGGCAGAGAAATGAGGTGAGCTGGGCTGGGCTAGGGTGGGGCTGTTGGTTCTGCAAGCCTGCTTTCATTGGGAATGGGCTCAAGAGGGAAAAATACCTATAGATCTAGAGCAGCATAGAAGTCTTATACATTCAGAAAAATAAAGCTCTAAGGGGAAGTGGAGGGGAGAGAGGACAAAGGAGAGGTCTTCGGAGGGTACTTTGATTCATGGGCGAACTCCAGTTTCCTCAGTTCCCATAGTAGTACTCTATGGTTAGATTCTTTCTCCTTTGCTTGGGCCTTTTTTTTTGGGGGGGGGGGTAAGGGGGGTTAATAGTTTAGTTTTTATAATTACCTCTAGTCCTGGGGTATGAGGTACGGTGCCTCTGGCCTCAGACCCTCTTTACTTCTCCCCTCTGACCTTGAGCTCAAACCAGCCAGAGGTTGGTGCATAGCCTCCTCTAAAAGTGTCCACAGCCAGAGGCATCTGGTCGCATTGCCTCTGTACCCACTGGGCCTGTGCCAGTTCCTTTTCCCCTACCATATCTCTGCAGCACAGCTGGGTCTGGCCTTCCTTGTCAGCACAGGTTCCCTAGAATCTTCCCCAGCCCAGATGCCCAACTAGGGTCAAAGATCCCACAGCCGGGGCCAAGGCTTGCTGCTGTTTTCAGATAGTTCTGGAGATCTGCACGTTTTCAGTGTTTCCAAGGTGGTGTGAACCAGGGAGAGGTGTGGCCACTGCTCTCCTGGTCTGTGCTCTGGTCCTTACCTAGGAAGGGCTCCTCAAGGCCCCTCTTCCCTTGGGACAAACAATACTGTTCCTCAGGGTCTCTGGTCCCTAGAAAGGTTACTACCACTCCTTCTTGATTGAAAGTGCTCCTTTCTGCCCTTCAGCCATGACCCCGAAGTGGGCATAAGCAGTAGAGCTGCCCAACTGCCCCCCGTCCTGCACCCAATGCCTGCACAGGGCACCCTGTGATCTCTCCAACCAGGAGTCTCTGGCTCAAGAGCTCCTGAAGCTGCTGCTGCTCCTGCCTCCACCCCCTTGTCCGAGCGCTGGTGCTTCGTCCACATGAACTCCAGCCGGCCTCCTTCCCAGTGCCACCCATCTCTTTTTCTTACTTCCTATGTCGTCTTCTGCTAGAAAAACAACTCGTCTTGACTTGCTGGTGGCTCTGACATTGCAGAATTTGATTTAAGGATTTATTTCAAAGTTGTTTGGAAGAGAACGTTAGGAGAGTTTGGCCATCTCCACTCTGCTGTTTTGGTTCCTCCTACAAAAACACTTTTTAACACAACTCAATATGGAACCAAAGCACTGGTGAGCTTTTTCCTCCCTCCTGTAGCTCGGGAGGCCTGCTGGACACAGGACTTCTAGAACAGCAAAAGTGTCTGGAAGACCATGGTCCAAGGCCATTTTTGCTGGCTACAAGCGAGGCCTACGAAACCAGGGAGAACATACAGCTCTTCTGAAAACCAAAGGCGTCTATGCACAGGATGAAACGGAATTCTGTTTGGGAAAGATTGTGCTTACATAGGCAAAGCCAACACAGCGCAGTAATCCCTGGCAGAACAAGAGTTATCTGGTGGAAAGTCACTAGGGCCCATGGAAACAGTAGGAGGGTTCGAGCCCGGTTCAGAAGTGATCTTCCTGCCAAGGCCACTGGACGCAGAACCCGAGCAATGCTCCAGCCCTCAAGGACCCAGGGGATCTAAACTGACTAAATAAAATCACACATCTTCTGCAAATATAAAAAATGAAAAGAATTGGTGAATGTGAGTGACCCATAGGAAGAGACAAGCCAACAGAACCTAAATTAATTTACCTAAGATCAACGCCAAAACAACATGACAGAAAATTATTTTAGCAAACAAGGAGATGCAGTGCTGGGCCTGGAGTCAGGAAGATCCGAGTTCAAATCTAGCTTCAGACACTCACTAGCCGGGTGACCTTGGGCAAGTCATTTAGCCCTGTTTGCCTCCGTTTCCCCATCTGTAAAATGAGCCGGAGAAGGATGTGGCCCAAACGGAGTCCCAAAGAGTCAGAAAGGACCGAACAACAGAAAACACAACAGCCACATGGAAACAACGCCCTGAATCACCAACGATCAACTCTCTGTGGATCCAGTCCAGCTCACACCCAATCCCTCAGCAAAGGCCACCCAAGAGACAGTGACCAGCAATGCAGGGGCTACCAGAAAACAGGGCCGCCTGCCGAGTGTCCGCGGAGCTGGGAACTGGTCAAGTCCTGTGCCCCTAAGAAAGGCCAAAGAAAGAAGAAAGGGACCCCCACGTGCAAGCACCGACAGAGCTCTTTGTGCAGTGCCACCAAACCACCACGGACACACGCATGACAGCACAGGGCCGATGGGGCATCTCCACAAACTGATGTAGAAGGAAGTGAGGAGAAGCAGCTCAGATCCTGCCTCGGACACTACCTCTGGTCACTCCACCTCTGACTGCCTCAGTGTCCTCGGCTGTGAAATGGGTCTGTGCCTGGGACTGTCAGGAAGAACACCCCCTAACTCAATGGGATCTGTGAAGTGCTCAGCTGGCTGTCGCTGGTTCTGTGCAACAACAGCACACTGTGGGAAAAATGACTCTGCGAGGCGCACGAACTGTGGCCGGAGCAGCCACACATGCTGCTAACCAAGGTTGGCGGCTGGGGAATTGAGGGGGAAGGAAAGAAAAATGAATTTTTCTCAATTGTGAAAACATAATGCAAAAAAAATAGGCCAAACAATGATACACACACCAAAACAAGCACAGATCGCCAGCTGCCAAGTCCAAAGGCTCATCTGCTCCTCGGACGGCAGAAGACCGGGGTCACATTCTCCTTACGTGTCACTCGTGCCCAACAACCACGCTGCTCCAGAGGGAGGCCGCAGAGAATCGGAGAGTTGGGGAGCTCCCGTCCGAGGGGCCTCCCAGACTCTGCTCGCACACCTGCTGTGAGGAAGGGCCACTCCAGCCCAGCCCACCTGCAGCCCACGTCACACCAGGACCATTCTCCTGCTTGGGAGGTTTTCCTTCCTGCATCTCCCCCTCTTCTCTGCTTCTCAGGGAATCCTTCCAGAGTCCCAGGCCCTTCATCCCAGAGTCCTCCTCAGCAGACACGTGCCCAGATGCTGAGCCTCACGGTTCCACCTACAGCTCTCACCCCCAAAATGTAGACCTTGGGTACCTCTGCCACCACGCTATCGGCAGCTTCCTACCAGGTCCCCTTGCCGCCAATCTAACCAAGTCCTAGTAGGGCTACAGAAAGGAAGATCTGACCAGGTCACTCCTCTGACCGTCGCTGGGCCTGCAGAGCCCTGGCACCCCCAGCCGGCCTTCCCTGACCATTGCTGGGCCTCCGGAGCTCCCCAGCACCCCATTTGGGCTTCCCTGACCATCGCTGAGTCTCTGGAGACCCCCAGCACTCCCGGCACCCCAGGCCAGGCTTCCCTGACTGCCATTGGACCTCCAGAGCCTCCTGGACCCCAGCCATTTCTGGGGACCCTGTGACTCACCTTTCACGCAGGAGCTGAAGCTGGAAGCGGTTCGCCAGCTTCATCAGTTCTGTCAAGAAGACATCATCTTCCTTGAGCTCCAAGTCATCGGTGTAGACCCAGCGAAGTAAGGCTCTCGTCACCTCAGGGTTAGCATCTGGGTAAGAAAAAGGAGCTCATGAAACCAAGCAGGCCAAAAGCCCTCAGAGGACAGTGTGGGGGGACACCCTCCCTCGGCTCCACAGTGCACAGAGCTCAGGAATGCATGAGTTCTGATCCAGCCTTGGACACTCAGGGGCGGTGTGACTTTGGGCAAGTCTCATCACCTGACCCCTCTTCAGAGAGCGCTTGCTGAACACTCAGCTCTTCGGGATGGAGGCGCCCGTGGGGCAAGGATGCACACCTGCCTCTCGGGTTTGTTGGAGGCTCAATGAGAAACCAGCTGAAAAGCTTTCTACTCTGTGCCTGGCATACAGTGGGCACTTCATAAATGCTTACTCCCTTCCTCTTTCTCCCATTTCACATATGAAGAAACTGAGGGAGTCTGCGGTGAAGTCTAGGGTCATACAGCCAGTGAGCATTTGAGGCAGGACTCAAGCCGAGGCTTTCCTGACTCCAAGCCGGCCCCCCCGGCTGCCAAAGAAACAAGCGTCACTTTCACACATCCCTGCCTTCTCTTCAGACAAATGGCACCCCAGACTTTCAGGGAGATGTTGGTGTGAGAGGCACCAAGGGGCTAAGGGCCAGCCTAGCTCCAAGCCTCCTAGCCAGGCCTCAGGCAAGATGTCTGCCCAGCCAATGGGCACTCTCATCCCCACCCCCTCCCTATCCTCCCTCGGAGCCCCTTCCTCCTCTTCTCCCCGGTCATCTCACCAGCTCATTCCCATCTCTGGCCTCTGGCCTCTCTCCTGGCCCAGCATCGACGATGTCATAAACACGCTCAGTCTAGGAAATAAAAATGCTTGCTGGAAAGCCAAGAAGGTTTCATTATCTTTATTGACATTTATTCTGTCCTGAATAAATGGGCAGCCCCCTCGAAAGTGCGCAGAGTCAGACAAATGCCAGCCCTTGCACTTGGCTCCCATCCGAGTCTGGGCCTCATGACAGTCATTTCACCATTAATCCAGCCATTTCTCTAAAGGTGACAGAACCGAACGTTGGCCAGCAGAGATTTGGGAGGAGAAGTACGTGGGGGCTGGGGACAAGGCAGCTCCGTGGCCACAAAGAAGAGAGCTTTGGGCCTGGGGTCAGAGAGTTGTTCAGCGATTTTCACTCGGGTCTCAGAGGCTGCACCGAGCGTCACCAACGCTCCCTCCGCTTTGGTCTTGGCTTGAGGCCTTTTCAAGCTGAAGAACTGACCATCAGTGGCATAGCTGACCTGGACGTCCTCTTGATCCTCTCTGAAGGCCTTTGATAACCCTGCTGAAAACATCACGCTAAAACAGCCCTGCTTTACTCCACTGGTGACTAGGAAAGCTCAGGAACACCGTCCATTATCTAGAACCCGGGCAAGCACGTCGCTGCAAAGCTGGTGTAAAACGCTGACGAACTTCTCCCAGCAGACACATTTTGTCAGGATCTCCCACAAGCCCTCACGCTGACAGTTTCAAAGGCCTTGGTCAGATCTACAAATGTCAACACAGACATCTGCTGTGCTCCCGGCAGTTCTCCAGGAGCTGGTAGGCAGCAAACACCATATGGATCACTCCCCCGCCCTTTCTGAAGCCACACTGGCTTTGAGTAAATCACCACCTTCCAGGTGAAAGATCTGCCTATTAAGGAGGACCATGGCAGCCGGCAGTGACTCAGAGACACCCCCCCCCCATTGTCATTCCTATTAGGACTCCTATGGAACAACCTACTTCCATTTCCTTTATAGAGATGACCAGTGCAGGCAGCGTTGAACTTCCAGGGGACAACCTTCCCTGGCCATATAACCTGGGAGATTTCATTAAGCTTTTCTATGAGCAGTGGCCCTCCACCTTCTAAATCTCAGCTGGAACAGAATCCGCACTAGGCACATTGCCACAGAGAGAGGAGTTTCATGGCATTCAAAATCTATTCTTCAGCTGAGAGGGAGTGACAGCACTGACTGAGGCAGGTCTGCTGAGAACACCGTGGAAGGGCTCAGCCCGTCTCTCCGGGACCCTGCTTGTTTCACTCATTGATGCAGCTCGCTCGGCTCTGAGTAGCCGAGAGGCACCACGGGTCTTTGGCCCACAAATAGGCCTCAGGATCTCATAAAAGCACTGGGATTGTTACTATCAGCGTAAAACTGAATCTGATCTGCCTTCTTACTGGGCCAAGAATCCTGCGCCCCTCTCTAGGTTTCACTTGCACTTTGCTTTGATGAAGTTAAACCCGGCATGCTTAGAGAGGGATGAGCTATTCTCCTGGCACACTTCTGTGGAGTTCTCATTTTTCATTTAGCAGCACCTGAATTTCTTCATCGTCTTCATCAAACCAATCTTGATGTTTGCGAGTGTTCTGGCCCAGATGAGCAACTTCAGTGCTGGACATCAAATCTCTGAAAGCTGCCCACTCCTTTTCTGCTCCAATGTTGCCAACCATGTGTTGGTTCAGCTTTCCCTCCAAGTTAGCAACAAACTGCTCCCACTCAGAGAAGAGCTCTAATCCACTGACATTAAGTCTCCTGGTAGCTGTCTTGCCTTGGGGGCCGCTGCTTTTAGCTCGGAGTGGATAAGTCTACGATAAGTCCAGCACTCTGTGCCACAGACTGCTCTTTGTCACTCTCACATCCTGCGTCTTCTCCTTACAATGACAGTCTATTAAATGCAAACGTTAGCTGTCAGGGGTGCACCCACAAGGTTTTATTGCATTGAGGTAAAAAGAAGATAGTGTTGGTGATGAGAAGGTCATGAGATGCACAAATCTTCAGCAGTAGTGACCACTGATATTGCTGTTTCTAACTCCATTCCTCCCAAGGACTCACTGCCATGTCTGATAGCCTGTGCCTACTCTGACATTAAAGTCACCCAGAATGACAAGCTTTTGGCACGCTGCTAATGAGGGTCTCTGCGTCTTCATAAAAGTTCTCTTTGACCTCATCAGGGATCATCATGGTGGGAGCACAGACACTGAGGATGAGGGTGTGGCATTTTTCTACAAGTGGCAACCACACTGTCATGAACCTGTCATGCATTCCTTTTGGGAAGCATATGAGCATGTTAACTAGGTTAGTTTTGATTGCAAAACCTAAGCTCCCCTTCACTGTGGCCACTCCCAAAAAATATGTACGCAGCTCCAACTTCCACAGTAAGCAGGCCAGGGTCGGGTGAAGCAGACAATTCTTAGGGTACTTTTCAAGCCCCTTCCTCACTTTAGAAAGCGAGCAATGGGGGTCCCTAAAAAAAGGCTGCTCAGACACCCAGGGGGCTGCAGAATCCCATGCCGACCCTGTGGCCTGGACCACCTGCGTGCAGGGTTGTGACGACAGCTCCCAGTGTTTCCACACCTGCTGCTTCCAGTGAGATGATCCTATGGTCTGGGCCACCTGTGTGTAGGTTTGTGACCACAGCTCCCAGTGTATCCACACCTGCTGCTGCATCACTTGCCTGTCACCACAGGACTTTGAGATGGGTAGAATGGTTAAATGGTATGGGTGACGAGTTTTGACTTGCAAATAAACTAGATTTAAGTGATGCAGAGTTGCACTAAGCTATTGGCCTCACTCTCTTCCAAAGTCCAGTGGCAGGACAAAAGTCAAGACAACTGGCGACGGCCTTGGCATCTCTATGCCCCTCCAAGCTCTAAGTGCTGCACAGCTCCTGCTTCAGTCGCCTTCCTTGCAGTTCAAACAAACTGCTCCCTTTGACTCCTTCTGCTGGGGGAAGTCTTCACTGATGGAAGTCTAACGCACTGCTGAGTCTGGGGCCCCTTGGTTTTCCTTAACCTGGCTTAGAAATGGTTTACCAGACAATAGCTACTGTGTACCCAAGAGCTTCTCAGAGCCCCGGCTGAGAGCTGGCTGGCAGGTAAACACCAAAGGTAGAAAGCAGCCCTGAAAGGGGCTCAGCAGTGCTCACACCAGAGGTCTCAGTCTTCTATGAACACATACACACCCAGCTTTGGTGGCTAAAAGAAGGAAGGACTGCAGAGGGAAGAGCCTTGGGCCAGACAGGACGGATGTGCACACGCACACACGCACACACACACACACACACACACACACACACACACACACACACCCCTCAGCTAATGTAGTGGTCCAGGTGTGACGTGAGGAGGGCTTGCATCAGGGTGGCAGCAGCAGCAGAGGACAGTTTATCTGAGGATGCCACGAAGGGGAAACTGACAGACCTTAGCACCATACTGGACATGGGGGTCAAGAGATAATGAGAAGGCCAGGAACCCTGACAGATGGGAGGGTGGTACTGCCCTCTACAGCACTACGGAAAGTAGGAGGGAGGGAAGGTTTGGGAGGAAAATGCTAAGTTCTTATTTGGACATACTGAGTTTAAGGTGTCTACCGGATGTCCAGTCTGAGACATGTGGGAGGTACCTGGGGGTCAGCAGAAAGACGGGGACAGGACAGGCAGATGTGAGAGTCAGTGCCACAGAGAAACAGAACAGTCCAGGAGAGAGATCCAGGGGCCTGAGCTAGGGCAGTGGTCGTGTGCATAGGGAATGAGATGAATCAGAGATATATTGTGGGCACAGAGACAAGATGTGACACCTGACTGGGTGTGTGGGAGCTGAGGGCAAGTGAGGGGATGAGGAAGCTGCAGAGGCCTGGAGGACTTATGGAGGCTGTCAATAAATGGACAGAGCATGTATCAGATGCTTACTAGAGGCAAAGCTCGACTGACTCCACTAGGGTGTAAGAACTCCCTCTGCCATCACAGACTCTACAGCCTGAACATCACCTCCGACCACCTCAAGACCATGGAGAAGGGACGTGCCCGGGCTCAGCTGGGGGCTCTGCAGCCATGTTAGCACTTCAACTAGGCCTTTCTGATTCCAAGTCCAGTATTTTATCCAACACCCCATAATGCCTCTCTCCGTTTAGAAGCAAGTTGAAAGAAAGAGAAAAAAAGCTTCTCTGAGATATAATGAGCAAATCAAAGAAAAATTCTGTTGCAATAAATCCCATAATAGAAAACCTTCATGTCCAGTCTGCTCAAATCCTCAGGCCTGGCAGCCCCATGGATGCTCCTGGATGCCTCCTATTCACAGCAACAGCTCAAGGGGAGCAAAAGCCTGTAAATAGCGGGGTGCCCATCAAATGGGGGGCGGCGTCTTCTCCCCTCCCTGGTCCCAACTGAACTGCTCCGGGTTTCTACACGCTGCCTCCCCTACCGGCATCTGAATCAGTATAACCAACGGAAAGCAATAGGAGACAATGGAAAGGAAGTGACTTAGGAAGGCCAGACCCCACGACTCAGAGATGCCACCGCTGGGCTCGTGTCCCAAAGAGGTCACCAATCACACACCAAACTTTCCCCTCCTCCCAGCTGCCAGTAACTGCCCTGACTGCCTTCCATCCACGACATTTCTATCTCTTATATATCCAGTGGTCTGTGTGTTGCCTTCCCTCCTAAACTGTGGACAGGGCCCGTCTTCACCTTCCTTTGTACCCAAAACTTAACAGTGCCCTTTATGGAGTGAGCACTTCATGAATTCACATGGCCTTAATAACTAGAGAAGATTCAGGGAAGCCATGAGAGCAGTCCCCAAGCATCTGAAATCCCATGTGGAAGAGGGATTAAATCTGCTGCACTCGGCCCCAGAGGGCAAAGTTGGGGCAGCCACGGCGGGCAGGGGCAGCCACGGTGGGCAGGGGCAAGGGAAAGGGAGTCCAATTATAGATGGAAACCTAAGACAAACTTCCTCACAATCAGTGCTGGCCAAAAAAGGAGTGGGCTGCCTAGAGAAGCAAAGGCTAGACCACTGACCATTGATTGCCAGGTAGACTTTTTCATATAGGAGGTGGACTGGGTGGGGTCTGACAGCTCTTCCAAGGCTGCAATTCTGTGATTTCCTGGAATTACATAGGAGCAAACTGCAGTTCCTTAACAGCAGCAAACAGTTCCTAACAATTAGGGCAGTTAAAACACAAACTCGGCTCCTTAGGAGGTAATCCCCTGCTCTTGGAGCTGCCCCAGGAAGGTCAGGATAGTGGGTCACTTGTCAGGGAGTCCTGAAGGCAGAGTCTGGTAGCCACCAGCCCCAGGAAGTTCCTTTGGCCTTGGCAGGTCCTAGATCCAGGGTCACTGATGGATTGCGCGCCGGCCCAAGCAAGGCTCACAGCCACCAAGGAAACACATCCCCACTATCTGGAGGCAAAAAGCTGGCATTGGACCCCAAGTTCCCATGGCCTCTTTCCAAGAAGGCCTTCACAAGAAGTCTGAAAAGCAAGTGAAGCCGCCCAGGCCCTGGCAGGCAGAGACTTACCTGAAAGGTCCAGCTCTTCAGTGGAGGCCAGACTGGTCAGACTCCAATTCTCACTACGAGCAGCCAACACAAACTTATGAGCATTGATGAGCTGATTGCCAACCTTGATTTTCAGGTCACTGGTCAAGGAAAAGAAGCACCATGAGTTGAGAGCACAAGACAATTCCCCTAAGTACAGCTGTCTGCAGAGCCACAAAAGGCTGTCTAGAGAACTTTGAGAAGCCACAGCTTGATAATATGTCTGAAATAGAAAAAGCATGGGGCCAACAAGGCTAGATCCTTTGTTCTATGAAAATTCTCTTTAAAAATTTTACTGAACATCATTTATTGCTTAAGTCTAACTTCATGCCCTGTCCAGGCCACAGAAAATGTGCCACTTTCAAAATGTCTTCTACAAGGATGATCTTAACAGATTCACATTTAACCTTGAAATTACATCATATCTTCCCCCCCCACCCCATACCTTCATACAGTATGAGACGAATGGAGGAGAAAGTCAGGGGCTCTCAAGGCAAGTCTAAGAAGACTCTACGGACACACCCATGCAGGTGCCCTGAGACAGGGCTGCTACTCTCCGTCTGGGCAGGCTTGCATCTAAGCCTGAGACTAGAAGGAGTCCATGAGCAAAGGTCTTGGGACCTGAGACCAAGGCTCAGGTCAGGGCCTGACTCTTACCTCTGGGTGCCCTGGACACCTCTCCCAAGCTAACTGACAAATGATCTGTCATCCGTACCTGTGTACAGAGAGTTTCAACCAATGAAACTGCAGGTCCAGAACAAAAAGTAAACTATCAAGGAAGGGAGCTTGCCAAAATATCCAGGTGGATAAAAGCATATAGCACTCGGCTTCTGCAGGTGCCACTGTGAGAAGGCCCAGGAGCACCCTACCGCTCACCACTTCCGTTCCTCAAGGTGCTAAGGCTACACAAACGGAGCCAGAGCCAGCCGTGTCTCGGGAGCTGTCACCATAAGCTCTGTGTCCAGAGAGCTACAGAGAGGGGGCCGAGCCACGTGACCCTCAAGAGAGCCTCATGCTAAAGGAGCTAAGAAGGGCAGCAGGGGGTCTGCTACAATGTGGGCAGGGCCCAGGCTCCAGCTTCCTTCTACTGCTCTCTCTCCCAGAGCTTGGCATCGCCCCATCAGGCTCACTCTCCCAAAGGGAGCAGCTTAAGAACTCTGCTGCATAAGGCATGCCCTGTTTTTTTGCAAACAAACCCAATTCAGATCCGAAGGCACACCTGTGCTCTGTCCAACCCTAGCCCACAAATTCACAAGTACTGCTTTCAGTCCCCAATAAACCAGGCCAGAAGAGGGTACTTAACCCTCTCAAATGGTAGAAACTACCATTCAGTGTGACAGGACATGAGTGGAAGTAGTTTGAGAATCAGAGTTCCTGAAGACCCCCAAAACAGGAGGCTCTCTCTGAGTCACATTCTATGATCCACTCTTAGGAAAAGGACAAGTTCTCGAATCACAATAATCCAGACATGTTCTTACTGTCATGTTCTCATTTGGCTGCAATGAGTCTTCATTTTGCCATCTTCACACCAACATAAAGGGGTCACTGAACTGCTTTTGTAAAATCCCTACGACGACCAGAGGAATACAGCAGGACGGTTCCCGTCAGAACCATTCCTGCCTCCGCTAGTTCAGAAATGCAAAGACATCTTTTTTTAATTCAGAACTGGCTAACGCTCCTGATGAACGGCTTAACACTATAAAGTGAGAACTGAGGATTTCGTTTATTGCCTGAAGAAGAAATGTGGACATTTTGAAACATACAAAAGATAATTTAAATTTTTTCCTTTTTAAACCCTGGATGTTGGGATGGTTGTTGGTCATTGAAAAAAATTAGTTTAATTTAGATTTTTAAACTGTAATGGCTTCTTTCTCTCTCCCCCTTTGGCCTCTTCTCGTCGGTGGAGAGCCTGTTAGCACAGGCTGCGGTTTGGCACAGAAATGGCATCAAGAAACTTAGGTCACAGAGATATGAGTCTCTGAAAGAGGCTGACCCCAAGTTTCTGAGAGACGTGCACTTTGCCAAGAAACACAACAAGAAGGGGCTGAAGAAGATGCAGGCCAACAACGCCAAAGCCATCGAGGCCCTGAGCACCGAGGCCTCCAAGGGCTTGCCAAGATCTCGTGCTGGCCACAAGACGGCTACTAAGCGTCGTCCAGGCTCCAGGATCATGAAGCCCGATCCCAAGGCTGCCAAGCCCACTGACCCCAACGTTATCAAGGCTGCCACCAAGGTCAGTAAGTCTGATCTCAAGGCTACCAAATCTGGCCCCAAGGTCACCACGTCTGATGCTAAGGCTGCCAAGTCTGACCCCAAGGTCACCACGTCTGATGCTAAGGCCGCCAAGTCTGACCCCAAGGTCACCAAGTCTGATGCTAAGGCCGCCAAGTCTGACCCCAAGGTCACCACGTCTGATGCTAAGGCTGCTAAGCCTGCCAAGTCCAAACCCAAAGGTGCTGGGGCTAAAGCTGCTAGTCCCAAGCCTTCAAAATAGATGCTTCATGACAGAAGGACTTGTTTAAAGCTAAAACCACCCTTTCTTCCCAACCAGGTTATGATTATTCACTATTTTGTACAAATAGAGGAAATGGTGAGTCATAAGAAAAAAAAAAACGTAATGGAGAGGAATGGGGGGGGGGGGCACTAACACCCTGGACATGCCCAGGGCCAGGATTCCAGGTTGGAGAGGCAGGGGCCTGGAGAGGAGCCTGCACATCTGTCAGGAAATCAGGAGGGCAGAGCAGTGACAAGACACCATCTGAAGGACGACTCCCCAAGAGACACTGGCTTGCTGGCCCATGCTCTGTCCAGCAGCAGAGCGCTGAAGGAGGAGAGAAGGAAGCAGGCCCCATCCAGCCCTGCTCGCTCCAACCATCTCTGCCACCCCTGGGGGGAGCCTGCCCCCTACTCCGTGTCACCTCATCTTTACCCAGCCCAGCCTTCCCCTCCCGCTGACCCACAGGACTTTCCATCCCCTTCTTAAAGACATCTTCAGCCTCTATCTGTCTTCTGCATTCACTCAACAATCAATCCTGCCAATGGGAATGGCTGCAAGTGTTCTGCTTGCAGCTGGTGGCACAGTACCCTGGGAAGGCCTTGGCCTCTTCATGTGTGACCCTGGACAAATCCACGGAGTCTCTGTCTGCCTGTTTCCTCGCATGTCAAATGAGATAGTAACAGCACCTCCCTCATAGGGTTGCTGTGAGAATCAAAGGGCCTGGCATGGAGCAGGCACCAGAGAAAGGCTTCTTCCTTTCCCTTCCCCCTTGCTGACTGTGCAATGCCTGCCTGGTCTCTAATCTCTAGCTTCCTCAAGGAGAACCCTCCTCTCTGAGAAAGTTCTCCAGGCCCATGGGGGGGGGGGGGCTGTCCTTGGCCACTGCAGGCACCATCACTGGCGGTCTCCCCTCTTACTCCCAGCCCATAGGAGCCCGTCCTCGGACACCACACGCACCATCACCGGCGGTCACCCCTCCTCCTCCATCCAAGGAGACTAGCCCTTGTCACTAACAGCTCAGCCCCAAGGCTCCTCTGTCCCCCTACTTGGCTTGATCTTGCTCTCTATCTGGAGTCAGCTTGACGCCCTCCCTTATCTCCTGGTCCCCTGCCCCATCCCCCAACCCCTCTTCCTCACCAACTGCCGAACAAAGCTTAATCTGAGCCCCCCCTGGACCAGGTGGACACAAGACACATTTATGTTATTGGGTTCCAAATGGGTTTTCATTTCTCTCAAAATGATCCTCTATCTCCCTCCCCACAGAGTTAGATTGGAGGTTCCAGCCCTACTCTCCCCTTTTCAAGCCTCCCACATGCCTCCCTCTCAGCTGGGGGCCAGAAAACCGAGGCCACGGGTCATGAGCTGGCTGTGCCCCCATTCGCTTTACCTAGGACCCCTTTCCATCACCTCCCACTCTTGCTCCCCCCAGGCTCTGACAAAGAGGTGGCCAAGGCCATCCTCCCCTTGATCCCAGCCCCTCCAGCAGATGGACACCTCCATCATGGCCTCTCCAAATCTACTGCCTTCAAGCACACCTACCCTTAGAAAAGCCTTCCCTCCAATGGAAAATTGGGAAAGAACTTTTACAACCAGTGTCTCCGATAAAGGCCTCATTTCTAAAATATATAGAGAACTGAGTTAAATTTATAAGAATACAAGCCACTCCCCAATTGATAAACAGTCAAAGGATATGAACAGGCAGTTTTCAGAGGAAGAAATTAAAGATATCTATAAGCATATGAAAAAATGCTCTAAATCACTATTGTTTAGAGAAATGCAAATCAAAACCACCCTGAGGTACCCCGCCAGTCAGAATGGCTAAGGTGACAAAACAGGAAAATGACAAATGCTGGAGAGGATGTGGAAAAAGTGGAACACTAATGCATTGTTGGTGGAGTTGTGAACTGATGCAGCCATTCTGGAGGGCAATCTGGAACTTGGCGCAAAGGGCTACAAATGTACGTACCCTTTGACCCAGCAATACCACTTCCAGGGCTGTATCCCAAAGAGATCACAGAAGCAGGGAGAGGACCCATACATACAAAAATATTTACAGCAGCTTTTTGTGGTGGCCAAGAACTGGAAATCGAGAGGATGCCCATCCACTGGGGAATGGCTGAACGAGTTGTGGTACATGAACATAATGGAATAGTAATGTGGTATAAGAAATGAGGAGCAGATGGACTTTATAACCACCTGGAGAGACTTATACAAACTGATGCTGAGGGAGGGGAGCAGCACCAGGAGAACACTGTGTACAACGACAGATACATTGTATCTGTGATGACTGACTTGGACAGACTGGGCTCCTCTCAGCAATGCAAGGTTACAAGATAGCTCCAAAAGTCTCACCATGGTCCAGAGAAAGGGCTGCAGAGTCTGAATGCAGACTGAAGAAGCTACTTGCTCTCTCTCTTTTGTGTTTTCATTGTTCGCTCCATTGGTTATGACCCTTCTTTACAACATGACTAGTGTTTAATGCGAAGGTGTTTGTAGAGCCTGTGTTGAACTGCATGCCACCACAGGGGGAGGGAGAAGGAAAGAGAGGGGGAGAAAATCTGGAACTCAAGGGACTGTGGACTGAATGTTGTAAACTAAAAGTAAATAAACCAATTTTTAAACAAAGAAAAGCCTTCCCTCCCCTCTGCACATCATCTCCCAGCTCCGCTCCCTTTCTGCAAAGGCGCCTGGACCTGCTGCCTCTGTCCCTTCTCCCATCACTCATTCCTCTAACCTAACCCTCTGTCAGCTGGCTTCTGATCTCGTCCTAAGCCGAAGCCGTTCGCCCCACAGCAGCCCTCCCCTGGGACAGTGAAGCGGCCTCGCCTCCCTCACCTTTGTGGGCTCCCACACACTGACTCAGGAGGAGCTTGGAGGGCCCTTCTCAGGCCGACTGCGGGCCAGGCCAAGCCAGCCTCACTTCCTCAAGATGGAGGTCACAGCCAATAGCAACAATGGCTTGCATTTGAAGGGCACTTTAGGGTTAGCTCGCGCGGTACTCACAACTACCCTGGGAGGGAGGCATTACACTGAAGCCTATTCACAGATAAGAAAACAGAGGCTCAGTGACTTGCCCAGGATCGCCACGCTCTGGGCACTGCACCACAGGATGCCTAAGACTAGCAGCGATGCGAGCCTATCGGCACAGGGGAATTGGTGAGCCTGGGCCAATTAGGCTTCCTCCCACTGAGGCCATCGGTCTGGGGGGAAGTCCAGCAGATGCCTCAGAAGCCTGATTCTAAGATAGCAGAGTCACTCATTGACCAAGTGTGGGGTGAGCGCTCTCTTTAAAGACACGGCAGCCACTACTGTCTTTTCCACACCAGAAAATATTTTAGGTTAGTGAAAACCTAGATGGATGCAGCCAGGCGGCACCAGAGGACCCGGGGAGCCAGGCCAAGAGGCCAGAAGGGGTCAATTCGAAGCCAGCTTCATCGGCTGGCAAGGCTTGCAGGTCCCCAAACCCCTGCCTAGGCTTTTTCACATGCACTCAGAACAGCACCAGCACACAGTAAGCACTGCGCAGGGGGAGAGCCAAAGCCAATGCTCAGAGGGCCCTGCTCTGCGCAAAAACACGGCCAGAAACCCCCAGCCAGAAACCCCCAAGGGCTCACCCAGGAATGTTCTGGCCCTGATCCAGAGACCCCACGTCACAAGCATTGGGAAAGAAGCAGCTCACGCAAGTCTGAGACTGCCCTCCCCAATGTACACTATGGAGCATCTGGACAGAAACAAGACCTAGATGCATTTAGGGAATAAACCCTAAGCCTGGCACAGGTCAATCAGGCAGTCGGTCGGTCATTAAACATGTTTTAAGGACCTACTATGTGCCAGGCACTGTGCACAGCCCTGGGGACACAAAGAAAGGAGCTCATGATCTCACAGGGGAGACGAAAATCCAACGAGTGTGTACAAACAAAATCTATACAGGAAAAAGCCAGAAACAGAAAGGGAAGAGACTGGAAATAAGGAAGGGCTGGCAAAGGCCGCCTGTAGAAGCTGGGCCTTCACTGGAACTTAGCGGAACCTGGAGAAGCCCAGAGGTGCAGATGAGGCACAGGGCCAGAGAAAACATCTAAAGCCAAGGGATAGAGGCTTCTATTGGAGCAACAGCAAGGAGGCCAAAGAGAATGTGCCAGGAGGGAGAAGGGTCAGGGCGGGAAGGGTCTTTGCATGCCAGACATTTGATCCTGGAGGTGAGAGGGAGCACAGGAGTTTGCTCATCAGAGTGGACAGGAAGATCACTTTGGCAGTTGAACCGAGGATGCACAAGACAGGGAGAGACTGGAGACAGGCGACCCTAGTCTGAGCCACAAATTTCGGAGGGTTCAAGGGAAGGATGTGTAGGATCCCACAGGCTACAACTCGACAAGGAAAGACTTGAGAATGGAAGTCTGAAAACAAGGGAGAGCCCTCAGACAGGTCAGGAGAAGAGGAGCCTCCCACGGAAACCCCAGCCACCAGTCAACAGGGCTTTGTAGACTAAGGGGTCCTGAAGACTCGTGGTTACAAGAAAGGGCTTCTCAGAGAGGGGAAGGCAGGGCAACTGGGGTGAAGTGACGTGCCCAAGGTCACACAGTCCTCCTGACTGCAGGGCTGGTGCTCTCGTCTGTTTTTGAAGGTCCACTACTCCAGGTGACAGGGCCAGGACCGCTGACCAGAGAAGGAAGGCCCAGAGGCTCTGCCCTCATTAGGCTCCTCCATGGTCTATATTTGTATGCGGTTCAGTTCTGTGGACTAGAAAGGACAGAACAAAATGGCTTGCGGGGAATTGAGAGGAAGAGCATCAGGTACCCCAAAGAACAAGATTCCTGGGTACTGGAAGCAGTGGCTGCTGGGAGGGCTGAGCCACGACCAGTGATCTCTGCAGGCCTGAGAAGAAGGGTGCCCCAGAGCTGGAGCAGGCCAAGTGCTGGCCTAGTTTTCAAAAGAAAAGAAGATGGGGGGGAATAGAATGGAATCTGTGAGATTCCTGAATCAACGATTGAAGACCTGACTGGTGAACACTGAGGACAAGAAGCTGAGACCTCAGAAACCCAGCCCGGCTCTGCCTGCCTGGGCCGCCCTTCCCAGCCTCACCTGATTTCCTCTTAAGATGACTGGAATGTCATAGTGCAGTTTACCCGTATTTTGTCAAAAGAACATACAGGGCCCGCTTATTACAAGTGTCCACCCATACTTCTAAGGCTGTCTGCTGGCATCCTCTGGGTACCAGTCTGGGCACCATAAACTAGGAGGATTAGACTAATGACCTTTAGGGCCTGTGGCACCTTAGGATCCTCTCAGCAACCCACCTTTGGGACTTGGGACCAGCCTGACCCATTTCCTCTGCTTCACCTGAGACACAGAATCAATCAGCTGCCAAGGCCAGCTGGTTCTCCCTGGGATAGCTCATAAGTCCAGGTCCTCTGCAACATGACCACTGAAATCCTGCCTCTGCTGGGTTCTAGTCTCCTAACTGGCCTTCCTTTCCCTGGTCAGAGCTCCACTCCAGGAAACAAGGACAATACCATAACCTCACCATGGCTCTAGCACTATCGAGGACCCCAATCTTGCTACTCCAAGGCCTTTCTCAGGCAGTTCTGACCCTGCTGTCCAGCCTCCTTTCACATGATCACATGACTCCCAGCCCAAGACTCTTGGCTCCAGCCGCTCTCCGTTCTGCTGGCCCCCATCTCCAAACCTCTGTTGACCCCTTCTCCCCATTTCAGAAATGGCTTCTCCTCACTGCCAACGCTCCGACCTCCCCCTTCGGACAATGCCTCAGGCAGACACCACATCCTCCAGGACCTCACCCTCCTTGGAAGTTTTCCAGCCCATGAGCCAAGCCTCTCCTTTGCCCTTTCTCATCCTCACTTTCTCCAAGACCCCAACTCCCATATTTACTTGTAACAACATAATAAGAGCTCACATTTATATAGCAAAATACCGAAGCACTTGACATACACAATTTCATTTGAAAGTCACAATAAACTGGCCAAGTAAGGTGCCATCGTTATCCCCATGTCACAGATGACAACAGGCTGAATGAGTGCCCAGAGCCAGAGAGCCCATGAGTATCTGAGGCAGGACCTGAATTCAGTTCTTCTGACTCCTCATCCAGTGCTCTGTCCCACTGGACCACCAGCTGCCTCTACTGACCTTCCTGGAGAGCAGATCTATGCTACATGGTATAAAGCAAACACCTACTAAATAAGCAAGAGAACATGCAGGGCACCAGAGACACAACGACAGGACGCACCACTCCCTGCACTCAAGGCTCTCAAGCCCTCCTGGGGGGATGTGCCTGAGAAGCCACTGCGGGATGACTCAGGGTCTGGAGAGCCCCGTAGGAAGCAGCCCTGACACTGGGCCCTGAGAGGCCTGCATCTCTCAAGAACAAAGGAACAGGCAGGGGACAGACTGGAGTGCAGAAAGCAGCCAGCGAAGCTTTCTAGCCAAAAACGCTGGCCTCACCCAGACAGGGAGGTGGGAGCCAGGCTGGGGGTTCTAAAGGTCAAGATTACAGGATCTCTCAAAGAAGCAAGAGGGAATCAGCGCAGACTTCTCAACAGGGAAGCAAAACGTGTTGGGTCAGCATGGGGTTGCTCAGCACCCACTGAAATGCTCCTTACCTGCTTTCTGGACAGGGTGGTGGTAATGATCACAGGACTCGGGCGACAGCCAGCACGGGTGCACTCACCTGTACTGCTCCTGCTCATAGAGATCGGCCACGATTCTCAGCAGACGTGTGATAAAGCAGTCACTGCCACCTTCCTGGTGGGCCTGTGCGGCCAGGAGGCAACACCTCTGCTCAGTCTCAGCCAGCCTCTTCTGCAACTTCACATACTCCTGCCGCAGAAGCATCAAATGTTTCTCCAACTTGGCCACCTCCTCTGTAATGGGCACCAAAGAGGACAGTGAGGCTGCCAGGCCAGTGGGCAGGAAGGAGCGCAGCTTGTGGGCTGATGTCACCTTTGGGGTGCTCATCACACACACAGACACGTGTGCACACATACTCCACACGTGCACATGTCCACGCACACTCTGACTCGTGCGCAGGTGCACGTGCTTTGTTTTACAATGCCCTTGTTCTATAACACACCATCGGTCCATGCTCAGGCTTGGCTGAGAACACTGCTAAGAGAAACGCACTCATGGACCAGGACCTACTGGTGTCTTGATTTCAAGGAAGCACGATGGATATGTGCACGCACACACGTACGCACACACGCACGCTCCAAATAAAACCCAATTCTTTCTACTAAGATTTTCATCAGCTGAGTCTCTGCAGACACAGGGACATCCAGGAATTAGCAAAAGTGAAACTTCTTTTCTTGCACCTTCCCAGAAAAATCCTCTCCCACAGTTTCACTTTATACATTGACCATCATTAAAACCTCTCTGCAAATGCCTCAGCACACTACGTGAAGGACCCCTCTTAGTCCCACATTGGCTATAGAAGTCAACATTACTGGGAATGAATAATCCAGATACTTGGGACAGCACAGAGCTATCCCTTCCTGGAGAAGGGTCACATTCACATGCTCCCAAGTGACAGGAGGGACTTGGGGGCTCATACCAAGGGCTCTTCCAGGGTATCCAAAGTACAACAGCTCAGCTCTTTCTATCACCTAAATCAAACCACTGTAAAAACCATTTGCCCACAGCAAAGGGTTCTGATCTGGAATGACATTAGACAGTCCTTCCAAACTCTGTCAACTGTCTTTTATACATCTGCTGAGCTCCCTAAATACAATTTTCTTGTACAGGTTTCAAAAGGGGGAAAAGGTGTGAGCATTTTCTAAGGGCCTTCTAGGTGCCAGGCACCATGCTGTGCTTTCAAAGTTCTCATAAGATAAAACCTCCTGAGTTCCACAATTTCCCTTCAGGACCAGCACTGAGCAGGAGCCTTGCCAACAATGAGAAATTCAAAATCAGTGTGCCAGAATCTGCTCCAGCTTCTGAGCAGACAGAAAAGAAATGGGGGATGCCAAAGTTTTCAAAAAGTCAACTGGAGAACAAAAGGTCTGGTCCAGGATGGGGAGTGGAGTGGGTCATTCACAACTGCTTATGAGAAATAACAACACTTTTGTTAATTTATAAAGACCCAAAAACCCCTGGGAAGACATGCATCAACTAAAAGCAAAGTGAAGGAAGCAGACCTAGAAGAACCACATCTACAATAACCATACTACAAAGATCAGCAGCTTTGAAAGACTTAGCAAGTCTGAACCACACAAGTTGCCACCAGGATTCCAAAGGACTCACTCAGAAAAGAGCTGCCCCCTCCTGAGAGAGCTAACGGACTTTTCTCCCTCTCTCTCTCTCCCTTCCGACCTTCCTCCCTCTTCCCCCCTTCCTTCTTTCCTTCCTTCCCTCCTTCCTTCTTGCCCCCACTCCCTCCTTCCTTCCTCCCTCCCTGACTAATGCAAGAATTTGCTCTGCATCACTCCACGTATGTGGAATGGAGAGGGGGGGAGAGGAAGAAAATTTGGAACTGAAAATTAAAAAAAAAAAATATATATATATATACATATATACACACACATATATATATAAAGACCAAATTATGTTATACTATAAAAAAAAAAAATTCTCAACAATGTGCTGAATGGTAAGAGCCTAGTGATTTCTATCACTTTAAAACAGGTGCCCTGACATTAGCCACAGTATGCTCTCCAAAGGCTAACCTGACTTGGTCCAGAGAGCCTCATCCCCAGCAGGCCGGCCACTTGAAAAGGGATGCTCTGGCCACAACAACCCAGAAAACAAAAATGTTGCGGTCGTCCAGCCAGGGTCCTGGCAGAGCATCAAGAAAAGCAGGGAGATCCAGGGCTGAGAATCTCCCAGCTTTCAAGCCATCTCAAAGCCTCATTCCCAGGTGACATGCCCAGGACGTAATACCCCTGTCCAAAGAGCAGCCTGCGTGAACCACTCCGGGAGGGATGAACTGCGTCCAGCTGGTCATTCTTGCTCCAAAGGAAACCAGAAGAAAGATGTGCCCTTCACACAGCAAGCCAAATAGCAGCCATATGTGATCTCACTTATCCACGCCAGGAATCCAACCAGGTGAAAATATAATCGGGAAACAGTTAAGGTAGCAAACAAAACTGCGCAGCCAAGAAGGTGAACACGAAGCCCCAAGCAATCAGAGACCTGGGGCTAGGAGGTAGAGGTCAATGAGTGCAGGATCCAAACTCAGCCATGTCTTCCTGCCCCTGGGCCCAGCACTCTCCAGTGAAGAGGCCCTGCTTGGCACACGTGGCTCACACACGCCCACAAGACAGCCCCCCTGCACACGACTCTGGCTCACCGCCAACAGAGAGGGAGAGGAACCCAAGAAAACCAACACACTCTTGGACACACACAGGTGAGAAAGGTTAGCAGATCTGTAGATGCCATAGAAGTCTCTCCAAGAGAGAAAAGGGAAGAGGCGGCTGCTGAGCAAAGGCCCTAAGTACCAAAGAGAGAAAGCACAGGAATGACAAGGCCAAGAACTCACATTCCAGGCACAGAAACACAGCTCCAGGGCTCCCGATCGGCAGTTCAGCAGACCTGCTGTCTGGGGAGGAGAGGGCAAAGATCAAGGAGAAGGGGTGGGAGCCAAGGCCAATGCCACCATCCTGCCCCACGCTGGCACACCGGCCACCATGGTGGAATTAAGTGACCAACACAAGCTCAGGGAACTGCATGAAGGAGCCATGGCAGGAGACCCCGAGAGCCTAAAGCGGGAGGAAGGATGCAGGAAGGGAGGTAAGAGGCCCCTGTATTGCTCTTAGTGCAGAGATGGTTGAGTAGGAGGGAGCTGGAGAGGAGGAAGGCACATTCCCAGGCTCTGTCAGCAAGAGAGGGAAGCCTTCCTCCTCTTTCTCCTTCCTCTCCTCTGCTAACACAACAGTGGGGGGACTGGGTTCAGGTCTGGACATCATATTTAGAAAAGGTGACGCCACGCTATACAACTGTGGGAGGCCACCAGGGCGGTACATGGTCATCTGTGAGGCCCAGAATGCTTGGGGATGGGGGGGGGGGGGGCAGAGAGCCACCTTCAAGCCCTGAAAGGCAGTCATGTGGAGAGGGGCTTGACTCCATCTGTCTGACACCCTCATTCCCACCCGCAGGAGAATCAAGAGCAATTTGGGGGAGGGGAAGCATGTGAAGAGACAAATTTAGGATTCACATCAGGAAAAACATGCTAAAAAGCCAAGCCGTCCACAAGTGGGGATTGGGCTGTCTGGAAATGGTCAAAGGATAGGAACGGCATGAACAGAGTTCAGTTCCTGGTTCTCAATCCTCCCCATCTCCTGCCCTCACACTGAGACTTCAATATCCAGATGCCAGCGCCTTAATCTGCAGATTCCCTTGAGCCCACACCCATACGCCTAGGCAGCAAGGTGGCAAACAGAGTTGGACTTGGAATCTTTAAATCCAGGATCAAGATACTTACTAGCCATATAACCCTGGCAGTGCTTCTGCAGAATCCCCCTGAACAGCATTCCCTCCTCACCTAATGCCACCTTCTAAGAAGCTTCCCAGGATCCACGCCATCAGAACCTCTCCCCTACAAAACCCCCACTCATTTCACGTGGACTTTGTATCTGCTTTTCTGTGGGCATGATCCAGGAGAATACAAGCACCTTGAGGGCAGACACCAAGTGGCAGCACAATGCCCACACAGAACAGGTGGAACTGAATGGAACACGATGCCCCGGGGGCGGTGCCCTCCTCCCTTCTGGCTCTCTGTCCCTGTTCAGGTCCCCAGTACCAAGGCTTCAACTCAGGGTCTTCGGAAAGAAGCGGGGTTCCTTCCTACTTCCAGTCTCTCTGCTGCTTCAGGTTAAAGCTCCCTGCTCAGCTCTGAAGGCAAGTCAAGAAGTGCAGAGACAGGCGCTGCCCAATCCGAAGTCACTCACACACCGCCCGTGCTTCTCAGACCATCTGTCTCTCGCCCAAGTTCCAAGGGATCCCCAACAAGCAATCTAGCTAAAGCACCACTGTGCTCGATGGTGCCCAGAGCCCTCCGAGCACCAGTGAAAGACAGTTCTGGCCACCAAAGCCCTCGCACCACCAAACGATTCCACGTCCTTCTGAGGACAGCCCTGGGCCTGGTTCACACAACCAGAGCTGAATTCTCCTGGGGGGTGGTGCGGGTAAGAGGGCTCTTCCCACAAGGCTTTTACGGGAGAGGGCACATAGGGCACTTGTCCTTCTCAGACCAGAGAGCCTGCCACACGGGCAACCCTGAGACCACTGATCTCCCTGGGCCTGTGCACTGGGGGAGCTGAACGAGGGATGATTTCTGAGGATACTTCCAGCTCTCAAAAAGATCCTAAAGTTGTGCCATTTACATGCACCTACCATGTGTCAAGCACTATTTGAAGCAAGACTTCATAAATAGTGCTTCATCTGCTCTTCACAAGGGACAAGACTCAAGCCAGCATTCATGAGGGAATGGCCGTCCAGGAATGGGTTACCAGGGGGCCTTGAATGCCAACACTTAGGGCAGCCCAGAAAGCTCCGCCACACAGGCACGAGGCTCAGAGCTGCCTCGCTCAGGCCACCCCTTCCTGTGACTGCTCCATGCCAGGCTCCCTCTACGCCTCTGGGAGGATTGTCTCCACCCTCAGAGGTGGGTGTTAGTATTATCCCCATTGTACAGCTCTGGAAGGGGACTGGGGAAAGTGGAAGAGCTCAGCTCATCTTATCTGACCCCAGAGGAGCAAGGGACCCAGAGCCCAGCACCTGATAAGGAGAGGCTTCAGGGCCTCTGCTATCCCTGCCCTCCCTGGAGGGGAGGCAAGCAGGGGAGCCCAGCGGTGGGCTGGGGAAGGAAAGGGGGAGCAGAGGGGATGGGCAGGGGGAGCACAGGCTTCGGGCTGGAGGAACACAAGGGGCAGGCAGAGGGCGGGCTGGGGGAGGGCAGGGGGCGGGCTAGGGGGGGCACAGGGGAGGGTGGGCAGGGGGCAGCAGCTCCCTCCATTCAGGACTGCCCAGCACCCGTGGCTCCTCCCCCCTCCTCTTCTTCCCCCCCTCCCCAGCCCTAGGGTCAGTTTCATTTCCCCAGGATCCGCCCTGGTGAGTTTCAGGGAAGGGAAATGGATTTTGGGGGGAGGGGACAGGGATGACCCGCCCATCAGGCTGCAGGCGCACATGCGCACATGCGTACACGGCTCTCTGAAATGCTCCTATTGAGAAACTGACAGACTCTCCAGACTCAAAGGAGACCCAGTTTGTAAAGGACCCAGCCCCGCACCTTCCCCTCGGACAGCCCCTCACACACCCTGACACACTCAGCGGCACACAGAGCCCGGCTCACGTTGTCACCCTGACACACTCACTGTCACACTTGTGCACTCAGATGTCATACTCAGTCCTGCTTGTGCACACTCGATCCCGTCAGGCTCACACATGTACACTCACCGTCACCACTCACTGCCCCGCTTGTGCATACTCGTGCACACTTACACCCCGTCACACTCAGTCCCGCTCGCGTACACTAGGATCCCTCCCGGCTCCCGTCCCGCTCGCTCGCACAGTCACGCTCACGCGCCTCGGGTGGGAGTGGGGGTGGAGTGGGGGCCGCGTTGCCAAGGGAACGGGCGGCCCCCCCGGACCTTCCGGTCCCCTCCCTCGACGCTCCGCGATCCCTCCAGTAGCCCAAGCTCGAACCGAACCGACCCAGAGCGGCCCCGCCCCACCCGGGCCGGTGGGAGCCTTACCGTCCGCCATGTTGACCGCGGCCCCTCCCGCGAGCATCGCGAGACCTTAGGTGAGGGCGGTGGCCGGTGCCGCGTCCGGAGGCGGGACTTATCGCGAGAGCGGCCGGGAAGAGGCGGGCCACGGCGAGCGGGGGTGGGGAAGAGCGGGCATCCTGCGCAGGCGCGATGCGCCCCACCCGGAGGCGTTAGTCACGTGTGGGCGGCTGGGCCCCGGGGGCTGGATCTCCAGGTGACCCCACCCCCAGCCCAGCCCGGGTCGCGGATTGGAGCCGGGCCAGCGGCTCCTCCCGGCGAATCTAGGCGAAGCCCACGTTCCTGACCCGCCCCCCCCCTCCACCCGTCCGGGCCGGCCCCTGGGGCGGGGCTCCTTTAAAGCCCCGGGTTGTCCCTCCAAGTGCCGCCGAAGGCTCCTTGACTCTGGGGAGGCCTTGGCTGGCATAGGGGGTGGGGTTTTCTCGGCCGGAGCAGTTCCCCTCCCCCACCCGCCGCAGTCCTTGTCTTTCACGTTGTTGCTCTCACCCGTGACCAGCTGGCGGCCCGAGATCAGAGTGAGGCCCGGAGCCCGGCCCGGCCTGGGGGCATCGCACGGCTCCCCGCCCGCACCCCGGAGGGAGGAGCGGCCCGGCCCAGCAGGGATCCTGCAAAGGAAGGCCCAGGCTCAGGCTCCCCGGGCACCCCGATCTGCCGGCCCTTGCTGTGGGGGACCAGCGTGCAGGCCAGCCCCAGGAAGGCAGGGAGCCGGCGCTCCCTGACCTCCCCTCCAGAGCACGGACACCCCAGAACACAGCACCCCTGAGTTCAGAAAACCAGCAGAAGCTCCTAGAGGACGGAGTGTGAGCTGGCGAGTGTGAGGCCAGGCTCCGACGTGAGTCAGACGCAAACCCAGAAGGAGAGTATGAGTCCGGGTGGAAGCAAAGTCTGAAGAAAAATGCCGCTTGAGCGTGTCATTTCATTCAACCATTATTTCTAGAGAGAGACAGAACAAAAGAATTAAAAAAAAAAAAGCTAAAAGATTCTTTAAAATGAGGGCACTAGAAAGAAAACATGGGAAAAGAAAGGAGAACTATATTACAAAGAACTGGGAAGCCAGTTAATGGCTTGGAACAAGAGGAAGGACACACTACGTGGAGAAAAACATCTGTGAAAATTGGGATGGACTGAAGAGGAACCGGTGAATTTATGCAACATCACGAAACTTTAAAAACAAAGCCAAAAGACTGAAAAGCTAAAAGAATATATAAGGCATCTCATGATAAAACAAGTGACCTGGAAAACAAAGTTAGAAAAAATAACTTAAGAATAATTTAGAGATCTCAATGATATTACCAAAAAAGGGTCTAATATATATGAATATATATTTCAAAAAAAAATCAAGAAAATTCCTCAGTTTCTTAGAATCAGAGGACAAAGTAGAAATAGAAAGAATCTACTAGTCATCTTCTGAAAGAAACCCCTAAATGAAAATTCCCAGGAATATTGTAGCCAAAAGTCCAGTCCTTCCAGGTCAAAGAAAAAACACTGGAAGCAGCCATTTAAGAATTCAGAAATGGAGAAGTTGGGATTTAGGGGTGATCACAATGAAGAGGAGAGCTTAGAATATTGTGTTCCAAAAGACAAAAGAGCTCAACTTACAGCCAAGAACACCCAGCAAGACTGAATATCATCCAACAAGGGGGGGAGGAAATGGCTCTTTACCAAAATAGAAATCTTTCAAGCATTCCTGATGAAAAGATCAGAGCTGCCTAGAAACTTTAACATAACAAATCCAGGAGTCAAAAGAAGCATAAAAAGACAAACATAAATGAGCAGTCACAAAAGACTGAAGAAAGATAGAGTACACATTCTAATAAGAGTAGATGATACATTTATCCTTTCAGGACTATATGTCAGAAGTCTGGGAGTGGTTCTGTGTTCTGATGACCCTGAAAAAAAATCAGAAGGGAGGGGAAGAATAATACCTTTCCTGGAGAAGGGGAAAAGAAAAGGAAGATGAGGAACATTGTCTCATATAATGGAGATGCTCAAGTAGAAATCTCTGCAAATAAAAAGGAAGGAGTGGAGTGAATGGTACTTGAAACTTCCTGTCATTTCAACAGCCAGAGGAAGGAAGAATACACACAGTTGGGAATAGAAATACATTTCATTCAACAAGAGAATGCAAGGAAAAAAGGTTGAAGAAATGAAGGGATAAAAGGGAAGGTAGGTTTATGAGCAAAACAAAGAGGCAAGAGGAAACACAGAAGGAAAAATATAAAAGAAGATGAAGGAAAAAGACAATTAACCATCATAACTGTGAATGTAGATGGAGTGAATTCACCTGTAAAACAGAAGATAGCAAAATGCATTAGAAACCAGAGTCTATTATGTTGTTCACAAGAAACATACTTGAAATAGAAAGGACAAAGAATTCAAATAAGGGGCTGGAGCAGAATCTGTTGTACTTCAAATGAAATTTTTTTAAAAAGAGGCAGTCAGTATGCAGTCAGAAGCTCAGATAAAGCAACAGGAAAAATGGACCTAATTAAAAGAAATTGGGAAACTATTTTGCTGAAATGTAGTATAGACAGAGAACTAATGTCAACACCAAACATATAAACACCAAATGGCACAGCATAGCATCTAAATTCTTAGAGGAAAAGTCAAATTAATTACAGGAAGAAATAGTAAAACCAGAAGGGGGAAGGGGGAGATTTGATTGACCCCTTTCAGACCTAGATAAATCTAAACAAAAAAGAAATTGACAATCTGAATATAATTTTAGAAAAATTATATATAATAGACATCTGGATAATATTTAATGGGAATAGAAACACGAATACAGGTTTCTCAGCTGTGCATGGCATCATCACAAAAAGTTGACCATGTAGTAAGACATAAAATTACAAATTCAGAAAACCAGAAATTGTAAATGTATCTTTTACAGACCATAGTACAATAAAATTATATTTAATAAAGCACCTTTAAAGCAAAAATAAAACATCATTTGGAAACATCCTAGAGAATGGGTGGATCAATTAACAATCATAGAAACAATTGATATTTCATTAAAATTAGTAACAAAATAGAGACACCATATCAAAATTCTGTGTTGCAGACAAAGCAGTACTTCAGAGAAAAAATATGTATTTAAACATTTTCATCAATGAAAGAGAAAGATGGGGGAGACAGAGAGCTAGGGGACACTCATGCAAAATGGAGAGGGAAGGGAATTCATGATGATTATGCAAAAGAGGCTGAGAAGTGCTCAGGCAGGTGGGAGCAGAACCAGGTTTGTGAAAAGAAGCCTCATGGTGAGATGGAAAAAGGAGTAACTGTGCCTGAACACTCAACTTTCCTTAGATATCAGCAGCTGAGCAGCCCCCAGAAAGCTGCTTCATGCAGTTCCTTCATCTGTAAAGTGAAGGCATTGGATGGTTACCTGTAAGATCTCTTCTCACTTTAACTTACCATCCTATGAAAACCCAGGTCTCATACACATTCAAACCTATCACGTGGCTCTAACAGAGGGCCCTTTGGGCAATGCTCAACACTAGTTCTTCAGAGATTACATTGCCTATGGCACTCATGCCCATCCTCACAGGCTTCCCAGAAGGGCTGCTTTAGACTTATGGTATCCACTTAAAGTGACTTCATGAGCCCCTACCAGGTACTTCTATACTCTAGTCAGACAGGGGGTACAGCTAACTCAAAGCAAATGCTATTTCATATGTCTATGAAATAGCATAGAAAGAAAAAATTTCCCCAACTTTCTGTGTTGCGGGTCCACCCAAGGTCCAGCCTCAGGTGTGTGTGTGGAGATGTGGGTGAGAGGAAAAAATGACCAGGGGATAGTTCAGGAAAGAACCATGAACTCCATTTAATGATTGTAAAAGTTTATTGTTAGTCTGTTCAGCGGGCAGGAGGGCTTAGGAAGCCTGCCAAAGTGCAGTAATTAGAAATACAGATTCTATAGCCATAATAACATAAATCAGGTATCAATTATGCTAACTAGGTGACTAAAGGAGGTATTAGGGAGGAGTTAAGGAGTGGTCAGTGCTTAAAGGGACATGCACTTTTCATATCTACTGCGCAGGCATATTGCCCATAATTCACTGGGAAAAAGTCTGGGGGCGAGGCTATCAAGAGATGTGATTTTTGCCTTGAAATGTCACCTAAGTAAACTAGCAGTCAGTTCTGACTGAGAGGTGCCCAGTCTGTTACTCATCAATGTCCTGTTTGACAAGATGAATGTTGGAAGCTAGACTAACTGGGGATCCAGGATGTGCCTAATTGGAGAGGAGTTAGCTTACTTATAGTGCATTGAAGGATTCATAGGTGCGACTGCCAACTAGAACAAGGGAGCTTTACATTTCTATAATTGCTTATAGAGGGTTGGGTGAAGGATTCATAGCATGGCTTGTTGCTGTAGCAAGCAGGGTTTATGGCAGCTCAGCAGAGGCTGCTCAGGGAAGGGGCAGAGTTAATGGTTTTATGGCTGGGGGGGGTGTAACTTTACAACTGAAGTTGCAGCTGGATGTTACAAACCCAGGCACCCCAACACCCATCAACAGGGCCAATAATCTCATGAGAGACTTGCCTTTTTAAGTATCTGAAGTTGGGGGGCAAAAAGCTCAGCTGCAGTCAGGATCTCAGACATAAATCTTTTGGGTGTAACTCCAGGGGGTCTTTAGGGAGCTGGCCTTATGTGAATCCACCAGGCGTGTCACCTAAAGGCCCTGATCAGAGCACACTGTCTAAGCCTTGACTTCAGCGGCATCATTTCTGCTTTCCTTCTGATCTGGTTGCAATGGTTTCATTTATGTAAAACCTTCTTAATTCAATGTAATCCAAATTACCCATCTTACATCTCGTAATGTTCTCTATCTCTTGTTTAATCCCAAATCCTGCCCTTATCTATAGATCTGACAGGTAAATTATTCCTTGGTCCTCTGACCTGCTTATGGTGTCAACCCTTATGTCTAAATCATGTACCCATTCTGACCTTACTTGGTGTATAGTATCGGCTGTTGATCTGCACCTAGTTTTTGATCTATGCCAGAAGTGTTTAACCAAAGAGTGAGTTCTTGTCCCAAGGCCGGGTCTCTGGGTTTGTCCAACACTAGGTTGCCGTGGCCATGCACTGTGGCGTCTTGTGAACCCCATCTCCTCCACCGAGCTGCCACTCTACTTTTTAGCTAGTACCAGATTGTTTGGAAGATTATTGGTTTATAATGCAGTTGGAGATTTGCTGTGGTTAGGCCACCTTCCTTCGCATTTTTTGCCATTAATTCCTTGGATATGCTTGACCTTTTGTTCTTCCAGATGAATTTTGTTATGTGTTATTTTTTCTAGTGCTATAAAATAATTTTTGGTAGTTTTGTTTGTATGGTACTGAATGAATAAAGTAAATTCAGGTGGGCTGTCCTTTTTACTATATTGGCCCAGCCTACCCATGAACAATGAATATTTTTCCAGTTTTTTAGATGTGACTTTATTTGATTGGAAAGTGTTTTGTCACTGTATCCATCTGGTTTCTAGATTTATCTGGGCAGGTGGACTCTCAAGTATCTTATGTTTCCTGCAGTTATTTTGACTGGAATTTCTCTATCTCTTGCTCCTGGATGAGGCCTGCTTTTCCTCGAGTGCACTGTTCTGTTGGCGTCACTGGACCAGCCTCTGGCTGAGCGAGGCATCTCTCTTGGGCTCGCTTCCCAGTGTGATTCTTTTATGGGCTTCTCGGCAGGGCTGGTTCAGCTAAAACCCCTTCCTGACTTAGGCAGACTGACAGCTCCTTAGACAGAGCCAAAGCCAGACAGCATGAGCCCAGGCTAGGACGAGGTTTTGAAGCCCTCTGCCATAGAGAACTCCTTTGCCTAATGTTTAGAAATGTTATTCCCTCCCAAGACCCTCTCTGGCTTATCTGTGAATGTATAGGAGCCAGACCATAAGGCAACAAGCCTTGGGAGGCTAAGCTGGCCTTCACTGCTATGGCACAGGTCTCTCCCTCCCAAAGCTGACAGCACCTTAACCCTGGCATTTTGGCCAGCAACATTCCTCTGCTCCAATGTTTGTTGTCAGAAAGAAATTCCTGGTAAGCTGACATCTTTAGCTAAGTAAAGCCAGACTACACATGCTCACAATGCCTTGCACATCACAGGTGTGCAACAGTGTTTCTTGAATTGAAATAAGAACAGGCTTTAACAGAGGGCAGGGTATGTGGCCTGTGAAGTTGGGGAGAGGGGAGAAAAGGGATTAAAAGGAAGGCTGGGAGTGCCAGAGGCAAAGGTGGGCACCCTCCCAGGCTCTCCAAGGACTAGCCTCCAGGGGTAGGGGGGAGGAGGGGACAAGTGGGAGCTGGAAGGCTGCCAGGCCCGCATCTGGCCCAGCCCCCAGCTCTCCTTGTGTCAACAGTGACTCACCGGGGCTGTCGGCTGGTCTGACCGACTCAGCACCAACTCAGCACCACTCACTTCCCCAGGAGCCAGCCCCAGGGATGGCCAGCCCCAGGGATGGCATGCTCCAGGCTCAGCTGGAGAGGCAGACGCAGCTGCAGCTGAGCCCAGTGGGAGCTCAGTGGGAGCCCTGTGGGAGCCCGGGGGAACTGCGAGGCTCAGATCATCCCTGGGCATCAGGTCCCTTGCCCCAGCACTATGCTGGCCTCAGCCCCCCCCTCCCAGGCTTGAGTAGGAGGTATATGCCCCCCCTCCCTTGCAGGGCAGCTGGGTCACATGGGGAGGGCGTTACAGATCCAGGTGTGTCCTAAGACCAAGCATCAGCCCTGAGACAAGAAAAGCTGACCAGGCTTCCTGCCCTCCATCCAACTCCTTAGGGACTCCCGCCGGCCTGAGGGCCTTCCTAGTCCTAGGCCTGATAAACTGGCTTCTTCTTCTCCCCCTTCCCCTATGTCCCTGCAGCTCTCTTTGTCCTCCTCAGACCTGCCCCTGGCAGCTAGAGGCTACTGTCATCCCCACGTGACAGAAGGGGAAACTGAGGCACAGAGTGGGGCCATGGCTTGCCCAGGGCTGCACAGCTAGTCAGGGTCAGAGAACCTCGGCACATGTGCTCAAGGGAATAACTGAGTCCACTTTGACGCTAGAGCTGGTCTTGAGATGCCCCGCACAGGATGGGGGTGGGTGGGCAGGTGGCGGGGGTAGGAGGCTGGGTTCAGGGTCTCTCCACCAGCCTGGCAGCCAGAGCAGCCCTCTGGGGAATTGCATCTCTCCCTCCCTCTCTCCCCCCTTCTTTCCTTCTCCCTCCCTGTCTCTTCTCCCTCCCTTCTTCCTTTTCTCCCCCTCTTTGTCCCCTCCCTTTCCTCTTCCTCTCTCCTCCTGCTCCCCCCATCTCTCTCTCACAGGCACACATGCCCCCTTCTCCTCTTTCTTGTCCCTTCCTCCCCTTCTCTCCCTCTCTCTTGACGAGTCAGATGCTTTGGCTGTTTACTCCTTGGGACCGGCTCTGAAGGCTGCCCATGTCAAGCCCTCCCCCACTTTCTCTGGGTATCCTTGCCTTCCCCCTCCCCTTTCTGGTGTAAATTCTGTCATAACTCTGTGTGACCCTATCGAGTCTTCCTTAGATGACCTGACTAGCCTAATATCGACTTTGTGTATGATAATGCAATGGCCATAAACTTTCTTGGGGGCGCCAGGCAGCCTTTTGGCTTCACCCTCTTTTCTGCTGCCATGTCAGCCTTAGGCCTCTGCAGGAGTCTTTCCTCCTCCACCTCATCAGCAGGAGGCCCTTTAGACTTTACAATACCCTGGTTCTCTGCCCACCTCCCAGCCAATGGGCGATAGTGGCCTTGTTCCTTATCATTGGAGGAGGGCTGACGCTCAGATTGTAAGCCTGCCTCCCAGCCAATGGGAAAAGGGACAGGGGAGGGCAGGGCGTGGGGAGGAGGGGGCGTGACAGTGTTAGGGTATAAATTCTGTAACAGCCTCCTCTCCCTGCTCTGCTATGAGAGGACCACCCTCCTCCCTTGGGGACGAGAATAAAAATGTCCTGGTTTCAACCTGAGAATCCGTGTTCTTGATTAAATTCTGAATGGAGTTTTTCACCCCACACAATGGCCATTACATTGGCACAGCCTACTTGCAGATGTGTACAACTAGGTGACAGATAGAAGGCTGGGACCAGAGTCAGGATGCCCTGAGTTCAAATCTGGCCTCAGATACTTCCTAGTGGTGTGACTCTGGGCAAGTCAGTTAACCTGTTTGCCTCAGTGTCCTCATCTGTAAAAATGAGGGAAATAATAGCATCTGATAGGGATGGGATCTGAGCTTCAAAAGGAAAAGACGAAGTCTCTGAGATCTGGAGAAGCCCCTGGACTTTCCTACTTGGCCCAGGTCCCTGGGGGAATTGGCCCTTCCCAGCTAATTAACTGCCCTTTCATTGCTGCCCCACCCCCAGCCTGTCACTCCATTCATTACATCTAGACCCCTTCTCTGGGACTAGGGACTTGTCTTCTTTAAAGTGCTCAGATTCAATCTGGCCCACACTCAGATTCCATAAGAATCTGACCAACATGGTGGTTTTTTACAATCCTGACCACCTTCTATCAGTGTTCTTGCTTTGGCTGAAACAAGGCTTGGGTCAAATTCATTCAAGTAGGACCCATGTGTTGCTATTTCAGGAACCCAGCATCCCTACACCTCCACAAGGTGATTTGTCCAGGCTGCCTCATCTAAATATTAGCTGCTATTCTGATTCCCTTTCTCTCTCATTTAGGTCTCCCTTGATATCAGTGGAAATTATTTGGTAATCCCATGTGTATCCTGACAGCTTAACTTCCAGATATTGAGTATATTTTATTTTAAGTGGCATTTTTCTATTAATTATTCCTTGTGGAAGAAATCAAATCTCTCAATAATGATATGGGGAAATGCTCTAAATCACCCATAATTAGAGAACTGCAATTAAAATAATTCTGAGCTCCCATCTTATACTCATTATATGCAGAAAACCTGGAACACTAATGCGTTGTTGGTGGAGTTGTGATCTGGTCCAATGATTCTGGAGACCAATTTGAAACTGTGCTCAAAGGGCTATTGAACTGTGCACCCCTTTTAATCTGGCAATACCACTGCTAGATCTGCATCCCAAAGAGATCAAAATGAGGAAAAGACCTATTTGTGAAAAAGTATTTCTAGCAGTTCTGTTTGTGGTGGCAAAGAATTTGAAATGGAGGGGATGTCTGTCAGTAGGAGAAGGGCTGAACAAGGTGAGGGAATATTACTGTGTTGTTAGAACAGGGTGATTTCAGAAAAACCTGGGAAGATTTATACAAACTGATGCAAAGTGAAGTGAGCAGAACCAGAACATTGTATACAGTAATGGGAGCATAGTGAGATGAGTGGCCCCACCGCCTGCCCCCGCGGACTCCGCCTGGCCACACTGCCTGCCTAAGCCACCCTTGCCTGCGCCACTGCCTCGATGATGCTGGGGCTCCTGCACTCGGTACCCCGCAGCTGCTGCCTGCTGCTGGTGCCACCCCTGTCCTTGCCACCACCGGTCAGTGCCCCCTGCTGCCACCCGGCATCACCCGCCATGCCTGGCCCAGCTGCCGGGAACAGGGCCCACACCAAGGTGAACAGCCTGAGGAGTCGCAAGTACTGGGACTACAAGGCGTATGTCCCAAGCTGGGGTAATCAGGACAATTACCAACTAGTTCACGAACTTGGTGGGGGAAAATATAGTGAAGTGTCTGAGGCCATTAACATCACCAACAATGAGAGAGTGGTTATAAAAATTCTCAAGCCAGTGAAGAAAAAGAAGACAAAAGGAGAGGTTAAGATTCTGGAAAATCTTGGAGGTGGAACAAATATCATTAAGCTCATTGATACTGTGAAAGACCTGGGGTCAAAGACTCCAGCTTTGGTGTTTGAATACATCAATAACACAGATTTTAAGCAACTATATCAGATCCTTACAGACTTTGATATCCGGTTTTATATGTATGAACTGCATAAGGCCCTGGATTACTGTCATGGCATGAGAATCAGGCACAGAGATGTCAAACCTCACAATGTTATGATAGATCAACAGAAAAAGCTTCGACTAATAGATTGGGGTCTGCAGAATTTTACCATCCTGCTCAGGAGTATAATGTGTGTGCGGCCTCTAGGTACTTCAAAGGGCCAAAGCTGCTTGTGGACTATCAGATGTATGACTGCAGCCTGGACATGTGGAGCTTAGGCTGTATGCTGGCCAACATGACCTTCCCAAAGGAGCCCTTCTTCCATGGCCAAGACAACTACGACCAGTTTGTCCAAATTGCTGGAGTACTTGGCACAGATGAGTTATACGGATATCTGACCTGGACCCATAGTTCAACAATAACTCTCAGAAACGCTGGGAAAACTTCATCCACACTGAGAATAGACATCTAGTCAGTCCCGAGGCTCTGGACCTTCCGGACAAGCTTATGCGCTGTGACCATCCACAAAGGCTGACCGCCAAAGAGGCCATGGAGCACCCTTCTTTCTACCCTGTGGGAAAGAAGCAGTCCCAGCTGTGCTCAGAACATTCTGTGCTCTCCAACAGTCTCTCAGCAGCACGATGAAGACTGGGAAACGACAGGCAATTCAAGATTGATGATAACCAATAAAACATCCAACCGAAAAAAATCTTTAAGGAAAACTACAGTGGGATATGAGAAATCTGATGGTCTCTTCTAAATGCAAAGAAGAGTTAAGGAATTTTTTTAGTCTTATCAGAAAAAGAATTCCCAGTAAAAAGGGAATAGCTGATAGTCCAGCAAACTTTAAGATCTAGGGAAAGGCCTCTTTCCTTTGGAATGAACGGGAGATGAGCTCGGAGTTGTTGCGATTTAATTGTCATTTTACAGGAAACCACCGCTCAGGCGCTCAGCCCAGCCAACCAACTCAGACCGAGTTCCTCCCCCTCGCACTGTGGTCCTGGTTTCCTTTGGCAAGATCCAGGCTGAGGTTTTAGCAGAACGTCGGCCGCTGACGACCCAAAGGAGGCAAAAGTGACAGTATTTCTTTCTTTCCTTTTTTTAAGCTCTTTACAAATTCATGTTTTACACATTTTCTCAATGGCTCAAGCTCTCCAGGGATTGTCCCTCATCACTACCTTTTTCCATTAAGTCTCCAAGAACATGCGAATGAACTGAGATCTTGTCTGCAAAACAATCCTCTCTGGCATGCCCACCACTTTCAGTCTTCTTGATGTCACTGCTCATTCTCCTCAAAAGGTCATGTGTAAGTGTGTGTGCCCCAAAGCTTGAAGCTCACTGCAGCCATGCTGCTTTGTATGCTTCTAAGACCATGGGTTGTTTATTTCTTCTGGTTTAGCCTTTTTTTAAAACAAAAATTTTTAATTTAATTTTTTTAATTTTATTGACTTGTTTGTTTACTTTTAGGTTACAAGATTCAGTTCCAGAGTCACTTGAGTTTCAGATTTTTCTCCCCTTCCTCCCCACCCCCCACCCCGCCATGGTGGCATACAATCATGTATAGGATCTGCAAACTCCTTCACATTGTACAATAGTCTGGTTGTATAAGTGTTATAGCTAATGGAGTGAACAATGAGAAAAGAGAAACAAAAACCAAACATGGAAAAGAACAACAGCATGCATTGCTTCAATCTCCTTTTAAACTCTGATCTTTCTGGATCTTTCTCTGAATGTAGACATCTCCTTCTGTCCTGAGACTTGTAGAGTTGTCTTTTAACTGTGCGATGCTGAGAAGGGTCCAGTTTTTCAAAATTGGTCATCACACATATGATGT
>CM053600.1:207210902-207264603 GCA_028646575.1 Pseudocheirus occidentalis
GGGGGGCGGCGGGCGGCGGGCGGGCATGCGCAGTGTGCGCCCGGCGCGGCCCTTGGCGCAGGCGCGCTGGGCCCGGGAGGAGCCCGGCCGCTTCACAATGCGGGCCCACGTGCGGCCAACTTTAAAGAGAAAGGGCCCGAGGGCGCTTTCCTTCACCCACCCCCCACTCCCCCACTCCGCTGGGCCGCTTTGGGTGGAGGTGGGGTCCTGGACACACACTCTGGGCAGCTCCTGCCTTGGGGGGAGGGTCATAGAATGATACTTTTTTACTCAGAGGGCTTCAGTTCATTTAAAAGGCCTTTATGGAGAATCCCTCTGTTCCGGGCAGAGGGAAGCAGAAAAGGAAATGGTCTGTCCTCCATGGGGGGTGGTCCCCCGGGAGGATGCTGGGGGAACCCACTGCCACAGGGAGTGTGAAAGGAGCTGAAGGGATGGATAGAGGGAGGCAGGCAGACGCTCCTGGCAGCTGGCATGGCGGGTCCAAAGGTTTGGAAGCAGGAGATTGCACCTTCCCTTAGGAGCTGGGTGGCTGTCTGTCAGTGGTTTGCTGAGCAGGGGCAGTGACTGGGCCCGGACATCCACTCTCAGCCCGGGGCCCAGGTCCCTGGCTGTGGTCTCTGGTGGATTGACCATTCCCAGAGTGGGTGGGGCTGGGCAGGGCCCTGTCAGACTCATCGTGCTCCCTGGGGGTGCCAGGTGCCAGAGCAGAGGTGATGTGGGGACGTGGGCACCTCCCTGCCTGCCTCCGTTTCCTTCTCTGTGAGATGAGGGTCCTGGAGGAGGAGATGAGGGTCTTTGCTGAGGGCACAGAGAGTCAGGATGTAGCAGCCCCTGCTGTAATAGGGGTTACTGGGATGGTGACAGCAGGTGACTCTGCTGGCCGAGGGTCCTGGAAGGACCGGTCCTGTCTTCCTCACCCCACTGGCGCTCCAGCCCCGGGGGGGGGGGGGGGGGGGGGCATCCACTGTCTGCTGAGCCCAGCGTTCAGTGCCTACCCCTTGGCGCCAACAGAAGAGTGTAGAGGACCTTGGCTCTGACCCGTTGAGGAGCCTTCGAGAAGCTTTTGTGAAGTGGAGGAAATAAACGTCTCTTGGCCAGTTAGAGGCTGTAGGTAACAGGGCAGGAAACCGGCTGGGCACCTCTGGAGTAGACAGCGGCCTCCAACCCAGACTTGGCTCCGTCCGTCCCTTGGTGTGCCGGGGGTGCCGCCAGCGGAGTTGGGCACAAGAGAATCAGAATCCTGTCCAGCTGCCAGGGGATGTGTCTCTTGTGCCCTCAAGATGAGGGTCAGCCCCTGTCTGGCATGCGGCCTTTCCACAGCGTCACTGGCACATAGCGTCCTGGGCCTACCCGCTTGAGGGTGATGTTCAGGGTTTCAGCTGCGGCCTCGGCAGGGAAGAGGGGAGAATGGGGAGGCTGAGCGGCTTCCTTTTGGGGTCTGCCCTTAGAAACGGAGGCTGTGGGTACTGGCCTATCTGGTGCTCGCCTGCAAAGGTATTGAAAGCGTCCAGACCTGAGAACGGGGAGGTTTTGTTGTCTAAGTAGAGGGTCGCGGTTCCCCCACCTCGGCACCTGTGTAGCAGGGGCCCATGAACAGATAGATCCTCAAGAAGAGTGAGGGGCTGAGGCCGTGTGAAAGACTCAAGAGAAACCTGGGAAGACTCGGTGAACGAAGGGCAGAGACTGCAGAGGAAGGCTGGTGCCTGGCCCCTAGCCTGGGGGGGAGGGCAATGAGGGGTGGGTTTGTCTGGCTTGATTCCCTGGGTCCCAAGTGGGGATGCCAAGTGCATCCCAAGCTCTGGAAGGAGTTTCAGTTAATAATAAGCATTGTTTTCAAAGTAAGTGAGTTTGGATTGTTGAAAGAACCTTCAGGGAAGCCAGAGGGAAGCCCTGGGTTCAAAGCCTTCCCCTTTGCTCCCTGCCAGGCTAGGCTGGGGGTGGCCACAGGGCCCACTCTCCTTCCCCTTGGATCCTTCTGATCCTCTCACAGCTTCTGGGCTGGATGTAATGTGACCCACTTCTCTGTGGAGACCCGCCTCTGGGGCCCGAGGGGGACCAGGGCCTACAGCTCTGAGGAGCCTGGGGCTGGGGCTTCCCTGACAGAGGTGCCCACAGGAAAGTGGGGAGGTGAGCATTCTCCCCCTTGACGGGTGGTGCTGTTGTGGCTTTTCAGGACTATGCCTGTGCTAAGGGGGAACCCTTGTGAGAAAGGAGCTTTGTTTGAAAGATTCTGCCCCCTTGGGTAGTCTCCCTTTTCCCCAGAGCCCTTGCAGGCCACCAGGCCTCCTCTTTTTCCTTGTTTTCCTACCTGTGTCTTGTATTGCCACAGAGACCTCCCCCAGGGCTCCTTTTCTCACCTTGGTCTCCATCCCGGTTCTCCTTCCTCTGGAGATCCCCATTTCACAGACAGCTCTCCTCAGGATCTTGGGGTCCCTGGGTCACTTTAGCTGCCCCATTCTTCTACTTCCATAGCGCTTCAAAGACTGCAGGGAACGCCGGCCAGCTTTTCTGAGGGGTCCCCTCACCCGCCGGCAGGTGGCTTGTGCTGCTGCCTCTGGACCTGGACCCTTGCCCTTTGCTCCCTGTCCAGCCTGCCCAGAGGCGGGGCAACTTACTGCTCATCTCCTCCTCTGGCAGGCAGCAGGCTGCCTCCGGGGTGCCTGCACTGTGGGCCCTGGGTAATGCCCCGTGGTGCCTGACCAGACTACCACAGTATTGGGAAGTGGCCTGTGTAGAATCCCACTTTAATTAGTACAACAGGGCTTCAGATTACTGGGCCTCTTCCCAGCCGATCAGATTACAGATGCTTGGGGGTGTCACCAAGTGGATGGACGTAGAAAGGGCCTCTTTTGAAGTGACCTGTGCAGCTGAGCTCTCAGTTACTTTGAAATCTGTCCTTGCCTTCAGCTCGACCAAAAGATCATTTCAAAAAGAAAGGGAAGTAGTCATTCTGCCTATAAAACGGGTGGGTATCGAGTTGTTCACCTTGTTTTCAATCCTGAGCTGCTGGGGGGGGGGGTGCCCAAGGTCAACGGAACCAGCAACTGGGTTTCTCTTGAGAAATGATGATGTGGAAGGGACTGGAAGGATGGTGATTTTCCCTTTTTCTGTGTTCGTGTAGTTAAGTGGGACGTCTTTGACGGTCCCTTGAGACTTGGTAGCGTGGCTGTGTGGGCCCTCTATCCGGCAGTCCCTGTCCACCTGCGAGAGTGTGGAAGGCGATCCCTCTCCTGCTGCCCCATAGAATCCCAATGCCCACTTGGCCAGATTCCTTTTCTGGATGCTCAGGTGGCCATTTCTGGGGGTTGCTGTCAGCAGGACTTGGTGGAGCAGCTTTGAGAAGAGAGGTGTTTTGGGGGCCCTGGTTTTGTGGACGAAGGTGGTAGCTCCACAGAAGTAAATGTGTGTGAGGGGGGGAAAAACACGGCCTGGAGCAGCACAAAAGCAGGAAGGGAGCTGGCAGAGGCATACGCCTTGGGGAGCAGAGACAGCTCCTTTGCACATTCCCCTGCCCCCAGGGTTAGGATCCAGCCCCAGCATCTGTGTGCGCTCTGCCAGCAGAGTCTTGAAGAGCCCAGAGTCACCCTCACGCCCTCAAGCCTTTGTTGAGCACCCACTAGGTACCAGGCTTTAGAGATGTTACCTCATCTGACCCTCCCACAACCTGGGAGGTAGACTGAGGCAGAGAACGGCTGAGTGACTTGCTCAGGGTTCCACAGCCAGCCAGTGTCTGAGGCCAGACTTGGACTCGGGGCTTCCTGACTCCAGTAGGATATTTGGGGTTTGCTTTCCTGGTGGCATTTACAGAACTTGTCCCCAAAACTCATCTGGTGCCTCGGACCATCTTGTAAGTCATTCTGGCTTTCCCCACCTTTTCTTTTTGTTGTGTGAATGGGGGCATTCCCCCACTGTTCTGTCTGTGGGTCTCTGCTCTGTTCCTTGACAGTCTTCTGAGCCCTGGGGAGGATTCTCAAAACCAGATCTTCTCAATATTTCCACTCAGCTAGCAATTATTAAACAGCCGCTCCCTGTGAGCCATATGCAGACACAAAGACAACAGTCTTGCCTTAATCTAAGCCTGGGGAAAGCCCCTCACGCCCCCCATGTGATTTCAGGGGACGGACGCACCCATCCTGGGGGACTGGGGCAAGGAGATGGCATGAGCTGATCCCTGCAGGGCCAGAGCGATGCCCAGCTGAGGAGAGAGAGGGGGTAGGTGCTGCACCGCAGGCCTCGCCAGAATTCTGAGGTGTCTCCTCCGGCCAGCCGGTTGGGGGGGCAGCGTGAGGGCGAGCCGTCTGAGACTCGCTGGGGGAATAGGGTAGAGTCCTAAAGAATGCCAAAGGAAGGAATTTGTGGAGATGGAGAAACTGAGGGAGGCTGAGAGAGTTGACCAGGCCAGCCACAGGCAGCGGTTGTGTGGAAGAGGGTGGGGAGAGGAGTGATTCGACTTGACCTCTGTTGTCTGTGGTGAAACCAGCAAAGGGTCTGACAAAATGGGCAAGGTGAGGAAGATCGGCTTGTCTTTTGGGTGGGGAGCAGGTGGCCATAGCCAGCTGTCCAGGGAAGGTCATTATCGTGAGCTGGGGTGAGGCCCCCAGAGTCCCATCAGGAGACGTCAGGGTAGAGCCTGGGATAGGCCTGCGACCAGGAGGAGGATCACAGACAACTGGAGGGACGGCCAGAGGGAAGGCTATTGATCATGAGGGGCTTGGATGGGGGGAGGGGGCCAGATTTAAAGTAAGTGGGAGAATGTTAGGGTAGCAAAGAAGATGGGGTTTTATCTGTGAAAGGAAGGGAGGAGAAATGGGGAATGGTAGCCCAAGGGCATGGCAGTGGTCAAAGGAAGTGGGGGAGTTAGAGGGGGAGATGTGGGTGTGTTTGTAGCTGTAGGGAGAAGGGCAGATGAATGGGAACTGGGGATATGGCTCTGTCTGCTTGCCCACTTTCTTCATTTCTCTGCCTCAGGCACAAGTTCTGCACTCCCCCATGCCCCCCAACTCATTCCAGCTGACTCTCCCCTTGCTGGAGAGAGGCCCCTTTTCCCAGTCCCCCCAGGTCAGGTATTTAGGGTGGAGACTCATCTTCCCCAGGTTTGGGAAGTTAGATGAAATGATGGATAAAGCCCCTCACTACCGTGTGTCTGGATGCAGCCTGTTGTACTTGGAGGCTGCCCAGCCTGCAGCCTCAGGTAGGCAGGTCACTTCACCCTGTCTGCCTCTGTGTCCTCATCTGTGAAACTGACTGCAGAAGGAAACAGCGGGCCATTCCAGGATCCCTACCAAGGAAACCCCGTTGGAAAACAAAGACTTTCTCCTGTCGAGCCCTTGTTCCAGGTGTGCCCTCCTCACATGAAGACTCTGAACATCACCCTCCATTTCCCATCTTCTCTCATGCCCTCCACGCCATTCTGCTGGGGCTTGGCTGCGCCAAGGGGCCATATACGTAGGTCTGGGGTCCTGGGATCCTGCTTCGAGTCTGGCCTGTCCAGGTTAGAGAAGCTTGGAGCCAGGGGGGGGTCACTGGGAGGGGCTGAGGGGTGGAGTTCTGCCTTGGTGAGGCGGCCCCGGCCCAGATCCCGTGTGCCTCAGAACGCACCCTTCCATTCTGAGGTTCAGATGGAGCTCCCCTTTCCTCCTCCTCCCCTAGACGTGGTCAGCATCCAGGAAGCTTTGGCTCTGAGGGACCAGGTCCAGAATTGTCTTGTGCTCTCAGTCTGCCCCTCACTGCCTGGCTCCTGGTGATCCCATTCCAAGTGGCAGCTGTGGGGACCCCAGTTAAGGCATCGTTTTTAAATTGTCTTTGCTTTTCTGTCTTTGTTTTCTGATGCTGATACAGCTGATGCGGATACGTGATTTTATACATATGATCCACAGATTGCTGGCCTTCTCAGTGGGTGGGGGAGGGGGAAGGAGAGAATGTGGAACCCAGATTTTTAAAAAAGATTGTTAAAAATAAGTAACAAATTTTAAAACTCACAAAAGAAAAGGAGATTCTGGTTCCAGGCCTGAGTTCAGGAGATGGAATGTGTTGTATCTGAAGAAACAGGAGGAAGGCTGGTATCGATGGGCTAAAGAAGAGTGTAAAAAAACCTGGGGCTTTGGGGAGCTGGAAATGCTGTGTGAGGTCAGCCTGGAAGTGGGCCGGCAGAGTAGAGATGACCACATAGGAGAAAGGCTTTGGGCGGCACCGGTGGTGAGTGACAAGGCCAGGAAGGGGTCCTGAGGACCGCGCCCCCCCTGCCAGTCACAAGAGAGTTGGGAGAGTGGGCGCCCTCTTAGGACCAAGGGCCTACAATGGCCCGGGCTGGGGAGCATAGACGCCACAATGCACCGGTGAAACTGGGGGCTTGGAAGCCGGGGCACCTTCTCCCTTCTGGGTCTTCTGTCTTCGGTTTCAGTCTTTGGTGGTTCTCTGTTGCCTACAGAACTAAATCCAAGCTGGCGCTCGGGCCAGTCTTCCCCAACGTTCAGGTTGATTTCCCCCTCCTACCAGCCTACCTGGATCTCTGCCCTGTTTGATCTGCGGTACTAATGTGCACACCCCTACCCCATTTCCTCTGAACCTTAATGGATCCTGAGGTCTGCCTGCCCTGAAGCTTTTCCAGCAAGCCCCTCGGAGGACTTGGGAAGAAGGCGGTAGTAACCTTGAAGGAAGGGGCTGAGTGACTGTGGGAAAGTGGGAGCAGACAAGGATTAGTGAGGACAGGCCAAGGCTGAAGCAGCAGAATGGAGCCCTGCGGTGGGAGGCCAGAAGGCCAGACTCGAGGCTCTATCCCTGTTGGCCCAATGAGGCTTCGTGGCCTCGGCTGACAGTTTTGTCTCTCAGAAGACTGGGGGAAGGAGCTGGGGGAGATTCCCCAACACCATGTTCTGCCCCACAGAAAAGGGGACCAGAACCTGTGATACCTGGTGACCTCATACAGGAAGGGAAGTGGTGCTATGGGAGGGCATCTTCTGGTGTCCAAGTTGTCAAAGATGGTGGAAAGGGCAGGCCAGGACAGAAGCCAGTCTTCCTTTGGTGAGTGGGGGAAGCAAGAATTACAGACCATTAACCACATGAAAGAATGTTTCACATTGTTACTAGTAAGATAAATAAAAACGGCCAATGTCGCTGCAGTGGGAATGGGAGGCTCTCCAAGGCATGTGAATTAGGACAACTGTTTGGAAAGGCAGTTTGGACTGTGCAAATAAAGTGGCCTGCCCTTTGACCCTTATCTGGGGGCAGGGGACTGACCAGCCTCACAAGGGGCGGACAGAAGGGAAGGGTGCTGGGTCCTGAAGAAGAGCCGGGGCTTTGGGCTTGGACTGGGAAGACTCCAGACAGCCTCCTAGCCCCCAAGGGGCCCCCTGGACTGCGCTTCTGGAGCTGAGCTTGCTCCTTCTTTTAAATGTGGAGTTGGGTGCATCGAGGCAGGGGCTCTTCCTGACCGCTTGGAAAAGGTGGTTTCAGGACAAAAAATAAGGTTGAGAATCGGGTGCAAAGAAGAGGGGCTGTAGGGGCTATGGAAGTTGGATTGAGGAGGGTTTCTTCCTCTGGTGTTGAGGGATGTAATAGAACCATAGATTTAGCTAAAAGAGACTTTAGGGGCCTCATTGGACCCATGAAGAACCAGAGGTTCTGAGACTTGGGGATTCGTGTGAGCTTACACAGCAGGCAGTGAAGTAGGAAAGGCGCGATCTGAACCCAGGACACCGCTTTGGGTGCCCCTTAGAGTCGGCCAGCATGCCGCCTTTGTAAATAGAGGGATCTGGTTGTTGCCATAGCCTGTGCTTTGTTGATCCCGTGTGGAAGACTGCTTTGTTTTCCATTCTTTCCCAACACAGCGTGGGACAGCTTGTCGTGGTTGGGTTTGGGGTTTGTGGCGTCAGAACAGGGATGGTCAGATTTTGTGGGTGCTGAACAGGAAGCTGAGGTAAAACAGCTGGGCTGGTGCGCCCACAAGGGGCTTCCCCTTGAAGCCTGAGGGAGTGTGAAGGACGGACTGTCGGAGGGGTTCCTGAGGTAGATATCTTTGATCTGATGCTGGCCGCCTCCGAGCCTGCTGGGTGCCTGGCCCGGGTCTTCTCTGTGGGCGTTCCTGGATCGTCCCTGAACTTCCACCAGAGGGGTTTCTCAGGATGGAAAGCTGCTTTCCCTGGTCTCCCAGAGCTGTTTGTCAGTGTCATCCTTTTGGGGGTGAAGTTTCATTGCTTTTGGTGGTTTGGAAGCACCTGTTCCTTTTACGTTCCGTGTGGGGCAGGCCCAAGGGTTGCCTCTTCGATCTCCATGGTGCGGGATGGCGCCGTAGGCGGAGGAACCGAGGTGGTTTTCTTGGTATGGAATGTTCCTGTGGGGTGTGCTTCCTCCCCTTCTCAAGTTCTGGCCCCCAGAATCGGGGCTATTTTTACCTGTGTGGCTGTCTCTGATAACCAACAGCTTCTCCTGTAACTTGAGAGTTATGTAACAGGGGATCGGGAGGAGGGGCTAGAGAGCAGGGGGGGGCCTGGGACTCAAACAGAAAGTGAGGGTGCCCGTAGCAGGGTATGTAATCGCCATTGCATTCTTCTGAAGGCTGCCTTTTGGGGCAGCTGGGTGGCACAGTGAATAGAGCACCAGCCCTGGAGTCAGATCCGACCCCAGACTCTTAACACACCAGCTGCCTGACCTTGGGCAAGTCACTTAACCCCCAATTGCCTTGCCTTTCCCCCTCCAAAAAAAAAAAAAATAACCAGTGCACATTGTGTGTGTGGGTGTGTGTGTGTGGTGATGGTCAAACTTTGAATTTTATGGAGTTTTTATACTTTTAACTTCTGTTAATATCTTTTCTTTAAGTACGTTTTTGTTTTTGCATTTACCAAGTAATTTTAAAAGGAAACAAAACCCGGCTGTGCAGAGTTTACATTTGTGCCCCAGGCCCTGCCTCTATGACCCCTGGGCCTTGCCAGGAAGAGAGGCAGAGATGTTTGGCTGGTACTCTCCTGGTGCTGGCTCTGGCCTGGCTGGCCAGCGGCGTCCTTGTCTCCGACGCACTTGTACTAACTAGGTCGTGATGATGTCCCTCTTATTCTCAGAGCACTGGGAAAATCTATCACTGTCCTGTGCCAAGCCCATTCAGCTGTCCTCTGCTTGGTAAAGGCTTTGCCTCTATTTGAGCTTCTTTCCTACTCCCTCCAAAGTGCTACCCTAAATATTTGGGTGTAAATGGGCCCTCCCTTTTGTCACTGGCCCAAGAAAAAGTTATTGGAAAAAGAATTCTCCAAAGGGGAACATTGGATTGATTGTAATGTGTGGACGCGCATTGCAGAAATCTTCTTGTTAGATTTACAGACAATTGAAGATATCCAAGTGGTGATGAAAACTGGTTGCAAAGATCACCTTTCTGGGCACTACCTTTGAGATAGTGTCCCAAAAGCATGATTATATTTAAATCTTTTCAAGAAATAAAATAAACCAATAAAAATATGATTGGTTCTTTCTCACATTTCTGTATAGGCTAGTATTGTGAAAAGTGACAGAGCCCTCCTGTCCTAAGATTTTCTAGTTTTGTGGCTTGCTGTAATGTTAGAGCACTTTTAAATCGTGGCTAGGGATTCGAAGAGTCAGAATGAGTTAATGGGCTAGCCTGCATGGCCTTTAGAACCCCTCTCCCCTCTGGGATTTCTGTGAAAAAGCAGAGGGGGCATCCTGACCGGCATCCCATCATTGGGAGGATGGAGGAATGGCCAGTGAAGGGGGAGTGACCAGTCCCGGATCCTGGGGGTGATGGAAAACCTGGCAGGTTGGGCCCCAAAGGGAAGCCGCATAGACAAGGTCATTGCCACCTCTCCTGATGTTTCGGACAACAGACCTGTGGGTGTTGGGTTGACTGGAGATGGTAGAGACACAGGGCAGGCCCGGAGGAGGAGAGGAGCGCCGGGGCCATGTCACTGTGTGCCTACTCCTGCTGACCAGTTTTAACCCAGCCTCAGATTCCTCCTCTCTAAAATGGGAGGCATCATAGCGCTTTCCTCCCACATGAGCATGCCATAGAGTGGTCTGTGAATGCGGGTTGTTTGAAGGAGGAGAGGGCTGGAGATAGGGAGACCAGCGGTACACGAGGGAGGTGAGATGGCTTTATAAAGGCAGCTGTGGTCTTCTTGGAGGAGACACTGCAGAGTGGTCTGCATGTCCTTCCCCAGTTCCTTTTCCCAATAAGGAAACTGAGGCAAAGTGGGGCTGGTGACTTGCCACGGGTCTCAGGCTAGATTTGGCTTCAGGTCTCTAGGCCCCATGCTGGCTGCCCTTGTAGAGATAAAGGAACAAGATTTAGCAGCTCAGAAGTGGGGGGCCTGGGGCTAAGGCTGCCCCAAAGCTGTACCCAGCAGCATTCGCCTGCACGTTAGCCTTGACCGTGTGGAATTCATCATTTGTTTGAAATACAGGCATTCTCGGAGCTCATGACTCGGCTCTGTGCCACCTTGCCCAGGACTTCTTTGGGTGGGCCTCAGTTCCCTTACTTGTAAAATGAAGAGATTGAACCAGCTGGCCACCAATGGCCCTCCCTCCCTTTCACTTTTACATGGGAACTGCTGTTTGGAGCTTTTTGTGAACACAAAGTCAGGTTTGAGAGAAGGAAGGAGGAGGGGAAAGAGAGAGCGCAGAGGTGATGTCTCTAAGAGCAAGGCCAGATATGTGAGGAAGCATGTGGTGCACTAGAGACACGGCTGGATTTTCCCCAGCTTTGGGGGATCCCTCTCTCCATTTCTGGAGCATTCCAAGTGAAGGTGATCCTAGTTTTTGTTCCTCTTTGAGACTTCTGCTCCATCCCCCCGCTGGCTCCACATCAGACAAACAGCTGTCCCTAAAGGACAGTGCCCCTCCTCAATCTTCTGAGGCTTCAAGGATGAACCAGAAGATCCCCGCCTGGCAGTTAAACCCTGTGCTGTAGTCCCACCCATCTCTTTCCAGGCTTTGTAACAATAATCCTTGTGAGACTCAGCATCTCACTCAGTCAGTAAGTCAGCACTTAGGAAGTGCTTCTTGTGAGAAAGGCGGAAGAGGGAGGTGGGCGTCCTGTGTGCCTGGGCTGTTCCCCAGGTTAGCTCTGCCTTTCTCGGCCTCCAGCCTGGTGGCCAGTTTGTTCCTGGAGCAGGCCTTCGCTTTTTTCCTCTTGAAGTAATTTGGATTGCATTTCCTTCAGATCCCAGACTGGAAACTCCCTGAGTTTCACCGTGAACACCTTTATTTGGGAGGTCTCTGTGTCATCACCACGGCAGCTGTGTGACAGGGATTGACCCGTGTCCCGTCAGCAGGTCCGAAGGCAGAGGTGCGTCGAGGCTTCCCGCGATGCCTCAGGCTAAGTCATGCCACTTTGGTAGAGGGAGCCATGCTGAAGAGAAGCCCGGGCATGGGGCTCGGCCGGCCCTGCCAGCCTGGCTTTGGGGACACTGCAGATGTGGCCTTGCGGTCAGCCCATACTGTCTCCTTGGGCTAACAGAGGCCTTTGCCTGCTTTGGATATCACCCTCTCTGCAGCGAGGTAGCCGGTGGCCTCCTTGTACCTGGGTGCTCTGAGCTGACTGGCCCGTGGTCATGACAGAGTTGGCGTCCAAGGCGAGATTGAGAGCCAGTCTTCCCTGACTTCAAGCCTGCTCCTTGTCTCTGCATCCATGCTTCTCTTGAGTCGATGGCACTACGGCTACCTCGGCCCCTGCTCTCCTCCTGCTCTGACTCTGTTTCTGTTGTCAGCGTGGAGGTGGATGCTCCCTCTGGAGAGCCTCCACGGGGAGTCCTTGCTGGGCCTGGGTTCTCTGTTTTGTTGTTTTCCCCTTTGGGCACGTTTGCTTTCTGTGTTCCAGAGTTTTCCCTGGAGCTCTGGTCTCTTGAGTTGAGAAGAGCAGTTGCTTCTATTTTCTCTGAAGAAACTTGCTTACGGAAGAATGTGGTCACACCTGCCTGTCTTTTCTCTTTGGTCGGTGATTTCTCCCTGATCATCTCTGATAGGGAAGGGTGATTTCTTTGTTTTGGGAATCACAGGATTTCACAGTTCCTCGCCAGCTTTCTCGAAGCCCACCCCCGTCCCAGAGGAACCCCGCTGACGCACTCGGCCCCAGACGTCTCTGAGGAGAGAGCCCCAGCTCACCGTGAGGAAGATTTTCCTGGCATTGGGCCTTTGGGGCCAGGACTGACCACGGCTCTTTGTCCCTTTCATGTGACGTCCGGATCATCCCAGCAAGACTTTAATTGAAGACACGGCCATGCCTCCTTGCCGCTCTCGGGTGAATGAAGAACAGCTTCTCGGGGTTGGGCAGCTCTGCTCCTGAATGACAGTAAGAGCCACTGCTCTCTCCGTGGTGCTTGGAGGCTTCCAGAGTGCCTTGCCTCACTGATCCTCGCAGCCACCTTATCATTAGCCCCATTTTACAGAGGAAGGGACTAGATTAAGTGACTCGCCCAGGTCACACAGCTCTGCAGTGTCTGGGGCTGGATCTGAATTCAGGTCTTTGTGCCGCCGGGTTGCCCAGCTGCCTCTTGCACTCAGGACAGACTGGTTGAGTTCCATCGGTTGTTTGTGGGGACCACCGGCATTGAGTTTTCAGGGGTCAGAAAAGAGCTGGGGACATTGTCTCTGGGTGGCCCTGGCTAAGTCCCTTCACTTCCCTCTGACTCATTTTCCTCAGCTGTGAACTGAAGCGGTTAGACCCATTGGCCACAAAGGCCCTTCTGACTTGGGCTTTTGGGTCTTGGGCAGGACGCTGTCATTAAGCTGCCAGTTCTAAGCTTTCGTAAATGTGTATAAGTCAGTGTCAATTGGCATTTTTCCTGGCATGAGCCCCTCATCTGTGCCATTACTGATAGTAAAGCACAATATGAATTTGCCGTGAAAGCAGGCTTTTTTCTGGGCCTGCATCAGTCAGGCAATCAGCGAGCACTGAGCAGGTGTTTCCTGTGTGCCTTGTCCCATGCTAGGCACAGGGTTGGGGGGGGGGTACAGAGGCAAATCAGAAATGGGGCCCTGCGGCCACTTGATCCAACTCTGCTCAGGCAAGGCCTCTCCTAGCAGGTGGTTAGCTGGCAATTGGGGGGGGGTGGGGCAGTGCAGGAGAGCTACTGTTCCTGTTGTGAGTGGAGGCCTGTGCAGAGACACAAGGGACACTGCCTGGTGTGAGGGGGTAGGCCCGGAAAGTAGAGCATGGTGGGAAATAAAGTCTAGAAGGGGCAGAATCAGAACCACAGGCTAAGAGTAGCTCTGGAATATGGAGGCATTGGGGGAAGCCAAGAAAGGAGTAACCTTGGGCTCTTGTAGCTTGCTGTCGTGTGAAGGGACTGTCCCACTGTCCTCTGCTCAGACCAGCCATAGGAGGAGAAGGGCCTTGGTCGGTCGGAGGGCATCTGCAGGAGGCTGTTCAGGCAGGCAAGGGGCCGTAGTCCCTGAGCTGCTTCTGGCCCTTGAATGCTCTGATCCTCTGTGTTGTCCTGAAAAGAGCCTGCTAGCTTTGGAGGCAGGAGTCTGGAATGAGGAGTGTGAGCATGTCCTTGGGTCTCTGCACAAAGTCCGGTGATTGTGCTTGATAGAAGGTCTTGTCCTCTTTGTGTATCTGGGGCCTCTCTGGAATCTGGTGGAGTCTAAGGATCCAGTCTGGAAAGCAGACATACTGAAATGGAGCTATCTGGTGGTTGTTTAAACGTCCTCTGGGCCCTTGAGACTTTTCTGAGTTTCCTTCTTAGCTTGTGTGGACCGATGGAGCCGGCCTGAGATGGGAAGGCAGGGCACCTGGCTTACAGTGAGGCGTCCACAAGCTCACAGTGGCGGCACCACACTTGCGTGTCCGGTACTCTGTCCAGCGTGTCCCCCAGCTGCTGCAGCAGCTGCCATCTGTCTGGAAAGAGGCATCCTCAAAGGGGGGAGAGCCCCCTTTAGGCACCGTATGTTTACATCACAGGCACATGTCCACTGCATGATCAGAACTGGCCTTCCTTGTCTTCCTTCCTGTGGCAGGGAAGTAAATTGCTTTGAAATTTCAGTTTACTCTTTGGTCTGAAATTCTATCTTTCTCTAAAAATCTATAATTTAGACACTTGAAACATTTTAAAAATTGTTGAAATCAGTTGAGTGTCCCGTGAGTTTTTTTTTTTTGATTGGCAAAGTCTATTACTTGGTTACTAAAGAAAGATGAACAGCCTTCACAGTACGTCTGAAGGACCGCTTTTCCCACAGTTGTATCGGTGTCCAGTGGCAGACCTCATCCTCAGACTTCTTCCTAACAAGGACCACATGACTGCTTCAGCAGAGAAGATACTGAATCACTTGCAGTCTCATTTATTTGTGGGTTCCCTGCCTTGGGAGAGAAATTGCAGCCAGATGCTTGCTCAAAGCCAGCTTAGGCACAGAGCTGGGAGGCCAGCTGCCTCATTTCACAGATGACAGGATGGACGGAGGTACAGAGAGCCTCGTAGTCTGGTGGTGTCTGAGGTGGAATTTGAACCCAGGCTGCACAGCCTCTCTGTTTGTCACAGGGAGTCTTCCAGGTGTAGGGGCTCAGTCAGGAAAGAGCAAAGCGGGCTGTTCTATAGCACCAGGAGCGCCTGGGCTAGCAGGCCTGGAGAGCAGAGGGTCAGACTTGTTGGGCATCCAGGCCTCTTGGCTAGTTGATCTTCTCTGGGGACACTGGGTAGAGAAAGGCTTGGGATGGGGGATGACTGCTGGCGGGGGATGCCTGGTGTGAGGGAAGGAGAGACTGTGCAAAAAGGAGGATGAGGGCCCTGGAATTTGGGGAAGCAATGGTTAGGAGTCGTGCCAGGAGAGGCCAGTGAAGGAGAGTGGTCTAGCACCAAGAAGTGCTTCTGTACGGCCAGGCCAAGGTGGGACACACTGGGAGGAGCATCAGCATCCTGGTTGAGATTCCCCAGTGTGAAGGCAGTGAGTAGTGCATGGGAAAGGGACCCAACACGTACCAAGTTTCTTGAGAAATGAGGAAGAACGTGCTGAAGTTCATCAGGTGACTAAGCAAGTCATTGGCCAGATGCCAAAGACCATGGGCTGACCATCCAAAGGAAAAGCTGATGGGAGCAGAGGATTGATTGATGGCGCGGTCTCATGCTTTGCTCGCTGCTGTGCCCGGCAGCAGGCGACACAGGGTCTTCTGGGGGGAATGGGTTTCAGGTGGCAGGAGAGACGGAAAGAGCGTGAAGAGAAGAGACTGGGCTAATGTGAGGCACTTTGCTAAGAAATGGGGTGAGTTTTCCTGAGGGCCCCAGAGAAGCATGTGTATGGGCTGGTGAATTGCTGTGGGAACATGGATGCCGTTCTGGGCCCAGCAGACTGAAGCCTAAGGGAAAGGGGAGTGATGACTGGACATTTGTCTGGGGTGGAGCCAGCGTTGGGCGAGTGTTGGTGTTGAGTGCCTTCTGAGAGCCAGGCTCCACGCTTACCCCAGAGACAAAAAAAGAGCCAGACCAGCCCCTGCCCCTGAGGGGATTACAGTCTAATAGAGCAAACCACATGCAAATGCCTCCACACCTGGTCAGCCAAGGGAGGGAAGGGAGGGACTGAGCTGAGCCCCAGGGCAGAGATGGGGGGGGGGGGCCTGGGCTGAGCCCAGAGGGGGAGCCACCCCCTCCCCATGGCCATTAAAGTCCTGGTTTTTCCTTTTCAATTATTTCCTTGGGGTTCTAGTCCCCAGCACTTCCATAGTTTTCTTTCTTTGGTTTCAAGTAAAGGTATCAGTCTGATCTTATTTCTACTAGAGAGAAAAGCAGCTGCCTTCATTTTGGTCTGTGGACAGATGGGGCTGTTCTTGGAGATCACCCCTTACAGACATCATCCCCTTTGTCGTCGTACAGACAGAGAATTGAGGCCCCTGGTTTACAGGCCGTCATGGAGCACTAGACCAGAGAGGGTCAGCAGAGGAGCAAACATATGAGCACGAATGAGGGGGCGCAGCACGGGACTCATGATGCAGATACTTGGCAAAACCTATTTTGAAAAGGGGAATCGAATGTGTGAGATTCAAGAGATGTAGAAGAAAATCTGAGTGGAGGAAACCAAATAGAAACCGTTTTAAGAACACTCGTTTTGTACAGAGTGACCCACCCTGAAGGTGAGCTGCCTAGAGAGTCCTCCCAGCACTGCCCCCGACACCGCTGTGTGCCAGCTCTCAGGTTGCAGGTAGTGAGGAGTAAAGCTCCCTCTCTCAAAAATTCCCGTTCCATCAGGGAAAACCACCCGTGCGTATGTAAGTCTGTCCACAGAAGTATGAGAGAATTAGGGAGGGAAGCCGCTAGTATTTGGGGAGCCACGCCTAGAAAGAAGAATTGTGTGAGGAGGAAGCGAAGAGAAAAACCTCCTCCATCCAGTTCATGCACTGCCCAGTGTCCCCAGAGAAGGCCCCTACCCCAGTCTGACCCTCTGGTTTCCGGTTCTGGCTGCAGAGGTGTCCCAGCACTGCACAACAATTCATGTCCTGACCATATTTTTGTGTTCAGCATTCCCTTCCATGAGACTTTCAGTTCCAAATGTTCCCCTCCCCAAGACAGTGGGCAGTCTGATCTATATACATACATATTCAGCAGAAAGAGAGAGACAGCAAGCAGTTGACTTTGATCTGCGTTCAGGCCCCGTGGTTCTTTCTCAGCTGTTGATGACTTTGCTGAGAAAAGCCACGCCTCTGCACACACCGTGGCTGTCACTGTGCACAGCATCCAGCGTCCTCCTGGTGCTGCTCCCCTCCCTCTACATCAGTTCATGCCAGTCTTTCCAGGTTTCTCTGCAGTCTGCCTGCTCCTTATTTCTTTGGGAATAGAAGCATCCCGTCACATTCATCTACCACAGCTTGTCCAGCCGCTTCCCAGTACACGGGCATCCCCTTGCTCTCCGATTCACGGCCACCACAAAGAGCTGCTAGAAACACTTTGGTACACGTGGGTCCTTTTCCCGTTTGTATGACCTCTTTGGGATGCAGCCCTGGAAGCGCCGTTGTGGGGTCACAGGGCGGAGGGGATTTCTGCCTTGCTCTGAACACTCCCCATGCCTCCACCCAGAGTGGTTAAGCGGGCACAGATGCTTTGTACCTCCCTCGATGTTGATGACACCAGCTAACGTTTATCTAGCCCATTGTGCAGAGTGCTTTCCACAGGCATCTCGTTGGGTCCTGGGACATGGGTGCTGTGAGGAGACGGAGGCGGGTCATGCCTTACCCTGCTCTTCCACACTCTACCCTCAAGCCTCCTCCGTGCCTGATCAGATGGTCTTTGAACAAGGTTCTTTAGTGCCCCATCTTTCACTTATTATTGTATGATTTTAATAGATGTGTGGGAATGTTGGTGAATTGTATGGTCAGTGCCCACTGGTTTACTTGGGCACAAAAGGCACTGCTAGATGTAACCTAGGACACATTGCTAAGATTACGGAGTCTCTGGCAAAAATCTAAGACCTCGGGGCAGTCTTGCTTGTGTTCCTGTTGAAGGCAAAGACTTGAGACAAAAGCAGAAGGGTTCTGGGCCAGCATTTGGATCCAGGGAGCATGAAGGCTTGTGATTGTCGGTGACTGGCGTTACCAAAAGGGAGCACCAGAATCTGGGGCAGGTGTGTGGAGTTGGGGAGAGACCTGTCCTGAGTTTGACCATCACAACCGAGCCGCTCCAGAATGAATGAAAAGGCATTGCTTAGGCGTTTCCTGCACTGGGGCCAGACTAAACAGCCAAGACTCCCCTTGTTCTTGAGGGGGCCACAGGTTTCAGCTGCGAATCTGACAGGTGGAAAGAAGGCCAGCATCCTGGTAGGGCTGCACTGGGGCCAACGGGGTGCCTCGGTGCCCTTCCACTGATCCGGTCTTTCTGAGGTATGGAGTCTCTGGCAGTCCAAATGACTTGGGTGATGAGGACTAGCTGTCCCCAACCTTCAGAAGCAGCAGGGACTTTGTAAAGGGTTCAAGGCTGCAAAGCACATGTGCGCACGCGCACACACAGACACACACCCCTCTCCACAGGCCTTGCTTTCTGGGATGATGGGTTGGGCTTGGAGGGAAGCAGGCCTGGTGGTCTGGAGGGGCCTGCTCTTCCTGAGGCTCTTGGGCTTCCTCTTCCGTTGTGGCCAGCCAGCACTTGGTGTTGCTAGTGAAGGCGATGGGCCCCTGAGTGACGTCGGGGGTGAGGAGGTCCGAGGTCCTGGGCTCTCTGCTACGGGATGGAAGGGGACTTGGGCGAGTCTCATCCACAAGGCTGCAAGAGCCAAGATGGTATGAGGAAGCAGAGATCAGTATGGTGGTTTTCTAGCCACTATTTTAAACGTTTTTTACTATTTTATTTTGGCTGACTTTGCAGCTCTCCACTTCCTTGGGCTCCAGTGTGGGCGCTGCTAATTAAAAAAGAAAGCCCCTTTCATCTCGTGGTGTCATGGACTGGGCCGGTTCCCTGGGGAGGCCCAGGAAGGTGTGCACGAAGCGGAGGCGCTTGGCCACTCGGCCCCATATGGAGCGAGCCCGGCTCAGCAGTGGTGTTAGTGCATCAGTTTTGAGATGACATGGGAGGCCTCACAGCATCCCCGGTGTTGGGGGTTTGCACCTAGGCATACCCTACTCTGTGCCCCCACTTGGGGTTTCTTGGCAGAGACACAGCAGTGTCTGCAGTTTCCTTCTGTAGCTCATTTCACAGGAGCAAGCTGAGGCCAACAGGGGTTAAGTGACTTGCCCAGGTGAGTGAATATCTGAGGCCTGATCTGTATTCGGGTGTTCTGGCTCCAGGTGCCGCCCTTTAACCACCGTACCACTTGGCTGCCCCCATGGGGACACACACTAGGTCAGAGCCTAGTTGGGATGATGAATCATTGGTCCAGCTATTTTGGGAAAAGAACATAACACGAGATTATGGAAGGTCAGGGCTGGAAGGAACCTTAGCGATGATTCCTCTGGTCCAGTTCCCTCAGTGGCAGGAGCAGGGCCCAGCCTCAGCTCCCAGCTCGTCATTCTGGCCCGATAAGCCAGTCTTCACTGACCTCTGGTCTGCTGTGGAGGATGACACACGGGGAGCCAAGTGCAGGGGCAGCGCACTCCTGCCTGACACCAGGCTTTGTTCCGTCTGGTGTTTGTGGTGTCTCCTCATCTGTAGGGAGGGATGGCCGGCCCTTCCCCTCCCTCCCCTGGGGCTGGCAGCCCTGGGCCCCTGCAGCTGGTTTGCTCAAGGTCTTTGGCCTCCCATTAGCCGCCTCTTTTTCCCCATTCATAATATTTTTAAATATTGTGAAGCCTAGGCTTGCTTTTCCTTATCTTCTCGTGATTCACATGATGCGGTCGTCTCACCTCCGTGCTTTTTGTGTTGGATGCTGGTGTTCAGCAGGCCTCTCTTAAATGTTTCCTGCATACGGGGCCTTGTGCCAGGAACCTTCCCTGGACACTGACTGGGGCCAGCCGGTGAAGGGCCGTAGGCTTGGGAGTTTTGAGCCACCTGGACAGACCTTTCTTTACTTAAGAGAAAGTCGCTTTGGTGGCTGAATTACTTAGAGCAGGCCCCCAGTTAGGGAATGAGGCCCGAGCAGGGTGAGTGGTGAGGAAGAAGGGCCCCGAGGTACAAGCATCAGGAGCTGCTTCTGGGCCAAGCAAGACACGCCGGGCGTAATCTTCTGGACGTAGAAGGGCAGTGATGACGTTGGTGGAGGCAGGTGGGTTCAGGTTGCTTGTTCGGGTGTCAGAGACCTCTTTCTAGGGATGGTTATTCTGCCCAGAGGACCTGATGGGATCACCCACACCACAATTAGCGGCCCATAAAGAACACAGATCCAGAGTGCCTCTGAGCTCTGTGACCCACCTCCCAAGTGGGGCCGCCAGGAGGGTCCAGCAGGATGATTGATGTTCATCCTGACTTAGGAGCAGGCAGCATCAGGAAGACCAAAGGGGGGGATGGCCGTAGGGTGGGGGAGAGGAAGTAAGTGAAAGAATAGGGTCAGCCCTGGAGGAGAGAGCTAGGGTGGAAGCTGGGGCAGAGGTGGTCAGGGCAGCTGGGGACCAGCCAGCGGGGAGGGAAAATTCAGAGATGGCCTTTGAAGGGGGGCAGTGCACTTAAGAAGACCAGGAACCAGGCCATGCCAGCCTGTGTGCTTGGGAATTGGGTGGGAACACATTCTTCATTTGGGAGGAGGGAAGTTCTTTAATCATTGGATAAAATCTCACGTGCCCAGCCCACATCTGCAGTGGGCACAGCGTGCAGCTGTGGCATGGGCGGGTGGGGGGCGGTGGTGACAGTCTGCCTTGCAGGAGATAATCCAGGAAGGTGTTGTGGGTGTCACGTGAAAGTGCCACCTGTAGGTGTGTGACCAGACTAGGGTCTCCAATCCCAGCTGGGGCCTGACTCCCTGGCTTCCATTCCTCAAATGTTGCCAGGTGCCACTCTTGGGCTGGCAGTTGCTGTTTCTAGAATGGCAGGCTCTGTGTCCGATTCCTCTGGGCTAAGTCTGCACAGCATCTTCAGAGATTTGAGAGGGCCCTTGAATCCTCTTCGGGCCCGTCTCTCAGAGAGGGAAACAAACACACAAGCTTCTTGATAAAAATTGCTAAGAATGCAGCAGATGACATGGAGAATGACAGGATGGGTGGGATGAGCATTGGAGAGAAACCTGTGGAACCGTGACCCTGCCAGAGGGACGGGGCAGCCTGGGCTCTCGGCTGACCCGTTGGCTGCATTTGCCTTTGTCTTACAGATAACTTTGATTCAGGACTGACCAAAGCCCAAAGATCATGTCGCGTAGTGGGGGCTAGGCCCGAGTCCACTGCGCTTGAGAAGCTGCCTTGGGCAGACCTCGTAGAAGAGCCTTACGTTAGCCTGTGCAAGGGTTTGATCGGTCAGTGAGTGTGTATTAAACCCCACCTGTGTGCCAGGCTGGGGATGCCAGAGGAGGCAAAGGACAGCCCCTGACCTCAAGGGGTTTACAGTCTGACGGGAGAGAAAGTAAGCGAACCAGTGTGTCATAAGAACTGAGTAGCAGAGGGAGGGAAGGTCCAGGCCTTAAGGGGGGCTGGGAGAGGCTTCCTGTAGACAGCAGGATTTTAGGGAAAGCACACGGAGCATTGTGGATAAAGAACGGCCAGGAGGTCGGGGTGTTGGGTTGAAGAAGGCAGGGAAGAGAGAAAGGGGGCCAGGTCATGAAGGGCTTTGAATGCCAACCGGGAGGTTTCATATTTGGTTCTAGACAGGATAGCCCCTGGAGTTCATTGAGTAGGGGGTGGCATGGTGGGACCTGGACTTCAGGCAAGTCACTTTAGTGGCTGAATGGAGGGTGGATGGAGAGGGGGAGACTTGGGGCAGGCAGACACCCCCCACCCCCGGCAGCTAGTGCCCTGTCCAGGTGTGAGGAGGCCTGCCTTGGGCAGGTACAGAAGTAGGGTCTGAGGAGAAGGGGGGACCTCCAAGGGTGGCGACCGCAGGCCTCTAGGATCCAGAGAGAGGCTGGGAAGACTCCCAGGTTGGGTTAGCCTGAGGTCTGGGAGGGTTTAGGGAAAAAGGTGATTGTTCCATTTTAGACTTTTGGAGTTTGATGTGTGTGTTGGAAGCATGAGAGGGAGGGCAGCAGAGGTCAGGAAGGTGGACCACATGGTCCTTAAAGCCATGGATATGGAGGAGGAGAGGTCAGAACCAGGAGAGAGAAGAGCGTCCCAAAAACCTTCTGGAGAGGAAGATGCTGGAGTTAAGTAGCAGCCAGAGAACTAGCTTATGTGCTATCCAGTGCCCCCAGGGAGAGAAGGGACGCCCTGGAGACAGCCATGGAAGGAGACTGCTAGGGCACATGGCACCTGTGGCTGCTTCCGAGGGCCCAGACTCACAGAACTAGCTCCTTCAGGCCAGCTGCTCGTTAGGGTTCGGGTTGACATACAGCAGGTGGGCGAGAGCCAACATAAGTGGAAGCAATCAGATAAACCCTCTTGGTGTGAGGTTGGAGCCACGTGGCAAAGGGCTCTGATGATGATAGGAGGAAGTGCAGGGTAGGAATGGGGATAGACTGGGAGGAGCCCCAGTGAGAGAGGGACCCAGAGGGGACTGGGGTGAGGCATCCCTCCCCCTCCCCATGTAAGCCAACAAAGTGGAGCACGAAGGTGCCCCCAAGAGAGGGACAGCAGAGAGTGCCAAGGACCAGAGTTGGGCGCTGCATACAGGGCATTAGGAACCAGCAGCAGAGTGGGGTGAGGCGTCCCTTTCCCCCCACCATGTGAGCCAGCAAAGGGGAGCATGGAGGTGCCCCCGAGAGAGGGACGGCAGAGAGCACCAAGTACAGAGTGTGGGGCCAGAGTCAAGTGCTGCACACAAAGTGGTAGGAATGAGCAGCGGAGGGGAGTGGTTGTAGAAAAGGCGAGAGAGTCCTAGTCAGTCATCCTGGGGAGCAGAGGTGGGACCTGGTAGACCCAGGCTGGGGACCGTGGGGGCAGAGTGGGCAGTCAGGAAATCTGGAGCTTGGATCCAGCCTCGGTTTCTCCCGCTGTGAAATGGGGATGAAAGTGGCACATGTCTTTGAGAGTTATTGTGAGAATATTTGTAATGATTCCCATGTTGGACCTTCCCTGGAGCCCTGTGGGCATGAAGCAGAGATGAGCAAAGTGCCAGGCACATGACAGCTGCTTGATTTCTCCCTCCTTCTGCCAGAAGGAAATTCAAGGAAGATGAAAATTTTGTTTTAAATTTCATATTAAAGTCTTTGAATCAGTCCTTGGGTGATTGACCTTTGAACAAGCAGTTTCTTCCTTAGAGCAATGGAAATGCAAACTCTGTTGCTTGTTGACAAGGGCGACAGTTGTGAGCCAGAGGTGATGGGTGGGATGGAGCATTTCTCCAGGAAGTTTCCTGGTTACCTTTCCCTTTTAGAACATAAGCAAACTTCTTAAGGGCAGGCATGGTCTCGTTGTCCATCTTCATCCTTAGCGCAGTGCATGGCACCCAGGATCACTCATTCAGCCAGTCAGCAAACCTTTTTTAATTGACTTGCATACACCAGACACTGTGGTTTAGGATACAGAGAGTGGCATGGCCCCTGCTCCGGGAGCTTCTGTGTTTGACAAGCGCATTCTCAGAAGCATTGTGGGGGGTGCTAGCCCTGATCTATGGGCTGCCGAGTATATGTGAAGAGTGGGCGGACATACAGCAGTGCCTGGTGGGGGAGCTGGGAGCAACCGGGTCAGAGGGAGGACCTGGGGGCCGGTCCCATGGGCTGAAATGTGGCTGTAAGAGAGCCGGGCTCTCCCATGGGGCACCACACGATGAGTTTGATGTGTTTTAACGTCACTGCAAAAGCACAAATGTCCGTGTTTTCCTCCAGCTTTTCATTTCTAAGCAGTAATTCGTGTTCGTATTTTTCCAGGTTAATTTTTAAGTTATATTAAAAAACAGAATGCATTGTTAAAGCATATGCTCACCAGGCATTTGGGGGTGAACCGTCTCCAGATGAGGAAGGACATGCTTGACAGTTCTCACCATCTCCCCAAAAGTCATATTTCCCTGTTTTCCTGAGCTTGACAAGTTGTTCCTGCCTTCCAGATCTAGTCTCAGTACTGGTATTCCCTTCAGTGCTATGGGTCGCAGCACTTCTGTGGCTGCCCTTTCAGCATGACTCTTGTCCTTGTCCTTCTGTAGGTTTGCCACCAAGTGTCTTCCTCCAGATCCCTACACTGTGGGCCGCCTTCTCTGTCAAGCATTTGTTTCTTTGGCATTCTTTCTGCCAGTTCCCCTTCATCATCCTTTGTCCCGTGGTTACTTGGGGAGTTCCCCATGACTCCTTGATCTCCTATGGAAGCACTTTTAAAGTCTTTACCCTTGTTTCACCACCAAGGGTGTGGGGGTCCTGATCCCTGTCTGGCCACTGGCCCCAGATGCCTCTGGAGGAGGGAGTGAGGCTGGCCATTCTGCACAGCCTCCCTCCCTTAAATCCAATTCATTTGCAAGTCATGGCGTCACCTCCCTGATGTCACAGTCCCTCAGCTCCCAAATGGTGACCCTCTGAATGTGGGCCGGGCCTGAGAACGTGGGCAGGGTCTGCTGCAACTTCATAGGCACTCTCCAGGCTTTTGGCAGTTTTGCCACCCAGTGAGGGATCCTGTTAGGGCTCTGTGGGGAGTGTCTGGGAGACCTTGAACAATCTCCTTCTGGAAGGAGATTCCAGAACCTCTCTTGTTGAAATGGTTCCACTTGGTGGGCCTCTCAGAGCCCTGGAGCCCTGTCCTCTGCATTCTGCCTATGTGCCCTCCTTGGACTCCTGTAGCTTGGTCACCAAGGCCAGGCAGGCATGCACTCGTGCACACAACACACCCTCATGTTAGATGCTGGTTTTTTTGGATGAATCCTTGGTTAGGTCAGAATAACCCTCCATGCCTGCCACCTGCTTCAGAGCAGAGGGGCTCAGGCACCTTGGCTCACACACTCAGCTTGACAAAGGGAAGAGTCAGCCTGCTTCTCCTGACAGTTTTTTTTTAATCTTTTTTTTTTTTTTTGAGGGCAGTTGGGGTTAAGTGACTTGCCCAAGGTCACATGGCTAGTTTTTTGTGTTAAGTGTCTGAGGCTGGATTTGAACTCAGGTATTCCTGACTCTAGGGCTGGTGCTCTATTCACTGCGCCACCTAGCCGCCCCTCTCCTGACAGTTTTTAAGAGGAAATCATTTTCACACCAACTTTAAAAACTAGTTTCAGAAGAAACCATTGATTTTTTTTTTTTTTTGTCTACTCTAATTTTTGTCAAAATACATTTGTAGTGGATAATAAAAGCATGGTCAGATTTAAAAATTAACCATTCAGTGACCTAAAATTGGTTTGTTTTTTTTTTTCATTTGGGTTAAGCCTATTGGATCAAAGGATTACGGGCACTAAAGCTATCCTGACTTTAACCTGGCAGAGAGACTGGGGACCCCAGGGGGCCGCAGACCGCCTCCTTCACTGTCTCTAGGTGGGATAGTCTAGGGAACCCAGCGCGATAGAAAGAGCAAAGGTACTGCTTAGCTGTCCCCCACGCCTCAGTGTTGTCATCTGTGAAATGGACGGTTGGATGGGCGTGGGCTCGGCCCAGAAAAGCACAAGAACCGTTCTGTGATGCACCCCCAGCATGGGGCCAGTCCTAGTGCTTTGGTATTTACATCCCTCTCTTCTGCGCCCAGAGCACTCCCTCTCTGTATCACACCTTAGGAGCCAGGCAGAGAGGTCAGACATACATGAGGAATTCAGACTTCTCTTTAACCAAGGGATTAAATCTGATTAAGTCCCTGTTGTCCCCATTGGGGGGGGGCTGGGCTCTTGCTGTGGTGCACCCCCATTCTCCAGGGGGAGGGAGTGGAAGCCTGGCCTCTCGCTATACTGTCCCCCCCACTTCTGGGGCGGTTCCTCCCTGGGAGGGCACACAAGGCATGCTTGTGTTCAGTGCTTGGCACCCATGCTGTTCTTGGGGCTTACCAGGGCTTTCTTGTGTTCACAGAGCTCAACAAGAATCCAGTCGAAGGCTTTTCCGCTGGCTTAATAGATGACAATGATCTGTACCGATGGGAAGTCCTTATTATCGGCCCCCCCGACACACTGTAGTGAGTATGGCCGGGTCTTTCATCTGGGGTTTGGGGGATCCTGACAGTCATTTCTGGGGTTGGTGGTTGCTGAGTGTTGGTGCCCTGGATGTGTGTTAGGGAAAGGGCTTCAAATTCGGAACCTTCAAAGCCTGAACTTGGCCTGTTTGTTAAGGCTCCTTAGTCTTCACGCTCCGTTCAGAGACCCCTTTAAGTGGCAGGCGTGGTCTGGCATTTTGAGTGTCGATGAGTGAGATGAAAGGTTTCTGTAGCTTAGCAGCAGCGTTGTGCGCAAAAGCCCAGGGGAGACTGTTCTTGAAGAAAGCCATGATGGGTTTTCTGAGCTACTAGAAAGACACCACCATTGACTCAGCTGAAAGGTGGTTTTGGCCTTTAGACTGTGTTGAGTGTTTTTAATTGCAAAGCAAGTGTTGTATTTTGAAAGTGAAATCCTGCCTTGGGGGGCCACGTTTGCCTGTGGCCAGCCCTTTTTGGCTGGGTGCTCCCCCTTTGATAGCTGAATCACATCCCAGACATGGGGAGAGGGTCGCACCTCTGGAGGAAACCTGAAATATCCCAGAAGCAAAGCTGGATGTGGACCAGGTTTTCAAAATTCCTTAGCTTAGACGGTGTAACGTGTTAGGCGGTGAATATGCGTCTGCTGAGATAGGGACGGCCAAAACTCATCCTTTTGGGCCCTCATTACCTCTGACCAGGGCTGTCTTACAAGAGCGTCCTCCCTGCATACCCAGTGCCACCCACCAGAGCGACTGTCCTAAAGCGCAGGTTGGACTTCTGGGCCCCTTCCCCTCTGTGGGCCTTGGCGCTGGCTTCCCCGCCACAAGGCTCCAGCACTGGCTGCTCTGGGAAGCCTTTCCTGAGGACTTCCCAAAGCCACCTTGTGCTTGTCCATTTCATACCAGTTCCATGGGGCAAGGACTGTCGGGGTGAAGGGATCTCTCCAAGAATCTGGAGAAGCCGAGCCTTCCCCAGCCTCTGGCCTCGAGGGACAAGAGGACTTAGACTGGAGGTTGGGCCTCTCACATCCTGAGTCTGGCTCCCTGTGGCTGCCACGTTTCCCAAGCTCTGTGTGCTGCTCCTTCTGCAGCAGGGCTGGCCATAAGGCAACCCGGCATGGTGTTCAGTCCCATCAGAATGCCTCCTGATGCCAGACTGATGCCCACTGGATAGATGCCCACCTACCCTGTGGGGTCCTAGGGATGACCACCAAGAGGCTGGCTTGGTTGGCTTGGTATGGAGCAACAGCTCACTCCTCCCTCCAGCCCTGGAGTTCACCCTGTAGGGTGGCCCCCCCCACCAAAATGGATGGGCATGGTGGTGGTGGTGGCCATGGCGAGCTGCAGCTCTTCCTGTGGACACCAGAGGGTGCCGCTCTCTTGGACAGCCCGGAAACCCGGCATAGTCCTTGTTTGGTCCTTTGTCATCCTCCGGCACAAACACTGGTGTCGAGTAGCTGGGCATAGGGCTGGAATGGGAATGTTTCTGGTGTGCTATGGTCCCCAAGAGACAGACCGAGGACCTGGTTACCTGCATGTCAGCAGGCAGGACGGGAGAGGCGTCCTTGACTTTTGGGTTGGTGGCCTTGGACGCTGGGTGTTTTCTTCTGGCTTCACAGTGTGTTTCTCTGCCTGCCCCAGAACCAGGAGGGTTCTCACAGGCAGACCCCCTCATGTTACTGCTGAGTAGATTGAGGTCACAGGACAGAGCTGGGGTTGGGCCTTGGGCTCTCCAGCTGGGAAGCAGGACCCCGCCCCGAGCTGCCCCTGTCTTTCCATCATTCCTTAGAGCACAATACGAATCTGGCCATGATGTTCTTCTGCCAGGATTTTGTCAGCATTCCCTAATTGTTGGCCACTTGCTTTGCTGGCGCAGGTCATGTTTTTGTGACCATTCACAGTCTCCTCAGAGAGCAGAGTAGCCCCGGGCTGGAATGTCCAGCAAAAAGGTCCTTATTAACGTAGAGACAAGCCAGTTGGCAGCTCCCCATCAGATCGCTGTGTGAGAATCTCCCACCTTGTAGCACGAGGAGCTCCGCAACTCTGAACAAATACACACATGAGAAACTATTTTTGCATCACCGGGTCTTTGTAATCTTCTGTTCTGCCCCCTTAAAGACCTCTGGAGAGGATCTGTGAACTCGGCGGGCCCAGGGGCTGAGTGACCGACAGTGATGGCGACAGATGGGGCTTTTAGCTCCTCTCTGCTAGCTTGCTTCCACCCATGTTCTCTGGATGTTAGTGAGGGGGTTTTCGGGAGGTTATCGATCGTTGTATTTTGGAAACGGTTACTGTGATGGTTCTCACCTGAAACTCTCCTAGGAAGCCTGAAGCTGTGGCTGCATTTCCAAGGGCTTCCTCTTTGGGGCCGGGTTCCTGCCCCTCCCCCCCCATCTGAATCAGTTGTCTTTGCGGCCTTTGGCCATGCCCAAGTCCTGAGCCTGTGCACAGGTGTACTCCTTGTGTATCTCTTGGCGGGAGAGCCCAAAACACCCGAACTGGACTCCCATCCTGGCACTGTGCAAGCAAGCCCCATGCTCTACCACTGCCTGCAGCTTTGATGTCCTTGGTGGTGGAAGGAAGATGGCTCCAGGAGGCATACTGAATCGCAACAAGGATCTGGAGAGGAAAACGTCAGTCCCTGCAACCCAGGAGCTCCCAGACTCAAGAGGGAAGACACTGGAGGGTGGCGAGGCAGGGATATGACAGAGGCGCTATGGAAAGCTCTTTGGCGGCATCCACCCACAGGGCCGGTTAGTGCCTCGGTGATGCCGGACCAGACTTAGTGGCGCAGGACCAGGATTGGGGGGAATACTGACCTTGCAAATTTAGCTCGGTCTCTGATGAAGGGACCTGGGGAAGGAGACCAAACAGCTGGCTGGACTCTGGGTTCTTTCTCCTGCACCTAGTGCCCCGTGGAGCTTCAGTGACTCCAAGAAGCCCGAGCCAGCACCTCGGCATGACAAGAAGAGGTGGGAGCGCCTCTGGACCATCCTCCTCGCACGTGCAGGCTTACCTCAGAGATTCTTTGGCCGTTCTGCACAGGGCTCCCAGCCCGAGACCTGAAGGAAAGCCCTCAGTCTTGTCCAGAGGACTGCTCTTTACAAAAGGGGAGCGGAGATCCAGGGTCAGAGCAGGGCCTTGCCCTCCTTCCCCAAGCCTCAGTCTGACTATCTGCTGCCCCAGATGAAGCATCTGCACTGAAAGGTTGTTGGGGATTTTCTGCTCTTTTTAAAGCATCATTTTGTTTTGAAAGAAAAACGGGATTCGCTGTGATGACAGCGGTCGGCACTTTTTCCAAGGCTGTCCCAAGCAGAGCCAGCCTAGTCAAAAGGAAGCTGGGAGCCTCCAGAGATGCCTGATGGAGCAACCCTGCTGCCCCCCCGCTCATTGGGAGAAGCCAGAAAGGACGCCTCTGCCAAGGTGCTGGGCCTGGAGGCAGGAGGAAGACCTGAGTGTCAGTCCTAACTGTGGCACCCTGGGCAGGTCATATCCCGCCTGCTGTCTGCCTCAGTTTACTGAATGATATCTTCTCCATGAAGTGCCTGTGGGATGGCCTTGCAGGGAGCAGGAGGGGGCTGCCGTTGGGGGGTGGGGGGATGCTGAGGATGGCTTACCTCTGCTTGTGACTTGTGGACACACAGGCATGAACGAGAATGCTTGTAGCACCTTGGGTCTTGGCCCAGAATGGGGCCCCCCGCGCACAAGGAGACAGCAGCCCCCCCCCCCCCCATTAAAGATCTTGTGTTTTATTGGGGGAGATGAAGGGGACAGCACCTGGGCTGGGGGAGGGTGCAGGGAGGGAGGCTTCCAGGATGAGACACTAAGTCACACCTGAGCTGTCTTGTGGCCAGTATTTCCTGAAGGGGGGAGAGGAGAGGAAGAGCATTCCGAGGATATTGCTGGGCCATGTGTATGTGACAGGTGATCAGAGGAGCTCCCTGACATGCCAACCAGGGGTACCTCCTCCAAGCTGGACACACACACCTTCCTGTGGGGCGCAGGCTGCCTGCCCTGGCAGCTCTGATAGAAGTGTTAGGTCATCAAAGTTGATGGGTCAGACTTGGAAAACCTGCCCACTTTGCGAGCTGAGAAGCATCTCCCTGTCCTCTGGGGGCCTCTGCCAGTGTCCAGCATGGAGGTGGGAGGGTCTGCTGGCTTGAGCCCCGTGGGGAGGGGCTGTTTAATGGGACGGGTAGAGATCGGGTTCCTAGGGAGGGAAGGCCTGGTCTCTGGACTAGGGGAGAGGGTGCTGTTCTGACAGATGGGGCATGGAGGACAGGAGCAGGATGGTCCAGGCTGGTGTGGCCTAAGAGATTGGGGGTGTTCAACACCCTTGGGGAGAAATGATGGGCATTTCACAGGACTGGTAGGACTGCTGTGAAGAATGGAGATAAGCCTTGTTCCCCACGAACTTCAGGCGGAGGGTCAGGAAGCAGGCGTGAGGGCGACAACTGGTGGGGTGGGCAGTTTTAGAGAGTTTCTCCTTCTGGTGTGACCAGCTTTCCCAGGCCTGTGAGTCTTGTGGGCCACTCTGGCCAGCGGCTCGGTCTTTTCCCTCCACCTAATTTGTGCCTATTGAATGACTCTTAAGTGGAGTGGCCAGAGCACCTGACTCTTCCCCCTTCCCTTTTCTAAAAACTGAGGAATCCTTGGTCTCCTGCCTATAAATAAAACCCCCAGACCTTCCAGCGGGCAGACGTAGATGTCATGAAGCCTCCAGCTGTGGTTCCCTCCAGTTGAAGAAATTGGATCCTGAGCAGCTGGGGTGGGGGTGAGGGGCACCTTCCTGGACAAAACAGCGGTCTTCTTCCCCCCCTCCCCACAAATCATTGAGCAGAAAACCGGAAGAGAGGAACAGCAGAACACACACGCCCAAAGAGAAAAAGCAGAGTTTAAAGTGCTAGCAACATGAGAAAAGTTCTGCAGCCCCGGGGCTGGGATGGGGCAGGGAAGCAGAAAGTCAGAGGAGGAAGGGACAGGAGAGGCAGGGAGGCCCTGAAGGCTGCAGCCGCTGGGCGAGGTGCCCAGGCCCCGAAACTTCACCAGCTGAGGTTCTCCAAGTTGTCCTTTGGGTGAGTTTTTAAAGGGTCCCGTGTGTCGTGTGTCTGCCTCAGGGCTCATCTGCTGCCAGCTCCAGGCACAGCCAAGAGTGGGGAGACGAGACTTTTACTTTCCCAAGGTTTCTCACAGATATTCTCTTTGTCTTTGCAGTGAAGGGGGTGTTTTCAAAGCTCATCTCACTTTCCCAAAAGACTACCCCCTCAGACCACCAAAAATGAAATTCATCACAGAGATATGGCACCCAAACGGTGAGTGTCCGCTTGTGTCTCCCCCGTGGGAAGCTCTGGGCTACAGAGCCAGGAAGGAAGGCAGGGGTGGCCCGTGCAGGGACCCGGGGGAGTTGATGGGGCTTGTTACTGCTTTAAGAATAGAAGAGCGTGTGTGGTCAGGGAGGCTGGGGGCTGCAGGAAGAGCCACGTGGGGCCTTGGTTCTGCCAGACTCTTAGGTCACCTCCGCGTCAGCGTTGGGGCTGTACCCGCTGTCCCAACGCTCAGGCTCCCTCACACCGGAGTGTGGGGCCGACCTCTCATTCCTTTCCAGGCCAGGTTAATGGCATCAAAGCCTGACCTCTCCCCACTGGTCCATCCTTCATCTCCTGCTTCCACACCTTTGTCCAGGCTGGCTGGGCCCTCTTTTGACCTCCCTCTCCTCCTGCCCCAAACTGGCCTGTTTGTATCGATTTGCTTTATGTCTTTGCCCACACCTTTGTCCCCCCATTCATATGTTGGTACCTTGTGAGCCAGCTCTGCCGTAGGCGTGGGCTAGGACAGTATCACTGAGCACCCAGGGCATGCCAGGATCCTGTGTTCCCTGCAGGGACACCTGCGCAGAGAATGAAATAAGGGGCCGGCCTTTGCAGCCCGGGACCCCTGGGCACCCGTTGACACCCCTGGGGGAGTGGTTCTGGACAGCCCCGTGGAGAAGCCTCGAAGGCCTTTGCTGCCCTTCTGAGCATAAGGACGTGTCTGTGATCACGGCCCAGGCAGCAAGGGGGGAGCAAGGGCCCTGGGAACTGAGCCGGGCGTCCCAGGGGAAGGGCCTACCCTCTTCCTCGTGGGTCCTGTCATCTGTGGTCAGGCCTGGTGGCCCAATGACTGTGCCCACATGGGACAGAGCTGTCTCAAGTACCTTGGTTGCCGCTACCTCCCAGTCACATCAGCCAGGGTCCTCAGGGTGCTCCTGTTGACCAGAGGGGGAATCTGAGGTCCATGGCAGCCGTGACCCTGTTGTGCTCTGTCTCTAGCTCCCGTGTGACTTCTCCAGTCATTGCCTTGGGGCCCTCACCCCCGGGCACACACAGCATAGAGCCCAAGGAGGCCTGTTCTGAAGGTGCAGAGGGAAAGGCAGGGCTACGGCCAGGCCCATGGAGGGGAGGAAACGGGTGCCGAGAGTGATCAGCCCAGGCGTGCGAGGCCCAGGGCAGGTGGGGTGGGGGAAATGGGTCCCACAGGCAGAGTCAGAGCTCGGAGAACAGGTCAGGGCTGGGGGCACAGACCCGGAGGGGCACAAGGCGGGGCCCACACTTAGCCGGTGAGAGACAGTGGCTCACTTATTGTCACTGGCAGGACGGAGGGGCTTGTGAGGAGGGTGTCTCCAGCCTGGTCTTCGGGTCCCTCTGAAGCTGTGGGCGTGGAGGAGCTGTGTCCCTGGGGTCCCAGGAGCCTGGCTTGGGGTCTTCTGGGGAATTTCTTTTTAAAAAAACCATTTGCTGTGAGAGCCTCAGGAGGCTTGAGAGCAGGGCAGGGCTCAGGGAGCCCTGAGGCCTGAGCAGCTCATGGGCAGACAGGGTGGTCCTGGAGTCAGCAGCACCCAGCTCGATCGAGGCCCCAATCCTGCCTCAGACACTTCCTATCCGGGCAGCCCTGGACAAGTCACTCAGCCCTGTCTGCTTCAGCTTCCTCATCTGTAAAATGAGCTGGAGAAGGAAAGGGCCAACCACCCCAGTATCTCTGCTAAGAAAACCCCAAGTGCAGTCAGAAAAGGTCCCAGACAGGCCACCGTGAGATGCTGCTGTTAGATCAGTTCTCCTGTCCTTGGCCCTGTCCTGGTCCACTGTCATCTCTGGGCCAAAAGGGGCCTCTTCAAGAGGGTCTTTGAACTGGTCTGGAGTTTTGGTAGCTGTTTCCTTTGCCTTTCTTGGGCCTGGAGGCCAGGGAGGTGGCCCGGGTGTCGGTCCCCATATCTGAGCCTCTCAGGGCTGAGAGATGCTGCAGTGATGCTGAGGCATGGGGATGGGGGTGGGAACGGGAACAGGAGCCGCCTGGGCTGGGGTCCCTGTGGCCACCAGCACATGTCCGACACCAACCTGTGCTTCAATGTCTGTGGCCTTCCCCAGTCGACAAGAACGGTGACGTGTGCATCTCCATCCTGCATGAGCCCGGTGAAGATAAGTATGGCTACGAGAAGCCAGAGGAGCGCTGGCTCCCCATCCACACGGTGGAGACCATCATGATCAGCGTCATCTCTATGCTGGCGGATCCCAATGGAGACTCGCCTGCCAACGTGGACGCAGCCGTAAGTTGGGGCACGCTGAGTGCCGTGGTCACAGTTTGTTACTGGGCTTGTTGCAGGGCGGCCCCTCCTCTTTTGTCCCTCTCTTCTCTGAACCCCGACCCTAAATGGTCCTTGCCCTATGGGGCTTGCGGTCAGCCACAGCACAGAGAAGTGACAAGTGGGCTGTGACTGACCCCTCAGCCAGGCACTGGGAGAGGCGTGGCTGAGAAGGGAGACCCCGGGGCAGTTCATGTTAGCCACAGGTGCCTAGTTTAGAGGTTTTGTTCACTTAGGGCAAGGCAGAGATTTCATGTGGCCTAGCGCACCTACCTCCAAGGTTATTCCAGAAGACCTTGTCTCAGGGATTTGAGCGCGTCCGGCCCCATCCCAGACTCAAAGAGATGGCCCTGCTGGTCAGAGCCGAGCGCTCTGCCTGCCTGCCGGCTTCCAAGCTCTGCTGCCTGCACCCTGCAGGAATCCCTACTCTTTGCCGCCCTAGAAGGTGTCCCTACCGCTCCGTCCTCTCTCGGCCAAGCTGTCTGGGCTTTTCCAGTAGAGACAAGGGAAAGGCCCTGAAGACCTCCTCCGTGTGCCCTCCCCCCCGGGACACTTGGACCCGGAGCTGTCCCATTGGCTTCATGCCATCTCTGACATTAGCAGCCAGCCATGTTTTCCTAGCCCTTTTTCTCACACCCCCTCCCCAGCATTGAGCCCCACTTTCTACCCTCACTCTTTGTGTCCAGCCTTCTGGTGTATGTGCGCCTCTGGGTTCTGCCCTTGCTAGGCCTTCTGGATCTCCCGCCCTGCCCTCGGTGATCTCATCAACATCCCTGGGGCCACATCTCACCTCCAGGCAGGTTCCAGGGGTTTTCATGGCCTTGGGTGGACCTCGCCTCCCTCTGGCTTCCGCCCAAGCTTTCCCCTGTCCCCTGCTCAAGAACCTGCCATGACTCCCTCTTGCCTCTTGGGTTGAGTACAGACTTGCTGGGCTCTTCAAGGCCCTCAGAAGCTGGCTCTAGCTCACCTCTGTACCCTCACTGCTCTGCATCGCCTCTGGGGTCCTCTCAGTTGGGGAGCTAGTCCTGACCCCCCGTTTGCCTGGATCTTCCCCTGATACTGTTGGGCGCTCGCTCTGCCACATAGCTGGGCCCTGTGGTGTCATCAGGGGGCCGCCTGACCCTCGACACTCAACCCTCTTGCGGCCGGCCACCTCTCCTTTGTGGAAGATGGCGGCCTGGGCCCGTCTTCCACCTTAAGCCTTTCCTGATTCCACTGCCAGCTCCCCCGGTTTAGCCTATGTGCCCTTGGTTTCTGTTTGTGTTTATTAGTTGAGTTGTGCTGTGTCTGCGGTGTCCCTTGGCAGAGGTGAGGATGGGCAGTCTTGTTCTTTGTCCTTGGATTTTCCTAGACCTTTCCTTATGCCTGGCGCCTAGACGGTGCTTCATCCGGCACTTCTGGATTGGTATTTAATTGGAAGTATGGCAGGCTTCAACGATCCTCAGCCCCAGGAGGACAGGGCACCATAGAAGGGCTTGTGTCGATCGTCCTGGATCCCACCACGTCCCAGGCATGCGTGTGTGTGTGCATGCGTGCGTGCGAGCGCCCGGGTTCTGGAGGCTGCCTGTATGCTCATCAGCCCCCGTCCTGTTCTTGTCTGTGGAGTGACCGTGCTTGGCTGCGCACTGGAGCTAGCCTGCAAAGCTGAGGGTCTCTGCAAGGATGCTGGCTCTCCGCTGTGTCCCCATCTCTCCTGTAGCCATGCCACCTGCCACAGACCATTCGGGTCCGGGGCGGAGCCCAGCCTCTCTGGGCTCACAGGAGTCTCTTCTTTTTCCCATTCGTTTCTTGGTCTCTGTACTCTGGACCTCACATGGGATGTGTACCCGGCTGAAGGAACTCACTTTACAGAGGAGGGAGTGGAGACCTGTCGAGGCCAGGCTCCCCGGGGAGGGCTGCCCCTGCCTTGCTATTGAAATCATCACGGTGGTTATTGGTCACTTCCACCCACTCAGTCCAGCCCCCTTGAATCTGGCCCGACATGGCCCTGCCTTGTACATGAGAGAGATTGGGTGTGGAGCGTCTCACAGGACAGTTGTGGTGAGGCATTCCATTACTCAGAAGGCAAAAGAGTTGTTCATCCAGTGGATGCCGCGTGTGATGTGGGTTCTGAGTGCAGGGAGTGGTGCGCTGCTCTTCCTCCTCTTGGTTCAGTTCTGTCTCCGCATGTTCCCAGGCCCATAGTCATCCCTTCTACCACAGCGAACTCTGCAGCGTCCTCACCAGCCTGGCCAGCTTCCTCAGCCTGTCTTGGTGGTTGCTTCCTTTCACCCGGGACAGCATTTATGGGGATGTCACAAGAGACAAACCACGGTGGGCATGGCTAGCCTCACTTCAGCCGTTTGAAACAGTTCAGTGCCACATGTGAGTGGGGCTTTTTAAGACCCTGTTTGTTCCTTGGCTCAGAAGTCACTCTCTAGAGGCTGCCTTATGGTTAACAGGTTTTGACTTACCCCACTGGGCTAGCACGCAGGCTCATCCTCCTGCACGAGGGAATTTCCAGGAAGAGAGACCTGAAGGCTTTGCCTTGGCAATGCGGCTCCAGTCTGCTCCCTTGAGACCCTCTCTTGGTCCATCTGAAAAATGGGGGGAGGCCCAGATGGAGAGAGAATACAGGGTCAGTAGAAAAGTCTTTTATTTCCAAGTGATTCCTGAGCCTTTCATACCAAACCTGGCACCTGTGCTTGGCTTTGACTTCTTTTTTAAAAATAAATTTTGATAATTATTTCAATATATTTGGTTTCTTTTATAGTATTATGCCTTTTTTACTCATTTAACAACACTGTTCCGGGAAGGGTTCAGTAGTCTTCCCCAGGCTGACTTCCAAGGAAAAATATGAAGACCTCTTGACTAGGAGCAAGGCCTTTGACCAAGGCCACTGGGCGCTTCTGCCCCCTCCCCTTTCCTCCCTTCCCCACTGATTCCTTCATCTTTCCGCTCGCCCTCTTCCAGGATCTCAGCAAAGCTATCAAGGCCTCAGGTCCCCAAGGGCGGTGGGGTTCCCAGGGCTAATGGCAAGCCTTGTAACCTTTTGGAGGCCCCAAGTAAGAGCCGTTGTTCATCCCGAAGGCGAGTGATAGTCACCCGGATTCCTGGTGAGGAAATGGGGTGGGAGGTTGGCAGGGGACCAGTTACGAGATAGGAGAGGTCACATACATGGATGGATGGACAGGAGGATGAGCATTTGGGTGCACTTTACAAATACTCCCTCACTTGATCCCCACAGGAACCCTGGCAGGTACATGCTGTTATGATCCTCACTTTACAGTTGAGGAAACTGAGGCAGACTGGTTGTGACTGGCCCGGGACAGCTCACGGCACTGTCATCTGGCAAGGGAGCAAACGCACTGATAGGGCAGTACAGCTGACAGGTGGACGGGGGCCTTGGGGGCCTTAGGCTGTGGGCGGTGGCCAGTGGGTGACACGCCTTCCTCACTGTCTTTCCAACATTGGTCATTAGAATCTTCAGGCTGCATGCTGTCTAGCATTGCTGGACACCAGACAGAGCAGAACCTGCAAGCCCCGGTTGTTGGCATGCCTCACCAGGCGCCGCCTTCCGCACCGCCAGAGTCTGTGGAACAGAGCTTACTTCTCAGCACAGCATTTTAGAGACAGTGTAGATGAAATGGGCTGGGCAGGAGGAATTCTGCCCAGGCCAAGCCCAGAGACTGCTGCACCCTGGCACATATCGACAACTTCAGTCTTTGTCCCTAACTGGTTGTTGATTGATTCCTAAGCCCAGCTGGGAGAATCCCACAGCACCCTGTCCTTTCCCCCCCCACCCCACCCCCAGTGATGCCCCTACTGACTGCTTCTCAGACTTTCAGAATTTGCCCTTACAGCACACAAACTCTGTGCCTCAGTTTCCTCATCTGAAAATTGAAGGGGTTGTCCTTGATGGCTCAGAAGTCCCTACCAGTCCTGTGTTCCTGGGCTTGCTCTCCCTCTGCCTATGAGCCTGAGGATCTCAGGTGGACTTTGAGCCGTGATCTCTTCTCGCCCTCCGTGTCCTGCTGCTGCTCAAAGCTGTGGGCTCATTTCCCAGTGTTTTCTGCTCATCCTCAGTGCCCAGCCAGGGAGACACATAACGGGTGCTGGTTGGTTGAGAATAGGTGGGATTCCAAATGAGCACGCGTTGCTGAGCCCTTCTTGAAGGTGGGGGGCTGTCAGACTCGACGGAGGTTTCCCCCTCTTTTTTCTTTGGCTATGAGGGATGTCTCTCCCTCTTTGGGGAGATGAGTGTGGTGACCCCTTTCCCCGGCTGCCCGGCCCCCCTCACGGGAGGGCCTGTCGGCTCGTTTCACATTCTGTCTCTTTCCATGTGGGGTTGGCCAGTGTGTGGAGGCTGGCGATGTTTGAAGGGGCTTCTAACCATCTCACGTCTGGTTCTTTTGTTTGTTCACCTGCAGAAAGAGTGGAGGGAAGACCGGAACGGAGAATTCAAGAGGAAAGTTGCCCGCTGTGTGAGGAAAAGCCAAGAGACCGCTTTCGAGTGACCTTTGTTTAGCAGCTCCTAGCTTCACTTTTTCAGGGTGAGCGTCTTTAAACCCTAAGAGGGTGTTTTGCCCCTGTTGTAGCTATAGAACCAGCTGGCAGGACCGATCTGCCTTTGTCTCCATGGCCAGGCAGAGGAGCAGCCCAGCTTCATCCCCACTGGTGGCCTCTAGGGTGGGGCGCCGTGTCAGCCGAGTGTTACCGTGCGCAGACGTTGCTCCGAGTACTTGTCGTCGGCTGTCGTACGGCCCTTTTGTCAGTAGAAGCCCAGTCCTGGAGACGAGGCCCCAGTAGGGATGCTTAGGCGCGGGTGACCCTCCTGGTCAGCCCTGGACTTGAGAGCCTGAAGTGTAAGTTAAATGTGCCGCCGTGGGCAGCCTGGTGATAGGTGGGGTCAGGCTCTGTTCTCTATACTAGTGATCCTCCCACCCCCCCATCTTCTCTCACTTGCCTCCTGTTAACATCTCCTGCTGTTGAATTTGGAAGAGCTCCAGGGTCAGCTGTTTTGGATTCAAATCCTACCTCAAAGACTCAGCAGTAATAAGACTGTGGGTCTGAGCCTCAGTGTCCTCATCCATCAGATGTGGATGATTGTTGAATCCCACCTCCCAAGGTTTCCGTGTTGTTCCAAAGAAACGGGCAACATCCAGTGCTTGGTGTCTCCTATGACTGCCTTCTGCAGCGGTGTTCATCAGTTCCCTTTCTGAAATCCAGACAGCTTTGGGAATCGGGGGGACCGTCCAAGGATCAGTTGAAGGAGGAATGATGGCCCTCCAGGATGTGAAGGATCGCTGTGTGGAGAAGGGCCTAGATAGGCAGGGTTTGATCATAGAGGACAAAACTGGGAGTGAACCAGGCAAAGAGGCTGGTTTGTGTCTGCAACCAGATCTGCAATAGAAGTTACCCAGTGGCGGGGGGGGGGGGGGGAGCGGGCAGCACAGCCCTTGGGGGCCCTCCGGAAGATCCCTCCAAGATATACATAAGAATGACATTAGAAGCTTCTGTCATGGGCTTTGCCAGAGGTTAGGTAAACTGAAGCGATGGGTCAGAGAACAGACCCTTGTAGAGAATTTCATCAGAAAAAAGGACAGTAAGATAATCTGCCAGAATTTGGAGGAGGCGCGAGCCACAGCAGCCCGCGAGGAAAACTGCAAAGCTCTACACTGTTTGAGTGGCAAAAGAGAGAAAGAAAGATCCATAAACCTCTAGTTAGTCTGTATTAGTAACTGTTTTGTCCAATTTATAACCAGTGAAATTGAAAATTTAACTAGAGTGAATATTTATAAAAGCGTAAAATGCACAGGTGAGCCGAAGAAGAAATAAACAATTTAAACAACCTCGTCTCAAAAAAGAAATGAGCTTCCAAAGAAAAGATCTACACGACCAGATGGATTTACACACAAATTCTTCTTTAAAGTTTTTCATTTTCACATAAATCAGCATTTCCGATCAACACGATGATTCCGTCCAGTAGCAGCTGCTCCGTGAGACGCCTGTGGAAGGGGGCGGCTTCTCTCGTCCCTTCTGCGAGTCCCGCTCTGTCCTTCTGTGTCTTAGCTTGACTCTTGACTTTGGAGATGTGGTTCCTCTTTGCACCCGTTTGGCTGCAGTTTCTGGGTGTGACAGTCAGCTCGGCAGACTTCCCTCTGCATCCGTTTGTGGTGATCCTCCCAGGCTTCTCTGTGTTCCTCACACACATCACTTCTTACAGGAATCTTCCGTTCTATTCACGGGCCAGAATTTGTTAGCCGTTCCCAAACTGATGGGTATCTGATGTCTTTTCAGTCTGTAGCTGTCGCAAAGAGAGCGGCTATACCTGTTTTGGTGGCACGGGGACTTTAGTTTCACTGCAGACTTCGCTAAGGTTTAGACCCAGCAGTAGTCTCTGGTTCCAGGGATAGAGCTCTTTTAGTCACTTTATTTGCATAGCTGCAAAATGCTTTGGTGGTACCATTTCACCACAGACTCTCAGAAAGTCAAAGAACAGTCCTCAGGATTGCACAAACTCTGGATGGAATAGCAAAAGAAGGTATTTTATCGGGTTGGTTGTACAGCATAAAAATGCTTACGGCACCTAAGCCAAGGAGAGCCCAAATGGAGAAAGAAAATGATGGGCTAATATCCTGAATGAACGGCAATGCAGACACTTGACATAAAATGTTAGCACGTCTGCAGCAACCAGTCACAAGTCTTATGCACTGTGACTGACCTGGATTTGTGCCAGGAATACAAGGCTGGCTTAACATTAGGACAGTTGTAAACGCCACAGGCCGTATCAATAACAATAACAAAACTCAGGATCCTGTCGGCAGAGGCCGTAAAGGATTTTGACAAAATACCCCTTCGTGTTTAGGAAAGGAAAAAAACAACACGAGAACAGGAGGAAAGGGACCTTTCTCGTAACCTGTTAAATACCATCTCTGGCCTCGGTTCTTCCCTGTCCTTTAATCGCTGACCGGGTGTTGCCTCAGATAAGCTGAGACCTGGGAAAGACCTTTGTTTTCAAAGGCCCCGGTCTGGCCCCTAGACTCCAGTGTCTCTGCACAGCTCTGCCTCACTTAAATCCAGCTCACTCACGAGTCAGGACGTCACCCTCCTGAGGAAGGACAAGCTGCAGCAGCAAACAGCAGTGGAGCGTCTGGAACCAGCCACGCACACGGGTCGAGGGCATGAGCTGCATTGCTTTCCAGTGAAATTGGGACCAAAGCAAGGACATCCATGGTCTCTCCCTTTTTGTCATAGCGCTAGAAATGAACTTTGGCAGTAAAACAAGAAAAAGGAGTTGAGGTCTAAAGATAGGGAGTATCACATTTTGCTGTGGAGAACCTCGGCAGTCAGCCAAAAATTTGTTTGAAAGTTAACTGAATTGAAATTACAGAATATAAAATCCTTTTAAGTTCTTCACATTTCTTTCTGTTAAAAATTCCATTTAAAATAACTAGAATATATAAAATATTTGGAGATCAGCTTACCAGAATATGCTTAGGAACTGCTTGAATACAATTACAAAATGATTCACTGAAATAAAGATAGGCCTAAATAATTGGGTAAATATTAAATGGTCATGGGTCAGCCAAACCAACATGTCAAAATTAAAATAGTACCTCAGTTAATGTACTTATTCAGAAGGAAATGTGAAGAACTTATGGATTTTATATTCTGTAATTTTAATTAAGTTAATATTCCAGGTTGGGCGGCTAAGCTGGGGTGTGTGCTGAGGCCGGTGGGGTGTTTTCCACATTCCCTTGGAGAGAGTGGTGGTCTGGCTGCTAAAGGCTACCTGTTTGTCCAGGGCTTTGCTGAAGTGTGGGAGGCCTGGCGCTGGCAGCTGCTTGTCTACTTAGGCACCAACAGGATTGGCATCTACCAGTTTGCCCAGGGCTATTCTGGGTTGGTGTCTGCCTCTGGCATTTTCTTCTTAATTCCATCCTGGGAGTTCCTAGCCGAGCCATGGCACCAGAACCTTGACCCCTGGTGCTGTGCTCAGATGCTTTAATGGGCTGTAGTCTCAGGATAGGATAGTCCCTCCCGAGATACACATGGCAGCTCATGCATGCCTGTCCTTCTTGAGCTATTCTTTTTTTAAATAATGTTTTATTTTTTTCCCCAATTACATACTTTTTAAAGTTGAGTTCCAAATTCTGTCCCTCCCTCTCCTCACCTCTCCCTGAAACAGTAAGTAGTCATATATGGGCGATGCACATGCAGTCACGTAAAGCATTTCCTACCAGTCATTCTGTACAAGACTCAACCAAAAGAAAAAGAGAGTGAAGCAAAGAATGTGAAAACCCGCTTGCCTGATTCTGTCTCCAGACTGTGTTGGCTTCAGCGAGGCCGTCGCTGTGGATGCCTTCTGGTGCTGCGCGCTTCACTGAATGCTGAGGTTTGTCTGACATCGTCCTGCGAGTCTTTCCCCAGAGCGCAGTAATGTTCTATCACAGTCACGTGCCACAGCTTGGTCGGCCGTTCCCCTCCACGTCCAGTGTTTTGGCCCAATTTCTTTACCTATGTGCTCAGAAGAGTAGACAGAGAACCATGGTGGTTCTGTGACGCTCCTGAACCTTCCGTGACTTTCAGTTGTCCAAGACAGCAAATGCACGCTGTTAGTGTGGCCGCCCTCTGACTCCAGCCTGCTCTCTCTGCTGGGCTGCCTCCTCTTCTGCGTAGTCCCTTGGGCTGCCTCTCGTCCCTCCCACTCTCCTCTTTGTCCCTGGTACTCGCTCTCCACAGGGCCCCCATCTAATAATCATTTATTGGACAGCTAGTGTTCTCAAATTGGAAGCTGTGGCTAGCTGTGAGCATGGGTGACATTTCTTATTGGCTGGACCCCCCCCAGCAACTTCCCTAGCACAAAAAAAGCATTTGGAGAACATTTGGGATTGGGGGAAGCCAAGAGACCAGGGGCTTGTGGCTTTCAAACCCCACACCTCTATGCCCCAGCTCTGCCACACCAGTTGCTGGATGGGAGTCCAAAGCAGTTCCTGGAACTGTCTCCGTGGCTCCTCGGAGATGACTAGGAGCCCCTCCCCATCTTAAATTCTCTTTTGAGGTTTGCCATCTGTTTCTAATGCTCAGAGACTTGAACTCCAGGCCCTTCATCATCCCACCGTTCTGCCCATTCTGGAGCTGAGCAGAGAAGGTGACAGCCCTTCAAAAACTTGGGGAGTCAGCCTTCTCATCTGCCCAGGCCTTCATGCCTCTGGCCACCTTTCTTCTCCAGGAGGCCCTGCTTGATCCACCTGGGCCCACAGGGCTGGCTGCTGAGCACCCTTCCAATTCCACTTCTATGAATAGCTCATCCATTTCCTTGGCCCTAGGGCCAAGACCACTGGAGCCAAGACCTCAGTCCGCCTGTGGTCTCAGGAAGTTTGCAGTCTGCTAAAGCCCTCAGATCCTCTTCAGATGGAATGCTTTTCAGCCAAAGCTTTTCCATTTTGTCTTTTGGAAGCAGATTTGCAAACTCACTTCAGCATAACCTTGACATTTACCCTTATTAAATTCGATCTGAGGGTGGCTAGGTGGTGCAGTGAATAGAGCACCGGCTGTGGAGTCAGGAGGACCTAGTTCACATCCAGCCTCAGACACACTATCTGTGTGACCTTGGGCAAGTCAATCTACCCCAATTGCCCTACCTTTCCACCACCACTACCACCCCAAAAAAGCAAAAAATAAAAATGAATTCGCTCTGAAGCTGCCCTTCACTTGGTGAGCCTGCTTCTCAGAGCTGTGAGCCATGATGCTTTAAGGCTCCAGCCATTCCCAAATCCACCCCCTTCATCTTTGTAAATTCTCGTCTTCTGCCGAGAGACTGAAAATCCCTGAAAGTGCCTTCGGCATTCCCCCTCATTCTGCCAGTCAGGAAAGGAAATGGGGTGTCCTTTCTTTGACTGATCACACCCTCTGTGCGTTAGCCCTTCACTCCAAGGCCTTTGCCCTTCTTGACAGTGCGCCTGGCAGCTTCTATGTGGTTATGTGGGTGTTGACTTTTCCAGGCAGGGAGCAGAAGCTGATCAGGGATGGCCCCTTCCTCCATGTGTTTTCCCTCATCTTGATGCCTTGGGTGCTGAGACCTCACCCTCTTTCCCAGGCTGATCCCCCTTCTTTCTGAGCCCTTTAGGAAGCCCTGTAGACTGGCTCTCAAGGTTTCATTGACAGATCCGGAAGTGCAATCATCATCTCCACCCCCAGGAACCAAGATTGTTTAGAGGCAGCTGGGGAGGGCAGGGGTACCATCATGCGCAGAGCACAGGGCCTGGAGTCTGGAAGCTCCAAGTTCAGATCCAGGCACAGACGCTTCCTAGCTCTGCAGCGTTCTCTTTACAGTGGGAGCGCTAGCAGCCCTTCCTTCCCAGGACGGTAGTGAGGATGAAGCGAGGTCATAGCGCTCCCAGTTGTCCGAACATAATATGAAAGAGCATTTCTTAACCAGAGTTTCCCAAGAAACGCGTCCCCATGATGGCAGAAATGCCCGTGTCCTTCCTCTGTGGTAGGTGTCGCTGGTGAGCCTGACGCTGTCTTTGTGTTTGTCACAGGTCTCCACTTGGGAAACATGGCACTCTCCCCACCTAGCCGGACTGATGTCGTAATGAGTTGGCAAACGCTGGCTGGACTGGATTGCCATCAAACACGCCAGTTATCAGTGCTGACGAGAGCCTGCCGAGTGCCAACTTAGAGATGATGGCGCATTCTGAATTCTAATGAACTGCTTTAACCTTCAGGAAGAACTGTAAAGACATGTACATAGCACAGCGTGACCCGGAGGATATCTACACTGTCCGTGTCCACCCTCATCTGCGGCCTCCACATGATGCTCTCGTAGTTAGACTAAGAATCGTGTACATTTGGAAGACTTTAGCGGTTTTCTTTCCCTATTCGTTGTTTCTTTATCAGTTTAAAGAGACTTCTTAAAGCATGTCAGATTAAAACCAATTAGGATTAAACTTGTCCATTTAATTTTCCTTTAAACCATTGAGGCTTCATTAAACGCTTTCATTTACTAGACTTTTGTATTTTCTTTGTTTGGAAACACTTCCTGGGCTCTTGTATCTTCTGCCAGAGCATTTTCAAGTTGTTTAGTTCCAATACAGAGACTCTAAGCAACTGCCTGACTTGAACGAGGACCTGCCCGGGACGGCCAGCCCTCGGTGCTCTCCTCTTGTCACCCGATCACGCACGTCTTCGATTGGGTGTAGCAATAATCTTCCTGGCCGTCACGCTCTTGCGCCCGCTCTCCTGGTCCAAAGTCAGTGGATTGGAATTCACCCAAGGGGGTTTTTTGGTCCTTTGTCTTCATTCTGCCTGATGTTGACCTTGGACTTAAAGCATGGCCAGCTGGAAGCTTTTCCCACCAATAACCTCTGGGTCTGTGATTGAAGACTCTGTGTCCCTCACACCCTCCCCATTTCTCTACACCTGATGTACAAAGAAATTGCGATGTATATTTTCATGTAATTTGATTTTTGGAATTCTGTCACCTTATGTAGTGAGTTCTTCCAAAATATAATTTTTTCCAATAATTGTCCAGGTGTTGACTTTTTCTGTACTGAATAAAGATTAACATACTGAATACCCAAGAAGTGCAGTTTAGGAAAATCTCAGGTCGATTCTTTATGCAAACTGAATACTTGAAACCCCCATGGCCATGGCCATGGCCATGGCAGTATGTAGAGGCTTTGGTAGAAGTGGGTGTGTGAGGGTGACTTGGGAGAGCCTGGGCCCCAGGGAAGGGGGGGTCAGGCATACAGCCAGTAGAGAGCATGGCTGCCATCGTAATTGGGGAGTGTTAGAGCATGCACACCCCAGGAACCCAGACTCACCCTCTCCTCACTGAGGAGGGTCAGGAGCAGGAAACTGGGCTCTCCTGGAAGATCAGGAATGAAGCCTGAGAAAGCAAATCCAGCCTTTTAGAACTTAGCCAAACCTTGAGGCTGAGTCACTCCTGTCCACAGGAGGCCCTCTTCAAGGGATAATGGGGTGGCCACAGCTCAGAGCTAGTTCTAGAGCCAGGAGAACCCTTTCTGGAAGAAGAGAAGACCCTTTCTCCTTGCATTTACTCCCCACAGTCACAGTGGCAGGGGGGTGGGGCGCACACCCCTCATACCGGCACAGTGAGCCTGTGACCTTGCTGTGGAGTCTCCTTCTCAGGGAGGGTTTTCTTGGCTCTCATGGTTCTCCCTGCCAGGGCTTGTGCCCCTTCTGTTTCCACTGCTCAGAGGAGGATTGCTGCCCACAAGGAGTGCTCAGGGTCTCTCCCAGGGCTCTTATCTGCAGGGTGCTTCCTCGTGGTCACTCAGGGAGTAGGGGATGGGCCTTTCAGTGCCCGCGGGACGAGGCGGGGCCTGACTGCCCGTTGTGGTGCCCAGGAGATGTCGGGCCTTCAGTGCTCCCTCTGGGGCAGGCCAGAGTGTCACCTGTGCCTTCTTTTGCAGTCCAAACACCACACCAGTTGCCTCTGTTCTGTGGTGGCAAACAGTGTGGAAGCAGCAGGGTATCCTGTTCATCTTAGACCTTCTCTGTTAACATGAGGCGGCTTTTTCTTCAACTTGGTGCCAACCACGTGGACGTGAGACTAACTGTCAGGACTCTGGAGCTGTTGGCTCTGCCTCCCAAGTTCTTGGGTGATTCCTCCGGTTGGATCTGACCCTTCCTGAATGGGGGAACCTAGGGGCTTTCTCTGCTTCAAGCCCATAGGAAGTTGGGCTCTGGTACTCATACTGCCTTGGGGAGGGGATTGCGCCCACCTTGAAGGACCCAGCCTCTCAGTGGGAGCTGGACTCTAGCTCGGGCATCTTGCCCATGCTGCATCCCCCACGAAGGACAGCGTCCCTGCATCTCCTGTGTATTTGACCTCTGAGTGCGTGGAGCGGCCCCTCAGCATCTAGGACATTGGACTGACGGCGCTTCTTTGCCATGTTTTCTGTTGTGTGGTTTGTTGATTGTATTTCTTGCTGTGCATTCTGTTGTGAGGTTTACTGTATTGTAATGCACTCTTGTCACTCAATAAAGAATGATTTCTAGGTGGCTTCCTGAGCTGTTGTGGTTTCAGGTACAGATGTCCAGATGAGGCGGGGGAGGGGTGTGTGCCATCCTTTCAAATGGCATGTGCCGCCTTGACAAGTGGGGAGAGGAGGCTTTCTCTCCTCTTACCCAAACTTATTGACAGCAGTCAGTACATAGGGTTAGTAATCTGGGCACCTTCTCCAGGGAGCCTGTCTGAGCCCAGCTCAGAATGGGAGTTAGGGGTGACCTGGGCTTATTTTCCTTGGCAAACTTGGCCCTCCTGCAGCCTTAAAACTACAGGATAGGCCTTGCTCAGCAGAATGCCTTTGCTTCATTTCAGTGCAGCCCATACTTAATTGTTTTGTGGCTGCTGGGCTCAAGGATGGGGGTCGTGCACAGCCAATAGGGGATAGAGTATCAAGCTGAGAGGGCCAAGGCCTGGGAGACTCCTCCCAGGCAGAGCTGAGGAAAGCTTTCTGAGAAGGGGTGGAGGGAGGTGATCAAGACAGCCACCTTGGCTAATAGAAGACGTTGGGTCTGTTTGCTGGCTGCGAAGGTCACCCTGGAGAACCCTAGCAGGAAGCCTTCAGGGCTGGGGCTGAATTCGCTCAGAGACCTTGGTACATGGCTGTGAGTGCCATGCCTCTGTCGTGGCAGCTCAGGGCAAGTGGCTGATGAGGGTCAGCCCTAGAAGGGATCTCTCCGGTCATTAAATCAAGCGAGGATCCGGGCAGGCAGAAATTGGGGGTAGCAGTGAGAGGGTAACCTGTTTTTGGAGGGTTTAGGTTCTGAGCCAGTCAATGGCCTGCTGGGCATTGCAAGCACTCTGTTGGAGGATGTGAGGAAGCTTGAGGGAAAAGGGAACTGTGCTGGCAGAGGGGAGGGTTGCTGGATGGCATACTGAGGTTTAGCTGGACGGGCCCCCCTTCAGAGGAATGTTTTGGTGCCTGCATTCATAGTGGAAGGAAATGCCAAGTCTCAATTAGAGGTTAATAAAATAAAGATTGCGAAGCTCCTGACATCTCTCTGTGGACTGCAGGCTGAGAATCTGTCACTTTTCCGATAAGGAAGCCAAGGCAGAGGGGAAGTGATTTGCTTGTGGAGCCACAGCAAGTGGCAGGAAAGGTGGGAGCTATGGGACAGTGGGGAAGGACCCTGGGTGGCCCCTGGTGCATCACTGGTCCTCTGGGCCTCAGTTTCCCCATATGTAAGATTGGACCAGTACATGCTACTTAGCATTATCCTTGTCATTAGAAATGACGCCTCCCTGCCTGCAAAGGGCCCCACAAAGCTGCTTAGGTGGCAGGGTGGGTCTTAGGCTCCAAGTGACTCATCATCAGACATGGTCTCACTTGACTGAAGTTGAATTGAGCTCATAGAATGTGTTCAATTTAATCCAACAAACATGGTAGCCTCCTCCTGTGTGCAAGGTGCTAGACACTCAAGCCACGACAGTGTAGAATTCTGCTCCATCCTTGTCCTCGGAGCCAGAGGGCCCTGCCACCAGTGACACTGGTCACTTCCTCTGCCCCTGTCCACATGGAGGGCATGCAGGCATCAGTCTGGTGGTTCCAGCTCCTTTCATTTTCCTCTTTTGGAACAGTGTAGAATTAAGCGTTTGGTCCCTATGAAGAAACCTCTCCCAGGTACTGGGCATTGTTCCTAGGGTGCAAACCGTGATAGCAGCTATATTCTGGTGTCTACCTCCGACGCAAAGGGCACCCTGCAGCCCTCTTGCCTTCCTGTCTCATGGTGGGCTTTACTGGCTCTCTGATTCACTAGAGGCTTCTTCCAGCAGCTGCCTGGGCTGTCCCTCTCTTGTCTCCTTTCGTGTGCTCAGACCATTTCCCTTCTAGCCGCCCATACTCCCTACATGGGGGAGACATCAGAGTGGTGATGCTCTTCCCCGGTCTCCTATGGCTCCCTCTGTTGTTGGTGGGCAGCCTGGCCTGAGTCTGAGAAGCTTCTCTGTGACCAGCATCATTAGCTGAGAGTTGCGGCTTTTTCATTTGTGTTGGGATACTTGAATCCCTACAAACACATTTCCCAAAAGAAGGTGTTCTTTCCTCAGCCCTTTCCATGTGTGCATGCGGAGTCTCCCTCATCTTACTTGAAATGTTTTCTGGGTGACAGCATTCCTGTCAGAACTAGACAAATCCAAATGAACTGTAAAAAGGAAATTACAGGCTCAAAATGTCCAAAAACTGGTAACTGAGGAATTCTGACCAGGAGGGACGGAGCATGTACATATTTTCATGTTCCCAAGAGACTTGGACAAAATTGATGACTTCCTAGGACACAAGAAAGCCTCAAAAGAAGTGCATAAATCCTAATCGCACCCTTGGCCAACACACACAATCAGTTAGAAAGTAGGGGGGAAAAGGTTGAACTACAGATAAAGAACCATCCAAATGATGGGGTGGGTCAAAACCTGAATCACTGACCGCTAGAGTGTCCTCAAGGAGACAGCTAATAAAAGGCTGGCGTAGCCCACTGAAGGAAATCCGTAGCCTTGGAAATCTCCAATTCTAAGAGAAAAGTAGCAAAAGGACTGATTACGAAATTTACTTTTTAAAAAGCTAGGAATACCAAATGAGTAATTCCAAAGCACAAGCCAGAGAGACAGACAGAGATAGAAGAGAGAGAGAGAGATTTGGGGCATTAAAAAGCCCAGTGACAGAATCCTTAGGAAACTAATGAGCTAATAACCCAAAAGCTGACTTTTAAAATGACTGGTAAGTAAAAAGCTGGTAGCTAATTTGATTTTTTTTTTTAAGGGAAGAAAAGGGGGAGGAGGGACGTGTTTACAGCAAATGGAGAAAATAAAGCGACCTCAGAAACCCCTGAACTGAATTCTGTTCCAACAAGACTAAAAATCTAAATGAAACTGATAAACATTTTTTTGCAGGGGGGAGGATGGGGCAATTGGGGTTAAATTACTTGCCCAAGGTCACACGGTAATGTTATGTGTCTGAAGTCAGATTTGGACTCAGGTCCTCCTGACTTCTGGGCTGGTGCCCTATTCATTGTGCCACCTAGCTGCCCCCTTGAACATATTTTTAAGCATTAATGAAACTGGAAATGAGCTAAATATTACAATTTCAGAAAAATTTAGCAAGCCATAAGTGACCTTCCTTGGGAAGAACCTCCTGGTCGAGATAGATTTACAAAGGAATTTTCTTCATCACTTAAAAACCAGGCAATGGTTATGCTACATAGATATTTCAAAAATAAGGCTTTGGGGGCTGTCAAAGTTTTTCTTTGATGTGGATGTGGTCCTTGTTCCCAATCTAAAAGAGGGGACAAAGTATAGAATAACTACAGATTCAAACCACTAGTAAGCATCGATGCAAAAAGATCGTGCCAAAACCTTGACAGAGACAACAGCAATATATCCATAAGCTTCCTTGGCCGCGGTGGCTGAGTTCCACCCAAGTTATCCAAGGCAGCTGCGGATGGTTCAGTACGAGAACAGCCTTGGTCACCACCTAATCATCAATAGATACAAAGTTTAGAATAAAGGAAGCCTTCACTTTCTTTGTTTAAAGAAATACTGAGATCAGGAATGGGAGGGCTATTGGAGGCTCCAGAGGAGAAAGACAGCGGACACCAGCAGCCTGCTCATCCGTTCCCACTGCCTTCTGTGGCAGCCAGCCCACAGCCTCAGAGGCACAGGCTGTGGACATCACTGTCTTAGTAGGCAGGATGCTGGGCTCCACCCCCAGCCCAAGAAGTCTTTATGCCCTGAGGGAGAGCTGGAGAGGAGAAGCCTGGCTAAAAGTGTCTGAGGGAGAAGCAGGGAGAACCAGGAGACATGAAAAGCTGACTGAGCCACTGACATCCGTCTCAGGCTGGGGTTCTCAGCCGTGCTGTGGATTATGTGAAAATAGGGCTTGGGAGCTAGCACCAAGGCCCCTCCTCTGCTTTTGCCCTTTTCACTCTTTAGTGATGAGATGAGAAAAAGGAAGAGAGTCGAGGTCAGCAAGGAGGAGGCGAACGCTTCTGTGTGTAGGTGATTTGATGGTTTACCTAGAAAATCAATGAAAAATTAACTAAAACAGTTCCTTCTGCAGAGCAGTGGCATCCAAAATCATCCACAAAATGTTCAGCATGTCTTGCTAGGGAAGGCTGTTTAACCCTATCAGATCTTAGATTGTATTAGAAAGCAGCAGTCATCAAAACCACTTGGTACTGGCTAAGAAATGGAGGGGTAGGAGCAGCTAGGTGGTACAGTGGTACAGAGCAGCAGCCCTGGAGTCAGGAGGGCCTGCGTTCAGGTCTGACTTCAGAGACTAAACACTAGCTGTGTGACCTCGGGCAAGTCATTTAACCCCAGTTGTCCTGCCTTACCCCCCTCCAAAAATAAAAATAGAGGAGTAGGTCAATGGAATAGGTTAGGTACACAGAACACAGCAGTCAATGACAATAGCAATTTACTGTTTGATAAATCCAAAGACCCTGGCTTCTGGGATAAGAACTTACTGTTTAACAAAAACTGCAAGATAGTGTGGCAGAGACTGGGTATAGACCAGCATCTGACACCGTATACCAAAATAAAGTGCAAATGGGTATTTGAATTGGGTATAAAGGCTGACGCTATAAACAAATTTAGGGAACAAGGAGTAGTTTATCTGTCCGATTTATGGAGAATGGAGGAATTTATGACCAAACAAGAGAGAGAGAACATTATGAAATGCAAATGATAATTTTGATTACATTAAGCTGAAAAGTTTTTATACAAAAGTTAGTGCAACCAAGATTAGGAGGGAAGCAGAAAACTGGCAAAGAATTTTTACAAACAATGTTTCTGATGAAAGTCTCATTTCTAAAATGTTATAGAGAACTGATCAAATTCACAAGAATACAAGTCATTTCTCAACTGGTAAATGGTCAAAGGATATGAACAGGCAGTTTTCAGATGAAATTAAAGATATCTATAAGCATATGAAAAATCCTCTAAATCACTATTGATTAGAGAAATGCAAATCAGAACAACTCTTAGGTACCAGTTCTCACCTGTCCAATTGGCTAACATGACAAAACAGGAAAATGATAAATGTTGGAGAAGACATGGGAAAGTTGGAACACAAATGCATCGTTGGTGGAGCTGTGAGCTGATCCAACCATTCTGGAGAGCAATTTGGAATCATGCTCAAAGTGCTAGAAAAATGTTCATACCCTTTGACCCAGCAATACCACTTCTAGGGTTATAATCCAAAGAGATCATACAAATGGGAAAAGGACCCATTTATTGCAACTCTTTCTGTGGTGGCCAAGAACTAGAAATCAAGGGGATGCCCATCAAATGGGAATGGTTGAACAAGTTGTGGTATATGATTGTGATGGGATACTATTGTGCTATAAGAAATGAGGAGCAGTTGGACTTTAGAGAAACCTGGAAAGACTCACATGAACTGATGCAGAGTAAGGGGAGCAGGACTAGGAGAACTCGTACACAGTAAATCTGTGATGACTGACTGTGATAGACTTAGCCCTTCTCAACAATGCAAGAACCCAAAACAATTCCAAAGGACTCATGATGATGAATGTATGTCATCCACATCCAGAGAAAGAACTATGTGATGACTGACTGTGATAGACTTAGCCCTTCTCAACAATGCAAGAACCCAAAACAATTCCAAAGGACTCATGATGATGAATGTATGTCATCCACATCCAGAGAAAGAACTATGGTTTCTGAATGCAAAGCAAAGAAGAATATTTTATTTTTTGTTTTGTTTTCTTTTTCATGGTTCCTGCCATATGTTATAATTCTTCTATGCAACATGATTAATGTGAAAATGTATTTAATAGAAATGTATATGTAGAGCCCATAACAGATTGCAGCCATCTTGGGGAGGGGAGAGAGGGGAAGAACATTTAAAACTTATAAAAGTGAATGTTGAAAACTAAAAATAAATTGAAAAAAATTAAAAACCTAAAAAAATCAGCATTTCTGTATGTTGTTGACAAACACAAGGAATATTTTTTAATTAAAAAAATTTTTATTTTCAGTTCTAAATTCTCTTTCTACCTCCTGTGCCTCCCCTGCCCATTGACAAGGAAAGAAATACAATATGTATTATACATATGAAGTCAGGCAAAACATTTCTATGTGGGGGGCAGGGAGGAAGAAAAATAAAGGAAAAAAATCTGCTTCAGTCTGCAGTCTATCAGCTCTCTCTGGAGGAGGAGAGCACTTTCCATCATGGGTCCTTTGGAGCTGCATTGGATCACTGTCTTGGTCAGGGTAGCTGAGGCTGTCATAGTTCAGCTCACAGTGTTGTTGTTTTTTTTCTTACATTTATAGACAGGACCTGCTGCCAATACTAATATGACTTTATTGGAATATGGAGTGTAAACAGATGTTTCAAACAAACAATCTACCCTTATATTAAAAAGTCTGACATTATCAAATAGTTAATAAAGAAACCCTATAGGGTGGTAGACACCACTAGTTCTAGCCTAAATATGTGAAGTCTCCACTGTTGCTGGATAGTGTTTTTCCAGCAGAGACCTCCAAGAGGCAGCTGTGATCAACAGGCCTAACCCATGTTAAACAGTGCTGGTGATGGGCACGCCCATAAAACGAATCACAGCCCAAGAGTTCAAAATCTAGCTTACTCTGCTAACATACATGGATTAGCATCCTGGATTCAAATCTGTTCACACCTGCTCCAACTGTGCCACTCCATTCCTTAACTGAAGTCCTATTGCTCTCCCCCCCTTGCCCCCAACTCTTCCTCAGTAATCGAGGTTATTTCAGGGTCTTTCCAACATTACTCCAGTTCTTGACACATGAATGATATTTATCTCATTCAAGCAGAATGCTGTAGGCTTATGCATCTAATACATCAGAATTTGAAAGAATACGTTCCTCCAATTTCCATGAGAAGTCATTTCTTTCACAGGGGGAAAAGAGAAAACGGGAAAGAAAGGTTCCCTGTCCTTACTTTGCCCAAAGTCTTTTCTATTCAAACTTAAGGTGGCACACTCTTCTCTTTCTCTTTCATTTTATAAACCAGAAGGTGGCCACTAGCTTTAACCCAGTTACCCAATTAAGAGGCACTGACTTTTTTCCCTTGATAGTGCTGGCTGTAAACAATAAGCCTATGTTTCAGTATTAAAATATGTGCACACGGAGGGTCTGAGGCAAGGAAATCTTGTAGGATTCTCCTACTATTGACATTAAAAAAGGCTAAGCCACGTACCAGATTTTAATCTCTATTATAAAGCAGCAGTCCTGAAAACTGCCTGGTACTGTCTATGGAACAGAGTAGTGGATCAATGGAATAGATTGGGTACTAAAGACTCAGCAGTCAATGACTATAGTAATATACTGTTCAGTAAGCCCAAAGACCCCAGTTTCTGGGTTAAGAACTCACTATTTGACAAAAACTGCTGGGAAAATTGGAATATAGTATGACAGAAACTGGGCATAGGCCATTATCTAACGCCATACACCAAAGTCAAGTCTAAATGGATGCAGGATCTAGATATAAAGCTGATACTGTAAATAATCTGGAGAAGCAAGGAATAGTTTACCTGTCAGATTTATGGCGCAGGGAAGACTTTATGACCAAAGAAGATTTGGAAAGCATT
>CM053600.1:207265103-207284125 GCA_028646575.1 Pseudocheirus occidentalis
CTTCCTCTTCCTGATGTTGGCCAGTCAATTAATTGGTTGGGTTTTTTTTAGCTTTGTGAAACTCTACTTCCAGGGGGGAAAGCTCTGTTCCAAATCACTGGGGTTTTCCCAGCTGCCAGAGCTATTAGGGGGGTGTTGAAGCCTCCCCTAGCTTTGGCTTGCTGAAAGCGCTCCCCAGGACCACCACCCAAGACCACGATCTGGATCCAGGCCACTCAGAGCACTTGGCCCTGATCAATCAACTCAACCCAGGGGCTCTGAAGCAGCCCAGTGGGGGCATCCACCAGTTACAGCAGTTTCTGCCCTTCCCCCACTGCTTCCTTGACCTGGGGGTAGACTGGCTGAACTGCTTTTCCTCCCCCAAATTTAGCTTGAAAGCTTCATTCACTTTCACTGACCTTTAATTCTGGCTTATGCAGATTGCTCCAGGTGCTTTAGATCTTCTCTGAAGTAGACTCACACTGTGGCTTGGGAGGCTCAGCTCCTCCTGGCCGCCCTGGGAGCCTGGCCTCAGTTTTAGGCTGGGCTGGTCTCAGCTCCTGCAGGCCTATGCAGATGAGCCCCTCCTGCCTAGTTGCCTTTCTTTAATCCCTATTTTTCCCACCTTTCTCTAATCTCTGTTTTTCACACTTTGGTAGATGTAGAGATGCTGGAGCCTGTAGATCTTCTCTCTTGTAGACTGGCCATGGCTTGGCTCGGCTCCTTCCTACTGCCCTGGGGCCTGGTCGTGGTTCTGGTTTCAAGCTGGGCCAGCTTCGGCTCACGTCCTGCCCCGATGATCCCCTGCTGCCGAGCTGTCTTCAGCGAGAGATGTTTTTTCTGTATTTTTTTGAGTTTGAGAGTCCTAGAATTTGTCCAGCCTCATATTTTTATGGGTGTTTAGGGTGGCTGTGTGGGAGCTGTGGGACGCTGCTGCTTCTACACTGCCATCTTGGCTCCACCCCTTGATTTCAAAAGCTTAACTTTCAAACACAGGACTCAAGAGGAACCAAAAAAGGTAAGCAAAATGAAAATTCTCAAGGGACCAAACAAGGCTAAACTGTTTACATTCTTATGTGAGGAGATGATAAATATAGCCCTGCAGAACTTTGTTCTTGCCCAAAGACTGAGAGAAAACCTAATTAGAGATCCTGGGTGTGATTCTATTATGTTTGGATGATTTCAAAAGAAGAATGTGAGTGTGGGGAAGAGGGATGCACTGGGAGAGGAGAGGAGAGAAGGGAGAGAAATCATGGAAGAAACTCCATTAATGGAGGGGTTTGCAAGAAAGAATTTATATAGAAGCCTAAATTAACATGCTATGTCCAAATTAAAATTGCAAAAGATCTTTCTGGTTGCCTCCCCCCCAGAATGTACCTCTCCACATTCTCTGCATGAGAGCTCCAGAACCCAAAGCTGGATTGCATTCATATGTCGGCTCATTCTACAGCATTGTTCTTATTGTCTTTTGTGTGAGATGACTTTCTCTGGGGGAGAAGGGAAGGGATGTTTTGGGAAATGGAGGTGATGTGTAGATGAAAGCTATCCATACAAGTCTAAGTGATGTTGACAGGCTAGAAACTGGGCAGAACCCGATGACATTTATTATGCATAAATGTCAAGTATTTTTTTCAGCCTCAAACAGTCAACTTCACAGATAAAACCTTGGCTACATAATTGTTCCTGTGAAAATGAAAGGCCTGGGAACTTGAGTGGCCCCAAGCCCAATGTGAACCAACCACGTGACATGGCAGTGTCATGGGACCTTGGAGGTGGAGGGGGTCTCAGTAGCTGTTGGGTGCCACCTGACCCTACCATGATGTCCACTGCAGCATCCACAGAGGACAGATTGCAGCTTGAGAAACTGATGTGGTCTTAGTAAGGCATTGTCACAGGTCCACTATTCTGCTTCCTCTTCTTCCTTTTCTTCCTCTTTATCTTCTACCTCTTCTTTTTCTTTTTCTTTTTCTTCATCTTCCACTACCTCTTTCTCCTCTTCTTCTTCCTCTTCCACTATCTCTTTTTCCTGTTCCTCTTCTTCATCATCATCTTCTTCTTCCTCCTCCTCTTCTTCTCTCCCTCTCTCTCTGTCTCTTTCTCTGTCTCTCTGTGTCTCTTGCTTGCCTGTCTGCAATCTCCAGCACTGTTCCACCCTCTCCCATCCCCACACTCACACAGATAAACCTGCTTACAACAGATGAGCCAGTTTCCTTGAGGAGACCAAAGCCATTGTTCTTCCTCAACCCCTTAGACCTCAGCATCATCATCATGTTCTCCTTCTCTCTTTGTTTCAGAGGAAAGATGCCCTTGATTCCATCCTCCCTCACCTCCTCCCAGGCCTTGCTCCACCCACCTGTGCCTCTGGCTTTTCCTCCAACTGACTCCTGAGATGTTCTAGAGCAGCTCATCCTGAACCCCTCTATCCCCTCCAGCTCCTATTCTGTGACTCTATTCTCTTTCACTGTCAAACTCTGGGATCTTTCCTTTCCCCTCACCACCTCTCCCTGTCTCCTGAAAGCAGCATCTTCTGGCCTGTGCTCCCACCCTCATCCTTGGCTGGAATCAAAACAGGGAAGAAGCTCTGTCACATTGCCCTCGGTCCTGGCTCTCTCTGTGTCTTGGTCTCTCTGTGCCTCTCTGACATGTTTCTCTGTCTTTCTCTGTTGCCCTCTTTATCCATCTCTTCTCTTTCCCTCATCTCTTTGTGTCTCTGCCTCTCTGTTTCTATCTATCTGTCTCTACCCCATCCTACCTTCTTCTAGAAGATAAACACCAGAGAAAATCCTGGTTCCTCAACTTTTCCATAACAAAAATAAGGAGAAAGACAGAAATGAGGGGAGTGGTCAATAGCAGTCTCTTATTTTTACTGCTGGGAATGGAGAAGTCTGTATGGCCTTCTGCCCAAGTGAGCAGAAAGGACCCCAAAGAGGTGGCCCAGGGTGGCCCTCCCTTTGCTCATCACAGAATGACAAGGGATCCTACATGAGGCTATCCAGTGTGACCCACAGCAGAACAAGGATCACTCTTCAGTGGGTATGCCCAGTGGCCTTGCCAGACCTTGCCTGGAGGCTCCCACTAAGCCAGCCCCTTCCATTCTAAGGCAGCTTTCATTATGACAGATGTGCCCCTTCTGGAGGCCTGCAGGGGCCTTGCTCTGCCCCACATCTGTCCCTGTCCCCCACAAAAGACAAAGTCACCTGGAAGAAGCCAAGGCCCCAGTCTAGCATCAAGACCTGAATCCAGATCTGAGGCCCCTCTGAAGTCTCAATCAAGGCTGAAGGAGGAAAGAGCAGCATGAACCTCCTGGGGGGGAGGCAACTCCACTCCTGGAAAGGGGTGAGGAAGGCTTTATATTAGAAGAGGAAGGATGGCCTTCACCATAAAATGTTAATTACCGTAATTACTGCCTCATCCCCTGGTCCATGTTCCTTTTGGACCAGACATGAACAGTCCCTGACAGAAGAAGTGAGTTCCCCAGCACCATGGTCAGCAGCCACAAACCAGCTAAATGAAAGCAGACACCTTCCTGACCCAGGAGTGATAGAAGGAGGCCAGATGCTGGACAGAGACAGGCTCATTGTCAGGAAAGGCTGGCTAAGGATCTGAGCTGGGAAGGAGAAGAGCAGGAAGACCCAGGAGGTAGTGAGTTCCCCATCCCAGCAGGTCTTCAGGAAGAGGCTGGACAAGCCCTTGTTGGGAAGGGACAGGTAGAGAGGGGATCCCTGCTCACATCCAGGCTGGGTTTTCAACTCTGAGACTGTGTGGGTCTGCGGTCCTGAAATGCTCACGAAGGGCTCTATCTCTGAGTAATGTGGACCCAAAAGCTGCCCCGGCATCTTTAGAGAACCATTATCCCCAGGAACATCCTCTTCTGACCCTTGTTCACACAAGAGGAGGAGACCAGAAGCCTTCTCCGAGACATCATCCAGCTGAAATCCAACAAGCCAGTAACTTTAGGGCCCACACCACTGTCCCCCTCTCAGGAAATATCACTTAAGTCCTTCCTCTTGTAGCTTCTGCCCTCTTCTTCTTGTCTGGTCCACAGAGGCTGGGGCCCCCATATGACAGCAACGATCCTCCTGGGCACCAGATGGAAAAACACCAAGCTTCTGGCCATGATGTCCAGCCCCATCAGTGCTGTGGAAAACTTGGGTCTCAATTTGGGACCATTTCCAGCTCAGTCTTCATGCTCTCTCTCCTTCATCTGTCCCCCATCTCTCTTCTGTATCACACTCAGGTGAGGCTTCTCTTCCAGACATCCAGGCTGGACAAGAACACACTGAAGAAGATGGAAGAGTTGAGCTCTAGGTAGCTGCCAGTCTCAAGGTGGGTCATCTGAGTCCTCAAAATGCAGCCCAAGAAACAAACTCATGGAACCAGTGAGGCAGAAGCTGAGCCATCTGAGATCATGGAGACAGGGATGGGAGAGCCCCCTCTGAGTCTGACCAGGATGTGTGCCCAGAGTTTCTGGCACTAATGGTAAAATTGTGCCAACCCTTCCCCAACAGCTCTAGGGAAATCAAGAACTTTGTCATTCCTCACCCCACCAACCCCAATCAATAACATGCTGCACAAAGAACCAGGAATCCCTGGCACCTAATGAACACACTGACCAAGGGGCCATATAGCCCAGACCCCCACCATCAGAGAGCTCTGCCTAACTCTGCTGAGATTCATGCCTCTGAATTCTCACACCCAGGTCTCTGGGCACTTCTGAGAGCTGGAGACCATCCAGGAGCACAGCCGACATTGGGGGGAGGGGACCAGAGACCAGGCCCCATGAGAAATCACTGAAGGAGGTGGGGACCATAAGGTGGGGGTGGGGGCCCTACAAACTGTCTTCAAGTTCCAAAGGATTGCCATAGGGAAGCAGGATCACCTGGTTCTATGTCGCGGCTTGGGCTGAGTCAAGACCTATGCTTCCTGCAGAGTCTATTTTAGGCTTAAAGTTAGGAATAATTTCCTCACCCTGCAGATGGATGGTCCAGGAGTATAACAGAGGCAGAATTGCACACACACACACACACACACACACACACACACACACACACACACACACACACTGGAAGCCTTCACACCAAGCCTGGGTGACCCACTCACACACACTGGGAACCTTCACACCAAGCCTGGGTGACCCACACACACCTTGGAAGCCTTCACACCAAGCCTGGGTGACCCACTCACACACTGGGAGCCTTCACACCAAGCCTGGGTGATCCCTACACACCCTGGAAGCCTTCACACCAAGCCTGGGTGACCCACTCACACCCTGGGAGTCTTCACACCAAGCCTGGGTGACCCACACACCCTGGAAGCCTTCACACCAAGCCTGGGTGATCCATACACATACTGGAAGCCTTCACACCAAGCCTGGGTGATCCATACACATACCAGAAGCCTTCACACCAAGCCTGGGAGACCTCAGGTTTCTCATCTGTAACATGCACCCCCCTTTCCAATATGCACAAAGATAGTGTATGAATGAAAGAACTCCCAGATGGAGGTGCAGCTCTAAGCATACTGGTTTCCTTGGGGCCCTAGTCCAGCTCCCCCTTCCCCAGCCCCAACTCACATAAGCAGCCAGGATGGTCTTCTGGGCCAGGATAAGGGCCAGGTAGAGGCAGGGGGCAGCAGCCAGCATGCTCCCAGCACAGACCAGTGGCTCCGCCTTTGGGGTGAGCTTCTTGTACCTTCTTGCCATCTCGGCACCTACGACGACCCCAACAATGCCTGTCACGACGGTCAATGCCCCAAAAATCAGGCTGGTAGGAGAAGCACAGGAGTCTCTGTTAGCTAGATGGTCAGGACGGGGGCCCATCCAGGCAAGCATGGCCCAGGGTGGTCACACCTGGAGCAACCTCAGCAAGGGACCCTGAGTCATCCTGGCAGCTCTGCCTTCTCAGGGCCAGTGGAAAGAGACTGTTCTTGGGACCCTGGGGAGACTAGCAATCAGCACCATCTCTGGGGGTTCCTGTGTGATCTCAGAAACTCAATTTTCTCATCTGTAAAGTAGGAATCACAATCTGCACACCCCCAGCCTCCCAGAGCCATTAGGAGAAAAGCCAGTAGAAAGGTGAGGCAGTGCTGTCATCCTTGACCCCTCCCCTCCCTCTCTTATCACACCCCCAAGCCATGGTTCTGGCCCTGGGGCCCTGAGAAAGCCCTGGGGAATGAATAAAAGAAAACATTGGTGAGTCTAAAGCCTGAATGTTTCTCCCACTGGGAATGACAAACCCTTTTTCGGCTGGACTCTAACCACTTCTCTGTGCTTTGGGACAACTAGATGGGCCACCCCCTCCAAATTATGACTGCAGTATCCAAACCATGTATGACTACATCAGGAGCAGAGTAAGGGCTGCCCTCCTGCCACGTCACGGCTGTGCTCCATTATTGCTCCTGAAGTTGCCCAGGTCTCGTGAGCAAGCCTTTTTTTCCCAAGAGACACTTTGCATGGGCAATCCCCTTCTCTCTCCAGAAGGCCAGGTACCTGGGCTCCCCAGCTTATGGGTGCTCACCACCTGAGAAAGCTCCCTTCACTGGCCAGAAGCCTGGGTTCTTACTAGAAATCAGGTGCTTGGCAATGGCATCGTCCTTTTTTCCAGGACTGTCGTATGCTTCTGGAGGGGCTCGTGGTGCTGGGAGGCTGCCCCATGGCACACATTTCTTCGATTGGCAAAATCCGCTCTCTCCTCCTAAACTACCCCTGATTCGAGTTCCAAGGCTGGAGCTGTCCAGCACCTCTCCATTCTCTGCTGGCAGACCAGATTCTGAGATCATCTCACTGGGACTTTCAAACCTCCCATAACTTCATGCTCCTGCTGGAAGGCTGAATTGGGAGGTTTCATAGGCCATTTCCAGTTCCCAGGGAGGGACAGGCCATGGACAGAACTGTAAGTGGACTGCAAAAACCATGGTGGAATGAAAAGAGGTTCCCTTTCCCTGCCTTGTTGTAAACCATACGTATTTCTTGCACAAATTTCTTTCTGGTTCTTCTCTATTGATTTTTGATTTTGGTAAAATTTTAGTGGAAGAAAGTATAAGGAAAAGGCAGAATCATCAAGAGAACCCCAAAGGGGGAGAAGATTACATTTCTAAGCCATGAGGAGGGGCATGCATTTAGTTAGCCAATCATACTGGAACTCAGACCACCCCAAGGATGTGAAAGATTCCTCCCAGTACCTCCATTTAAGGAGGCTGCCCAGGTTAGCCCTCTCTCCCTTTTTCACCCACGTCAGGTCCCATGCTCAGTTCCTTCCTCCTCCTCCAAACCCCTCCTTATCAACTTCTTGTTATGTGTTGTCTTCCCTCGTTAGAATGTAAGCTCCTTGAGAGCAAGGGCTGTCTTCCTCCTCCTCCTCCTCCTCCTCCTCCTCCTCCTCCTCTCACTTCCCCTCCTCCCCTTCCCCTCCCTTCTCCTCCTCCACCTCCCTCTCCTCTCTCCCACTTCCTCCCCTCTTCCTCCTTCCCTCTTCCTCTGCCCCTCCTCCCTCCCCCTCCCCATCCTCCCCATCTTCTTCCTCTGTATTTTTAGTCCCAGTGTTTAGCACAATGCTCAGCACTCAGCAAGTGCTTAATTAATGCTTGTGGACTGACTGACTAATCAATCACTAGGAGTTTCCTGTGTGCCATCAGTTTGATCAGTGGCTTCTCTGTGTCGCTGCTCTCTATCTTCCTCAAGTTGTTTGGGGAACTCCTCAGCGTTCTCAAGGCTCCTTGTGATCAACCCCCTCCCATACGTGGAAAAGTGTCTTAACAATTAGAGGCCCTGGCTGTGCCCAGGTGTTTTAGGGGTGCATCAGTAGGAAGATCATCAGCCTGGTTTGGGGTGGGCTTGATAACTCTGAAGGTCCCACCCAAATTGAAGACTGTGTGACTGTATATATCCACCATGGGGAGGCCAGTGGGGCCAATTAGAGTCATAGAATGAGACCCAGAAGATACTCCAAGAACAACCCTCTCCCCATTTTACAGAGAAAGAAGGTAAGGCCCAAGTAGCTATCACAAACTGTCTGAGTTCATGCAAGTAGTAAGCATTTGAACCCAAGAAAGAAGAAAGGATTGGAACTCAGGTCCTTACACCCTGAAAGCAGCAATCATTCCAGGATACTGCCTCCCAGCTGGAGGTCAGACCTTGACAAACAAGTGATGGCTCACATCAGGGTTTGATGGTGCCCCCTTGCCATTGGGCCAGGACCTTGGCTGGCTTGCCTCAGTCTTGACATCTTCTTGCGTACCCATCTCTGTGGAATCTCTGCCTGAGCCAAGGCACCAAAAGAAGTCCTCTCTGATCCACAACCACCACCCATGCCTCCATGGTCCTGGAGACAGTAGCAATATTCTTGGCCACAGAGCTGTCATTGCCCAGACCAAGAATGTAATGGCCTCCCACCCAGTCTCTGCTCTAGCCCAGACTTACCCCTCAGTTTCCTCCTCTGTAAAATGAGCTGGAGAAGCTGGCAAACCACTTCAGTATCTCTGCCAGGAGAACCCCAAATGCAGTCACAGACAACAACAGACCCACCCCATGTGACCTATACCTGTCCCCGGTGGCAGTGAAGGGGCAGAAATAGGTCTTCATTAAGGAAGTTCCCTCTGGTAATGGAAACAGCCACGGTTATGGTCAACATGGTCTTGCAGCCCCCTCGAGTGTCCAGCAGCCAAGACCTCTCTTGCCCAGCTCATTACTCTGATTGCTTTCACATTCCATAGAGACAGGACTGACATGCTGCCTGGCTAATCATCCTGGGAGAGCTATTCATAGCTCTCTGCCAAGGCATCCACTCCCTCTGGGGCAAGGCTATGCAGATGTCCCAGTTATGCTCTAAGAAGGTTAGCTGGTGGGAGAATCACTGTGGTTTTTTCTAGAAGCCCACTGTAGGACCACAGCCTCCAGTTCTCACTGTTGCCCTCAAGAAATAGAGCCAACAAGAGCCCAGAGAGAGCTGGGGGCAAGCTGGGTCACAGGAATAGCTATTCAGGCAGAGGGCCAGCATGAACTTGGGACATGGCTCATGGAGACTGAGGAAGTATATGTGCTATCGATCTTCCTGCTCGAGGCACTCACCCATGGCTCTGATATAAATCAAGCTAATGTGTCTGCTGAGGGGGAAGGAAGGGGGCAGTCCTGCTAAGTTCTGGCTTAGGAGAGGGGATGAGGGGCACCTGCATAGAATGCAAGGAAGGATTCAAGAGAAGCCTTGAATTCAAGAGAGAGACAGAGAGACAGAGACAGAGAGAGAGGGAGGGGAGAGAGAGAGAGAGAGAGAGAGAGAGAGAGAGAGAGAGAGAGAGAGATCTGAAGGAGGAGGAGGAGAAGGAGGAGGAGGAGGAGGAGGGGAACATGAGCAAGGAGCCAAGAGGTTGTCAAGTAGGGAAATGTGATAAAATACCCCCTTAGCAAGAGGAGAAGAAAGCAGGGTGCCACCCATCCCTCTCCCAGGTGAAGGGAGCTTTTCTGACAAAACAGCAGCAAGGAGCCCCAGGGCTGGGGAGGCCCTGGCCATAACCTCGGAGAAGAGCCAGAGTTCCACTCAGCACCTAACCAAGCTCTCCACACACTCCCCACCCCACTTTCTGGAGGGCAAGAACTTTCCAGTGGGTGTCATGGTGACAGTCAGAATGAGGACAGCTCCCAGCCAGCACCCCCAGCCCAGACAAAAGATGCTACATAGAGCTGGTGTTATCCCTATCTAGAGGGGGAACTTTCATCTAGAGATATACAGTGACTTCCCCAGGGTCACACAGCTGCTCCATGTCAAGCATCTCTCTCCAGGGACTGGTGTCTCCTGATACCAGGACCCTTTCCACTGCCCTTTAGCCAGGTTTGCTCCTCAGGGCCTCCCAATACTGGGACATCAGCATGGATTAGGGAGTCACCACCACCACCACAGAATTCAATCAGACTTCAAGAGGCTTCCCAGAGTATGCACCTCAAAGATTCAAGGAGAGCTCAAGAAAAAGGGGGGGGGGGTCCCAGAGCCTACACCTAATCAACATGACAGCCTTCATCCCCACTGATCCTCTTGTCTTTAGCTCCAAGACTCTGCCAAAGAGTCTGTGTCTGTCTCTCTTCTCTCTATCTGCCTCTCTCCCCCTCTCCCTCTCTCCTCCTCCACTCCTCTCCCTCTCTCTCTCTCTCATCTCTCCTCTCTCCCTCTCTCTCCCTTTCCTCTCTGTCTCTTCATCTCTTCTCTTTCTGTCTCTCCCCCCCATCTTCCCCCATCCCCTGTCCCCTCTCCCACAATGTGGCCTTTCTTCTTCTGTACCCTGTTCAGTCCACAAACCACTAGAACTCCCAAGCACACACTAAATAGCTAAACACTTACACTGCTAGAGGTTCTGACATGCACACAGCTGCTTTCTGTAGTGACAGTCCTTCTTCCCTCTTGGTTCCTCCCTTCACATGCCCAGGGGCTATATTCCACCCTCACCCTTTCCCAATGCCAGGGATAAGTGGTCAAGCACAGCCAGATACTTTGTAAAGAGACCCAGGAGGAGTTCAGTCAGCAGCTGAGTCACTGTCTTCCTCTTGCTGCCCCCACACCCTCCAACCTTCCTTCTTTGCTGCCTTCCTCAGGCTCTTACCAGGAGGCATGAGCCAAAGGGGAGTATGAGCTTTGTGTCCTGGAACCTGTGTAGCAGCTATCCTGAGAAGAGAGAAAAGGATGCCCAGGGCCAGCAGGGGTAGGTAATGACCAGTCCAAGTGCTTTATTATGTGTGTGCTCTGAGCCAAAGACTGCCCTCCCAAGGCGTGTGTATATGCATGGGCCAAAAGGGAGCATGCACTTTGCACCCATTCAAGGACCCATTCCATAATCTCTGTCCTTACTCTAATTTGGCAAGTTGGTGGCATGGTATATAGAGTATTGGGCATGGAGGCAAGAAAATCTGAGTGCAAATTCTGCCTCAGACACTAGGCTGTGTGACCTTAGACAAGTCATTTCATTCCTATGCCTTGGATTCCTCATCTATCAAACATAGCAACTACTTCCCAGGGTGGTTCTGAGAAGCAAATGAGATAAATGTCTGTTCAGTGCCTGGCAAACATTAGTACTATATGAAAGCAATGATGAGGATGGGTTTTCTTAGCAATTATTCCTTTATAGAGGCAAGTTGATATCAACTAGCTGATTCATATTAAGGGACACACCAGATGGGGACCTGGGAGCAAAGGTATTAGAAACTTCTGCCTTTCAGGGATAACCAGTGATAGAATCCTGAGGGAAGGAGTACTGACCCACCCTCAGAGGACATGCACCACTAGTGGAAGCAGGAGGAGGGAGGGAAGAAATGACCAAGCAGGGCTGCATAAGGAACCCCACTGAAGAGCTGGAGCATCGAAGGGATGTCCCATCCAAAAATAAAATGGGCTCTGGCCTTCAGCAGATGTATGTCCTAATAGGTCTGTATGCCAGCAGACACAGTGGGAGAAGCAAAGTAACCTCCTGCATGCACCAAAGCAGGTAACTGTCATTGCCTTGCAGATGCCGAGGTCTGCTCAGAAGGAACCTGTGACCAGAAGGCAAGAGGGAAGCCTCCAAACAAGTGGCTACGGAGGCAGATCTCTGATAGATTTGGCTTTCTAGGAGACACTGACATAAGACGGAAGGGAGGATTGTTTGTTGTTTGTCCTTGGGGCTCCAAGGGAACCAATGACATCAGAAGGGTGATGTCTTCACTCTCTAGTGAACTGAACTTAAGTGAGTCAAAGTCACCAGCCTCACTCTCTCCTCCAGTTATCTGAGTCCAGTGGCAAGGCAGGTGTAAGAAGACTGAAGAGGGAGGAGGGAGCCAGGTCTCTGTGAATGCCCAACAGAGGGTCTTATATTTGATCCTGAAGCTGAGAGGGAGCCGCTGGAGTATACTCAGTGGGGGGCATGTGGTCAGCTTTAGGGAGAGTGACTGAGGAGAGGAGCGGGGAAGAGACCTGAGGCAGGCAGACCCCCACCCCAGCAGCTACTGCAATAGTCCAAGTGTGAGGTAAGGAGGCACCTGGGTGCCACCAGGATGGGGCAGAGTCAGAGAGGAGAAGAGGCTACAGGGGAGAGAGGTTTCCAAGTTCCAACTGGACAAGCCTTGGCAGCAGATTGGATCTGGGGGTGAGGCAGTAAAGAATTGAGGGTGGCACCTAGGTTGTGAGCCTGGGGGACAGGGAGGATGATGGCACCCTTGAAAGTCATAGGGGAATTTGGAAGAGGGGAGGACTTGGAGTGAAGATAGAGTTCAATTCTGGACATGCTGAGTGTAAGACATCTGCTGGACATGCAGATGTTCAGTGGGCAGTTGGAGGTTCAAGACTGGAAGTCAGCAGAGAGGCTGGGGCTGGCTAAGCAGGTTTGGGAATCGTTAGGATGGAGATGAGGCAGCCAGGTGGTGCAGTGGATAGGGCTCCGAACCTGAAGTCTGGAAGACTCATCTTCCTGAGTTCCAATCTGGTCTCAGACACTTATTAGCTGTGTAACCCTGGGCAAGGCACTGTTTGCCTCAGTGTCCTCATCTATAAACTGGGCTGGAGAAGGACATGGCAAACCACTGCAGCATCTTTGCCAAGAAAACTCCAAATAGGGTCACGCAGAGTCAGACATGACTGAAACTAGTGAAGGAGGAATACCTCTCCCATAAAAGAGAAGCCCAGGGCCCTGCAAGCATCGCAGCAGAAAGATGAAAGCCCGAACGTTGCTCTGTCTCTGAGACAAGAAGAATAGGCCAGGGAAGACCCACTGCTGGGGCCAGAGAGGTGAGATCACACAGCAGTCCACAGAGAGAACCGCCCTGGCTCACTGACTCCCACCTTGCTTTATTCCACCCAAAAGTCTCCTAAGTGGAATGGGCAGATGCAGAGAGAGCAGCCAGAGAGAAAGGTAAAGGAGAGAGCCCATAAGCCCTACTCCTAGAGAGGCAGAACCTGGTGGGTCACTGGAGCTCTGGCGATCTGAGCCACAAGAAGCAGGGCAGGCTAAAGCCCGAGGCATCAACAGCCAGCCTGGCACCAACAGCATGAGCCCACAGGGACAGGGGCAGGGACAGGGACAGGAGCAAACCAGGGCAGGTCAGGAAGGAAGACCTACTAAGCCAGGCCAGTCACTGAGGGGGTCCTGGGAGTGACCACTGAGCTTCTAGACATGGCCAGGCTTCCTCTATAAGTGACACTTCCTGGCTGTGTGACCCTGGATGAGTCACTTCACTTCTGGCTGCCCCAGCTCTCTCCTCTGTGAAGTGGGAATCATACTAGCGTCTACCTACAAGGATGTTGGGAGTCTCCAGTGAGATTATCTTTGTAAAATTTTCTGTAAATTGTAAAGTGCTCTCAAAATGCTGGCTAAAAAGAAGTGTTTTCAGGGCTCTAGAGTGAGAAAAATGCCATTCTAGTGACCAAAGACCCTGATGGAGAGACTTGGGGAGCCTCCATGTGCCATCTTGGAGCAATGCTGTGAAAGGCAAAGGACTGGTGGGCAGCTGGATGCCAGGGCAGGAGGGGGCAGGAAATAGAGGCTCCTATGGGCACCTAGGAAGCTTGGGGAGGGGGGTACAGCTGGTGCTGCGAGGAGTGAAGCAATGGAAGCAGAAAAGCCACCTTCAGAAGCCAGTCCAGGGTCAGAAGAGCCACTAAGCTAGGCTTCCTGGGGGTGGGAGTGAGGGGGGGGGACAGGCTGCCAAGGTGAGTAAACTGAGGCTTGCTAGGGAGGCTGCACATCCCAGGGTCCATGAGGCTTCATTCATCTTGGCACACTAGGTAGTGTCCTATGAGCCAGCCCATAGCAGGGTTAGGTAGGCAAGACTGAACCTACCCAGAGTGGTGTTCAGTGTTCTGGGCCAGTCTGCGGGCAGCTGTTTGGAGGCAGGGAAGCTAGGACTCTGGCTGGAACATCTGCACCTCCCTCACGGAGGAGCCTCCACTTCCTCATGTGTGAGAAGAGGTCAAGCTAAACTGCTGCATTTACGTAGCAAAGGGTCAGAGAAGTGAGGAGCTTCCCTCAGAGTCACACAGCAGGGACATCCCAGAGGCAGCCACCCTGGCACACCCTACAGGGAAGGCATTCTCCCTACCATGTCCCCAGCCCCGACCGCAAGCTCTCCTGGAAGCCCTGGCCTGGCCCCTCACCTGTCAGAGGAATCACAAGGCTCCTGGAGGGGGCAGGGAGGCTGCAGGCCGTGAAGCATCCGGGTGTAGTACAGGAACTTGGGGACCCAGAAGCCCAGGGCTCCCGTCACAAAGGCCATGGCTGTGACTCCCAGAGTCGACCACAAGAAACTCCAGCTGCAGACAGTTGGGGTGGGGTCAGAGGCTACCCTGTGAACAGTTGGTAGGCAGGCACCCCTGAACAGCCCCACACCAACCAGCCCTATTAGCCCATTTTACAGATGAGGGAAGAGGCTGGTTGGCCTCTGAAGCCCCAAGAGCTCCTTCCCTCCATTTCTCAGATGAGCTGGGAATGTGACAGGAGGGTTAGGTTGCCTGCTGGGATTCTGAGTTCAAGATCTCCACCTCTTCCATGACCCCCCCAACCCTTCCACCCCATGACACTTAAGGCTGAAAATTTGGAGCTACCACAAGCCCTGAGCAGGGGCCAGGGGTTCTAGCAGATCAACAGCGCTCCCTGGTGGGCATGTGCCTCCCTGCCTGGCTCCAGCTTGTCCTGGACCAGGCCTAGATGCTGCTTTTCAGTATTTGTGACTCAGTTTCCCTCCCTTTAGCCCTGTGGCTAGAGTTCCTGAATCTGCACAACACCTTCTCCCCCAAAGAAGACCCTGGACCTCTTGAGGTACCAGAGCCAGGAGGGGACAGGGGAGGTCAGTCGGGCCACTTTGTCCCTTCTGCAGACAGACTCCCTGCCAATCAGCCTCAACCAGCCAGCAAGGAGTCTGGGATTTGGGTGAACTGTGTAAAGCTCCCCTGCCACCTCAGCTCTCCCTGACTGCCGTATATGATGCCTGGTGCTCCCCTATGAGAATGAAAGTCTTTGGAGTAGAGCTGGTGGAACTTCATGGGTGGGGGGGGACTCCTCTTAAAAAAGCCTTTCTTAGCTTGCTAAAGTTACAGGGCACCTGGGAGGCTTAGTCCAACACCCCCCCCCCCACATACACACACACACACCACCATTTCACTGATTAGGAACCTGCGGCCCAGAGAGTCAGCAACAGTCAGGAGCTTCACCGAGCCCTGATTCTAGCCTGGCTCTTTCCCTGCTGCCCCCCTCCCCCCAGGGAGGCTACCTTGGCTGCCAAGGGCTGAACATAGACTGACAAGGGCTGTGTACCACCACCAGTACTCACTTTTTCCCCAAATATCTGATGTCCTCACACCAGCTAGTCCTGGCGACACCAGCTTCGCTAGTCTCTTCCACGCCTCCCCGGGGTGGGTCTGGTACCAGCAGGACCAGCAGGACCAAAGCCACAGCTTCCAGGCAGGGCATGATCTGGAAAGAGCCAAGAGCCGGGGGCTGGGATGGGGGGTGCCTATGTGCAGTGCCAGGCTGATTGCTCTTTGGCCTTAGGCTTGAGCTCCAGTTAAACCCTGCCACGAGACCCAGGGAGCTGTTGCGCTGGCGTGGCTGGCCCCTCCCCACCTTTCCTCCCCATCCTGCTCTGCCTTCTATCAAACGCAAGCAAAGTGGGTGGAACTGTCCCCACTCCCTCTACATCGGTGGTGAAGGGAGAAAGGGAAGAGGGAAGAAGGAGCGCTGTGCAAGGAACCCTCCCTTACCCTGAATGCCCAGTGCCAGTCGCCCGTAGCTTTAGTCACAGCAGATCCGAAGACATAACCCAAGCCACTGAAGAGAGAAAACTCCGGTGAGTATGTTTTCTTACTCCGAGAACCCAGAGATGCTGGAAGTCACCACGGAGCACACCCCCCTCCTCGGAGCCCCCAGGAAGAGGCCAAGGGCCAGCTCCACAGACGCAGGCTCAGAGCATTCTTGAGACTCGGCATTCAATGTCCTTTCTGCCTATGCCAGGAGTGTTCTCCTTCCTCATCACAGCCTCAGAGAATCCTCAGGCACCTCCTGTCCAGGTACTGCCCACATGCCACCTCCCACAGGAAGCCATCCCCTATTCCCCAAATGTCAATTCTCTCTCCTGCCTTGAATTGTCGCATGTGTACTTTGTTACACTCAAGAGCCCCCCAGGAAAGGAGAAGCCCCACAAAGACAAATTTTTCTTTGCCTTTGTGTCTCTGCCACCAAGTTCGGAGCCCTTCACACATTTTATCTGAGTCCAGATCCTTGATTTCACTAGTATAGGGGAACATTTCCCCCCCTCCACTATCCACCCAAGCAGAGTCCTGCCTTCTCTGTCACATGTGGCCTTGGAAAGACTCGGGGGGGCCTGAGAGCCAAGTCAGAATGAGCGGTCACCCAGCCTCATATGTTGGAGGGCGGCCTTCCTGACTCAGAACCTGGCCCACCCTAACCACCACACCACAAGGCCTTGCCTGAGCTAGGTGACCGATAAATGCTTGTGCTTGAACTGCATCATCCACAAAACTCTACAGACAAATGGCATAGCAACCCAGCTGTCTAAGACCTCACTCTGACCACCTGAGAAATAGGCCCATAGCTGGCATCCACCCACCTTCCAACTGGGATGAAGATATAGAACAAGGACAACATCCAGGTCCTCTGGTCCTTCACAAAGAGGTCCCCAATGATGGTGGGGGCGATGGTGGAGTAGCTGGACACCCCAACACCCACAACTCCCCTTGAAAGGAAGAACAGCCAGGAATACTGCCAGGGAGACAAGAGCAGAGCCAAATCATGAACCAGGGGGCCGCTGATGAGGCCTCTGCCCAGAGTCTGCACCTTGTGTAACAGCCTCTGCTAGCCCTTCCCTCCAGGCTCCCCTGGCCAGAGTGGGCCTCAAAGTGGCCTGAAAGGCTGGGAGATGCCAGAGCGGGAAAAGGAGAAGTTTGGAATCCTGGGAGCTCCAGGGCCTCTACTGCAACCCAGACCTGAGCAGAGGTCCCTTCTGTCCTATGCCCAGCCTCTGCCTGGGAAGCCCTCCAGGGATGGAAAATGCACTACCGGTCTGGGCAGGCACCCTGCTTCACTCCAGAACAGCTCTCCTGAGAGCTACTCCATGAATAGAACTGAAGTCTGAGCACACCTAATTGGGGGGGGGGGAGGGGGAATAGAACCACCTCCCCAGGCAGCCCCTGCCCCAGTGGGACAGTTCTCAGTGCCGGCTAAGAGGACGGTTAGAGGATCCCTCCTCTCAAAGCAGCTCCACCTCTGTTCCTCCCCCCTCACTTGGGATAGGAAGCAGCTCCTTCAAGCCTGGAGGGCTGAACAGATAAAGCTGCTCCAGGATGGGTCTAACCAGACACCTCCCTCCAGCAGCAGCACTTGGGGGAAGGCAAGAGGAGGGGGAGAAAGACCAGGGAGGAGGGGAAGACACTGGGGAGGGGGGCAGGGGACAAGAGGAAGGGGAAGAGAAGACATTGGAGGGAAAGAAAGAGGGGGAGGACGCTGGGGAGAGCGCAGGGGAGAAGATGAAGGGGAACAGAAGACACTGGGGGCAGAGAAAGAAGGGGAGGACACTGGTAAGGGTGCAGGGGAGAAGAGGGGGAAGAGAAAGAGAAGACAGTGGGGGGAGGGAGGACACTGGGGGAGGAAGGTTGGGGGAAGAAAAGAAGAGGGGAGAAAAGGGGAGGGAAGGGGAGCAGAGGAGGAGGTGAGATGGGGAAAGAGTGTGCTGCTGCATAGAGTTGTGGGGGCCTGGTGACAGCCCCTGGGGAGCTGTGGGGCAGAGAGAGGCCTGCAAGGCCTGGGAAGAGGGCAGGACTGTGAGAGCCAACCCTGCCAGGGCCCTAGTCCAGCCTGGGTAGCCAAGGAAGGAACAAGCAGCCAGAGGAGGGTAGAGTGGCTCAGCGTCAGGCATGGAATCAATGGCTTTCACTTCCCAGGTCCTGGATTCAAAGCCAAGCTTGGCCATTTCACTACCTGCGTGACTTTGGGCAAGTCACTTTACCTGATTGCCTCAGTTTCCCATCTGTATCTACCTCCCAAGATTCGTACTTATAAAGTGCTTTGCAAACATAAAAATGAGAACTCTTATTATCCAGGGGTCCCTTTGGGTAGGGGTGCTTTGGGGGCCCTGGCAAGGTCTTTGGAGTCATTCCAGAAAAGCAAGCTGCCCTGCCCTGGGTCTGGCCAGAACCTACTTCAGAGACACCCTCGAAACATTCCTGCCAAATTCGCCCTGCCTCTGCTGAAAGCCCTCCAGGGAAGGAGAGCTCACCATCCCACAAGGCAGGTCACACTTGACCAGCAGCTTTCCTTGACATCCAGTGTGGAAACCTGGGTTCTAACCCTGGCTTTGACACTTGCCACTTCCAAAAGACCCTTTCTTTGGCTGGGCCTCCTTAGTTTCCCCATTCTGTCACAAGAGAGGATGGACTTGATAGTCTCCAAGGCCTCATCTGGCTCTGACCCAGGGACACTTGCTCACCTCAATCACTGACCAAATAGCCCTCCCATCCCCATGGACAATTCTTCCCATCCCCTTCCCTCTCCTCTGCCCACTGTTTTCTGGCACCAGTGGTATATCAAGGTATATCAAGACGAGCAGGGGGAAAACACACAGCCAAGGTCACACAGGGAGTCCCACACCCAGGCCTTCCTTCCTCCTGGTACCCCAAGCCAAGGACATGTTATTTCCGGGCTTACAGGAGATGGAGGGTGGAGGAAGCAGAGTAACTGAGGAAGTAAGAGATGTATGAGATAGGTGGCAGAGAGAGGCAGAGAGAGACAGAGGGGGCAGAGAGAGGCAGGGAGACGCAGAGAGGGCAAAGAGAGGCAGACAGAGGAAGACAAAGGAAGACGGAGGCAAAGAAAGGCAGAGAGAGGCAGAGAGGGCAGAGAGAGGAAGAGAGGGGCAGAGAGAGGCAGACAGGGGCAGAGAGAGGCAGAGAGAGGCAGAGGGGACAGAGAGAGGCAGAGGGGGCACAGAGAGGCAGAGGGGGCACAGAGAGGCAGAGAGAGGAAGAGGGGGCAGAGAGAGGAAGAGAGAGGCAGAGGGGGCAGAGAGAGGCAGAGAGAGGAAGAGG
>CM053600.1:207291850-207308583 GCA_028646575.1 Pseudocheirus occidentalis
AAGCGCGGGAGCCTGCCCTCCCATAATCTATCATGATCCTGCAGCCCAGGAGAAGGTTGGGTGGAAGCAGGAGCTTTACAGTTTCCTTTTCCTGTGTCCAGCAACATGTGTGTGGCCGCAGGGTGGATTGTCAGTGTAACATAAATGTAAAGTACAGGTCAGATTGGAGGAAATTTCCTGGACCAGGTGGGAGCAGAACCACGGGCATTTCCAGAATGTTAATATTTCTAAGGAATATTCCATTTTCGTACTCCTGGGTCAATACTAAATTGAATCAGCTTCATCCAAATCCTGCCACTTCAGGGCAGTGGAAAGGGCAGTCTAAGAGCTTGTTAGCCTCTCAGGCCTCCATTCTGGGGGTGCTGTCCCTTTAGGACACTCTGCCCATGGACACTGGACACCTTTTGAAGCCCTGTGAGCAGCGACTTGCGTCTAGAGCTACCTAGTGGCTGCCTTGTGCATGGTGATGGATGGACTTAGCCTGTTGGCCTTTCCAGTTATCTTGTAAAAAGGAGAAAGTGCATCCTTGTTGCTCAAGCACCTCGATTCCACTTAGGCTTCTCTCCACCTGTACCTAGGGATGTGCCACTGGCTCAGTGTCAACTCATAGAACAGGGGGAGCAAGGGCTGGAGAGACAGGCCTAAGCTTGCCTAGCCAGCCCGCATCTGGGCAGGTCCTCCAGGTCCAACCTTCTCCACCACCAGCTGCCTGAGATCCAGAATCAGAAGGGACCCCAGAGACCACCAACGTGAACAAGAGCTGCCCTTCTCCCCACAGCTTAGACGAGAAAAGGTCAGCATCCAGTCACTGCCTGAAGCCTTCAGGGGCAAGGGACTGAGACACCTCTGAAGGCAGCCCCTTCCACCTGGGAGCGCTCTCACTGCTGGGAAATCTTTCATTACATTAAAACTGTCTGCCTCTTTGTGACTTCCTCCCATCCTTCCTAGTTTTAGAACAAACCCAATTCTTCTCTCCCATGATAGCCCTTGGGCAAGGTTACCTGTCACTGCTGAGACTTGTCTCTCCAGAGCACACAGGCCCCTAGACCTTCCTCTAGGGCATGGGCCCTTCATTAACCTATTGGCCCTCCTCTGAATGCTCTCTAGCTTGTCAACATCCATCCTAAAATGTGGCACCGAGATCTGAACCCAAGACTCTGGGAGCAGTGTGATGAGAGCAGAGGACAGTGTGATCATCTGCCTTGGCCTGGACACTGTCTCTCTCATGCCACCTGAGGTCACTTCTGCTTTCTTGGCTGCCAAATCTCCCTGGTGGCTTAGGTTCCACAAAACCTCAACTTTGCCTCCTCTGTAGCCACCCCTCCCTCCCCCATGTAAGCAAAGTTAATTTACTCCAAAAAATGCTCCAGCGGATCTTCAATCTCCCTGAGACAGCTCTTCCCTCCCATGGTGCTGACTGTGTCCCATCCTTTACTCCCCATTCTATGCACTCTCACCCAGGCCCTTCCATCAGGTTGCTTCCATCAGGTGCCCCCAATGTACTGGGGACCTTCCTTGATTTCTCCTGTTCTCACAAGGAAACCAACAGAACACTCAGACTTTCTGCCCTCACTGTACAACTGTCCTCTGTCTTCTTTTCCCCGGGGATGTCCTTTATGCCAGCTCTCTGAAGCAGATCACTGATTGCCCAGTGCAGGTGGCTTCTGCCCACCAGGCACATCTCTCTGTTGCCCTCCAGGTGATGCACATTTGTAATCTTGGGGCTGCAGGGATCTCAAAGACTACTTCATCCAACCTTCTCATTCTATGGATCAGGAAACTGAGTCCCACCGACAGGAAGTGGAATTATCTGGAGACAACATGTTCTGGGTTTGGCAGACACAAAAAATGTCAGTAGAATGTCGGTAGTTAAAAGAGATGTTTCTGAGAGGAGTCTGGGGCCTTTAAAGGACCTAGGCACATTCGTGGAGAAAATCCAACCTGCCCCTCTTCCTCTTACTTCATTCCAGGCCCTATTGGCTGCCCATTCAGGCTGGCCAGCTGAGCTGTCACTGAGGGGAGCTGAAGTGGAATACTTCCCATTTCACAAGATCATAGACTTTCCCAGTTAGAAGGCAGCTTAATGGCCGAGCCTGAAGCAGGACATGTGTTCCCCATCCAGCTAGGGCCCCCTTCTCCTTTTCCTGGCAGCCCATCTCACCTCTTCTGAGGAAGGGTCTCCTTACAATAAGCCCGACATGCTCCCTTTGTAGCTTCTGCTTCTGGTCACTGGGACCAATCAGGACAAATCAAACCCATAGCTCTCCTGCCCTCCTGGAGGCTTCTCTACTCTGGCCTAGACTTCCTCAAGGCCTTCTGCCACCCCTGAGGCCCTGTGCAGCATTGCCTGCGGTCCCAATGTCCTTGGCTCCTGTTGATTATTAATCCCCATTCACTCACATCTTCTTTGAATCAGTACAGACTCTGACAGTTTAAAGACACTTGAGGAATTGTTTTCAATGTTCCTGGAAGGACAAAATTCTGAAAGGATGAAAGCTGCCCTGAGCAGCTTGAGGAGCCCTCCCGGAAGTGTTCTAGAAGACTCTGGCAGCTCTGCTCTGGAGCATCTCCAGAAAACCTTCCTGCTGCTACGCAGGTGAGTGGATGGCCAGCGGATCCTTCACAAAAACAAAGGGAGCAATCAGACTTTTCCACGTGATTGCCCCTAAGACACCACGGCTTAGCCCAGCACACACACATAGTACGGGTATAATAAATGTTCATTGACTGACAGTTCCACAGTCAGGTGGCTGGGAGGGACAAAGGAGATCATTATGCTTATTTTTTTTTACAATTTTTTCTTTACAAATTCATTTTACAAATTTTATTTTTAAAAAAGCAATTGACTCATTACATACAGCGAAACCCATCCTTAAAAACCCCTATGCTGCTGTGGGTCCAAACCCCTCTGATTGTTAATATTAGAAGAAGCAGAAAGCAGGGTGATTCATGGGAGAAAAAGGCATTGGCTGGCGGGCAGCCTTCAGGAAGTGGAGTCAATGACCTCATATAGCCACCCAGACCTGGAGAGGGAGGTAGGCTGGCCACATAGCTATGGGCCGGTCCAGCATTGTTGATATACTTCTGCCCAGCCCTTCAGGCAGATCTCTGATTTATGGGGGTACTTGTAACCCAAATCACCCTGGATACAGTCCATATGAATTGTCTTCTACCCACACACAGATCCCCAGGGGTGTCCCAGCCTGGACACTCCCTGCCTATGGCACCATCTTTTAGATGGACTATGAAGGAATCCATGGGGAAGGCCCCCTTTCACTCTTTGCTTCTCTGCTGCTGTCTGGACCAGTCTTCATGGGAGCCTGAGGTCCAGATGAAGACAATGCCTGGCCAGACACCCAGCAGTGGGACGCTAGCACAGCAATGGGTGCCCAGCACCCTTAGAGAGAACTAAGAGACGTTCTCTGGGCTGCGACCGGGTGGGAGGGGAGGTACAAAAAGCCCTAGAGAGAGATTGGTGTCTCAATGGCTTCCTTGGATAGTTAGGAAAAAGAGACTCCTGGACTGGGAGTCAGAGGCCTGGGGCCCTTATCCAGGCTCAGATCCTAATGCGCTGTGTGACCTTGCCGAAATCCCGTTCTCTTAGTGGGCTTCAGGTTCCCCACCTGTACGTTAAGACTGGGTCCATTCAGGGACCTTCCTGGTCCTCTTTGTAACAGGGACAGGCCACCAGAGGGCACTAGAGACCAAGAAGAAAATCTGTGTAAGGCACACCTTTGAAGCTTTGCCTTCCTGTGCTATGCAAATGCAGGTTTTTTTACTAATTGAAGGTGTGGGGCAACCCTGCATCAAGGAAGTCTCTTGGTGCAGCTTTTCCAACAGCATGCGCTTGCATCACGCTCTGGTCATTCCCCCAATATTTTAAAGATTTTCATTATTCTGTCTGTTAGGGAGAGCTGTGATCTGTGGTCTTTGATGTTACTATGGGAATTATTTGGGGGCCCATATTAGCCAATGAAATTTACTGATAAATGGGTGTGTCCTGGCTGCCCTGCCAGCCCCTTCTCTCCCTTTCCTCTGGCCTCCTCTTCCCTGAGACACAACAAGACTGAAATGAGGCCGGTTAATAACCCTACAATGGTCTCGAAGTGTTCAAGCAAAAGGAAGAGCTCATCAACGCTGACAACTTTATTGTTGCCTAATTTTAAGGATTTTCCCCAGTCACTGGGCCCCTGATCAGGCAGCAGCCAGCACCCTGATCAGGCAGCAGCCAGCAAGGCGCGGGTAAGGGGTGGCATTCTGAGCAGTTGTTGTTGCTGTTTTCTTTTTTTTAATGGAGGTATATGCATTTTTAAACATAATTCTACTGCCCACTTAATAGACTATCCCATAGTGTAAACATCACTTTTACGTGTATTAGAAAAGCAAAAAATTCACGTGGCTGGCTTTACTGTGATATTCACTTTATCGCAGTGATCTGCAACATCTCCCAGGTATGCCTGTACCATATATCTGGCAATGAGGTTCATTTTTCTTGTGCCAGCTTCGTAAGCAAGCTGCTCTCAGCAAAGAGTTCCAGGAGTTTGGGGCAAGAAAAGACCATGGGTCTGAGCAGCAGGGAGAGAAGGAGGGAGACAGAGGAAGAGAAAGCAGAGTCTGGGCCCAGGCTGCTTCTGCTCAGTGCTTGTCCTCAGCAAGCCCAGTTCTGGGGAGGCAGGGTCTCCAAATGCTCCAGCCAACTGGTCAGAATGCAAGGGGGCTCAAAGTCTTGAATAAAAAGAGACACATCAATCAAAGCAACCCAGTGATTTGGCAAGGATGGAATGTACCAATTGTCAATGTTGGAGGGGCTGTGAAGAGACGGGCCCACTGAGGCACTGCTGGGGAAGCTGGGAATTGATCCAACTGTTCTGGAAATCATTTGATCTCGAGCTCAGAAGCTGACTCAGTTGTTCACATCCTTTGATCTTTCAGGCTCCTACCCCAAGGAGATCAAAGACAGAGGAAAAGGCTCTACCTTATTCCCAGCAGCATTTTTCACAGAAACAAGTGGAAACAGATTGGGTGTCATGGCTGGAGAATGACTGAATAAATTGTGGTGTGTGAACACAAGGGAATATGACTGCGTCAGAATAGAAGACAAATACCAGGAGGTGGGAGAATTGCTAAGTGAGCAGAGCCGGAATGAGTCATGCACTGTCCATGGTCCTGGAAAGGAGATCCCTGCGTGGATGAAATGAATGAAACGTCATTTATAAGCACTTCCATGTCCCAGCCACCATACCAAGCACTAAGGGTAAAACATTTTTAGAGACAATCCTTGCCCTCAAGGAGCTTCCACGCTGGATCAAGGCCACGTTTACATTTATGGGGACAGACTGGGAAGGGACCCACCTCCTGGGGCAGGGAGCACTTCTGAGAAGCCAGGTGGCCCAGCATTAATCCCCTTGTAGGGGTCAAAGTTTGTCTTGATGGGAGATGTAGAGTTCTTTTGGATGTGTGAATTCTTGGGCCAAACCAAAGACAGGGAACATCAGAGCCTTAGAACATAGATATGTCAGAGCTGGAAGGTAGAACATAGAAGAAGGAAGGGACCTTGGAACACTGAATGTCATAGCTAGAGGGACCTTAGGATACAGAACAAGCTAGAAACTTTCAGACACAGAATGCCAGAGCTGAAGGACCTTAGAACACAGAGCGTCAATGGTGGTAGGCTCTTAAAACACAGAACATGGGAGGGACCTTAAAACAGAAAATGTCTGTGCTTAGCACATAGCACCTTAGCACGTAGAACATGGAATGTCAAATCCAGAAGGGATCTTCCAACAGATAGTCAGTGCTGGGAAGGACCTTAGAACGTGAAATGGCTGAGGAGGAAGGGCCTTCCATTTGGCCAGTGTGTAATCTGAGGCTGGGAGGAGAGGAGATGTCAGTCTAAGAAGGAAGAAGGAAGTTTGTGGGTTCAGGGGTGGAAGCAAGTGCTAATGGGCAGCTGGATGCAAGCACTTGGGGCAAGTGTCAGAGGCAGTGATGGGGCAGTGCAGTGGAGGGGTCTTCCAGGCCAGATGTGCTGAAGAATTGCCTGGCCTGGCCCAAAGATCAGCCAAGGATCTTCCTGTTCTGCCCAGAGCCAGGGACTTAGGAGAGTGGAGCCCTCGGAGGCACCGTAAATATCTCCTGAGAAAGGGTTTCTGGGTGTTGCCGCTCGAGGCTAAACAAGGCAGGAGCCTGGAGTGGCACAGCCGGGCCCAGGGGGTATGTCTCTCTCGGTGGCTGTCCCTTTGGGCATAACGCCAAGGAGCTGTATTGGTGTATCAGAGGCCCACATTCTGACGCAGGGCCTGCCCAAAGGAGCACCCAGGGAGGGGCCCAGAGCCCACCCTCGCTGGGCCCCCTCCTCAGGGGCCCTGGCTGCCATACTGAGTGCCCCAGGGCCTTGAGGCAGAGCCCACAGTCTGGCCCTGAAGTGCAGGCTGTCTCTGTTTGCCCTGCTGGCCTGTTTGTCCAGCCTTCCTGGCATCGGAGGCAGTGTGACTTCAGAGTCCCAGGGCGCTAATGGGCCCCATTATAGCTCTCCCTTTCCACCTTTCCTCTGGAGAGTGAGCCCATGAGCACATGAAGGGCTGAGCTCAAACTTTCCTCTACAAGGGCCCCTGGGGCTACGGGGGCTGTCCTCAACCTGCCAGTGCAAGGGGGAGGGGAGGGGAAGGAAGGGGAAGCAAGGCGAGGGGCTCCTCGGTCTCTGGGGTGCCCCGCCTTTCAGAAGTTGTCTGAAGCACCCTGACAGCTTGGAGGGGATGCTCACAACTCTGAGACACAGTCATGGCCCCCACTTAGAGCCCAGCAACAAGACAAAGGAGCTTGTACCAAGAACCACACTTGTCAGAAAGAATCACGGAGCATGTATCTCTGAGCCTAAGCGCTAGTGTTTCCAGGGGATCACAGAACCCCAGACCTCTGCCCTTTCCAGTATCCTCCCACTGCCCCCCCATCATTCTACCTCTGCTTGGAGACCTCCAGGGATGGGGAGCTCACTCCCTTCTGTGGCAGTCCATCCCCCAGTGAGAGCATTCTCATGAAGAGGAACTTTTTAACGCCCTTACCCCCAAATCTGCTTCTTCCAATCCCTCCCTGCCCTGTCCCCCCCCCAGGCCGCTGGAGATGTCTGATCCACCTCCTCACGTTGATTCTCAGTTACAGACCTGACCCTGGCCTCAGTAACTGTCTTCCCACCTATGATCCAACCAGGCTTTCCACCGTGCTGGTTGCTCTCAAGTTCCCCAGTTCCCCAGTTCATCCCTGTCCTTCTGTGCCCAGACACGAGAACAATGGCCAGAAGGGCCTGGCCCAGGCAGGGTCCAGCAGAACTTTCACATCCTTGTCCTAAGATCTCAGGAGGCTGAGAAAGGGACAGGTTCTCATCCAAGGTCACAGAGCAAGTTCAGACCCAGCCTGTGGGCTGGGCTGTCAGGAAAGGCCTCCAGGAAGAGGTGGTCCTCAACCTAGGCCTTGAAGGTGGGGCCACATCATCACCCAGGGAGCAGAGATAACAGTGGGAAGGAGAGAACAGACTGATCAGCAAGTAGAGCAGAGGAAGGATGGTACCCAGGCAGGAGCAAGGACATAGGCAAACACATGGAAATGGGAATTCTCCTGGGGCACTCAGAGGGACGTGGCTGGAAGAGAGGGGCACCCAGCCCAGACGTGACTCCCTGCCAGCTCTCTGGCTCTTCCTGCCCCAGCCTTCCCTTGCTCCCTCCTTCCTCAGGTCCATTGCTATGTACATGGTAGACAGCACAGTGGGTTGATACAGCTGGGCTCAGGACCAAGGAGAAGCATGGTGGTGGCCCAGGCTGCTCTGAGTAGGCCGGGCAGCCCTCCTCGTGGTCCCAACATTGTCCTGGCTGGGTGATGAGCTGGGACTGGAAGTCACCCTGCTCCAGCCCCTCCGGCAGCACAGAAGATGCCTCCAAGTCAGACCAGCTCTTCTGAAGAGTGAGGACCTCGCCTGGAGCTTTCCTGCATGCCTCTCTGCTGATCCCACTCCTTCTCTAGACTTCGGCAGCAGCCATGCTGGGCCAGCCTCCCTCTGCCCTTGGATGATGACCTATGGGACTTGAGGGGAGGTGTATGTGAAGAGCAGACCCGGGCACCCAAGGCTGATCAGCCTTGCCCTGCTTGGCCTGGAGGGCAAAACTGGGAGCAAGAGGGGAAGAATGGGCCAAAAGGTTAAATCTGAGAAAGAACTTTCCAGCCGCAGGAGAGCCAGAACAAAGCTGGGGGATCTCCCTAAGAAATGGTAGATTCAGCCTCCTTGGAACAGGGCCTTCTAGGATAGGCCCTTGGTGGTGGTCTTGCTTGGGGAAGGGGGCAGATTGCCTGAGAGCCCTCCGCGCTCCAGAACTCTGGACTGAGCTTCATGGAATTTTCTTTGTGGGACTTCCTGGGGATGGATTTTGTTCCCAAAGAGTCAGGCCACAGGCACTTAGGGCTGCCTGCGCATGCCTGGGAGAGCAGTGAGACATGTTTGTCTTCGGCCATGGGCAGCAGGAGCTGTCAAGGACCACTGACTCTGCAGGCTCCTGTTGATTTGGCCTTTTCTCCTGCAGGGGGCCTGTGTGCTCTGTCCTCTCCCTTCTCGTGATAAGGAAGTCATCCCCAGACAGCAGGAGCATTTCTCTAGGCCAGTGGATAGGATGTTGGAATGGACTGTGAGAGAAAAGTGGAATTAGGGTCTTTGCTTCCTGGGGCCTTTCCAAGTGCTGCAGTGATGACCTTCCTCTCTTTCCTCACCTGCGTTTCAAACAGATCTAATGTCTGTATCCAGTCTCTTCATTGTCAAACAGGATGTTTTGCATAATCCTATTAATTTGTAAGGTGGGCAGACCATTATTCCCCACTGTAGAGAGGAAGAAATTTCAGCTAGTGCCTACCCAAGGATGCACGGGGATCAGTACTGGAGTTATCCAGTCACAGATTCAGAGACACTCAATCACATCAAAACAAATTCTGGAGCGGCAGAAGCCACAGGACTAGGTAAAACAACTTTCCAGCCCAAGCAGGAAAGGTCTGATACACCTGGTCCAGCACAGTCCTGGCCCCAGCAAAACAGGAGCCTGTTTTGGGAGTGACTGAGTCAGTAGCAGCAAGGGCTCTCAGCCCACAGTCGCTGAGGGAGTCAGACGAAAGGTCTGAAAGTGCTTACAGGGTTCCCTTTGCTGACACTCAGGCAGGACACTGTGGCTCTGCCCATATGTGGAGCCCAGCTACAGTTGGCAGTCGCAGTCCTAGGGAGAGGAGGAGCCCTACCTAGCCCAGCAGAGCTTGTGGTCACAGAGGAGCAGGGATCCTCCTCACAATTCCAGGGCAAAAAAGAGCACTCGGGTCACTCACAGACCAGAGTGTAGGCAAAACTGAGTATAGTCGTCCAGGGGGAAAATGGTCATTCAATGAAACAGAGGACTGGCAAGCATTCCTGATGAAAAGACCAGAGCCAAACAGGAAATTTGATTTTGAAATATAAGCCTCAAGAGAAACATAAAAAGGTAAACAGGAAGGAGAAATCACAAGAGATGTGGAAGGATGATAATTGTAACTCCTAAAAACTTCATCGCTGTCAGGGCGGACAGAAGGGGTGCACCTGGGCATGGGGTGTCTAAAAATGGAGGGGCCAGAAAGAGAAAGGCGCTGGGAGAAGGGGAAAAGGAGAGGTAGGATGGGGTAAAGTGTCTCACATTAAAGAGGTGCCAAAGAGCTTTTATCATGGGGCAAAGATGGGGGAGGTCATGGGAAGTGCTTGAGCCTTACTCTCATCAGAGTTGGCTCAGAGAGGGAATAATATACACATGCAGCTGAGCATAGAAATTTATCTTGCCCTACAGGAAAGTAGGAGGTGAAGGGAACAAGAGAAAAGGAAAGGCTGATAGAAGGGACAGCAGATTGGGAAGGTCAAAGTCAGAAGTAAAACACTTTTGAAGATGGACAGCATAAAAGGAGAGCAAAGGAAAAAACAGGAAGAAGATAGGATGGAGAGAAACACACAGTTATCATACCTGTGGGGAAAAAATTCACAGCATGTTTCTCTGATAAAAGTTTCATTTCTCAAATATATAGAAAACTGAGTCAGATTTATCAAAGTAAGAGCCACTCCTCAATTTAAAAATGGTCAAAAGAAGAAATCTAAGCTATCTATTGATACTCAGATGAATAAAAAACACTGTCACTATCGATTAGAGAAATGCAAATTAAAGCAACTCTATCAAATTGGCTAATATGAGAGAGAAGGAAAATGACAAAAGTTGGAGGGGGGTGTGGAAATCCAGACACCACCGCACTGTTGGTGGAGTTGTGAACTGATCCAGCCATTCTGGAGAGCAGTTTGGAGCTGTGCCCAAAGGGCTATAAAACTGTGCCTACCCTCTGATGCAGCAAGACCACTGCTAGGTCTGTGTCCCAAAGAGGGTCTGTATCACAAAAAAAGAAACAGCCTAGATGTGCACAGACTTGGATAGCAACTCTTTTAATGGTGGCAAAGATTTGAAAACTGAGGGGATGTCCATCAGCTGGGGAATGGCTGAAGGCACTGCAGTGTGAGACTACTGTTCTATAAGAAACGCCAAGGGGGATGCTCTCAGAAAAAACCTAGAGAGACTTCTCCAAACTGATGTGGAGGGAGGGGAGCAGAAGCAGAAGCGGGAGAACCGTACAGGTGACAGCCGCAGTGCAGGACGATGGGCCGTGAATGCTCAGCCACTCTCAGCCACACAACGGTGCAGGACCCCTCGGCAGGAAGGCTGCTCTTCGTCCCCAGAGAGAGCTGACAGAGCCCAACGGCGACTGACGCGGGCCATCTTGGCGCTTTCTTTCCCTTGCTTTGTCTGTGCCCTCTTTCACAGCATGACTAACGTGGAAGTGTGTTTGGCACGACTGTACACGTAACCTGCGTCACAGTGTTTGCCTTCTGGATGAGGAAGGGGGGGAGAGAGAATTTGCAACTCGAAACTTTTTTAAAACGTCAAAATGTGTTACTACATGTAATTGGGGGGAAAATCCTAGATAAATAACTTTTAAAGTAGGTTCATGCTACCCTTTTCAACAGACATTTTTTTTTTGCTTTTTTTTTTGGAGGGGGGAAGGTAGGGCAATTGGAGTTAAGTGACTTGCCCAAGGTCACACAGCTAGTACATGTTAAGTGTCTGAGGTCAGATATGAACTCAGGTACTGCTGACTCCAGGACCAGTGCTCTATTCACTGCACCATCTAGCCACTCCTCAGGACATTTTTAAATGCCAAGTTATCTTACTCACAGATTTCTGAGAGGGGCACAGGTCCAGTGGCCGGCCATCCAACACACATCTGGAGCAGATACCACCATGGCCGGGGTTGTCCAGGCTTTGACTGAAGGGGGTGGGGGGAATGTCCTGCCTCCCAAGCAGTTTGTTCTGCTTTCATTCTATCCTCCCAAAATCTAGCCCTCTGTGCCTTCCCCTCTGCCCCTTCCCACTCCCAGCAAAGCAGTCAATCAATGAGCCTTGACTAAGGCCCTGCCCGGTGCCAGTCACTGAGCTAAGTTCTGGGATTACGAGGAGAGACGAAAGATGGTGCCCACTCTGAAGGAGCTCGCAATTGAATGGAGAGCATGTGACAACAAATAGATGGAGAAGAAACTCTGAGGGTAAAGAAGAAATAGTACACAGCGGGCATGGCTGGAGAGGGCAAGGCGGAGCTGCCTGGGGGGCCCGACAGGACCAGAGGTGGAGGCATGGGAAAGGGCCTGGCCACCTGCTCCTGGCAGGCTGCGGTGGGGCCCAAACACCACCAGGAAGAGATCCCACCTGGCCAAGAGATGGTGGACATGCAGTGCCTGATACAGAGACCACGGAGGGAGACAGACCTGAGCAGAAGAGCAGGATCAGCCAGAGGCCCCAGAGACCTCTGAGGAGCAGAGTTCTCCCTGGGCCCGACCCTCCCGCTTCTTCCTCAGTAGGGTCCTCTGTGGGCATTAGCTAATTAACTCAGGCCAGGGCAGGCAGTGAGGCTTTCCTGGGAGGATCCCAAGAGGCCAAGCTGAATCAGCCTTAGGAAGCACCCAGGCCAACTCACATTAGAGAGCAGAAGTGGACAATGCCTGGCCAGGGGCAGCCAGGGTGGGATCGGGCCTTTGGTTCAGCCCTTTGAGGCAGGGAGCCTCTACCCTCTTCTAACTCCTCAACACAGGCCAGCACCTGGCATACAGTAGGCATTCAATGCACATTAACTGCTTGCCTGCCTGCCAGGGTCCCCGGGGAAATGTCGTAGAATTTGTCTCAGTTTGACCAAGGCTCCCTCAGTGGACAAGACAGTGGCCTGACTGAACACCCCTACCCAATTTCCTCGAGGGTACCATAGCAGCCCAAACAGAGGCCCTCACGGGAAGGCCCCACATCTGTTCAGTGCCTTGTTGACAGCTCAGACAGAGGCACGGCGGATGTAGTGCCCAAGCCAGCTTCTGAGCAGGGCAGCTGTGGGTATAGCACAGCCCCTCACGCTACCTTTGGGGCGAAGGTGGAGAAACACAGATGGGGTGGTTGGACAGCTTGTGAGAGTCCCTGGCAATTAGGGGAGTGGATCTGGAGAGGATCCATCAGTCAGCAAGCATTTGTTCAACAATGACGGCATGCCAGGGTGCAAGGAGAGGCAAAGGAGGTCATTAGCGATGGGGCCCAGGGCTCAGGCCCAGCCCTACTCTGGGCCATATCTTCGGCACGGGGCGAGCTTAGTAAATGACGCACACCTGGGAGGGAGGGCACAGAGATGGCATGACATACATGACAGGCGGGATCCAAAGAGCTTGGCCTCCAGAACAATGGGCCCCATCCAATGGACCAAAACCGAGAGGGGATGAAGGTGAAACTCAACACTCAGCTTCTTTCCAAGCTGCACAAGAACAGGGTTGGGGCAACATGGTTAAATATCCATCCGTCTGAAAAAGATCTGGGGTTCTGAGTGTACTGCAAGTCTGATGTGCAGCAATGCACTGATAGGGTAGCCAAGAAAACAGCCTCCTGCACCCCAAATCCCTGGCCTCCTGGCAGGCAGAGGAAGGACCCGCCTTGGACTCTGGGCTGGTCAGGCCTCCTCAGGAGAGATGAGATCAGATCTGGGCACCTCAAAATCTGAGGAGGGACCAGGACAGGTCTGGAGTTCCTGCCACATGAGGATCAGGACTTGGGGTCTTTAGCCTGCAGAAAGGAAAGTTTTGGGAGGGTATGAAAGACCCTCAGCAAACCAGGGACTAGGCATGGAAGGGAATTTGCCTTTTGTCTGGGGCTTGCACAATGCCTAGTGAGGAGCAGACACTGGAAAATGTCTGTTGACTGACTGACCGACTGACTTAGGGTTGGCCCTGCTTGGCCCCAGGGAGCAGACACCAATGCGGTGGAGGAGATGGCGGGTCTCTGAGCCCCTGGAGCGGGCCAGGCCTCAGAGCCAGGCCAGGCTTCTTTAGGGTCCCCCAGAACAAGCCTGACACTCTCTGGTGAGGGGCCTTGGTCAGGTCCATGCTGAGGCCAGAAGCTCAGCTGAATCTAGCAGCCCTGCCAGCACTGTTAGAGGACAAGAGTCTGGGAGGAGGTGGCTGTGGCCTCCAGAAGATGACCACATGGTAAGAAATGCTTCTGGCATGCAGGACACCTTCCAAATGAAAATCATCTACTTTTTCCTCTTTTGTCCATTGTTAGATTGGGAGCCCCAGAGGATTCTGGGGCCAAATGATCTTAGGAAGCCTTGGACAAGAGACATTAGCTCCTTCCAGCTCTGAAATGTGGCAATTCTTCCAAAGCCTTGTGCAGAGTGACAAGGGATATGCCCAGGTGCCCCTGCCAGCTCAGCTGTCCCAGATCAGTGGTGGCAGGGGCAGGCCTTGCCCCGTCCTCACAGAGCCCTGAGCACATCTTCTCCACCTCCTCCTGCCGTGGCCGCTGGACAACCGAGGGGGTCTCCACCTCCCTCTCCTCCTCCAGACCCCAGGAGCGGACAGTCTGGGTGGTTCACCCACAAACCGCCTCCTCGACATGAGCAGGTTGATGGTGTGCATTTCAGGGACCTTAGAGGCCAGACCAAAGCCAGGAGGCCATGGGTGGTTCCTAAGTCCTGCTAGGCCCACAGCAGCACCCCGGTCACCGGCCTGTTGGTTTGTTTCGTTTTTAGCAACACTGGTGGGCCAGTGCCGTTCCCTCCTCTCCAGGCCCAGGGTGTCACTTACCCTGGTCTCTTAGCCAAGAGCCTCTTCCCTGCACTGACTTCCCGGGGCGGGGGAGTCTATCCTTTGCCTGGGTCTGCAGCCCCCTTCACCTCTGGGGCTCTGGCTGAATGCAGCAGGTACAGCAGAGAGAAAGGGCGGCGGGGCAGCCGTAGGCAGGGATTCTTCATCTTTCCCCCTTTCTGCTTCCTCCTCGTGGGGCTTTGACTGTCTATTACTTGTGGGAATTTGACCACCTTATCCATGCACGGTGCTCCCCTGGCTGCAGGCTTGCCAAAAACCCCGGTGAGCTAGGGAGATGGCTGAGGAGAGATGATGAGCAGCCGGGCACACTGCCTGCCAGCCCCCGCCTTTGGAAGGCTCCCTCAGCCAAGCCCATTTCACTGTCAGAAATGATGTATGCTCTGTGACAACAACAATGACAGAGAAGGAGACGAAACAGAACCAATTTGTGATAATGGCGCGATTCCCTCCTCAGCAGCGGCCCAAATGCCCAGGGCAGACAGGGGACACAGAGGAGTAGGGGAGACCCCCCAGGGAGGCCAGGGGACACTGAGGAGTAGGGAAGACCCCCCAGAGCTGCCCAGGGAGGCCAGGGGACACTGAGGAGTAGGGGAGACCCCCCCAGGCCCTCCCAGAGCTGCCTAGACCTGCCTGGGATTGGGAGGGGCTGTGAGTGGGACGGAGAAGGCCACAGTATCTTTCTCTGTGTTAGTACGTTCTATTCTATTTCTTTGATCAGTAAAGAGCTGTGCACCTTTATAGCACATATGTGACTGAACTCCATTGAAATGTAGCAGATATGGGGAGAGAGCATTGTTTTCCAGGGGGAGCAGTCCAGCCAGCATTTGATTGGATCAATGCATGCTATTTAGACTAATGGTGTTGCCACCCACAAAGGGACAGTGTAAGGGCAGAGAAGCAGGAGGCTCTGAGGGTCACTGAGAGCCCAGTGTTTGTCCAGGGTACTCTGGGGCTGGGTGGAGCTGAGGAGAGACTGGTCCTTGTCCCCACTAGAGAAAGGCACTTGGGCAGAGCAGAATCTGAAAATCACTGAGCCTGAAAGGTGGGAGTTTCCATCTAGTCCGGCTCCTACCTAAAAGGAATCCCCCACTAACACCCCTGACTTGTGGCTCTGTGGTCTCTGCTTGAACATCACCGTGAGGAGAACCTGCTGTCTCTCGAGTGGCCCCTGCCCTTGGGGACAGCCTGCATTCTTCCTTACATGGAGTAGATTGGACTCTACAGCTTCCACCCAGCTGTTCTGCTTCTGCCCTCTGGGTCCAAAGACAATGATTCTGGTCTCTTCAGATCCTTGAAGACCGCCCTTGTGTCCTCCTGAATCTTCTCTTCTCCAGGCTAAACATTCCACAGCCCAGAAGACTGTCTTGGCAGACAGACTAAACCAGGCTAAGGATAACCGGTGGACCTCAGAGCCATTGGCAAATTGGGGGTGTCTGCCCCAAGCCCGTGAAGATGGCGCCCTGCAGAATGGGCAGAGGAGAACAGTTTGCTGGGGGACCGTGAAGGCGGCTGAAGCAGGGGCTGTGGAGAGCTTGGAACTTGGTCAGACATCCACGGTGCCAGGGTCCCCTGCTGCATCCTGGGTCACCCCCAGCCATCCTGACTGTCATCCTGCCACTGGGCTTGAGTGACTCTGGACAATGAGAAAGCGAGACTGACAGCTTGGTGTCGCTGTGCCTCCCTTAAATCCAACTCATGCACAAGTCAAGACATCATCCAATGATGCAAAAGCTTCGAGTTCTGGCCTGGGGACCAGACTAGTCAAGGACAAAGAGATGTATCACCACCAGGCAAGTCACAATATGAAGGCTCTTCCTACTCAGTAACCCATTAAAACTAATTCAGAAATCCACCCAAGCTGTTTTCCAATTGTCTTTGAAAGTAGCTACTCATTGTGATTCCAGGTGGCTCCAACCTCTTTTTGTGGAAGATGGGAGTTTAACTTTAGGACCATCAACTCCTTTCACCCTCAGCCCCCGAATCTTATGGTTATTCTTCCTCAGCCATTTTAAATCCTTTTTACTTATGATGCTACGGTGGTTTAATTCTTTTTCCTAACCTGTGTAACTCCTGTCCCAAAGCCCATTGGTATGGGATGCTCTCCTTATTGGTAGAGGCAAATGCCCCAAAGGGCAGGGTGGAGTTGGATGGGAGGAAAGAACTCTCTAGCCTTCCCCAGTGGCCCCTGGGGAACACTTCTTGCAAATGGTAAAGCTTCAGGCATCTTTGGTCATCAAGTCAGGTTCCAGCTTCCAGTGGGCAGATGGACAAGGTCAATCCCACATCACGTCCCTGAAGGAGAAGGATCTGGGAAGACCTGAGAGGAGCTGGCAGTTTGCATCTGTCCCTATTCCCAGCTTGTGCTCTGAAGACTTCAGGGAGTTTTCCTCTGGATGAGCTGAAGGACCCCTTCTCTTGACTGAAGAGAGAGAGAGAGAGAGAGAGAGAGAGAGAGAGAGAGAGAGAGAGAGAGAGAGAGAGAGAGAGAGAGAGAGAGAGAGAGAGAGAGAGA
>CM053600.1:207309083-207325283 GCA_028646575.1 Pseudocheirus occidentalis
AGAGAGAGGAAGGAGGAAGGGGAGGAAAGAGGACAGGAGGAGAAGGAAGGGGAGGGGAGGAAAGAAGAGAGAGGAGAGGAGAGAACAGAAGAAGAAAGGGGAGGGGAAAAGGGGGAGTGGAGGAGAGGAGAGGGAAAAGGAGAGGGAGAGAACACCAATGACTTGGGAGAGGCAGGGGGAGACCTGAGAGCTGGATGAAGTCCCTGAAGGGTGGCTGCCACATGAATCAGGCACCCTAGGGCAGAAGCAGTGGGGGCTGGGGGGGTGGAGCTGTGTGGAGGCAGATTTAGGATTTATGTGCTAACAGAGAGCTGTTACAAATCAAAATGGGCTGCCCAGGCAGGTGGTGAGCTCCCAAGCGGAGTACTCCATGTTGAGGCTGGGGAGCCATGGGGAGGGGGCTGAGAGCCCTGATTGCCTCACCCTGAAGCTCCAGTCTTCTCCTAGGTCCCTTGCATTCTTGTCCATACCTCCTTTACACAATTCCAAAAATAACCTTCCCAAAGCTCATCTTTGTTTCACACCCCTGCTCAAGGACCTTCAGGGGCTCCCCATTGTTTTGGTACTAAACATCCTATTCCTTGGCCTGACTTAGAAGAGCCTCAACAGCCTGGCTCTGGTCAAGCTCTTCGGCCTCATCAAATTCTCCCCTGACAGTAGAACTCCCAGGCATCTCCTCCTTTGTCTGCTCCACTAAGTAGCCCCAGAAGCCTTTCATTACTGGCCTGTCTGATCCTTGTCTGGGGATTCCTGGGACAGACTGTGCTTCAGGTCAGTGCCAGGATACCAAGGTTTGAGCACAAGCAGGTACCACCTGTTGGGTACAGCCAGGACTGGGCACTCTTCACGCTTGCCCATCCTTCCCAGTGACTGCCTGGCTCTTGCCCACCTGGTGGGTGCTAATCAGTGTTTGGTACCAGGATGCTGAAAGCTCCCTGGCTGACCATCTCATTCCCTCTGGGCCACAGACCCTCCTCAGCCTGCCTGGCTGGACCTGGGCTTCTTCATCTGCTCCCATGGACCCTTGGGGCTCCAGCCAAGCTGGACTGCAGGCTGTTCCCCAGTTTGCACCCCCTCTGCCAGCTCTGTGCTTTTGTCCAAGCTCTGCTCCCTTCCAGGAATGCACACCCTCTTCTATGCCTTTGAGCAAGCAATCACCAAGTGCCTACTATGCACCAGGCATGCTGTTATGCTCCAAAGAGAAGAAAGGTAAAAATCGAGACTGCCTGCAAGGACTTGGTGGTTTAATGGGGGAGATAGCACAGAAAAAATAGACACATAAGATGAAATAGCCAGGTGCTATGCTGGATAGTGCACTGAAGCCTCAACCCTTCCCAGCCTTGTGGCCCTGGACAAGTCGCTTAACCCCTTTCTGCCTCCATTTCCCCATCTTAAAAAGGCGATGATGTTAGCCCCTACTTCCCATGGCTGTTGTCAAGATAAAAGAAGATGACATTTGAAAAGCTTTTTGCAAACCGATACTGCTAGCTATCATGATAATTAATATTATCATGACTAAGGTAGAGAAAAAGTAGATGGGAGACATGTATGTCAGAGGAAAGCTCCAACTGTTGGGAGGCTCAGGGAAAACTCTCATGTAGAAGGGGCTTTGATCAGAACTTAGTGAGGAGGGAGAGGAGAGGGGCTAAGAAGCCCTCCTCTGCCCCCTCTAGCAATGCCTGGGGCACCTTTGGGGAGCTGACTTAGGACCCTTCTGTGGGAAAGGAGGGCTCTGGACCCACTTGGAGAAGAGAGACAGGCCCAAGGCTTGACTTTCCATGAATCCCTGATGTTTCCTAATGGATCAAAGAGCCCTAATACACGCACAGAAGCAGGTTTCCCCACTTCCCCGAGCTCCCTTTGAGTCAGACCAGAGGTTTTATTCTCCTGCCCCACAGGAGCCCCTTCCCAAGTACACGGTTCCCACTTCCTCTCAGGGGGTGCTGGAGGCTGATGCATGGAGACCAACCCAAGCAAGCAAAGCCTGAGAGTTGATTAGCCGAGCCCACGGTTGGCAGGCCTCTGCATGCCCAGGCTTCTCTCCCAATGCCCCCAAGGAGGCCCACTCAGAACAGAAGCCAAGTGCATTTTTATTATCTCTTTGTTGCCAGGTTTTCAGCCCCAAGGGCTACATACTCAGTTGTTTCCCAAAGTCAAGACAGGTCCTAACAAGGGATCTGCCCCAGGCTGGAAGAAATGCCCAAGAACTCTTCCCAGCCTCCTCCTCCCCCACCTCCCCCATCCACCCCTCAAGAGAGGCCCTGGCCCAGTCAGCCGGGAAAGGGAGGACCAACAGCTCAATTCCCCAAGGAAGATAGTTCTGAAGCCAGCACCAAGGGCAGCTCCCCAGCCAAGCCTGCCAGTGTTCCTCCTGACTCAGCAGGTTCCTTAGGGCCCAAACCCAGGTCAAGGTAGCAGGAGACAGCCAGAGGGTAGGATCAGAGGAAAGTGAAGGTGGAGGTCACTCACTCCTGAGACCCCCAGCCCCAGGAGGCCGAGACCTTCATCCTCTGCGCTTCCAGGACTCTTTGATGGCTGTGGGGAAGAGAGGTTAACTTCAGTGTGGGGGGGCAGATGGCCAAGGCACCCACATTTTCACTAAGGCACCCTGGGGGCAGAGGCTGTGGAAGATGAACAACAGAAGACAGCCTCAAGCTCAGTCACCCTCCCCCTACCTGTGGGGGGGGGGCCCAGAGAGGGCCCACAGGGCAGTATGAGAGCACTGGACCTGTTGGGGGGGGCAGAAAAGCAGCCTTCAGACCCTGGCTCTGAGGCGGCCTCAAGTGAGTCTCTTCTCTTTTCTGGCATTCCTGTTTCCTCCTTTGTAAAATGAGAGGGTAGACCGGATGACTTCTAAGGTACCTTCTAGAACCAGACCTTTGGGCTCATGAATTGTGAGTTAAAACTGAGGAAGGGAGATAAGCACATGAATGACCTGGAGCCTGAAGCAGGCCACGCTCCATGTGGAGGGCAGTCACCAGGAAGCAGGCACCTCCCAGCACATCAATGAAGATGCAGATGAAGAAGCTGTATTGCAGACTTCGGAAAAGCCACAGGGAAGAATCCACGTGGGCTGCTTGAAGGGCACTGGCCACCTGCCCAGAGAGAAGGAGAGGCTGAGGGAGCTTAGCTGGGCACTGCTCGGCCCCCTGGCAGAGTCTACAGGTCAGGCTCTCCTGAGACAAACCCCAGGCAATGGCAGGGGCTGTTTACCTTGACCATGGTCGCCTTCTTCCCTCTGCCTGGACCAGCCAATCCCTGCCCCTTCTCCCAAGTCCACCTGCTGCTCTCACTGTCCTTCAGGTGTCCCCCCCCCCACTGCCTCGACAAGCCTCCCCTGGTGGTTCTGGTGCCATCAAATCCAGTTCAGCCCACCTTTATTAACCCCTTGCTACAAAATGGGCTGGGCACTGTGCTTTGCATTGAGGAGGCAAAGACCAGGGGGGAAAAGCAGGTATAGACCATGCCCACAAGAAGCCTCCCAGCCTCTGGAAAGATACAGCATGCCCGCAGTTTAATGTGCACATGATAACTTGAGAGAGAGGGCACTGACAGACCAAGGGAGAGACCAGGGCAAGCTTCCTGTAGGAGGTAAAGCTATCTCCCTTTTCTAGATTTCCATAGCACTTGGGCCCCACTCGCAGGCTGTCTTGTCCTGGTGCATGTTTCATAAGTGGGCGCCATCTCCCCAGGGAGGGCAGGGGCATGTGACCACCTTGTCTTGCCTCTGCCCCAGGGCCTCATCCAGGACTAGGCATGCAGCAGTCAGCTATGCATGAGTCACCTCACTTCATGCAGACAACGGGTTCTTGAAAAGGAGGGTAAAAAGTGATCTCTGGGATACCTATTTGGGATACTCAGGACCTCGGGGGAATATTTCTGCTTAAAGGAATCCTGTACAAATTCCGTTTCTTCAAGCAGAGACATCATGTAAAATGTCCCAGGTTTTCCCACACCAGGTCCACTGGCCATAAGATTTCACATTTAGAACTTTGAGGGGCTCTGCTGACTCCCCTTCCAAGTGCTCTCCAAGGTTCTGCCCAGTAACTGGTAGATTCTCTGCCCCTTACTGATAGTTTGCCTTAGAGTTTGCCACTAGCTTTGAACAGAATTTGAGGTGATCTCATGCAAAGATCTGACCTCAGCAGACCAGAGGCAGCAAGAGCAGCAGCAATAGGAGCAGCAGCTACTGCTCTCTGTCTCTGTCTCTCTGTCTGTCTCTCTGTCTCCCTCCCTCCTCTCTCTCTCTCTCTCTCTCTCTCTCTCTCTCTCTCTCTCTCTCTCTCTCTTTCTCTCTCCCTCTCTCCCTCCCTCCCTCCCTCCAAAAAGTAGCCAACAATGACTCCTGGACTAGCCTAATTACAAGCTCCTCCTTCAAAAGGTAGAGGAACCAATCAGAGATCTGATTCTCACATATGGGAAGGCAGAGATGGTTAGGACTAAAAGGATGGGAATCCTGGATGGGAGAACGTGACCACCCCTCCCTAGAATCTAGGTGAGAGGTGAGGAAAGTCAGGCATAGTTCAATCTGCCCTCTAGATGTGGGGAAAACAAATTTCAGAGGTGAGGATGGGTTGGACCTCATGGACTAAAATTCTATGAGAGAAGTCGATATAGGGGTGATGGTAAATAAGTGAGAATGACTTTGTCAGGACAGAAAGGGAAGTGATTCCAATGAGGAAGAAAAATGGGGGTTTATATAAAAGGACCTCACTGGCCTCCTCTCTCTGGGTTTGTGATCCTGCTCTGGTCTGGTTCTCTCCCTGCCTGACCACTGCTTCTTGGCTTCCTCTCATGCATCTTTATCCAGGTCACACCCATTAGCCCCAGGTGTCCCCAAGGGCTTTCGCTTGGGTCCGCTTCTCTTTTTCCTCTCTCTTATTTATTTGAGTTATCTCTTCATCTCCCTTGGATTCAATGAGCATCTTCAAGTAGAGGATTCTTAGATCTGTAAAGACAACCTGAGTTTCTCCCCTAAGCTTCAGTCTTTTATCACCAAATGCTTTTTGGATGTGTCTAAAACATCCCATAGGTATCTCATACTCAACATGGCCAACAGAACTCTTCAGCTCTCCCCCAAACCTTCCCCACTCACCAATTTTCTTCCTACTATTGAAGGCACTGCTGTACTTTTGGTCACTCCCAACCTCTTTGTCATGTCTGATTCCCTCTTACATCTATTATTGTGGAGGTGACTGCCACATCTGGTCCTTTCTGCCTCCCTATTACCTCTCAATGCTTCTTCCCTCCATTCTCCCAGGCACCAGCCCAGTCCAGACCTTTCTCACTCATGCTGGACTCTTAGCAGCAACCTCCTGGTTGGCAGCCCCAACTCATCTCTCCTTCCTCCAATCCACTCTGTACTTGTCTTCCAAAATTGGAGCTACCCACGACTTTTCACTTCCAACTCTGCCCTGAATTCATCTTTCCCCATTTCCCACAGATCAGGGTGCTAGTGATCCCCACATTCTCAGCCTCTTTCTAGCAAGTCTCACAACTGATGTTTGAAAGGCCACAGCTTGGAAGAGGGACCAGGCTTGTTCTCCTTGGTCCCCAAAGGCAGAGCTTTGGGCCACAAAAGGAGGGATAGGGAGAGCTGCAGATGGGCCAGTTGAGGCTTGAGAACCCTGAGGCTTCATGACTTGAGAGCATGAAGATCTTCCTCTTACTGAAAGCTGTCCTGGGTGGGGGGAGGATAGATGACCACTTACTGGGGGGTGTTCCAGAGGAGATTGTGGGCTGAATGGGATGTCCCTGAGGGACTTTCCAATTCAGGCACTCTGACATAGGTGGTCCAGTCCCAGAGAAGGAAAGCACCCTTTTCTTCCTTCAAGAAAGCAATCCCTGCCCCTTCTCAAGTCCTTACTAGTCCAGTGAGATAGGGACTACCAGCGTCTCCCAAGATGTGGCCCACGGTGATCTGCATTGCTTCTGCAGTCCCTCGACGGCTGGGCGTAACCACAGACTGTAAGACAAAGGAAGCAAAAGCCAGACTCATTACAAGCATCAGAAAAGTCATCCCCAGCTTCCCTCCTGCCCCCTACCAGGAAGTCAGTGACCACATGTCCTGGCATGGCCACATATGAGCCAGAGAGGGCTGCCTTTACCTGTAGACAGAGAAGATGGAGAGAGGTGTGTATCCTCTCTGGACAATCAGGATTTTGATGAATGGAGAACAAGAACAGGCCAGCCCTCAATAACTGAGGTGTCTATGTATGAGGGTGGAGATGAACATGGCAGTACATGGACAGAGGACATCCCAGACCGGTGACTGAATCCAAGGGAGGGACTGTACTAGTGGGGCCATGCACAGAGTGGGGCCAGATTGGTGGGAAACCATGAAGTCTAGGGAAGGAAACTGGTATTGACCTAATGGCAATCAGGGGTCATGGTAGATTCTTGGAAGGAAGAGCCATGCTATGGGTGGTAGGGATACAGAGGAAGGGGAAGATGATCTGGGGGTCATGGAAGGTGGCCTGAAGAGCAGCAGCCAGGGAGTTGGCTGTCTCTGTGCCTGCCCAGGAAAGGCAGGAGGCTGGCCCACATGACAAGAGGGATTGGGAAAGGCTTTCTGTAGAAGGCTGGGTTTTAGCGGGCCTGCCAGTGGGCCTCTTTCCTCTCTGTACTCCCTCAGTTGGTGAGGGCATCAGCTCCTTTGGAGCCAACTCTCATTTCCCAACTGTAGTTGTTCACTTGTCTCAGTCATGTCTGACTGTGTGACCGCATTTGGGGTTTTCTTGGCAAAGATGCTGCAGTGGTTTGCCATGTCCTTCTCCAGTCCAGTTTATAGATGAGGACACTGAGGCAAACAGTGCCTTGCCCAGGGTCACACAGCTAATAAGTGTCTGAGGCCAGATTGGAACTCAGGAAGATGAGTCTTCCAGACTCCAGGTTCGGAGCCTTATCTACTGAACCACCTGGCTGCCTCATCTCCATCCCAATGATTCCCAAACCTGCTTATCCAGCCCCAGCCTCTCTGCTAACTTCCAGTCTTGAATCTCCAGCTGTCTACTGAACATCTCCAACTGCATGTCCAGCAGATATCTTACACTCAGCATGTCCAGAATTGAACTCTACCTTCACCCCAAGCCCTCCCCTCTTCCAAATTCCCCTATGACTTTCAAAGGCACCATCATCCTCCCTGTCCCCCAGGCTCACAACTATGTGCCACCCTCAATTCTTCACTGCCTCACCCCCAGATCCAATCTGCTGCCAAGGCCTGTCCTGTTTACCTTGGAAACCTCTCTACCCTACAGCCTCTTCTCTTCTCTGACCCTGCTCCACCCTGGTGGCACCCAGGTGCCTCCTCACCTCACACTTGGACTATGGCAGTAGCTGCTGGGGTGGGGGTCTGCCTGCTTCAGGTCTCTCCCCCTCTCCTCCCCTCAGTCACTCTCCCTAAAGCTGACCACATGCCCACCCCACTGAGTACACTCCAGGGGCTCCCTCTCAGCTTCAGGATTAAATCAAGACCCTCTGTTGGGCATTCACAGACACCTGGCCCCCTCCTCCCTCTTCAGTCTTCTTACACCTGACAGCCCCACATATTCTGCTTGTCTGAGCACTCCTTTTCTGTCTCCTTTGCTGAATCATCATTCATGCCCTGCCTGCTACTGTGGGTTCCACTGAGCCAGGCTCTATCCTAGGCCACCTTCTCTTTTCTTTTTCTCTGGATGATCTCATCAGTCCCCTGATCATCTATCCTCCTAGTGCCTGTATTTCCCCAGTCTCTGTGCCCAGCCTTCATCTCTAGCCCAAGCTCTAGTTGCCTGCCAGATGGCTCAGAACCATCTCAAACATCACCTTTCTACACCCAGCCTCTCTCCCAATGTCCTGCTTCTGTCAAGGGCATCTCCCTTGCCTAGTCATGAAGGTTCATAACCTTCACAACAGTTTCAGATGCTCATTCTCACATGCCACTTCCCACAACCATTCAGCTACCAATACTCAGCAATTGTACCTTCACACCCACCCTCATGAGCTGAAGCTAATAGATAATAGTTCCTTGGAACTATTATCCCCCATTCGATGGATGGAAAGTCTTACTTGTCTCTATTAAGAAAACTAAGAGGGGCGGCTAGGTGGCGCAGTGAATAGAGCACCGGCCCTGGAGTCAGGAGTACCTGAGTTCAAATCCGGCCTCAGACACTTAACACAAAAAACTAGCCGTGTGACCTTGGGCAAGTCATTTAACCCCAACTGCCTTCGCAAAAAAAAAAAAAGAAAACTAAGATTTGAACCACAAATGGCTAATTTACTGAGCAATACCCATGGACCCCATCCCCCATCTCAGCTACCAGGTGGTTCCCACAAACCCATCCATCATGTCTCTACCTAGCAACCAAACCTAGGTGTGGAGGCTGGAATGCAGAAAGAGAAGAGGAAAGAGTTAGCCCAGGAAAGCAGTGACTCGCCTTAAAGGTGGGGCCGGGGGAGGGAGGAAGAGGGACAGAAATATCTCCTGGTGACACAGACACACAAGTTTGGAGAAGATCCTGCTCTGTCTGCAGGGGGAGGGTAAGGCTAGCTTCATTTTCGGGGGGGGGGGGGGAAACCCAACTGAGGAAGAGCCAAGTGCACAATGAGCCATTTTCCCAGCCCACAGGGAGGAGTGCCCCAGGGCTGAACCCAGTCCAGTGAGCAGCAAGAGAGGAAGAGCTGTCCCTCTGCCAGTGTTTATGGGCTGGGCTGAGCCTTCCACACTCCCTCAGCCGGTGCCTCTTGGGACCATAGCAGCGTCGGACTGCACCCAAAGTTGGGGTCAGTCCGTGGCTGGTAACAAGTGGCTAGCCATCACAGGGCTCTAACCCATAACCTTGGCCTGGGGATGTCCAGTCTCCCCACTCTCCCTCAGGAAGAAAGGTTCCTGCCAGCTCATCTCCTTCCATGTCAAAGGGCCTTGCTCAGACCCCAGCAGGTCCTAGGATGCTATTTGATGAAAAGCACCTTCTCTGAGACCACATGCCCAAAGCTGGTATTCATGGGTGTGGGAGGTCCATCTTCTCTGAAACCTCGGCGTGTGCCCCTTCCCCCCCACTGGAGTCCTCAGCTGTGGCACACACCTCTCCTGGGGCTCGGCTTCACAGGAAGGGGTTAAGAAGCATCTCCATCTCAGACATCACCAGCAGACTCCACATCCCCCTGTCCCCAGCAGATGGAATGTGTGCTAATTACACATCGGTGAAATAACAGGTTGAAGAAACAAGGTGTGTATTGACGTCTGGAGAATGGAAACACGCCATGGATAATTATGTGGGTTTTGAGAAACAGCATCTTGTTGTGGGAGGAAGAAAGGCTTTGGGATGGAGATAATGGAAGCACCGAGCTGCAGGAAGGTGTGTGCCAGGCGGGGCCGTGCCCGTCGGGTACAGTGTGTTCTGTATGCGTACTTCACGCCACTCTAGACATCACAAGCCTCCAAAAGGGATCATTTTAGGAACATGAAGACACTGTTTCAACAGTCACTCACAGTTTCCTAAAACAAAGCTCTGCCTGCTACTTCTTAGAAGGGCCCTTCTCCTTTCACTCCATGGTGCCAAGATGGCAGGGGTCAGGAAGTACATTCACATATGTGATAATTAAGGAGAACCACAGGGGTTCAGTGCTAAATGATAGGGCTGGAGAGGTCATCCTGACAGTCAAGCCTCCTGTGTGGAATAAGAATCAGAGAACCACAGATCTAGGAGAAAGAGAGAGAGAGAGAGAGAGAGAGAGAGAGAGAGAGAGAGAGAGAGAGAGAGAGAGAGAGAGCCAGCCCACGCCTTCAGAGGCCATCTGATCTAACACCTTCATTTTACAGGTGAAAGAGCTGAGGCCAAGGGAAATTGAGGGACCTGGGAAATGCTAGAGGCAGACTTGGAGCCCAGCCCAGCACCTAAGGATCCTCTGATGTCAAAGGGTCCAGTCAGCCTCTTTGTGTGAGTGGACCCAAGAGCTCAAACCTCCCTCCAGGAGTTGGAGGTTCATGTTTGGGTCTAGGGAGAGAGCAGCAGGACACCCAGGCGTCAAAGCCCACCTTCCACACTGCCTCCCTGTCCGGCTCTTGACAAGGTCACTCCACTTGCCTGGGCCTCAGCTTCCTCCGGGGTATCTACTGGGCTTTCTCCCCTGGCTGATTGCTAAGGGCAAAGTGTACACTGGCCCCAGATGAACCTGGCTTCTGGCACCAGGCAGAGTACCAGGCCAGAGGCTATCCTCATTTACCAGCCAGGTGTGAGCCAGCATAGATAAAGAGTTTGGTGGGCTGGCTTTGCGGAGGATGGCACCTTGTGAAGAGAGACAGGGTTTCTGGAGAAGAGGGAACTTTCCTTCTCTGCCCCAGAGGTGGCATAGCCCTTCCTTACTCACTTTGCCCCCTTCTAACAAGATAATTATTATGAACTCAAAATGCAGTAGCAAATTCACAGAAACAGCTCCTCAAAAACAGTGAGGTAGGTGTCCTGAAATGGTCATTTACAGCTGAGGAAACTGAGGAAGAGGTCAAGTGATTTTGATGAATCTTTGCCCTTGAAGGGACCTTGGTGGTGACTAGTCCAATTTATAACTGAATGCAATTCACTTCAACACCATTCCTGATTTCCAGTCCCTGCTTGAAGACTCCCAGTGAAGAGAACTCACTCCCTCCTGAAGCAACCCATGCTCATTCTAGACAGCTCTGATTGTAGGGAGTTGTCCTGATATCTGCTGAAGCCCTTCCTTTCTTCCATGCTTTACTCCTTGTTCTGCCCTCAGGGGATAGCGGAATAAGCCTGATCTCTTCTCTTACAGACAGTCCTTCAAATACTCAGACAGCTGGGATGGACCCTCGTTCTTCTTCAGGCTAAATATACCCACTTCCTTTGATCCTTACACAGCATAGACTCAAAGCCCTCTCCTCAGAGTCTGTTTGGGAAAGTGATTTTCTTTTCTTTTCTTTCTTTCTTTGCTTCAAATACTTTGGGTTTTTCCCCAATTACATGTAAATTGTTTAACATTTGGTTTTTTTAAATTTTGAGTACCAAATTCTTTCCCTCCCTCTTTTCCATCCCTCCTCATTGAGAAGGGAAGCAATTTAATACAGGTTATACATGTACAGACATGCAAAACATGTTTTCAAATTAGTTATGTTGTGAAAGAAAATTAAAAAAAATAAGAAAATCAAAAAAGTCTGCTTCGATCTCCACTCCCCTTCATCTGCTTCTTCTCTGGAGGGGGAGAGCGTTCTTCCTTATGAGTCCTTGAGAATCGTCTCGGATCATGGTATTGCTGAGAAGAGCTGCTGAATCACTCACAATATTGCTGCTGCTGCTACACAAAATGTTCTCCTGGTTCTGCTCACTTCACTTTGCATCAGTTCATATCTTTCCAGGGTTTTCTGAAAGCATCCTTCTCATCATTTCTGATAGCACAAGAGTATTCCATCACAATCATATACCACATCTTGTTCAGCCATTCCCCAATGGATGGGTATCCCCTCAATTTCCAATTCTTTGCCACCACAAAAAGAGCCACTGTAAATATTTTTTGTACATACAGGTCCTTTCCCCTTCTTTTTTAAAAAACTCTTTAGGATAGAGACCTATCAGTGATATGTATCGCTGGGTCCAAGGGGATGCACAGTTTAATAATCTTTTGGGTATAGCCCCAAATTGCTCAGTCTAGGAGGGTAACTTTCAAGGTCTGTTATGCTCCTGCCTCCTTCCTGCCTGGGACCAATTCACAGATGCCAGCCAGAGCCTTTGTAGTCGATCTCACATCCGCCAAAGCAGATCCCCATTCTTTGGGAAGGGAAAGACTTTGAGGCACATGTGGAAGAGCAAAAAGGCAGCAAAGGGGAAAGTCTGCATTCTCTCTTCAAATGAGGGGTGCTTTGAGACCCTATGTAGCCCACATATTGCATTCAATTTCCTTAGGAGCTCTGGCAGCTGCTGGTGGTGGTGGTAATGCTGGTGCTAATGTAGCTAATAACCCAAATCAGAACCTTCCTCTCACTTTCACCCTCCCAGGCACCCCAGGATTGAACACCCAGGTTCCATCTGCCTGGCAATCAATCAGAAGGTGCTCCTCAGGCCAAGACACCACCTCACTTGTTGGATTCAAACTTATCTGCTCATCCTAACTTCAGTGAATGAGGAGGATCTGCTCATCCTCCACACTGGTCAGATCTCAGAGTTACAAGGGCCTGGGTTCCTGTCCCTCCTGACACAACTTGGTTGTGTGACTGGGCAAGGCACTTCCCTTTCAGAACCACAGACAGCTCTCTAAGCCTACAAGCTGGGAGGTAGAAGGAGTTCACCAATGAAATCACAGGTCTAGTTCCCCTCCCCATCCTACCAAATGCCTGAGGACAGGATGCCCATCAAATCTCCAGTTCGTTTCACCTGTCCTCAAAGGACCAGTTTGAAATCCTACTCTCCTCTCTTCAAAATCCACGTGCCCCATGCCCTAGGAGGGTCAGCATGTCATCCTTGCTCCACTACAAGCTCCCTCTGGCCCAGGGGAAGTCACTTGCCATGTCTATGCCTGCTACTAGCTTTCTGTGGGCCTTGGTCAAGTTATCTTCTTCAGGCTTAGTGTCCTTCTCTATGAAATAAAGAGGCTGCAGGAGTGTTTGTAATGACCCTTCCAGCTCTAGCATTCTAGAACTACAGAACCATAGAGTCATAGAATGATTCTGAGGTTCTGGTTCCATGGTCCCATCACCCTACCATCCTGTGGTTCTAGGATCTTATTGGCTCTGTGATCTTATGGTCCTATCATGCAATTGTCCTAGGTTTCCATCATCCAGTGGTTTCCTCTTCTAGGACCCTGTGCTTCCATGGTCCCATGTTCCTAGGATTTTGTGTCCCCTCTCTGTGATCCTGTGTCCTACAAAGCACCAAATACACATGAGCTTGGGCACTGATGGAAATGCAGGCCAGAAATGCACCACAACCACAGCCCAGATGTGCATCTCATGTCAACAAGTAGCACAGGATAAATGGAAAGGACAGGACTGTTAACTCTACTTAGTGATGAGGTGTAGCCTGCACAGTTCAGATGCTAATAGCTCCAAGTTGTTAATCGTGCTAATTTAGTGCTAAAATAATGTCAGATTGTTGTTAATGGTGTTAATTTTGTGCTAAAATATGCAGACAATTTCTGCTGCTCCTTCTGAAATTCAGTCATGGCTAAGGCAGAGATGAGCTTGGAAATGTTTATATTGGCCAAGCTCGACACTTCATCCAGGTTGGAGTCTGTACTTAGGTTGAAGCACCCTGGAATCTCCCTGTGAGAAGGAGCCCTGGAGGTCACCAAGTCAAAACCAAGCCAGAGGAAGATTTCCTCTCACAGCCTGCTCAGCAAGTGCTCAGAGCCTTGGCTCCCTGACTGCCTCATGTGCTCCATGGCCCTGGACTTCACTTCACTTGTCTGAGCCTCAGGCTCCTCACAGCTAAAACAGGGACAATGGTGCTCAAAGTACTTCAAAGGTGATTGCCCATTTTGCCAACCTTAAAAAGCCAGAAATGCTCAGGATGCCTTGATGACACTGGTAACACACCTGGCACATCAAAGGTGGTCGAACATGCTCCCCTCTATGGATTATGGAGCAGTCTGTCCTGACCAGAAGCCTCAACTGACCTCTTCCACTTTCCCCATTGCTCCTGGTTGGTCACAGACAGGTAGCAAGCCTCCCTGAGTCTTCTCTTCTCTGGATGAAACCTTAGTTCCTCCAACAGCTCCTCACATGATATGTTTGGAGACCTTCTAGAACCGAGCACATGCTCCTTTGGACATATTTCAGCTCGGAATGACCTTTGTAAGACGTGTGCCTGAGTCTTCTCCAGATGTGGCCTGACCAGGTCAAAGACCATAAAATCGGAGCTATAATTGGGAATGCTGGAAGAGACACAAAGAGCAAGTGATGGGATCATAAGCAGTAGGACCCAGGAAGAAGCATCCTACAGGGTCTTTTTAAAGAGAAGGGAAGGTTTTTACCACAAACCTGGTGCTTTAGGGCAAAATGAGTCACTGGGAGAAAGAAGGCTCCAGATTCCCCTCACACATGCTTATCTCTGTGTGCTTCACTATCTCCTGCCTCTTGGGAGGGTTGCCTGGGGAGCATGCTGAGCAGAGCACAAAACTGCCTTGTGACATGCAGAGAAGAAGCCAATATTTCCTCCATGATGCCTGTCAGTTTTTCACAACATGCAAATGTTAAGAGTTGACTAAGTTGGGGAAAAAAACCATTTAGCCACCTAATTAAGATGAAAGTATCTGACAATGCATGTCCATCAAAGTCTCAAAAAATGGGTCTATGTTCAGGGAGCACTGCATTTCTTTCTAAGCTGGATATAAGTTAAACTTTCTTATAGTTTAAGAATTGTATTGAGCAATAGTACCAAACACCAGAGGCCAAATTTTCTCTAAGAAGTACTCCAAAACAACTACTGACAGCATGAAAAGTACTCAAAATTCGCTGTACAACCAGCACTCCCAAAATCAGTCTTCCTCCTTAGACTTATTGGTCTATCAGTCTCTGGGGCTCCTAACCGGTGACTTGCCAGGCCTGTCCTCCTTCAGCTGTTGTAGGTGCTATGCTAGGCATCTTCCTAGGGGACATGGTCATCCTAAGGGAATCCATGAAGACTGGGTAATTCTGGTACTGACACATGACTTCTAAGTCTGACCTGTCACTCTGACACAGATGAATACCTCAGAGGTGCATCTGAGAACCCTGGTCAGGGCTCTTCCCCTCTCTCCAAACACTTGATTCCAGAATAGAATCTAAGAAGAACCTGACTCTTAGTCATTTCACTGTGTTCCCAAATGGAGCTTCTACTCCTCCAAGACTACAAGACTTTCTCCATGTATCCCAGCCATGCTTCCCTCTCCTCAAAAGAATGGAGTAGTAGATTTTTTAATTCATGTGCAGGACTTTTTAAAGCCCCTATTAAATTTCATTTAATTATAGATTCAAACCATGATGTCAGCTTATCAAGACCATTGGGGATCATGAGTCTGCTATCCAAAATGGCAACACTGTCTTCCAGTTTCTGACATTAGGAGATGTCACAAGCACGTTCTGTATCCCAGTCATTGCTTGTGGTTTTGGTTTGTTTTTAAGTAACAAGACACAGCCCAGGACATGGGCTCAGTCACATACCAAGAAGTCCCTTCAGTCACCTAAGATGTAGCTGGGGGGGCTGGAAGTCCCTGAGGGAACCTTGGGGCCCTTGTCAATCATTCTATTTCTATCTTTTCTGAACAGGATGTTCTTTCCCCCAGTGAGGAAAGGGAAGCCCAACAGCAATGGAATGAGAAGTGCTCTGATCTCCCCCTCTCTGTTACCATTGGCCTGCCCAATCCAAGCAGCTCTATCCTGGCTTTGGATTTTCTATATTTCTATTTCTTTGGATCTTTCCATTGGATGATTTCAATTGAATGAACTTTAGAAGCTCATCATCCTCAACCTTCTTCAGAGGCCATCCTTACATTTCCTTACAGGACAGAGCTGCCTCCATCTACCCTTCAAAAGCAAGTCAAGAAGTCAACAAGTATGCATTAGGTGTCTACTCCTTGCCCATGCACTGTGCCAAGTGGAGAACCCCACGTGTTCCCTAAGATTCTGTCGTAGGCCCCCTTCTGGTCTCTCCCTGCCTTCTCTCCAGGTGAGATCTCACCCATCCCAAGCCTTCAGTCATGCACTCCCTCCCAGAAACCAAAAACCAACAACTGCTCCTCAGTGTACTGGTCCTGGGTTGATTTTCTACACCTCTGCCCAGCCCCTGCTCAATCTGTCCCTACTCTTAGAATGGTGCTGCCATTGTCCTAGTCATTCAGATGCATGGGCTCTCCCCTCTCAGACCCCACCAGTCCTCAGACCCTGGTTCTTCCTTTCCACTTCCACTATGACTACCCCAGTTCAGGCCCTCTTCTCTTCTCCCCTGGACTCTTGAAGTAGCTTCCTGACTGATCTGCCTGGCATGAATCAACCTAAAAGTATTTATTAAGCACCTACTGCATACAAAACCAAAAATGGAAGTCTCTACCCCCAAGCAAAAAGCATCATTCATTTCCTTCCTTCCCTCCCTCCCTCCTTCCTTTCTTCCTCCCTCCATCCCTTCCTTCTTTCTTTTCTTCCTTCTTACCTCCCTCCTTCCATCTCTCCCTTCCTTCTTTCCTCCCTCCCTCCCTTCCTTCCTTTCTCCCTACCTCCTCCCCTCCCTCCCTTTCTTCCTT
>CM053600.1:207325783-207370152 GCA_028646575.1 Pseudocheirus occidentalis
CTGTCTCTCCCTCCATCTCTTCCTCTCCCTCTGTCTCTCTCTGTCTCTCCCCCCTCCCCCGGTTCTCTCTATTCCTCTCCCTCCGTCTCTCTCTGTCTCCCCCCCTCTCCTCTCCTCTCCTCTCTCTGTCTCTGTCTCTCTCTGTTATCCTCCCTGTCTGACTGCTTCTCTGCCCCCTTTGCAGGATCCTCCAGACCATGGCTTTCTAACCATAGGTGACCCTCCAAGTTCTGTCCCAGGTCTTCTCTTCTGCCTATCGAGGAAACATTCTGTCTCTTGGGGACCCTAGCAGTTCCCCTGGATTCAGTGACGTCTCTGTGCTGCTGCTGGCTCGTCCTGCCCCTACATCTCTGCAGACTGTCAATCTCCAGCTGCCTCTCAGATACCTTCCTGTCCTGGACCTCCTGTAGACCATCTTAGACTCTGCAAGCACAGAATCAATCTCATTTTCTTTCCCCTAAAGCCTCCTCCTCCCTCCCTACACCATCCCCCCCCCCAGTCCCTCCAGCTCCCAGCCTAGGAATCATCCCGATCTCTTCACTGTCTCCACTCCCTCCCCCCGGCCAATCCATTGCCGAAGCCCGGTGCCATCTCGAACCATCTCTTGGATCCTCCTCCTCCTCTCCCCTGCCTCTGCCCCCACCCTGGTGCTGGTCCTCATCGTCTCAGGCCTGTATTGCAGTAGCTTCTGGGGGTGAGGGGGTTGTCTGCCTGTCTCCAGTCTCCATCCTCCCTTCAGGGCCCATTTTCCCAAAGAGCAGGTTCCACCAGGTCACACACTCTCCCCTCCCCACCCCCCAACTCAATCAGCTCCAGTAGCTCCCAGGCCTCCAGGAGCAAACCCAAAACTCTCTGTTAGGCATTCACATCACTTCCTCACCTGTCTCCTTTTCCAGTCTTGTACTTCCCCACATACTCTCTGCTTCAGTGACCCTGGCCTTCTGGCTGCCCCACAAAACAGACCATCCTCCTCTCTCTGCCCCGGGTCTTTTCTCTGGTTGTCCTCCATGCCTGGAAGACTCTGCCTCCTCTTGCTGACTGTGGATCTCCCTGGCTTCCTTTAACCCCGCCCCCTTCTACGGGAAGCCCCCCTCCCCAGCCCCCCTAATTCCAGAGCCTTCCCTCTGTTCATTATTTCCTATTTATCCCGTGTAGAGTTCGCTTTGTATGGCTTTGTCCCGTCTCTTCCATTAGACTGTCTTTTGTCTCTTTTTGTACCCTCGGTACCTGCATGTAGTAGGCATGTAATAAATACTGACAGACTGAACAGAGGATTTTGTATTTGCTCCTGGAGGTGCCAGGGAGCCCCCGGATCACTGGGAGTTACCCCTGCTCCATTTCATCTGATTACTTCACACCCAATCCAGCCTGTCAGGGTCTTTTGGACTGGGGATCTGTCCTCCAGCATGGAATAACCATACTTACTGTGGACAGCCCATAGATAGCACTGGTGACCGCTGAGATGTGGGGGTATGGGGAAAGGCAGGGGAGCAGACTCACTGAGGCCCGAGCTTCCAGGGCCTCCCTTTGGGCTGGACCAGCATCCCCTCTGCCATGGGCCAGTGTTTGCTCGAAGCCCTCCCTGGACAGGGAGCTCCCTCCCTGCCTGCCTCCCAAGGCAGCCCATGCCTCCCTGGAATACTGTGGGATGCAAGCCGGCTCAGCTCAGCCGACGCTCAAGCAGCGTCTGCTCTGTGCAAGGTCTGGTGCTGGGCCTGGGAACACAAGAGAGAACCAGCCCCCGCTCCCCAGGTGTCTGCTTTCCTGGGGGATTTGCCCCCACAGACACCCAAGCGCAAAGAATAGAAAAGGACGCAGAACCCCACTGAGGGTGGGGGAGATCAGAGAAGGCTTCTGGGAGGAAGCAGCAGCTGAGCTGGGACTTGAAGGTAGGGACTGAGGGCGAGGGAGGGGAGGATTTACCTGGATAATGGCGACATCAGCAGAGCCACCAGGAAGGCATCGGCAAGGCCGGGGAGGGGGCCGAACGTGAGAGACTGCAGAAAATCAGGCCTCGGGGCGGGCCGAATTGGTGTCGAGGGGCCGTCTGGGCGGAGCTGGCTGCCTCCCCTCCAAAGGTCCTTCGGCCTAATCTCAATGGGTCCTCACCACACCGCGGTAATCATTTGACTCGTCCTGGTGCCTGGGACTCGAGTCAGGAAGACATGAGTTCAAATGTGACCTCCGACCTTTACTGGCTGCGTGACTCTGAGCAAATCACTTCCCCCTATTTGCCTCAGTTTCCTCACCTGTAAAACAAACTGGAGAAAGGCAAACCAGTCCAGTATATCTGCCATGAAAACCCCAAATGGGTCACCAAGTCGGACATGACAGAAATGACCGAACAACAACCCAAACTGGATTCCCATGCTGCTCCCTTCCCTCCCACACCTGCTCCACTTTCCTCTGACCCGGGTGACTACCTTCTCACTTACTCTACTGAGGAACCTGACAGCCATCCACAGGAGTTCCCTCTTCCCCCATTCTCTTCACCTCCCCATCACTTTCCTCTGATATCACTGCCCCCCCTTCCCCAGTCCTGACAGATGGCCTTGACTCCCTCCTCTCCAAGCCCTTCCTCTTCCCCTTCACTAACCTTCAGTCTCTCCCGATACTTCCCTGCTGCCTTCAGCCCAGCCCTCATCTTCATCCTTCCAAGCCAACAAACAAGTCCTCCTATTGCCCCCTTGTCTCTCTTCCCTTCCTTAGCCAAACTCCTAGATAAAAAGAGGACTGCCCTTGTCGGCCTTGCCTCCTCTCTCAGACTGTAAGCTCCCTGAGGGCAGGAACCATATCATTGAAGTTTTGGTTTTCCTGGCATTCAGCAGACTGCCTGGCACAGGGTAGGAACTTAAATGTTTGCTGACTGGCTGATATGACACAATCATGGAAGTCTAGTGGGCCCCCCTTACCTCCAGGATCAATCTAGAATCCCGAGTTTGACACTGAGAGATGGTCCTGTCCTTCCTATCTTCTTACATGGCACTCCCTTCCATGCAGTCTCTGCCCCAGCTGCACTGGCCTCTTGGCTTGAAGTGTGGCCTCACCCATCTCTCCAGAGGGCCTTTGCTCTGGCTGGCCATCCCCTAGGCTGCCTCCTGCCTTCCCTGGCCTCCATCAGGTCTTAGCTAAAACCCTGCCTTCCTTCTCCAAGGAGTTTTACCTGGTCCCCTTAAGGCTTGTGCTCCCCCATGCTCTCCATTTTTCCCAATTCTGGTTTGTCTGTCCTAAGCTCTATGCATGCTGTCTAAGTCTCCCACTTAGACCCAGAGCTTACTGAGGTCAGGGGTTTTTTGGCCTTTCTTTGCCTGATCCTCCATACTTTACAGCACCTGTTACATATCAGGTGCTTTAATTGCTGTTGGCTTGATTTAAGGGGAAAGGAAAGGAAAGGAAGGTGATGGCAGGAGAGGGGAGTGGAGTGGAGGGGAGGGGAGGGAAGAGAGGGGAGGGAAGAGGAGGGGAGGGGAGGGGAGGGGACAGAAGGGAAGAAAAGGAGTTTGGTCAGCAGCCACGGCCAGGCTGAGTCTCCAGCCCCCCTTTCTCTGTGGGCACCAGGGATGTTGGTGAGATGGTTCTCTATTCTCACTTCCTTTGCTTCCCATGGAGCAAAGCCAACACCAATTTGGAGCTCTAGTGAGACTGTGAGTCAGTGTGGAGGAGGAGGGAAGGAGGAGCTCCCTCTCTTCTTGTCTGGAGATGGGAGCACTGGAGAAGCTTTCCTGACCACCAGCCTAACCTCCCTCCTTGGTGCTCCCACCTATCACTTCCAGTGCTTGAAGGCCCTGTCATGTGTCTTCTGGTGTCTGCTGAGAAGCATTTATCAAGAGCCCACCAGGGGCCAAGCACTGTGCCAACCCCTCCCACATGGCACGGTCTTGGGCCCTGTACCAGCCTGTGGCCCCAGGACTGAATGTGACCTTCTCAGTGACAGCAGACACACAACCTGGGCCCCTGTGGCCAGCAGGGTCAGGGCACTATCCTTTCTTTTGCCTGATGGTATGAGCATGAGGCCCCCAGGTCTGCCCCTAGGACTAAAGAAAAAAAGTCAAACCCCACTTTCCCAGGTGTGTCCCACAAATTTTCTCCTCTCTAGGATAAACATTCCCAATTTCTTTGACCAAACCTCCTGTATGCCAAAATGGGGGCCCCTCATTCTCCTGGCTGCCCTCCTTTGGAGGCTCCCCAGCATCTTCCAGAAAAACTGGGGCACCCAGAGCTAAGCCCAACATTCCAGAAAGACTCAAACCAGGACAGAGGAATGTTGGCCACCTCCCTGGGCCTGGGCACATGGCACATGGTAGCCGTGGTGTTTCTCTCAATTTACTCTAAGATGGCGCTCACTCTTCTGGCTGCCCTATCACACCACTGACTCCTCGGGGACTTCTCATCCACTCAACCTTCCTAGCCCCCCAGATTCCCCCAGCAGAACAGCTGGTGTCTATCCACATCTCCCTCATATTGTTAGACAGAGTGCACTGAGACAGCAAGGAACCTGAACCAGGTCGGAGGCTGAAGTCCAATGGATGGGGCATGTAGCCCTGAGCAGAATGGCTCCTCTCTGGGTTCCTCAGTTTCCTCACAGGGGTCCTAATCTGCCTCCTTCAAAGGAGCATTGCTGTGATCACTTTCATGGGCATTAGTTTGTGCCTGTGTCTATGACTTTGCCTAATCCAGAGAAGATGAGGCCAGAGGCTGGTTCCTGGATCATGCCTCCCCCATGATATGCCCCCCAGCCCTTGGGAATGCTCTTTTGTGTCAGACCTTGCCCTTTTCAAATCGGCTCCCTGTTCTTGAGGGGTTCTCTCTGGGGAGAAGCTCATGAAAGCACTCCCCCCGCAATTCCCTTTCCAGGTAAGGTCCATTCCCTAGCAGGCATGGTATTAATGCATGACATCAAAGGCTGGAATTCTAAAGGGATCCAAGGCTTTCACACTGCTGCTCCCTAGCAAAGATGCTCTTCTCTCTGCAGGGGCCATGATCCTGAAATGAGCTGCCCTGCTTGTCCTTTGAGGCTCTCTCCTTCCCATCTTAGGCTATTCCAGGTTCAAGGCTTACTGCAGATGTGAGGCATTTCACTGCTGCTCATAGTCCCTACCCTCCTCTAAATCTCTCAGGATCCCATACAAGTGATATGAAACCAAAACAAGAGATATTTGCTTAGACATAAAGGCTGAGGGAGCCCTGGAGAGATAAAGGAAGGAGGCACCCTCCCAGGGCCCATTTCCTGAGGCAGCTGCCTCCTCCTACAACCTCCCAGGAGCACAATCCAAGTCTGCATTCTGTCTCCCCCATCCACTCCATCCATGCTCGGGTCTGTTAGCAATGACAGCATCTGCAAGCAGCTCTGAGAGAAGGTTATCACAAAGAGCCAGCATGGTTTCACAAGTACATCCTACCGCGGAATCGGGGTTGGGGAAGGAGCATTACCAGAGGCAGATTTTACCTAGATGTTAGGAAAGAAGGAGAGACAGGGCATACATGGCAGTACAGTCAGTCAGACTGGGGACCAACTGATTCACTGGACCCAAAGAATGGCCATTAACTGTCTGATATCACCCTAGAAGGGTTAAAGATGTTCTCTGGGGATATGTCCCCTTGAACATTTCTTCTAAATGACTTGTGTGAAGGTAGTGGTGAGGCGGTCCACTGAGGGCTGATTGTTTCCTCCTCTATACTAGTCATTGCCTTTCTTAGAGGTAGACCTTCTAGATTGAATCAATGAATCAGAACCAGATCAGCACCCAGGAAGACTGCTCTCATTGGATGCGGGTGTGGAGAGGCAAGGGGTCCTGTTCTAAATAGCTTCATGAAAACAAGAGTGAGTTCAGAAATTGAGAGAGATTTCAAGGGTCTGGCTGCAGAGAAAGAGGGAAAACATTTGGAGCGGAGCAGGAAAGAACCAGCAATGCAGGCAATCCATGAAAGGAGAAAGACAATTGAACAGTAGCAGAGGAGGGGGAGAGTGTGAGGAGGGCCATCAGCCTGGGTGGGTTGTTGGTTGTTGTCATTTGTGCTGAAAGAGGACCAAAGTGGCATCAATGTGTCACATTCAACTTACAGTGTGGTCCCCTGTGGCCAGTCAGACCAATATGAGCTTGAAATGTTCTACTATAGGTCTGGCACAAATAGTCCAGATGAAGAGTTAGTGGAGACGTCTCTGTACATCTCATATTTCCTTTGAGCTGCTGCAATTCTGCTTTGCTCATGGAGTACAGCACCTTCCTGGAAGCCGTCACACCATGCAGGGAGCTGTCTCCCATGTCTCACAATTGATATAAAGTTCTTCAGAGATACCTTGAGAGTGTCCCTGTACCACATCTTCTGACCTCCATGTGAGTCTCTGCTTTGTGTGAGTTCTCTGTAAAACAGTCCTTTAGGAAAGCATATATTTGGCATTTGAATAATGAGACCAGCCCATCAGAGTTGCACTGTCTTTAGTAGTTTGAATATTTGGCAGTTCAACTTGAGAAAGGATTTCACTGTCCAGTTCCCCCCAAAAGCAGCTGCATAGGACCACAGGTCTGTCCACCCCCATCCCTAATCCAACACTATGACTTCCAAGAAATCAGAAGCAAGACCAGCCCAGACCTTCCTTCCATATGTGCCATTGGAATCAGCCCTAACATCAAGTCCAAAGTTATGATGTAGACCTGAAGAATGAGCAAACAAACAAACAAGCAAAAAAAAAAAAAAGAACCTGATCACAAAAACCTACTGTGGTGACAGAGAAGCTCAAGACAGAAACTCAGGAAAAAGATAACAACTCCAAAATATCTCTAAGCAAAACCTCAAGGAAAGACACAGCTGGGGCACAAACTCAGCTAGAATTTCTGGGAGAAGTGAAGTAAAACATTTTGAAAAACCATTTAAAATGTTTCTATAAATGAAAAAGGTTCTAAAGAAAAAAAGTGGAAAAGAAAAGAGAGCCATGGAAGACAGAAAACACAAAGGAATCAACAGCTTGACATAAGAACTACAAAAACCAAACTCCTTGAAAATCAGAATAAACTAAATAAAGTGTAATCATTCCATGAGACAACAGTGAAAATTAGAATAAAGTCAAAAGATTGAAAAAGTAGAAGGAAATTTAAGGTATCTCATATAACAAAACCACTCAACCTGGAGAATAGATTGAGGAGAGAGAATTTCAGAATCACTGGGCTGTCTGAATGCTGAGAAAGTACCCCTGAGATTAATATATCTATTTCCTATGAATACCTTAACAGTCAGATGCACTGGACCCAGAGTAAACCCAGGTACAGAAAACAGCCAATCAGGAGCCTGCAATGAGCCCAAGTCTTGCTCACTCCCAAATGCCTCTGCTGCTGGTATTCACTGTCTGAGCTATGCACCCCCAAACCAGCCTAAACCCGCCTTGTTTCTACAAAACATCCTGCTTCTGCGTCTCACCTGTTCCTGAGAAAGACTGTCCATTCTTTTCCCTAACCCCTCCCTGAACCTCTCCTTTGTGGTTTTCAAGCATAAATATCTCCTACCTTTCCTAAGTTGTAGGTTTCTTTAAAAAATTTTTTTAAAAATTTCATATTAATCATGTTGCAAAGAAGAATTAGAACCAATGGGAAGGACCAAGAGGAAAAAGAAACAAAATAAAACAACAGCTAAAAATGAGAGCAAATTGTCTGCTTCACTCTGCATTCAGACTGCACAGTTCTTTCTCTGGGTTTCGATAGCATTGTCCATCATGCGTCTTTTGGAGTTGGCTTAGATTCTTGCATTGCTGAGAAGAGCTAAGTCTATGAAAATTAATCATCACACAATATGGCTGTTACTGTGTATAATGTTGTCCTTGTTCTGCTAACTTCACTCAGCATCAGTTCATCTAAATCTTTCCAGGTTTTTCTGGAATCCACCTGCTCATCATTTCCTATAGCACCATAGAATACCATTCCATTCATATACAACTTTTTGAGCTATTCCCCAATTTCCAATTTTTGCCACCACAAAAAATAAATATATAAATATTTATAAATTATAAATATAAATATTTTTGTACATGTGGGTCCTTTTCCCATTTTTATGATCTCTTTGGGATACAGACCAAGAAGTGGTATTGCTGGATCAAAGGGTATGCACAGTTTTATAGCATAGTTCCAAAATGCTCTCCAGAATGATTGGACCAATTCACATCTTCATCAACAATGCATTAGTGTTCCAAGTTTCCCATATCTTCCCCAATATCATCATTTTTCTATTTTGTAATGTTAGGCAATCTGATAGGTGTAATATGGCACCTCAGAGTGGTTTTGATTTGCATTTCTTTCATCATTAGTGATTTAGAGCATTTTTTCATGTGACTATAGATAGCTTTAATTTCTTCCTCTGAAAACTTCCTGCTGGTGTCCTTTGACCATTTGTCAACTGGGGAATGACTTGTACTCTCATGAATTCGACTCAGTTCTCTATATATTTTAGAAATGAGTCCTTCATCAGAGACAATGGCTGTAAAAACTGTTCCCCAATTTTCTACTTCCCTTCTAATCTTGGTTGCATTGGCTTTGTGCAAAAAACTTCAATTTAATACAACAAAAATTATCTATTTTGCATTTCATAATGCTCTCTCTCTTGTCTGGTCCTAAATTCTTCCCTTCTCCATAAATCTGACAGGCTAACTATTCCTTACTCTCCTAGTTTGCTCATAGTACCAGGCTTTATATCGAAATCATGAACCCATTTTGGCTTCATCTCGGTTTAAGGTGTAAGATATTGTTTATGCCTAGGTTCCGCTGTACTGTTTTCAAGTTTTCCCAGCAGTTTTTGATAGTGAATTCTCATTCCAGAAGCTGGAGTCTTGGTTTATCAAACAGTAGATTACTCTGGTCATTGGTTACTGTGCCTTGTGTACCTAACCCTATACCACTGATCCAGCACTCTATTTCTTAGCCAGTACCAAGTAGTTTTGATGACTGCTGCTTTATAATACAGTTAAAGATCTGATGCAGTTAGGCCACCTTCCCTTGCATTTCTTTTCATTAATGCCCTTGATACTCTGAAACTTTTGTTCTTCCAGATGAATTTTGCTGTCTTTTTTTAACTCTATAAAATAATTTTTTGGTACTTCAATTGGGATGGCAGTGAATTAAGTGCATTAATTGAAATAGAATTGTCATTTTTGTTATATAAGCTCAGACTATACAGGAGCAACTGGTATTTTTCTAAGCATTTAGATTTGCCTTTATTTATATGAAAGTGTTTTGTAATTGTGTTCATAGAATTCCTGGGTTTGTCTTGGCACATGGACTCCCAAGTATTTTATAACGTCTACAGTAACTTTCGATGAAATTTCTCTTTCTGTCTTTTGCTACTGGATTTTGTTAGTAGGTTGTGGGTTCTTTTGTACTTTGTACTGAGGTGCCCTAACACAAGTGTCTGATTTTCCTCCTTCCCTCTGCTTTCAATTTACCTTGGACTTCTTTCCAATTTGGGGGGTGAGCTTTGCCATGGCCCAAAAAAGAGACTATTTCAAGAAGTCTTAAAAAAAACCTTCCAGATCTCTTAGGACCAGTGGGGAAAGCAGAAATAAAAAGAACTTGCTGGTCACATAGGGCAGCTGGGCAATGATGCAGTGGAGATAATACCAAGCTGGGAGGCAGGAAGACTCATCTTCCTGAGTTCAAATCTAGTCTCAGACACTAGCTGTGTGACCTTGGCCAAGTCACTTCACCCTGTTTTCCTCAGTTTCCTCATCTGCAAAATGAGCTGGAGAAGTAAATGGCAAACCACTTCAGTATCCTTGCCAAGAAAACCCCAAAATGAGGTCAGAAAGAGTTGGGTATGACTGAACACGAACAACTGGCAGTCTCCAGAAAGAAACCCTCAAATGAAAACTTCCAGGAGCATGACAGGCCCATTGCAGAGCTCCTAGTTCAAAGAGATAGGTAAGAACATAAATGAAAAAAGCCATCCCACATGTACAAGTATATTTATAGCAGCTCTTTTTGTGGTGGCCAAGAATCGGAAATGGAGGGGATGCCCATCAGTTGGGGAATGGCTGAACAAGTTGTGGTATATGAATGTAATGGAATATTACTGTGCTATAAGAAATGAGGAGCAGATGGACGTGAGAGAAACCTGGGAAGACTCACATGAACTGATGCAGAGTGAAGTGAGCAGAACCAGGAGAACATTGTATACAGTAACAGTAACATTGTAGCAATGATCAGCTGGGAATGACTTATGTGAACTGATGCTGAGTGAAGTGAGCAGAACCAGGAGCAGAACCATTGTACACAGTAACAGTAACATTGTGTGATGACTAACTTTGATAGACTTGACTATTTTCAGGAATTCAAGGATTCAAAACAATTCCAAAAGACTCATGAGGAAAATGCTGTTGACACCCAGAGAAAGAACCATGGAGTCTAATTACAGATAGAAGCAGACTGTTTGCTCACTCTCTTTCTTTTTTGTTTCTTCTTTCTTGTGGTCCCTCCTGTTGGTTTTAATTCTTCTTTACAACATGACTAATGTGAAAATGTTTAATATGAATGCATATGTAGAGCCTATATCAGATTGCAGACCATCTTAGGGAGGGGAGAGAAAATTTAGAACTCAAAATTTTATGGAAGTGAATGTTGAAAACTAAAAATAAATTATTATTTTTAAAGAAGCAGTCCAAATCCCTAGTTCTTCTCCTACCTGTCTAGTCTCTTTTCAGCCTCCTCTGCTGAATCTTCCTCTAAGATTAACCAACTGACTGTAGACGTCCCTCAAAGCTCTGTGGTGGACCCTCTTTTTTCTCCCTCCATAGCAGAGGTGTCAAACCCACTGCCTTCTGGTAAATTACACTGTGTGCTCAAAAATGTTTAACAAAAGTGAATGAAAATACAACATGAAATCAATAATGTTAATCTGTGGTTTTCTAAGTCCCCATGCAGCTTCAGGGACATTTCTAGTTGAGTTTGACCCATTTCTCTAGATTATTTCACTAGAGGATTTCCTCCGTTCCCATGGATTCCCTGTCATCTCCATGAAGAGATCTTAGATTGGTTTTTATTATTTGACCTGTTTTAATTAATATGAAAGCTGTTATCTCTTTGCCAACTCTAGCCTCTCTCTTGGTCTCCAGTCTCACATCTCCAGCTACCTATTGGACGTCTTGAAATGGATACCCTCTGGACATCATGTTCACCGTGCACACAACTGAGCTCATCATCTCCTTCCCCACCCCTATTCCCAGCCTTTCTCTCTTTCTGACGTCTCCATTACCCTGGAGAGCGTTTCCATCCTCGGTCACCAGGGCTTGCAGCTTCAGTCAGCCTCTACTGCCTCTATTAACCCTCAGTTCTGATCTGTTGGCAGTCCTGTTGACTTCACCTTTGGACCATCTCTCCTAAGTCCCCCCCCCCCTCCTCTGGCATTGCTACCACTCTGGTGCAGGCCAAATGATCTCATGCTTGGACTATCGAAAGAGCCTCAAATATCTCTCGAGGCCCATCCTTCTTCCCCCTCAAATGTCAAACTGTTCTTCCTAAAGCAGAAGTTTGACCTTGTTATTCTCCATGTGACCAACTGCAGTGGTTCCCTGCTGCCTCGAGATGAATGATAAAGTCCTTTCTAGCCCCTAAAGCCCCCCCTCCTTTCCTACCTCCTAGTCTTCTCACATCTTACGCTTCTCCACCCATCCCTTCATTCAAGAAACCCTCATTTGTGCCACCTGCCCGTGTGGTCCCGATCTTGGTCCTTTGGGGCTGCTGGGAGCAAGAGGAGAGAACTCCTGCCCTCAGGTATTTTTTGGACTAATTTAGGGTCACATATAAGTCAGGTCTAGACCAGTGTTGGAGTGGTACCTGTGTAGGGTTGTGGAGAAACAGTCCCCCTTCCCCCATGTCCAGGTTGTCTCAACATTGGGAGTTTTTTATTTTTGCCCCAAGCAAAAATAAGTATGAGGGGGCTGGACTAAGCAGTTTGACAGAAGGATGGGGCTCAAGAGATTTCTGAATCAGCAGAGCCCCTACAATGGCCCTATGATGTCACCCGGGGTAAAGAGCATGAATTCCTTCATTTTCCTTGGTGTAATCCCAATGCCAGTCCATCAACCGGAAAGCCTTTATTCAGCACCTACTCGGTGATAGTCATTGTGCTAAGGGACGAGCCTGAAGGGGAAATAGAGTTCCTGCCCTCGGGGAAGGTGCTCCCATCAGAGGGGCTAGGAAAGGTCTCCTGGATGGGAGCCAAGCCTGGTACATAGCAGGCCTGCTCAGCTAAATCGGGCAGCATCTGGTGGCTGAGCCCTTTGTCCAGAGGCCTCTGGGCCATTGGCTGGAGAAGATAGAGCCCCCTCTGCCTCTGCCAGACAGGGACGAGAGATTTCACTAGCTCTGGAGGTGGGGCACATGCAGAGGGCAGGCAGCTCACCATGGGGTCCTGAGGAGTCAGACTGTCCTTCAAGACTGCTTTCTTCTATGCCTCCCTATCTCGTAACAGACCTCCCTATTTCGTAACAGATGCTGTGCTAATGACTTCTTCCTTTCCTGAAGCATAGCCTGCCAACCCAGTGGCCTGGAGAGTTCTGCCTGAGCTGGCTGCTCTGCCTGTGCCTGAGGACAGAGAGCCAGATGAAGCTAGAGCTGGGAAGCATTGGCCATCTGTGATTCCTGCCCAGCTCCTGCTGCTGACACTTGGCATTGCCAGCTTGGGTCATTGACAAAGCCCTGGCCATTTCCACAGGCTCTGGCCTGACTTCTACCTGCCTCCTTCCCAGTAGGCTTTTCTCTGAACTGCTCTTTCCTTCCCCACTTCTAGGGGCAGAGGATGATGAGGTCTCATTGTCACAGGTGTCCAAGCAGGGGTAATGCTGTTCCAGCCAGCCAGCTGTCACTGAGTGATCATCTGAGAGCAGGATCAGAGACTCCCAAGGTCAATGAGTCAGTTGCCCCTCCCTCCGGGCCACCAGACAACATCAGTGCCCAGAGTCAGGGCCGATTTGGGAGGCCAAGGGGCAGGGAAAAGAACTCATGAGGTGCCAAGGCCTCATTGTGCCTCCATTTCCTGGGCTCAGTACAAGGACTGGGGCTCTTCAGCTGGATAGAATCTGAGGCTCACTAGACTTTGGATGTAGCCAACATTTCTAAAATGCCTTAAGGTCTGCAAAGCACTTAATCAATATCTGACCCACTGGGTCATCACAGCAACCGTGGGAGGTGGGTGCTAGTCTCTCCATTTTATAGAGCAAACTGAATATTGCAAGTTTACTGACAAACTAGTGAGCATCTGAGGCAGGATCTGAATTTAGAACTTCTGGATCCAACACTCTATCCATTGCGCTACCTAGCCTACCTTTTAGAAATATATGCATTCATTTAATATTTTACCAAATTACATGTAAAAATAATTTTCAACACTAATTTAAAAAAAATTGAATTCCAAATTCTTTCCCTTCCCCTCTCCCTAATTGAGAAGGCAAGAAATTTTCATTGGTTATAGATATGCAGTCATGCAAAATGTATTTCCATATTAGTTGTGTTATGAAAGAAAACACAGATAAAAAGAAAAAGAAAGCTTAAAAATATTCTTCAATCTTCATTCAGACTCCACCAATTCTCTCAATGGAGGCAGGTAACATTTTTCAGGATGAGTCCTTTGGAACTGTCTTGTATCACTGCATTGCTGAGTAGAGCTAAATCATTTACAGCTCTTGATCGTACTATATTGCTCTTAATATGTATAATATTCTCCTGGTTCTGTTCATTTCATTTTGCATCAGTTCATGTAAGTCTTTCCAGTTTTTTGGGAGCATCCTGCTCGCCATTTCCTATAGCACAATAATATGTCATCACAATCATATGCAAGAATTTGTTCCACTGTTCTGGAGTTGATGGGCATCCCTTCAATCTCCAGTTCTTTGTCACCACTAAAAAGAGCTGTTATAAATATTTTTGTACATGTGGGTCCTTTTCCCTCTTAATGATCTCTTTGGGATACAGACCTGGTAGTGTTATTGCTAGGTCCAAGGGTTTTATAACCCTTTGGGCATAGTTCCAAATTGCTTTCCAGGATGATTGGACTAGTTCACAACTCCACCAATACTGTAATAGTGTCTGATTTTCCTTTTCTGTCATATTAGCCAATCTGACAGGTGTGGGGTGGTAGCTCAGAGTGGTTTGATTTGCATTTCTCTAATCAACAGTGATTTAGAGCATTTTTTCATATGACTATAGATAACTTTGATTACTCATTTGAAAACTGCCTATCCATGTCCTTCAACCATTTATCAATTCAGGAATATATTTATAAATTTGACTCATTTCTCTATATAGTTGAAAAAATGAAGTCTTTATTAAAGAAACTTTCTGTAATTTTTTTTTCACAGTTGTGTATATTTCCCTCCATTCTATCTCTCTCTCTCTTCACCCTATCCTTCATCAAAAGCGTTTTGTTTCTGACTTTTATCTCCACCAATCTGCCCTCCCTTCTATCAGCTCCCTTTTCTCTTATTCTCTTCCCCTCCTACTTTCCTGTAGGGCAATATAGATTTATATACTCAACTGAGTGTGTGTATTATTCCCTTTTGGGTCAATTCCAATGAGAGTAAGTTTCAAGCACTCCCTTCCACCTTCCCCACATATCCTTTTATTGTAAAAGTTGTTTTATGTGAGATAATTTACCCCCATTCTATCTCTCCCCTTCTCCCAGTGTTTTCCTCTTTATCACCCCTTAATTTTATTTTTTTAGTTATCATTCCATCATGTTCAGCTCATGCTCATGCTCTCTGTCTATGTTTATTCCTTCTAACTGCTCTAATAATGAGAAAGTTCTTATGAGTTACAAGTGTCATCTCATGTAGGAATGTAAACTGTTTAACCTTATTGAGTCCCTTATGATTTCTCTTTCCTGTTTACCTTTTTAAGCTTCTCTTGAGTCTTTTATTTGAAAGCTAATTATCTTATTCAACTCTGGTCTTTTCATCAGAAATGCTTGTAAGTCCTCTATTTCATTAAATGTTCTTTTTACCCCCGAAGGATTATATTCAGTTTCACTGTATAAGTGACTCTTGGTTGTAACCCTAGCTCTTTAACTCTCCAGACCATCATATTTCAAGCCCCTTGTCCTGCCTTTCAGATCCTTAATTGTAGAAACTGTTAAATCTTGTGTTATTCCGACTGTGACTCCATGATATCTGAATTATTTCTTCTGGCTACTTGCAATATTTTCTCCTTGATCTGGGACTCTGGAATTTTCTGAGAGTTTTCATTTTGAAATCTCTTTCAGGAGGTGAACAGTGAATTCTTTCAATTTTTATTTTACCCTTTGGTTCTAGGATATTAGGATAATTTTCGTTGGTAATGTCTTGAAAAAGAATATTTAGGCTCTTTTTAAAAATCATGGCTTTCAGGTAGACCAATAATTCTTAAATCATCTCTCCTCAATGTATTTTCAAATCCAATTGTTTTGCCAACGAGATACTTCACATTTTCTTCTCTTTTTCCATTATTTTGATTGTGTTTTATTGTTTCTTTATGTCCCACAGATTCATTAGTTTCCAATTGCCCAATTCTAATTTTTAAACATGTTATTTTATTTTTAGTTTTCAATCTTCATTTCCACAAGATTTTGACTTACAAATTTTCTTCCCATCTTTCCCCTACCTCCCACCCCAGCGAGCCTACTGAATACTCCACCCAATCTGTTCTCTCTTATATCCTCCCCCATCTCCAATTTTCTAATAGGGCAAGATGGATTTCTATACCCCAGTACCTGTATATCTTATGTCCCAGTTGCATATAAAAATAATTTTTTAACGTTTGTTTTTAAAACTTTGAGTTCCAGATTCTTTCCCTTCTTCCCTCCTCACCCACCCCCACTGGGAAGACAAGCAATTCAACATAGGTTGTACATTTGTATTTATGCAAAATGTTATCATAGTAGTTATATTGTGAAAGGCTAACTATATTTCCCTCCATTCTATCCCGCTCCGAACTTATTTTATTTTCTACTTTGACCCTTTCCCTTTTCAAAAGTGTTTGCTTCTAACTACTCTCTCCTCCAATCTGCCCTCCTTTCTGTCATCCCCCTCTTATCCCTTTCCCCCTACTTTCCTATAGGTTAAGATACCCAATTGAGTGTGTATGTTATTCCCTCCTTAAGCCAAATCCAATGGGAACAAAGTTGACCCATTCCCTTTCACCTTCCTGCTCTTCCTCTCCATCGTAACAGTTTTCTCTTGCCTCTTTTATATGAGATAATTTACCCTATGCTATCTCTCCTTTCTCCTCCCAATATATTCCTCTCTCCTGCCTCTTAATTTTATCTAATTCTAATTTTAAGGAATTATTTTCTTTAGTGAGATTTTGTACTGCCTTTTTCATTTGGACAATTATACTTTTTTTTTTTTGCTTTTTTGGGGGGGAGGGCAGTTGGGGTTAAGTGACTTGCCCAAGGTCACATGGCTAGTTTTTTGTGTTAAGTGTCTGAGGCCGGATTTGAACTCAGGAACTCCTGACTCCAGGGCCGGTGCTCTATTCACTGTGCCACCTAGCCGCCCCCCTGTGCCACCTAGCCGCCCCCAACAATTATACTTTTTAAGGAGTTCTTTTCTTAAGTGAATTTTTTGTACTTCTTTTTCCATGTAGCCAATTATGATTTTTAAGAAGTTCTTTTCTTCAGTGGATTTTTGTGCCTCTTTTACCTTTTGTCCTATTCTAGTTTTTTAAAGGTGTTATTTTCTTCAGCATTTTTGTGCCTCCTTTACCAAGTTGCTGATTCCTTTTTTCATTATTTTCTTGCATCACTCTCACTTCTTTTCCCAATTTTCTTTCTACCTCTCTTTGATCTCTAAAATCCTTTTTGAGCTCCTCCAGGAATTCTTTCGGGGCCTGAGACCAATTCACATTTTTCTTTGAGGCTCTGGATGAAGGAATTTTTACTTTTTTGTCTTCTTATGAGTTTGAGTTTTGATTTTCATTGTAATAATGAATGTCATTATAATAATTTTCCATGATCAGGTCCTCTTTTGTTGTTGGCTCATTTTTTTCTAGCTTTTTTTCTTGACTTTTCACTTTACAGTAAAGTTGGGTTCTGCTCCCAGGGTTGAGGGGGCACTGTCCCAAGCTTCAGGTATTTCATGCTTCTGTTTTCAAAGTTAGTTCTGGGCCTCTGTACATTTTCAATTCTTCCAGAGTGGTAGGATCTAAGGAGAGGTGTGTCATTGCTTTCCTGGACTGTACTCTGGTCTCAGAGTGACCACAAGCACCCAGATTCATGTATGAGCACTTCAACAGAGTCCTGCACCCAGTGCCAGCAAAGGGACCCATGGATTCTCTGGATCAGCTCTCTGATCCTCTCACTATCTGTGGGCTGAGAGGTCCAGAGGCTGCCACTGATTCAGTCACCCACAAGACCTGCTGCCGGATTGTGCCCACTCTCATTCCAGTGTAACAGACCTTTCCCGCTGACCTTCAATCTAAGCTGTCCTTTTGTGGGTTCTCCTGCTTCAGAATTTATTCTGAGACACTATTTGAAAATTGTTTGGAGGGGACTTGGGGAGAGCTCAGGTGAGTCCTTGCCTTTTCTCTGCCATTTTGGCTCCACCCCTTGTTTTTTAAAGACAAGACATTCTTTAGTGAGGAGTCAAGGCAGGAGACATGTTGGAGGTATTCTGGGACCTCTGTGAGTGGAAAAAAAAGTCAGCTGCAGAAGAAGAACTGACCCAGGACAGAAAATCATTCTTGAACTGGAGGTGGTGAGGTGAGGAGGAATATTCTGAGTATCCACCCCATCAGCCAGGTGGAGATTCCTCCCTAACAGAGGCAGGCCCTGTGAGCCCAGGATACTGAGTGAAAAGACTCAGCCCTGGCAGCAGGAGATGAGCTGCGGAGTGGAGCAGGCCCAGAGAACATGGCTCCATACAAAGGGAAGGAGCCTGAGGGCAGGCACCATAGGGGGCTATAGGGATTTTGATGTTCCTGTCTTTGACTTCCTCAGGAGTCCAAGGGTAGGGACATTAGAATCCCTTCTTCACTACATAATTTCAAAACATCTCCAGGATGTTTGGGCCCAGCCATCCCTCCATCAGCAGAGTACCAGCAGTGTACCACAGCATGCCAGTTAGCTGGGTGGGGAGAAAAACCTCAGAGCTGTTCTATTGGTACTTTGTCTGCTTTCCCTTTAAAAAGCAGGGTCAGGAATGACGGTCTGGGCACGAGGATGCCAGCCTGGCCTGATCTACCATCCATCCTGCTCAGGCACACATCACAGGATAAGGAAAACCGCAGGCAAGTGGCAGGGAATATTTTCAAAGCAAGCACTCATGCTCTAGCCTCCACAGGCTCTTTCTAGTCATAGCCTCTTATGATAGGTAGGCTCCTGCCTCCAAGTGCTCATTGGGGTGTCCTCCACAGACGCTGCAAGTCCTGAACCAGGATCATTAGGGTTTCCTAATGATATGTAGTGCCTTCCCACTGATGAAAAGAGGGTCTGGTGACCAGACAGAAAGAGCAAGAAACGGAGAGGTCAAGGTCAAACCAGAAGAGTACATAGAGTTAGCCAATTGCATTTCATTAATTAGCCCTTGGGGTCTTCCCTGCCTGAATCTTCTTCCTTCTGCTAAATAAAACTCAGGCTTCCTTACCCTCCCTCCCCGCCCTTCCCCACCCTCCCCCCCCCCCATGCGGACAGGAAAGTTGAGGGAGATATCTGGGGATTAAGAGCAAGACAGGCAGATTTCATCAGTCCATTGGATTCTGTCTTGGGTTTTGTCTGATTCCATCTGCTAAATAAATTCCTTCAATGCTCTGTACAACTCACACTACGTTCCCCATGGCAACTTTATCTGTACACTAACAGTCATACCAGAGAAGTGTGAAGAGAACAGGACTAGGGAGCTTTGACGCTCTGGCTGGAGAGAAAGTCTTCATCCATCAGTCAACAAGCATTTATGAAGCCCACAGCCTGTGGTAGGGACTGAGCCAAATGTCGGGAGGAAAAAGAAAGGCCAAAGAGAGTCCCTGTCTCTAAGAAGGTTCCAGGCTAAAGGGGAGACCACATACAAACACCTCTGTGCAAACAAGGTATAGACAGGGCAAACAGAGGCTATTCTACAGGAAGGGACTGGGGGGGTGCGGTGCCGAGGTTGGGGCTTTGAAGAAGGCAGAGGTGAAGAGCATTCTAGGGACGATGCCAGAGACGTTTGGGAGGCAGAAGTGACAAACCTGGGCAGCAAAAGATTCGCACAGCGAGTGGGAGAGGATGAGCCCAAGGTCCAAGCCTGGGGATGGTGGCGCCTCAGCAGGAGGGCAGGAGATTGGAAAGGGAGGCGCGGGGGCCCTGCCGGGCATGAGATGCTAGGGGACTCGAAAGGGAAGTCTGGCCTGGAGCTCAGGAGAGAGGGGAGGGAGAAGAGAAGGGCTCTCTGACGATGGATGGTGGCACTGAAAGGAGGAGGAAAAACAGGAGAGAATAGAGTCCCCCTAACCTAGAGACTGACAGGGCGAGGCTGCGGAGGTCAGGAAGGGCGAGGATGGGGAAAAGGCCGCCGAACTCGGTGAGTAAAAGATCGTCGGTAACTTGGGAGAGCGGGGCTTCAGGTGTGACCATTGGAAAGCCTGAGTGCAGCGGACTTAGAGGGGAGGACAGGAGAGGAGGTGGAGGCAGGGAGCACAGACTGCTTTTTCAAATTTAGTCACAAAAAGGATGAAGGATATAGTAGCATAGCTGTCTACTCACTGGACAGAGTGAGTGAGTGATAAGACCAAGGAGCATTTACTAAGTGTTTACTGTGTGCGGAGTCCTGTGCTAAGCTCTGCGGATACACATACAAGCCAAAGGGAAACCAGGCCCTGTCCTCAAACGGCTTACATTCCAGTAAGGGAAGGCAACGTTGGAAAGGGAACTGAAAACCGGAGCCATGAAGTCCGGAAAGTCAGAAGTTGAGCCAGGAGAAGGATGAAAGGCGGCCGGCCTGAGACCCTCACCGTCCCCCCTCCCGCCCAGGTCCCACCAAAAAGGCCCCGGGACCCTCCCCCAGAAGGCCCAGGGACCCTCCCCCAGGAGGCCCTGGGAAGAGCTCACGAGTGAGAGAAGGGGCTGGCTCGCTGGAGGGATGTGCCGGTAGGGGCAGCTCCAGGCGATGGCTGCAGAGGAAGCTCGAGGCCAACATTTGGAAAAGCAGAGGCTGAGGCGGGGGCGCAGTCTGGAGATAAATGAGGGCGTGGGGATGGGGGAGGGCAGCCTGCCGGAGAAGATGGGTTTGGATGCGCTCACCTGTGCAGGCGGGGAGCTGGCAGAGCGAGGGGGGAGGGTTGGGCAGGCATCAGGAGCTAAGCTGGGCGCTTCCCTCCCTCTAACGCTGACTTGCCCTCCCATGCCTCCTTGCCTCGGGGGGCAGCACACATTTATTAAGCATCTCTACTGGGCTAGGCGCTGTGCCAGGCGCTGAGGTGTTGAGGAAAGGCAGAACCCGTGCTCGCCTCAGGGAGCTCCCGGCAAGCCCGGTTTAGATAATGTCACTTTCACTAATACCACCTCACCCTGAACAAATATTTTTTTAAACCCCCAAAAACCAAGGCCTCGGTGCAGAGCTGAGTGATTTGGTTAAACACTCTTCCCCTTTGACCAGGCCCTTTCTTCGTCTTCAATCCTTCCCCTCCCTCACTGGAGACAGGGGGACTGGGTCAGGAGGAGGGGAAGGGAGAAAGGAGGGAAGAGGGAGGAGAGGGGGGGGATGCAGGAGGGGGAGGGGAGGGAAGAGAGGAGGGGGAGGGGAAAAGGGAAGGGAGAGGGGGGAGAGGAAGAGGAAGGGGAGGCAGGAGGAGGCTTCTTCCTTAGCTCTCTCCCTGGCCTTTTGTGTCTCTAGTCAGAGGTCTAAAGTCTTTCTAGGTGGTTTTCCTCTGGAATGTTGTCATCGATGTTGTGGCCCAGAGGTCACCCCAGTTTTCCCTGAAATGGTCTATTTTGTCATTTCTTGGGACCCAATAACAATGAGTGGGTGGGCCCTACTTGTTTGGCCATTCCCCATGGGGGGTGACTCCTAGATGGCACAGCTGGCAAAGGGCAGTTTGGGAACTTTCTGGGCTCCCCTTCTGGTGGGAGAGAGGAGCATCTAGGAGCACAGGCACCAGAAGACGTTTGCTCCTGAGGGAGTACGGGCTGGGGGCTGGGAAAGGCCTGATGGAGTTGGGAGTGGGGACACCAGGAGGCAGAAGGGAGGAGGGAGAGCATTCCCAGGCATGGGGGACAGCCAGGGCAAATGCCCAGAGGTGGGAGATGAGGTATCTCATGAAGGACCACAGAGCAGACCAGTGCCTCTAGGTTCTAGTGCATGTAAAGGGGAAGGGAGCTTTGCCTGGATCCCTTCTCCCCCCTCCCCTGGATTCACTTGGGCACATCTTGTGCCCCCCTCTTTCTGATGGATGATCTCTGTATCTCCTGCCTGGCCCAGCTCATTGGATATGTGTGGGCCAGAATCCCATGGGAGATGGGACAGTCACTTAGCTGTGGAGGCCCATTGTCTGGGGTAGGGCACTGCGGGAGCCAGGCCAGGTAGACACACCTCAAGCCTGGGAAGGGCCTCTGGGTTCTGCTGGGGGCCAAGGCAGGACCCAGGAAACCACCAGGCAAGTTCAAAGAAGGCAGACAATCACCTGGTTATACCCATAATTATCCCAGGCACCAGGCTTACCAAGGCGGCATGAATAGGCCGCTTGTCTCTGTGCCACTGAAGAGGGTTGATGCTATGCCACTGTAGGCATAGCCTCCTTGGAATGTGGACCCAGCCCCAGGGACTTCACTGGATGGGGGTGGATGTGGGAGTGGGTGGCAAGCAGTGATGTGGGATGTGTCCCTGGAGGGCCCAGAGGCAGTGAGCTGAGAGCCAGGGGCCTCCCAGCCTCCCCAACCAATGTCTCAGTGAATCTCTCCCGGAGGCCCTCTGGGCCTGGGAATAGGCAGCCCTCTCAGAGTCTGGATGTGGTCATTACAGCAGACCTGGAGAGGGAAGCAGGGTGCCTGTGAATGAGAATACGTGGGTGCATGTGAGTGTGTTTGTGTATGTGTGTGTATAAGTGTGTGTGAGTATGTGTGTGTATGAATATGTGTGAGTGTGTATGTGTGAGTGTGTTAGGGTGTGTGTGTGAATGCGTTATTGTATGTGTGTATGTGTATATATGTGTGTTAATGTATGTGTAGCTATGTGAGTGTGTGTGTGTGTGCATGCACATGTGTGCTCTCGAATGTGCCAGTGTGAGGAGAGCAGGCAGAGAACCGCAGCATCATTGGTTAGGTCAGGAGAGGTGTCCCATCCAGCCCTCTTATGACTTTAATCTCAGGTAATACATTAATTTGAAATCATGAACTTTGTGTCACCCCAACCAATATAAGTAAACCATTTGGAGTAACTGTCCCAATGAAATCTTAAAATTATATAAAGTGATATCTCTTGAACACCTGCTACCCACAAAGGAGTGCTGGGTGGTGCTGTGGACAGTGGAGGCAGGAAGGCCTGAGATCAGTTGTGACCATGGATGAGTCACTTCACCCTGCTTGCCTCAGGTTCCTCATCTGTAAAACAAGCTGGAGAAGAAAACGGAAAACCCTCCAGTATCTCTGCCAGGAAAACCCCAGGTGGAGTCACGGAGAGTTTGACAGGACAGAAGAGCGTCAAGGAAAGCTCCAGAAATACAAGGACAAGTCATTGGCGAGATGTGTGGTCTGGTGGCCTGCATGCTCTCTTGGATGATGCGGGGTGCCTGCCCGTGTAGAGGCTGCCCACCTCTGGCTGCCACTGTGCCCCTCCAGGCTTCCTTCCCCATCCCACATTCCCCACTCTTCCTCCACATTTCTCGCTGGCCCTCCGTGCTGCACCTTCTGATGCCCTCTGAGTGATGCTCCAATTAGCCTTGGTCCAGGGTCTGACACACAGCTGGGAACTGACTGAGGTTGGACGTGAACCCAGGCCTTTCTGACTTCAGGTCCCACTGAGTGGGCTCCCAGGGATGAGGCACCTTTGGGCTGCCCTCTGGCTGACCATGGTGCTTACACCCTGAGCTGGGTTAGAGATGCCTCAGAGGAAGGAGAACTGGAGGGTACAGGGGTAGGAGAGGGACTGGGGCTGGACCAGTAACCCTCAGAGCCCCAGGCCCTGGCCTGGCACTCAGCTCCAGCTTTTGGCAAAGCTATTGTTTGTCAGGAGAAGGGGCAGGGCCCCCAAAGAGAACTGAAGATTGGCACCATCTCCACATTTTCCAGATAGGCCTGCCCCATGACCAGCGTGGATTCCCAAGTAGATGGCCCCAGTGCCCAGGTCCTGTCTATACCAACTCTCCCTGCCCCATCAGCTTGGCAGTTGTAAGGGCCCCTTTAAGCTCTGAATGACTAGATGTCTGAACTCGGTCAGTGTGTCCTCCCAAACAAGAAGACCGGAGGTGAGTCTAAGAGTCATCCGTGCATTTGCTCTGCCCCTGTGACCTCACTTCCTGTTTACCAAGTACTCACTGTCCTGTGTTTCACAGGTACGAGGTCTTGGGGGTATAAAAGGTCACGGGTAGCATTGAGCAAGTGTGAATAATGGAGGAGTGCTCCCCGCCTATCAGGCTCATGTTGCTGAGGCACATGCCGAGGGGGGCAGAGGAGGGCTGGAGATCATGGAACATGGCACACATGGGGGCACAGCACACAACAGTATAGAATAAAGAGACCATGCAGCTCCACCAAGGTGTGTCTGACTAGTCTGTCCCATCCAGGATATCCCAAAGAGCCGTAGAGGCGGCTGAGGTTGAGTGTGCACATAAGGTAGGGGACCCCCCAAGTCCGGCTGGCCTGGGCAGCAGTCAATCACCAAAGGCCATTTCACTTTGAGGCAGAATCAGGCATAATGGTGGGAGTGAGTCAGAACAATGGGAAATCTACCAAGGTTGGTTTGGTCTATGAAACACTTGGGTTGGTGCCCCCACCATCTAGAGGAGCTTAACCTGAGGGGTCTCAGAGGCCACAGGAGGTCAGATTGAGAGCTCAGGGCAGGGGGGCAGGAAATCTTAGAAGCTATAAGTGGGAGCCCAGCTTCTGAACCAGCTCCTCCACCCCCAAATCAGGCCCTCTTCCACTGCCCCCCAAGTACCAAGGAACCTGGTAAGACCCCCCCCCACATCCTTGTGTTTACACACTTGGGCTAGTCCCCATTCCCACCTTCTCACTGAGGAGACATCACAAGCTGATTGGAGGTTCCTTAAACCCCTCAGGAGGAAGTAAAAGCTAAGGTGCCCTCCATGAACCTGAGAGCCAAGCATTTCTCCAACAAGATGATTAGGAAACACAGGCTGGGACCACGGGTGATCATTTGTATGGCCTTGTGTCAGAGATGTTCAGATGGGAAGGGCGCGGGTGGCTTGGCAGGGGAAGTGGGGCTGGGGTCTGTCTGTACCCACCTAGGTGATACCCCGCAGTGTCCAAAAGTGAGATGGGCCCTTGGCTACCTCATCTCCTGAGCTGCTCTTGGGTGGCCTCACCATCGATAGCTGGCATTCCCCTGAAGCCCACCACCGACTCCCTCTGCAAACCTGCAGAATTACCAGGTATTCATCAGAACTAAAACAGGTCTCACAGACTTAACACAGAAAATACAGGAAAGGGCAGGAGTCCAGGGCCAGAGGGCCAGGTGAAGAAGTAGCCTCCTGCTCTTTCATGGGCCTACCTTTGCATGGGGACCTGGGCCATCCTTCAGGCTTTTTACAATGGGTGGGCTCCCACTCTAGGGGAAAGATATTGGGGGTCTGTAGAGTTCTCCAGAGTTCCAGAGGGCCAAGTCCCTTGGCCCCTGCCCCAGGCACACGCACAGTGCCTATTTTTCACAGCACCGGTGGGGCCAGTCAGGGTTAAGGGGTGGATCTGTCCCCAAAACGGGGGTGGGGCAGAGCCTCATCACCCCTTGGACAGCCCTTCATCCAGTTGCTGCCTCTGGCTCTGAAGCTCCTGCTCTTGACCCCCTTCTTTCTTCCAAGACAGCTGTGCTAGGTCCCAAAGATAGCCTGTGGTTGCCTCAAGAAGGCTCTGACATTCTTGTGGGGGGAGAGGCAGAGTTGGCGGCTGCAAGATGGGATCAGGCTGACAGAAACAAGCTGGGGGAGGCCTGCCACAGGGGCAAAGAGGGCTCTCCCAGCTTCCTGAACCTTTCTGTGTCCTGCCCCACCCCTGTCCCTGACACGAAGCACAATTGGATGAATGTGGACTCTGTAAATAGCTCTGATAATAAGAAAGAGCTGGGGGACTGTGTCATCTCAGAGACTCTGGCAAATGAGGAAGAGCCTGTCTGCTCAGAAATTGTGGGTGACAAGGGGCAGCTGGCAGGGGGAGCAGGAGGGAGGCCCTGGGAGAGAGTGACTGTGTTACCAGAGGGGATCCTGGGTATGCATCCATCCACACACTTACACGTACATGCATGCACACATAAACACACATGTGCCCATATGCCACATATGCTTACATACAGATGTAAGTGCATACATACTCATATCCCAGGCTTTAAGGCTTTCTGAGGAAAGATGGGTGTGGCCTGTGATCTGAGTCGACCTCTACAAGCACACTTGGCTGAGGAGGGCTGCTGCTGTCCACCACCTTCCTGGGGGGGCTGTTTTTCTATGCTCTCTCTAGAATTTGTGTGGATGGTGATGTTTTGGGATGTGTGTGTGTGTATATTAGCCTCATTAAGATGCCTTTGAAGGAGCCAAGGAGAGCAGGTCCCCCATTGTGGGGGTGGGCTGGGGAGGGAGGGGCTCTGGGTTCGTGGGTAGCCAATTGGTCACCATAGGGTGGCCCCGATGTTCTCCTGAAGAGCCAGGCTGGAATGATGTTTGCCTAAAGCCTGACCCAAAAGAAGTCAGTCAGGTAGCCAGCCCCCTCAGCACAGTGTCAGAGCCCAAGGCCAAAGCTCTGAGCTGACAACTAGCCAAGGCTTATGGGCTGAAGGGGCTGAGCATCACTCCCAGAGACTTCCCTGTGGCCAGGCTTGTGGCCAGCTTGGCATCACCAGACTCCCCAGTGCCCCCCGGATGTCTTGGAGAGACCACGGGGGGCTCGTCACATTCTTCTGGAAGAAGGACGGCAGTACTGGGGCTGTGAGGACAGTGCAGGAAGAGGACAGGCGGGGGGCCTAGGCAGGTAATGAAGGATGGGGGGCTTTAATGGAGGCAGTTTAATACCGGTCAGCGGTATGATAAGGCGGCCCCCCTAAAGGCCATGAGAGCACCTGGGGAGAACACAGACACATGTAACACCAGGGCTCACACAGGTTTAACTGGCACAAATCGAATGCTCCAGCAAGGAGACAGAAAAGCCTAAAAGCGCCTTGGCTGGTCAACACACACGCATTGACTATGTGCTCTGTGCCAAGCCCTGGGACCCAGAGAAAGACAGAAGACTGCCTGGCCCTCGGGAGCTCCCATCCTAACCAGGAGCTGGCTGAACAGCCACTGCAAGCAAGCTCCAGGAAGGAGAAATGGAGACTAGGTTTAGAATGGAAGCTCCTTTATGAAAACAGCCGCAGCAGGGCCTGAGTTCAAATCTAGCCTCAGGTACTTCCTAGACAAGTCACCTCTCTCCGATTCAGTTTCTTCATCTGTAAAAGGGAGATCATCCAAGCACCTACCGAAGGGGGTGGTTGTCAGGGCCAAACTAGGTAATAATTATAAAGCATTTAGCACAGTGCTGGGCATACAGGCACTATTCCCATGTTAGCTGTTGCTGAGGCAACACTGAGGGAGTGTGGTCAACATCTCTGCACTGGGGGAGGTGGAGACAGGCCCAGCATCTGGGCTAGTCCAGAGGAGACCCAGGCTGGAGGGAATATCCTTGTTGGGAGCAGTCTGCGGAAGGGAGATGCCCAGAAAGGCAGGACCTCACGGGGGTTAATATGGGAAGCAAACTTGGGAGACCTGGAGGCCGCATCACGTCCCCTCTGCTGCCAGGCTCCTTCAGTGCTCCTCGGGCCTCTGGAGGTTCCTGCAGGAAAGCGTCCAGCCAGGCGAGCAGGAGCTTCCTTCCTTGTGCCCAGCATTGGGCACAAGACCCTGCCTGGGCATTGTACAGCTGGTGGGAAGAACCAGAGAGCACGGGCTCCTGCCTGCCTCTTGTTTCTTTACTCTGAAGAAGCATTTGGTTCAGGAAAGGCAAATGCTTCCTCAAAGGCTCTCCTACAAGTGGGTGTCTCAGCACTCACCTAGGTATGTCCACACATGGGTCATGCACACATCCATTTGCAAACCCACACATGCACATACACATGCACACATCCTGGGGAGGAATGTCTGACTTAGAGCCTGGGAGCCACCTTGGAGCCTGGCCTCTGCCCCCTCATCATGGGTGGGATCTCTCCAGGCTTTCAAGGCCCCTTCCATCTCTAACTCTGCTTGGCCCTTCCCCTCCCAGTGCGTCCAGGCTTCTCAAGATTTCTGGAAAGATTTCACAGCAGAGACAACCACATTCAATGACTGTGGCTGTTAATACTCAGTAAGTCATAAAACAGGGAGCCGCTGCCCTCCCCCCACCCCATTAATCACCGGTAGCAGTGACCGAGGTCGCTGGAGAGGGATACCTCTTGGGCAGGGATGCTCTCTAATGTTCCTGGCACACAGGGCAGAGACAGGTGGGTGATCTGCCCTGGTGGAGGGACTGCCACCTCCCTCCATGAGATCACGGATCAGCCTGACCATCTGAGCACTGTGGTGGACAGCCTGGCGGGGGCCAGAATGATGCACGCTCTGACAATCGTCTTCAAGAGAGGAGGGCTGACCCTTGTGCTGCCCGGCCCCAGAAGGCAGCGTGAGAAGGGGTGGGAGTGGGGGAGGTACAGGGACAGTTAGAGGCTGACTGCTGGCAGACATGTCTACAGAATGCTGTGGTCCTGGCTCTGCAGACAGAAAGACCCGAGTTCAAATCCAGACCCCAACACTCCCTAACTGTATGACCCTGGACAAGGCACTTCACCCTGTTTGCCACCGTCTCTTCATCTGTAAAATGGGAATAAAGATGTCATTTACATTCTGAGGTTGTCAGAAGGACCACACCAGCTGATCGTTGTGAAACGTTTAGCCCGGCGCCAGGTGCTAAATCCGTGTCAGCTATGATGATGATTCGTTGTTGTTATTACTAATTCTTGTGACTGGTTGTGTGACCCTGGGCAAGTCCCTTCCCTTCTGTCTGCCTCTACTTCCTCATTTATAAACTCCCGGGGTCATTGTGAGGCTCCAACGGGAGAGCATTAACAAGGTCGCCGTCCTTGCCGTTGTGATGATCTTTGGGATGCCGGGGCCTGGCTGTCTGTTGGGGCTCTCTGGCACCCTCTTTCTGGTCCTGGCATAGGATGTGCTGGACTAGTGGTTCTGAGAAACTGTCCGGATCTCAGGTTCAGGGACTCATCAGCCCCTTCCTTTCTCTGACCCCACGGGGAAGGCCAGTGTAAGGGATGCTGGCCTCCCTCCCATCCTCCCACTTCTGGCTTGGAGCCAGCAATTCTGGCTTAGACTGGTTTCTGACAAGTCCCAGGAACCTGCCAGGTATCTTGTTGGCATCTCTAAGAGAATGACTCAAGCTCTCTTAGACCAGACTTTAGCTTAATCCCTTCGGAATGCAATAATTACTCAGAAACTACAGGGGCTCTGACACAGACAAAATGGTCCTTGGTTAAGTGGATGAGAATGTAGGGAACCAGCTCTTCCTCCCTAGGGCTCTCCTCACCCTTGCACCAGGGACCTGGGAGCTCCAGGAAGGCAGAGCTGGAAGCCCTCAAGTGTTGCCAGAGGGGGCTCAGCCAGTGCTGCAACACCCCCAGACCCTTTCCCCCAAGTATGATATCTGGTCACTCCCTTTCATGTGGTTTCCCTTGAATATCGAGGTCTGGCTGAGGGTGTTCTCCAGGCCAGCACCCACATATAAGCAAAACTCACAAGCCCCCAATGATGTATTTACTTTGACAAGTCAGCCAGAGGACACAGTGGTCCAAATAAGATATGTTTTATTAATAGCATAGCAAATGAAGTGGCCAAAATTCCTTCCCTGAAGATATGGGGTACGTTGTCCCATGGGGACTCCACCAAAATGGGGATGCCATACACACAGAGAGGGCACCCACCTAGAGATCACCCATGGCCAAACAACATGTGTGATCAGGCAGGTGTCAGGAACTTGGCGTCCAGATGTGGAGAGCAGAACACAACTTAGCCCTTTGCCCCAGAGCCTTCTCTAGGTACCACATCAGCCAATTTAGCTCGCCTGTCTCTTGCCTCTTTGCCCCAAGGCCTTCCTTCTCCAGGGTCCTGGAGCCCATTCCCTGATTAACTACGCCCCCCTCCCCCATACTGCTTCAGCAGACTGTTCTCACCCATCTCCCTACCCTGGTCTCCTAAGTCATAGGTCCTGCTGCTAGTGCCAGTTGTGGGGCATGCCTCCCAGGCCTCACAGTACACATCAACACCTGCCACAAACTTTGAGGCAGAGCCTTGAGCAAGCTCATCACCTCTCTCTCTCAGTAGACCACTGATACTCTTCTGGACCAGTCTTCAGTGGTTCTCAATGATTCTGACCCCCTTCCTGCTGAGGCACAAACCCATTTCCCAGGCGCTGCCGCCATGTCCCTTCCTCCTATTCCCACAATGCTCCCCTCCCCCGATGTCCCACCCCAGTCTTGCCCATCCCTACTGCTGGGCTGCCTGCAGTGCTCACTGCTTAATTCACCTGGACCCTGCTCTTTCTCACTCTTTCTCCCTCCCAGCCGTCTCTCTACAGCCTGACATCTCTGGCCACTCTGCTTTCCTCTGATGCAGGCATTGTTCAGGTGAGGGAGTTGGTCCTTCTTTCCACTGGCATGTCCCTCCTTGGAGGCTCCTTCAGTCCAAACTTATCCCCCAGAGTGGATCCTGATGAGCCTTATTTATCCCCTCCCCCATTCTCCTTTCCTGGATGGGGTCAGTGCCTGCTTCACATTCTATATCAACGGCAATGCTCCCTTGCCTCCCCTCCCTTCCCACTTCCTCAATCCACTCATTCTCTGTGACCTCTCCCTCCCCACGTCATCCCGGCCTCACAGAGATGGCCACACCCTTGGCCTGGCCATCATCCACAAATGCTCCTCTTTCAGGCTCATGAACTCCAGAATTTCCTCCTCAACTGCTCACCTCCATCATTCTGTCTTTCTCTCTGCCTGGTGACCCTCCATTCCATCCACCCTCAGTTCTCTTGAAGACTGTCCCCCTCCACTGGTTGCGTTCTCCCCTCCCTACCTTAGCCCTGGCCCCACTACTTGGTCAATCAGCTCCCTTTACACAACCGTCTACACCAGAAGCTCCTGCCGTCTAACCACCGCACGTTGACAAATCCCAAATTGAATCTCTCCTGTGCTGCTGTTATTTATGTGCTGGTAAAAGGAGCTGGAGAAAAGCCCCCAAACTATGCTGCTGCCTGCATCCCCTACATATCTCCCTGACTGACTAGTCCCACTCATCACAGCGACTCTTCTAGCCTTCCTCTTCCTTCTTCGTGCCTGACCTGCCTTTCCCCTAGGCACTCTGTCCACCAATCTCCCCTCGCCTCACTTTTCATTGAACCAATTGTGGCCACTCACCGAGAGCTCTTTCCTTCCTCAGCCCCCATCATTTCCTCTCTCACCCTTCACCCCGCAATGAAGAGGTGGCCCTTCTCCTTCTCTACATGCTTCCTTGATCCCATCTCTTCCTGGCCCCTCCATCAGCCACACTCTAATCTTCAGTATTCCTTCATCTACTCCTTCCTTCCCGGATTCTTGCAAACAGACCGATGTCTCCCACATTCTTCAAAAACACCTTCACTTGATCCAACTATCAGCTCTAGCTTTCATGTTTTCTCTCTTCTCCCTGTCCTGGCTGAACCTGAGGAAACTGCCCACTTCTCACTCCCTTCCAAGCCCTCTGGAATCTGGCTTCTGGCCTCATGGTTCCACCTAAGCTGCCCTCCCCAGATTTACCCACAATCTCTTCACCAAATCCAATGGCCTTGTCTTGACTCGTCTGCATCCTCTGGTGCTGGTGATCCCTCTTTCTCCCAGACACTCTCTTCTTTCTAATTTTCCTGCTGCTGCTCCCTGGCTCCCCAGTCTACTGACTAGATCCTCCTCTAGGCCATGGCAGCCCTGGTGGTTCTCCAAGAGTCTCTTCTGAGCCCCTTCCTCTCTTTCTCTCCGGTATAGAGGCAATGTTTATTGTCTTTTTTGGTGACCTCATTGGGTCCCTTGGGTTCAGTTATTGTCTTTATCCAGATGGTTCTCACATACCTGAATCCAACTCCAGTTTGTTCCCTAGCCCCAAACCCACGTCACCAATTGCCTCTTGGTCACCTCAAACTGGATGTCCCATGGTCATCTGAAGTTCAACACGTCCAAAATGGAACCAGTTATCCTCCCCCTAAGACAGGGGTGGGGAACCTGTGGCCTTGAGACCACATGTAGCCTTCTAGGTCCTTGGGTGCAGCCTTTTGAGTCCAAGTTTTACAGGACAAACCCTTTTTATGAAGGGGACTGGTCCTGTGAAGTTTGGATTCAGTCAAAGGGCTGCCCTTGAAGACCTAGAGGGCCACATATGACCTCATGGCTGCAAGTTTCCCACCCCTGCCCTAAATTCCCCTCTCTTCCAAACTTTTAAAAAAATATTTATTTTTAGTTTTCAGCATTCATTTCCACAACATTTTGAGTTACAATTTTTTCTCTCCCCATCTTTCCCCTACCTCCATCCCCAAATAGCAAGCCTACTGAATATACCTTCCCACAATCTGTTCTCTCTTATATCCTCCCCCTTCACCCCACTAACTTTCTAGTAGGGCAAGATGGGTTTCTATACCACAGCACCTGTATATCTTATTTCCCAGTTGCATGTAAAAAACCCCACACATTTTTAAACATTTGTTTTTAAAACTTTGAGTTTCAGATTTTTTTTCCCTTCTTCCCTCCTCACCCACCCCCACCAGGAGGATAAGCAATTCAATATAGGTTGTAGACGTGTAGTTACCCAAATCATTTCCATAGTAGTTATATTGTGAAAGACTTACTATATTTCCCTCCATCCTATCCTGCCCCCACTTATTCTGTTTTCTCCTTTGAGCCTGTCCCTTTTCAAAAGTGTTTGCTTCTAACTACCCTTTCCCCCAAGCTGCCCTCCCTTCTATTATCTCCTCTCTTATCCCCTATCCCTCTATTTTCCTACAGGGTAAGATACCCAATTGAGTGTGTATGTTATTCCCTCCTTAAGCCAAATTCAATGAGAGTAAGGTTGAACCATTCCCTTTTGCCTCACCCCTTTTCCCTCCATTGTAACAATTTTATCTTGCCTCTTTTATGTGAGATAATTTACCCTAATCTATCTCTCCCTTTCTTCTTCTCCAAATAAATTCCTCTCTCACCTCTTAATTTTATTTTTAGATACAATCCCTTCATATTCAACTTATCCTGTGCCTTCTGTCTATGTATACATGTACATACAAATGCCCACACTCACATATATACATATATATTTGTATATACATATATACTCTTATACATACATATATGTATGTATACACATATCCTCTTATACATACATGTATACATATATTCCCTTCAACTATTCTCATACTGAGTTACAATTATTGTTTTTCCACATAGGAATGCAAATAGTTCAATTTTAGTAAGTTCCTCAGGATTTCTTTTTCCTGTTTACTGTCTCATGCTTCTCTTGCTTCTTGTATTTGAAAGTCAAATTTTTCTGTTCAGTTCTGGTTTTTTTCATCAAGAATGCTTGAAAGTCTTCTATTTCATTCAATGACCATATTTTCCCCTGTAGCATTATACATTGTTTTGCTGGGTAGGTGATTCTTGGTTTTAGTCCTAGCTCCTTTGACCTCCAGAATATCATATTCCAAGGTCTTTGATCCCTTAGTGTAGAAGCTGCTAGATCTTGTGTTATCCTGATTGTGTTTCCACAATACTCAAATTGTTTCTTCCTAATTGCTTGAAATAATTTCTCCTTGACCTGGGAACTCTGGAATTTGGCTATAATATTCCTAGAAGTTTTCTTTTGGGGATCTTTTTCAAAAGGTGATTGGTGAATTCATTTAATTTCTATTTTGCCCTCTGGTTCTAGACTATCAGGGCAGTTTTGCTTGATAATTTCTTGTAAGATGATGTCTAGGCTCTTTTTTTATCATGGCTTTCAGGTAGTCTAATAATTTTTAAATTGTCTCTCCTGGTTCTATTTTCCAGGTCAGTGGTTTTTTAAATGAGATATATCACATTGCCTTCTATTTTTTTCATTTGTTTGGATCTGTTTTATAGTATCTTGATTTCTCATAAAATTATTAGCTTCCAATTGCTCCAATCTAATTTTGAAGGAGTTATTCTCTCCAGTGAGTTTTTGAGATTCCTTTTCCATCTGGCAAATTTGGCTTTTCAAAGCATTCTTCTCCTCATTGGCTTTTTAAGTCTCTTTTGCCATTTGAGTTAGTCTCTTTTTTAAGGTGTTATTTTCTTCAGTGTTTTTGAGTCCTTTAGCAGACTCACTTTTCATGATTTTCTTGCATCATTCTTATTTCTCTTCCCAGTTTTTCCTCTACTCTTACTTGATTTTCAAAATACTTCTTGAGCTCCTCCATGGCTTGTAATCGTTCATATTTTTCTTGGAAGCTTTTGATGCAGGGGTTCTGACTTTGATGTCTTCCTCCCTCTTTGTGTCTTGACCCTTTTTTTGTCCAAAAAAGGATTCTATGGTCTGATTGCGCTTCTGTTGCTTGTGCATATCGGCAGCCAATTACTTGACTTTTGAGCTCTTTGCCAAGGTAGAGCTTCCAGAATGGAGAGAGCTTTGTCCCAAATTGCTGGAGGTTTTGCAGCTGCCGGAGCTATTACGATGGAAGCCCTCTCTACAGCCCCCACGCACTCTGGCTTACTGGTCACACACTCCAGGACCACCACCCAAGACTACGATCTGGATCCAAGCAGGTCAAAGCAAGAGCACTTAGCCTCTGAATGGTCACTCGGTCCACTATAATCTTCAGACAAAGAGCTCTGGCAGCATAGACAGCGGCTGCAGCCACTGCCCCTCCTCTACTTCTTGCTCCTGGGTAGCAGCCAGATGGCACTCTTCTATCTCCTCTGGACCAGTCAAGATCCACACTGATCTTTTACTTTGTCTTTGGCATTTATGGGTTGAGAAGTCTGGAAACTGCTACAGCTGCTGGTCATTTACTGTCATGAAGTCCACTCAGCCGCTGCTCATTGGGGCCACCCTGAGGCTAAAATCGTGGCTCAGTCAGGACTGCCCTAGGCTCTCAGTGTGCTGTGATGGACCCTTCCTGCCAGCCTGCTGGGCTTCCTTCAGTGGGATATTTGTTTCTCTCCGTCACTTTGTGGGTTCTGTGGCTCTAAAATTTGTTTAGAGTAATTTTTTACATGTATTGGAGGAGGTGGAAGCCAGGTCATCGTGGAAGCCAGGTCATCGCGGAAGCCCTTTTTCTACTCTGCCATCTTGGCTCTGCCCCCTTCTTTCAAACTTTTTTATTACTAAGACATGACCTTCCACCTGTACTCACAACCTAAGAATCATTCTCCCTTCCTCACTTTCTCTCATCTTCCATGTCTAATCCATTAGCAAGAGTTATTGTAAAGGTAGAAAATAATGCCAATTTCCCCTCTTCTCTGATACAGCCACCACTCTGGTGCAGGTGTTCACCCCCTCACACCTGGACTGCTGCAGTGGCTGCTGGGGTGTCTGCCTGCCTCAAGCCTCTCTCCACTACAATATATCCTCCATTTAGCTGTCACAGTGATTTCCCTAAAACCCAGGACTGACTTTGTCACCTCTCCTTCTTAATAAGCTACAATGACTCCCCCTTAACCTCAGGAACATACATAAAGTCCAAAGGGAGTTTGCCTTCTAAAGATCTCTATAACCACTTCATTGAAATGTTTTCTCTTTGTGTCTCGGACTATATAGCTGTTTCCCTCTTCTGTCTGAGTGGTCTCCAGTCTACTCCAAGGGCACAAATCACTTCTGCTCTTGCCTTCGTTGGTATTACTTTAAATGCTCTCTCTTCATCCAGGAAATCCCTAGGGGAATTCTCATCTAAAAATGCTTTCTTTATACCTCCAATAATATTTGCCACTCCATTCTCCACTTCCATCTTCACCTTTCCTGGTTTTCAGAGAAGTACTGAGTTAGAGTCTAATTCCAGGCATAGGTCCCATCAATGAACAAACGTCTATTAAGGACCTACTATGCACTGGTCCTGTGCTAAGTATGGTGGGTACAAAGGTCATCCTTGATAGATTTCAGGAGGCAATGCCATCTGTGCCCAGGGATTCACCAGGAGCAAGCAGCACTCGGGTATTTTAACAATAAACGTTTTTGGAATGATGGCTCTGTGCCAGGCACTGTGCCCAGAACAGCAGCTCTCTGTTACTCCTTGGATATCCCTCCTGAGAAGACAGCAGATTCTCTATTGTTGTCAGTCCAGAATACCTCACCGGGGCATCGTTGCCAGCAGGACTCTTCTCTCCTTCCTTTGTTCTCACAGAAATGGGTAGTTTCAGGGTCACCAATGGCCTTGTAGCTGCCAAATCCAGGAGTCTGCCTCCTTGATGCCTCTAAAATCACCTCCTCCTCCAGTATCCTTTCTTTCCCCGATTTCTAAGATGCTTCTCTCTCCTGGTGCTCCTGCTACCTGCAGCCTCACCCCCTTCTCCCCTCTGACCCGCTGGCTCAGTATCTCCCTCCTGCCCCCTCTATTCTGGCACCTCCCCAGCACCCCCTTTTCTCTCTTTCCTCAAGGTAATGGCATCAATTCCATTGGATCCCACTATTATCTCCCTGCCTATAACTCATCTGCTCCTAAATCCTCTCTTGAGCCCCAGTCTGGCATCAGCTGGTGGACACTAAGCTTAGACATCTCAAACTCAGCACATCTGGAATAGGACAGTACATCTCCCTACCCCCCTTCCAAACTCCCCCACTTCCATCGCTGTCACCGACATCCTTCCTGACATCTTGTTCACAGTAACCCCTCCCATCTGTTTAGTTCCTAAGTTTGGGTGGTCCTGCTTGCACAAGACACCTGCCTCTATGCCACTCTTCTGTCCTTTAGTTCAGATCCTGTCAGGCTTCTCACAACAGCCTCCTGTTAGAGCCTCCTAAGAGAGGTTTCTCTGCCTCAACAATTCATCTTCCATAGCTGCTGAATTGATGTTCCTAAAATTCACATCTGGCTCTATCACTGACCCACTAGAGAACCCTTGGAGGTGGTAGCGTCTGCATCTAGAGATGAAGACAGACTGGGCTGATGAGGGCAGACAGACGCAGCAGGCTCTCCAAGGAACCCTGCAGAGAAGCTACATTAACATGTCCTCCCTAAGCCTGAGCCCCCTTTCCCCTGGACTGTCTGTCTGCTCTGGGGGGGAGATGGTGCCAGGGACTTTGGGAGGTTGGCTTTCTAGCATCTCTACCAATGTAGTAAATACCTGGCTGGCTAACTGATATCAACTGATAACCAGTGTGGGGAAAACCCACCAGTGAGAGTTCAACAATAACAACCCACTGGAGTTGTGAATAGATCCAATCATTCTGGAGAGCAATCTGGAACTATGTTCAAAGGGCTAGAGAACCATGATCCAGCAATACAACTGTCAGGTCTGTATCCAAAGACATAACCTCCCCCCCTCCCCAAAGAAAAGGACTTATATGTGCAAAGATATTTATAGCCACTCTTTTCTGGGGGCAAAGAATTAGAAATGAAAGGGACACCCATCGATTGGCAAATGGATGGACAAATCATGGCATGTGATTATGATGGAATCCTATTGTACCATAGGAAATGATGAGCAGGATGCTCCCAGAGAAACCTGGGAAGACACATATGAACCGATGCAAAGTGACATGTACTGGCTACAAAGTAACAGCAACATTGTAGCAATGACCAGCTATTCTGAGCGATGCAATGATCCAAGACAATCCCAAAGGACAATGATGAAGCCTATTATCCATCTCCAGGGAAAGAACTAATGGGGTCAGAATACAGACTGAAGCATACATTTTTTACTTTCCATTTCTTTAGGATTTTTTGGGTCTATTTTCTTTTGCAACATGACTATTATGAAAATATTTTTGCATGACTATACCTGTATAACCTATATCTAACTGCCTGCCTTGGTAAGGGGAGGGGGAGGAAGGGAGAGAATTTGTAACTCAAAGTTTTGAACATGAATGTTAAAAATTGTTTTTACATGTAACTGGTGAAAAAATACTAAATTAAAAAATACAGCAAGCCTGTATTTAACGCTTCCCATGTGCCAGGTACTGTGAAGAGGGTACAGATACAACAGAAGGACAGTCCCTGGGGGAGCTGCAAAGGGGAGGGAGTGTGTGGGAGCAGGGAAAGAAGATGGGGGACAGCAGAAAGAGACTGGCTGGCCTGGAAGGGACTGGGAGAGACTGACCAGTCAGAGGAGAGAATGAGGAGGTCCCAGAGACAGAGTGGAGAAAGGCCAGGGAACCTTGCTTAGAAAAGCACCCCCAGCCCCTCAGGGTCCCCCCTGAAGCCTGGAGGAGACCAGAAGCAGCTGGCTGAGGGGGAGACGGGTTAGCTGCCTGTCGAGAGCCCACTCCTCTGCCCTGCCCACTCCTCTGCCCTGCCCATACTCTAGACTCAGCATCTGGGGACTCACAACTGAGTCTCTCCTCTCCCACCCCTTTCATACCTAGAGATGGCCAGTTGGCTACGTGAATAGAGTGCTGGACCCGGAGGTAGGAAGACCTGGGTTTGAATATGACTTCAGACACTCTGACTGTGTGACCCTGGGCCAGTCACTTCATTTGTTTGCTGTTGTTTCCTTGTCTGTAAATGGGCACTTCCCTTCCAGAGTTGTTGTGGGGATTAAATGAGATTGTAAAGCACTTGGCACACAGCTTAATGAACATTTATTCCCTCTTTCCCTCTCTATCCCTCCTTCCCTCTCTATCCTTCCTTCCCTCTCTAACGCCTCAGAGGGTCTGCAGAGTCGGCCATTCCAGGCTGGCCAAGAAAGCCCTGGCTCAGTGCCGACTGATCTGTTGGGGTTCTCCACTCAGAGTATTCCTGCCTCCTCTTTTCTGAAGCCCCAGGAACCCTCCGTCACAACCAGCTTTCCAAGGTGACTTCCCAAGGTGAATGCTGCTGCTGAGTGCTGGATTATGAGAGCCATTAGCAGGGCTTGTAATTGGGGGTCCAGGCAATTCTCTTTCAGGGGCTTGTGTATGATCACGTGGCCCACGTGAGTGGCAGGGTAGGTGGGGGAGGTTGACCTTACCCTGGCCACTGGGGCGGGACCTGCTGGTGCTGCTTTGCCTTGGCCCTGGCCCCCAATCCAAGAGAGGCCACACCATGTGCACAGAATGAGAGGTGGACCCCGGCCTTAATGGAGGGACTGGAGGGAGGGGAGAGCAGGAGAGGTGGCCAGAGCCAGGCTGTGAGGACTTCGAAGGTCAGGAGGGGAAGCTCGGCAGCAACTTTACCAAGCAGGGAATGGTGCCGGCATACCTGAGCTCTGATAGCTGAGTGGAAGCTGGATTGGAGGCTGGGGAGAGTGGAGGATCAGAGTCCCACTGGAGGGGATGAGAGCTTGTAGCAGTTGGGTGAGGGGAGAGATGGTGTGGGAACTGTGTGCAGGATCTGGGACCCCACCAGCCCTGAGCCCACAGCAGTCACTGCTCACAGACCACGTTGGTCTGTATATACGTGTCCCCATGAGGAAAGTCCGTATGAGGAAGCGTGGGCTAAGGGAAAGGACCCAAATCTCCATGCTGGGAGTCAGCCCTGCCATAGCACACTAGCACTTAATAAAGGCTTTCCCATTAATGATTGCCTTTGACTTGCTGTCAGCCCTTGGGGGAGCCGCCTGAGTATTTTGAATGGGGTAGAAAGGATCCAAAGGGCTCTGGATGTAAAGCATTGATCAGTATTGTCGGTCTGACCCTCTCAGACTGGGGCCATCATGTGGATCTCCGCTGGGCCCCAGCATACCACCCTGTGCCTTGGTCTTCTACCTCAGGCCTACATGGACACCCACCTCTTTGCATCTGCCATTAATGACCAAGGCTGTCGGCTATGACATTGGGAGCTTCGAAAAGCCAAGAGGGAGGCCAAGAGGGAGGCCCAGCAGATGGAGCCCTGGCCTGGGGAAAAGCAAAGCCCTGAGCAGCCTGAGGTCCCACACAGGAGGTGGAAGGAGGCAATAAGGGCTTATTAAGCCCATCTGCCCAGCCCTTTTTCTTTTCCTTTGCTGCGTCATTGTCTGTGTCCTGCCCCAGCTGGTGGGGTCCCCCAGCATTCTATCCTGAGTCCCCCTCTCTTCTCCCTCTAGGATGCTGATGCTGGCTCTCTCACATAGGCAACGAGCACCATGCACTGCTGACCCCCTATGCCCTCATCACCAAATGCCTGTTAGACATTTTGAACTGGGTGTCCTGTCCAAATCAGAGGTCATTCCCAGACTCTTGGCTCAGCAACAGTTCTGTAAGTAAATCCAGCATTCCCAATACCCTGGGACAGAAGGGTATGGTAATCTGCCTGTGAGGTCCCCCACAGGGCTCTTGGCCCAAATACACACCCACCAGTTGGGGCAGCTGGGAATATGTCACAGGTTAGTTGTGACCACTCAAAGTCCCAGATGACCACATGTGACCCTCTGCTCAGGCCCCCAAGGCCCACTGCCAGACCAGTGCTGCTGACAGTGAAGGCCCACCAAGCCTCCCTTTGAGTAATGTCCAAGTGTTTGCCAGAGTCCACCCAAGATCAGCCCTCCCTCCCTCAAGTGTGGCACTGTGCCTGATTGGGGGGCAGAGTAGGCAGAGCTGGGCTTGAACAAAACTGCAGAGATGCTGCGCCTGCAGGAGATACAGCTGGGGCTGATGCCTCTGGAGCTCAGGGTGCCATTGCCAGGCATCTCCCCTTCATGGCTTTTCAGGGCTGGGGACAGTAGAGAGGAGCCTTGTACTGAACTGGAGTCAGAGGATCTGAGTGTCCTTCATCCCCAAAGAGACCTTGGGCAGTTCATTTCTATTCTCCAGGCCTTGGTTTTCTTATCCCTCCATGAGAGTGTTAGACTAGGTGACTTCTGTGCTCCTTATGACTAAATTTGTGACCCAATGAGCCGATTCACCCAGGAGCTTTCTCTGCCCTCCCCCAGGACTGCTCCCCAGAGCTCCAGTCACCAGAGATGTGGAACGGTTGTAAAGTGCTCCTCCTCCACACGTGGTCGCCCAGGGTGATGATCACAGGTACTGCCAGCTCCTCTCTCAGCCCCCTCTCCAAATACTTCAGGAACAATAGCCTGAGAAGTCTGGCCTTCACAGAGATGGCCACAGGTGGCCTGGCCAGCAGCCACCCCTGGCCTCGATGTGACTCCCTGTGCTTTGGCCATCCAGGTTCTGCTGGGAGCTAGCAGGAATCTTGTTCAGAGAATCCTGCTCCCCTCCTCCTTCTGACTTTGATCACTTCTTCAAGGAGAACTTGGGTGCTGTCTGAGCATTACAAGGGTGGGTGTGTGGGGTCAAGGCAGCAAGTAATGAAGCAACTACTATGGGGATGCAGAATGAGGCAAAAGCCAGCCCTGCCCTTGATGAGCTCACACTAATGGGGAAACAAGATGCACACAAGTGCCCACTGAGTCGCTCTGTACTGGACAGCAGAGGGAAGGTCATTGCCCTCAGAGGAAGGCTTCCAGTAAAGAGATGGCATCAGGGAACTCAGCAGTGAAGCACAGGAGGGTGTGTATACCAGGCCTGGGGACAATGCTCAGATAGGAGAGAGGGCTCCAAGGGTCATGAGCCAGAGGGCCGGGAGGTGGGCGGTGGTCCCTCGGATATGTGGAGGCCCAGGTCCTGGGCTCAGGGCAGACCCAGGAGCAAGAAGGAAAGGCTCAGAGATGGCAGGACTGCCTAGAGGTGGGCTGCCTTGGCAGGAGCTGCTGGGACAGAGGCTGGAGGCCTCCCATAAAAGTTGTGATAGTCTGAGAGTCTTCTGGTACACAGGGCAGATGAGATGGTCACTGAGGTCCCTTCTAGCCCAGCCTCCTTAGACTCTGGGTGCTCCTGCCCAAGGTTCAGTCTGAGAACATGGCTGATGGCCCGCTTGAGGTTCTACCCTGCTCTGGGATGGGCTTCATGCTGCCTCCCCTTCATCCATGGCCTTTCTTGGAGGAGTCAAGGAACTCCACCCCCACCAGAGGCATCCTTCAAGTTTCCACCTCCTCCAGGAGATTTCTCTTGGTCTCCCCAGATGGTAGACCCTCCCCCTCCAAGGTTGCCTCCCAAATGCTCTGTGTCTAGCTACTTAGATGCCCTCTCCTGTATAGAGAAGGGACAGACAAGGCTACCAGGCACTCTGGTGGTGCAGGTGCTCATGGTGTTGATGGGGCCCTGCTCTCCTAGAAGATGTCCTTGCCTCCCCATGGGCCCCCTGCACCACCAGGGCTCCTCACCCCCAGTTTGCTGCATGGGTTGAGAGAAGCGTAAAAGGCTGGGAGCGGCATAGAGACCAGCGCCCATGGCAAGGCTGGGTGCATCATTCTCTATCTGGGAATGTTTGTTTGAACCTAAGGATTCGAGGGTGACTGAGCTAAATGAGAATGAATCCTGGTGACTGGATTCGGCTTCCTCGGCACAGCCACTGCAAGGGGTTTTTCCTCTGTTGTGTTTCTGTTGTGATACTTATGTTCTTTCGTGTTGTAAAGAATCTCTTTTCTTCCAGTTTCCCCAAGTCATCCCCCATAGTGCCTCTCTGGGGGAGGGAGCGTGCTAACTTCCCTCCAGACTTGCCCATTTTCTGCTGATTTGGGGGTTAGTTCTTTGCTCAGCTTAGCTCGTCAACCCAACTGCCAATGACGGATAGTTGAGGGGAGAGCTGGATTTACCTGATTTTTCACCCTGTTGCAGCCCATTTTTCCCACTGGGCTTTTGTTGTTTTTGATGATTCTGGGAAGTTTTCTTGGACATTCAGATTCCCTTTGTTGGTGTCACTCTCAGGTGTGCAGAGCAAGCTAGTAGGTCGCCTTCTCTGCCATTGTCTCCAGCTCTGAGATGGCTGTTCCTTTGTCATGGTCTTTGCTCTGCTCGGTCCCCAGACATCCCATCCTTACCAATTCCACTGTGGTTCTGGGCACTTCCTTAGGGGTTCCTGCTCTGGTGTGAGTTTGCATTTCCATCTCCTGAGATCTTCCAATTAAATCCACCTTTGTATCTATTTGCAGCTGCCCTCGGACCCCCCTTCCTCTCCCACCTCCCATTCCAAATGGCAGGCAGGATTCCCCCCTCCAGAGTACTATGGCTGGCCCTGAGTGGTTTTGACTCAGAAATCTCCATCTGTAGGGCTCCCTCATTGTTAATCAACCAGTTAACATCAATTAGGTTTTACAAAGGGATGTTCAGTGAGAAGAGACAGCAAAGACACATATTACAAAAATATCTCTCAAATTGGGAACATACCCTTACCTCTGCTCACACTTAGTGTGTGGGCAGAGTGGGTTCCAGCTGAAAGTAAAAGGTAGTCAGGGACAAGGGGGTGACCATGTGGAGCCCTGGGGCACCCCACAACTCCTGGACCTGGGAGTCCTCACTAGATGTGCTCTCCAATGATGTCACCAATGGATGAGCTGCTCCCTTGCTCAGCTGGAGCAGGTTTTGGGTTTTTTTTTTCAGAATGTGGTATCGGGCAGCTGCCTCCTCACTCCCCCTCCCCCCCATGCAAGTTCTGAGTATTCATTGATGTTTGGACAGCAGACCATTAGAGGTGATTCAGAAGCAGGGGAGTTTCCTGACACTGAATCATTCAGTTTGGGGGGAGCTCAATGCTTACTTTTGTGGAATATTCCTCCCTTATGATGGGGAAGTGAACCTTTTGCTAAATCCTGATGGTCGACGTCTGTTACTTTCGTTTCAACGTCGGGGGACTGGCCTAAAACTGCACCTAAAACACTGCCCTATAAATGTCGTTCTTTTTTCTTTTTATTGCTATTCATTCGTTTATTTTCTTGTTTACATCATTAATTTCCATGAGATTTTGAGTTACAAATTTTTCTCGCCGTCTTCCCCCTGCCCAACACCTCAAAACAGCCATCCCACTGTGTAGTCCCTCCCCCAATCTGCTCTCTCCTATGCCCTCCCCCACCCTGACATTCTGAGAGGGCAAGATGGGTCTCCCCACCACAGCACCTGTATGCCTTAATTCCCAGTTGGATGTAGATAATAATAATAATAATAATAATAATAATAATAATAATAATAATAATAATAATAAATACATATATATATTTTTAAACAATTGATTATAGAACTTTAAATTCTAGATTCTTTCCCTTCCTCCCTTGTCATCTACCCCCATTGGAAGGACAAACAATTCACTACAGGCTGCACGCGTGTAGTTACACAGAACATCTCCACAGTGGACATATTGTGAGAGGCTGATTATATGTCACTCCTTCCTATCCCTCCCCCCCTTGTTCTATTCTCTACCCTGTCCCTGTCCCTTTATAAAAGTCTGTGCTTCTAACAACCCTCCCCTAACCCTGCCCTCCCCTCCATCATACCACCTCTCAGCCCCATCCCCCCTAATCTCCTGTGTGACTAGATACCCAGTTTAGAGTTTACATCATTCTTTCTCTAAGCCAAATTCAATGAGAGTAAGGTTGACCCTTTCCCTTTTGCCTTCCTGTTCTTCCCCTCCATTGTGACAATTATCCCTTCTGTGCCTCTTCTATATGGGATGATTAACCCCATTCTATCTCTCCCTGTCTCCTCTCACTCTATTCCTCTCCCACCTCAGAATTTCATCTTTTAGAGTATCATCCCTTCCTATTCAATTAGTCCTGTGCCCTCTGTGAATTCATATATACATATACTCGGATATGTATTCATATGCATATATAAACCCTCCTATATAGACACATGTGTATGTGTATGTATATATACATTTGTATTCCCTTCACCTATCCTCATACTGAGAAAAGTTTCATAAGTTACAATTATTGTTCTTTCATGTTGGTGTATAACTAGTTCAACTTTGATAAGTTCCTTATGATTTCTTTTCCATGTTTACCTTCTCATGCTTCTTACATTTGTGTGTCAAATTTTCTATTCAATTCTGGTTTTTTCAGCAAGAATGTTTGAAAGTCCTCCACCTCATTGAATGACCATATTTTCCCCTGAAACATTATACTCAATTTTGCTGGGTAGGTGATTCTTGGTTTTAATCCTAGCTTCCTTGATCTCTGGAATATCATATTCCAGGCCCTTGGATCCCTTAATGTAGAAGCTGCTAGATCCAGGGTTATCCTAATTGTGTTTCCACAGTATTCAAATTGTTTCCCCTTGGCAGCCTGTAATATTTTCTCCTTGATCTGGGGA